>CM017896.1:8530167-9190282 GCA_008369825.1 Triplophysa tibetana | reverse complement strand
TTATTATGAGTTACTAACTCATTATTATGAGTAACTAAGTCATTATAATGAGATGCTAAGTCATTATTATGCGATAATAAGTCATATGACTTACTAATTCTAAAAAAATTCCCAACCCTGTCGGAAACGGGCTTCCATACTATCCTACTATTTTTAATTAAATTATCTTTGTGTTCTTTATGTTAAACTCTTAAATTTTGTTATCAAAATTGCAATTGCAAGTGGTATGGGCTGTTATGGTTGCGACATTATCAGTATGGTAAAAGCTAGATTATTAGGTTCCCATTTGCATGCAAATGCCAAGTATTTGAGCTTACCAGGACCAAAATCTTTCTGTGTTCCAAAGCTCTTTCTGATTCCGATGTAAGGTTTTCATGATTATTATTATTGGGAAAGTGGAAAATAAACACAATTTACAAACGTAATTGTGGTGTTGTTACATTATTGCATCACTAGATGGCACTCAAGTTTCTTGAGTTGTAAAGATGTGTATAGCCAAGAGAGACGAGTGAGAAGAATTACTGAGCGTGTGCATGCATGTTATGCTGACCGTTAGTGCGGCTGAATAAAGTTATAAGAAGGATTTACATTTCGAGTTTATTGTCTGCATAAAGACATAACAAAATTGGCGACGAGGATCTTTCTTTTCTGCAAGATTGTCTGAGGATGGCTTCAGTAAGTGCTTCATTTCCCAATCCTTTTTTGCCGTGTCATGGTGAGCCTGCTATACCGCTAGCTACATGGCTGAAGATGTTTCGAAACTACATGCTCGTCATCAACGCTACTGGGGATTCTTGGCCAGAAGCCAGAAAACGAGCTTTACTTCTCCACTGCCTCGGAACTGAAGGTCAGAGATTGTTTTATACACTGCCCAATACCGGTGACGACCTGGCTGATGCTATTAAGGCTTTGGAAGAACACTTCGTAACGAAAAGAAATGTGGTCGTGGAAAGACATGCTTTCAGGAAACGCATACAGAGGACGGATGAAACGGTAGTGCAATACATTGCTGCATTGAGAGATTTGACGACTACTTGTGAATTTGCTGACAATCTTGACGATATGCTGCGTGATCAGCTTGTCGAAAATATTGCTAACCCTCGCATTCCTTAAAGATTATTGATGGAATCTAAATTGACACTGGAGACTGCAATTACAATTTCTACACAGCTAGAGGCCGCTGATGCTCAGGCGAAATCAATGGCTACAAGTTCCCTCGCTCCAGTACAAGCCGTACATGTCACTCCTGCTTCTGGACGACAGCGTCCGAAGGCCAAATTCAAAGCATGTACCTCATCAAAACCTTCTACTTCTACTCCTTCAGCTCGAACATGCTTTCGCTGTGGCTCTGCTGGACAACTTGCAAATGCACAGAACTGCCCCGCTGCATCTGCTAAATGTAAGAATTGCAATAAGATCGGACATTTTGCACGAGTCTGCCGTTCTGCTCCTACTCATTCAGTGCATTCAGTTGAATTACCAGAGGTCTGTGTTCTCTATCTGCCTGGAGCAACTGACCGTTTAATGTGTGATGTGACCATAGATGCCGCACCTTCTGCCACTGCTGTGTCTCTTCAACTTACAGTGGACTCTGGTTCATCAGTGTCCATTCTGCCGAAACATTTGTATGAGCAGCATTTTCGCACTGTGCCGTTACAAGCTCCTGCTGCCCGTTTAGTTACTTACTTACAAGAGCCAATTTCTGTACTAGGTTGTTTATCTGCAACGGTAACTAAATATGGCATTACCTGTCCTGCACACTTCTTTATTGTCGACAATGGCACAGCTTTGCTAGGCATTGATCTCATCAAGGGACTTCAGCTTCGATTTAATGGACACACTGTGCTGCCACTGACACAATCCACCACAGTCTGTGCCCTCTCAACTTCTCCACCACAGCGTGCTACATTAGGCTGTGTAAAAAATTTCACACACAAGGTAAACATTTCTGACTCCGTACCTCCTGTCAGATGCAAATTGCGTCGCTTACCTTTCTCTGTGAGAGATTCTGTTTCTACAGAACTGAAACGACTCTTACATTCATGTGTGATTGAAAGGATTGACTCTTCTCCATGGGTTTCTCCGATTGTTGTGGTCCAAAAGAAAACAGGGGGGATCCGCATGTGTGTTGACCTGCGAGGACCCAACAAGGCAGTTATAATAGACAGCTACCCATTGCCACACATGGAGGAGATGATGACATTACTGCAAGGTGCGTCTGTATTTTCAACCATAGACTTAGAAAGTGCATACCATCAGGTACCTCTTCATGAAGATTGCCGGGACCTCACTGCATTCATTACACACAAGGGACTTTTCAGGTTCTGCAGGGTACCTTACGGCTTGGCATCCTCTCCATCTGCATTCCAAAAGATGATGGTAATCATTCTGAAAGGACTCAAGAACGTTGCAAACTATCTGGATGACATTATCGTGTGGGGACGCTCGATACAAGAGCATGATCAAGCGCTGGAGAGTGTGCTGCAACATCTCAAAGATGCTGGGTTGGTGTTGAATGAGTCGAAATGTCAATTCAGAAAACAGAGCTTGAAGTTTTAAGGCCACATGGTGACTTCACAGGGTCTTCAGTTGGATCAGGAACATCTCGCGGCAATAATCCATGCACCGGCACCAGCGGATGCTGTCCAGTTGCGTTCTTTGCTGGGTCTTCTTTCATGGTACAACAAATTCATTCCTAATTTTGCTTCAGTAGTGATGCCTCTGCGTGCATGCCTGAGAGATGAGAGTGGATTTCGCTGGTCTGATGAAGCTCAACAAAGCTTGGATGATGTGAAACAACTACTAGTACACAGTCCGGCACTTGCCCTATTTGACCCGGAGATGCCAGTGGTCATTTCTACTGATGCGTCTGCTTACGGACTAGGTGCTGTCTTCGCACAAATATGCACTGATGGTCAAGAATGGCATATACACTATGGAGATGGTGGTCTAGTGGGTTAAACCACTGAACTGTAAATCGAAAGGTTGCTGGTTCGATCCCAGCAGCCACCACCAGTGTGTCATTGAGCAAGACACTTAACTCCATGTTGCTCCAGGGGGATTGTCACTGTAATAAGTGCACTGTAAGTCGCTTTGGATAAAAGCGTCCGCCAAATGACTAAATGTAAACGTACATGTAAGAACGTACTGTTGCTTTCGCGTCCAGAACACTCACGTCAGCTGAACAGAAATACTCCACTGTGGAAAAGGAGGCTCTGGCGTGCGTCTGGGCAGTGGAAAAATGGAGAACATACTTGTGGGGCCGCAGATTTACTTTGCGGACTCACCATCAGGCCTTAACAACACTGCTGACCACAAAAGGGACTGATAGAGCTGGTATGCGCATAGCTCGGTGGGCTGCTCGGTTGCTCTGTTTCGACTACATAGTTGTGTACCGTGCTGGATCTGAAAACCACACTGCAGATTGTTTATCTCCTTTGCCCTTGCCTCTGACTTCGGATGCTGAGTCGGATACAGAACCCGAGTTTGTTGCTTTACTGTCCACTGGTCCGATTGCCATTTCCCAGGATGAGTTTGCTGCTGCCTCTGCTCACTGTTCTGAACTTTCTGCACTGCGCAAACAAATTGTCAGTGGATGGCCTCCATCTTCTGCTGCTTTGGATCCTGTTCTTCGTCCATACTACAAGCTCAGGCATGAGTTCAGTGTGCAAGCTGACTTTGTATTTAGAGGATCTCGATTGGTAGTGCCTGGGAAACTGCGTGAGTCATTGTTCCGTATTGCACATGAGTGTCATCAGGGAATTGTGAGAACAAAGCAACGCCTGCGTGACATGTATTGGTGGCCAAACATGGACACATTTGTGACTGAGAAAATTGCTGCATGTCAATTATGTCTTTCTCTGGATAAATCTGCGAAAGCCTCTGCTGTTCCACTCCAGCCTGTTCCTTTACCTTCTGCACCGTGGGAAAAACTGGCGATTGACATTGTGGGTCCTTTCGAGACTGCTGTCTTGGACTGTCGATATGCTCTGACACTCACTGACTATTATAGTAAATGGCCTGAGGTAGCCTTTACTGCGTCTGTTGCAACAAAACAGGTGACTGCATTTCTTACCTCTGTCTTCAGTAGACACGGCAACCCAACCACTCTGGTCAGTGATAATGGGCCTCAGTTCACTTCTCCTGAGTTTGCTGCGTTCCTGAAAGAGAGAGATATTAAGCACATTCGCACTTCAGTGTATCATCCTGCTGCAAATGGTGCTATTGAACGCTTTCACAGAGTTCTTAAGAGTACAATCCAATCAGCAATCCTACAATCAGCACCATGGAAAACAACAGTGACTGACTTCCTGCAGATTTATCGCGCTACACCTCATGCAATGACTAGTGTTTCTCCATTCGAATTACTTCATGGAAGGAAAATGCGTACCCGTCTCAATGTCCTGAAATCTTCACCTTCTGGTCATGAGCCTACACAACTGCAACAGCGGGTTTCTTCACGTCAGGAGGTCATGAAAACTCGCTTTGACCACAAGCATCGAGTGCGTCATTTTTCTTTTCAAAAAGGAGATAAAGTGCGCATTAAAAAGTCAGTACATGTACCAAAAGCCTATCCAAAATTCACTCCTCCAGTTGAGGTTAGAAGAAAGGTTGGTCCTTACACTTACCTCTTGGATGATGGAAAGAAGTGGCATGCATCGTGTCTTGCACCCGTACCGACTAGAGAGCTGGATAATGGAATGACTGTCAATCCTGAAAACTTGATTCCTTCTCATGCTCCAGTATCTGGAAATTCAGTGTCTTCTAATGCTGGTTCAAGAGACCAACGTCAAAGACGTGAGCCGGGTTGGCTGAAGGACTATGTTTATTAGTCACAGAAATTAACAGACTTTTGCACTATATATATATATATATATATTACTCGCATAAAGTCAAGTAAAAGGGGAATATGTGGTGTTGTTACATTATTGCACCACTAGATGGCACATCAAGTTTCTTGAGTTGTAAAGATGTGTATAGGCAGGAGAGACGAGTGAGAAGAAATACTGAGCGTGTGCATGCATGTTTTGCTGACCGTTAGTGCAGCTGAATAAAATTATAAAAAGGATTTACATTTCGAGTTCATTGTCTGCATAAAGACATAACAGTAATTCTAATCATTTTCTCATAATTTCAAGACAATTATGTTTTATAGGAAAGAAGTAAGCCTTACGAGCAAATATGACTTTATTTCTCTAAAAGTAAACATTCATAAATAACAATGCAACATTAAGCAAAATGTGTTTCCAAATAAGAACATCCAAAAAATTGCACAACAGGTATGTAACAGAAAAATGTTTCTTTCACATTATAAAAAGGACATGGATCATATAAGAACTATTGACTGAAGGTTCAATTGAGAACCATAATTGTCCTTTTGACACAAAGAACCCCTTTCTAGAGGAAGCAGAAGGGTTATAAATATTACGTAATAGGTGGGTGTGTTATGTAGTGCCACACGGTCTGTGGGAAATAACTCGTCATTTTATTTTTAACTTACGTCATGTAACCCCGCCTCCAGATGCAAAGGGGTGTTCGATTGTTCGAAAACACTATACTGTCTCTCAACGTTTTTGAGCTTCGTTTTATCCCAAAACGCAGAACGAAAGTGCAATTCGCCTGGACTATGCCGAGCCCTTTATGGTTTTTCGAATCGCTCCCGCGGTACTTTGATGTCAACTGCCTGTCGGATCTTGCGGCGCCACATCAAGTCGAACAAGCCTAATGCTTCATTCTCATTATTATCATCATTCCCTTTGCCAAGTGCATTCCAAACGTCTACATCAGGGGTGTCAAACTCAGTTCCTGGAGGGCCGCAGCTCTGCACAGTTTAGCTCCAACCTGCTCTAAACCACACCAGCTTGGAAGTTTCTAATAATCCTGAAGATGTTGATTAACTGAATCAGGTGTGTTTGATTAGGGTTGGAGCTAAACTGTGCACGCAAAAGGCACGCAAATAACCTGCTAACTCCAAAGTCTAAATTCCAAAGGCTCTGACCTTCGAAGGGAGTAGGGCGTAGGAATAATGACTATATTTGGAATGTTACCCGTGATTATTCGGTATGAAATACATGTATTGTTACACCCCTACTTAATTCATTGGTGACTGAAAGAAGCAAAGTGACTTCAGGGCATTCAAGATTTACATTTTTGTCACGGTTAGGGGTTAAGGGGTTTAACACAAGATTTTCTAAATAATAAAGACAAAACAAAAAGCCCACGCGGGGGTAAAATAACAGAACGAGGGTATTGACACGAAGGGTAAACAGGAACATGGACTAATTACAATAAACTATACCAGACTAAATTCAACACTAGACATAAACTACAACTAAGTAACACAGCAATACAAACCAGGAGGTTGACATGGAACAAACAAGGCAGACTGATCCAGAACAAGACAGAAAACACAGGGGCATAATAAAGGGGTCAAATCAAGAGGGGAACAGGTGCAGGGCATGAAATCATGAATAAACAATAATGAGGAAACGAGGGGGTGGGGACAAAGACGAGACCGGAGAGAGCGCATATTAAGTCATGACAACAATATTATGCCTCTCTCCACACAAAACAGGAGGCTCTGTCATGATCGTGCCACTTAATCAAGAGAAACATGACATGATGGGGCAGAATCATGACACATTTTATCAGTACATGTGTTCTCTGAGAATTAAACCAAGACATGATATTTCAAATGCTACAACTGTGCAACTGAGATATAGGATTTGTTTAACATTCCATAAAGAGATACAAAAGGCAGCCATCAGCCCACTGCTGATCACATATATTTGGGGTTTGGTGCATTCTAGCATTGTTGACCTTCTCACCCCTTTCCAAAAACTTCACAAAAACTGATAGCTTGTATCAGCTTGTTGCGAAGTGTGTTTATGTCACTGTATTTGGGAAGACGTAATGTGCCAAAACAGGTCTGTGCTTCGGGGAGATGATCATCTGAATCAGGAGTGTTCAACAGCACAATCTTCAGAGTCAGCTTTGAGAGACCTCCAGCAGGAACACGAGCCGTTCCATACATGAAAACTGTGAGGAAACAGTATACGCCAATAATATAAAATATACTATAAAACATAGAGGCATACGTTAGATGCACAAAGAACTTAAATATGGGCAAAAATATTTACATTTAGCCATTTTGCAGACACCTTAATCCAAAACGATTTAAAGATTGTGTTTATCATTCTGAGGACAGTTGTTGTTTCAGATATGTAGATGTTACTTACTTAAAAATTTCTTCTTGTTTTCTTCAGACAGCTCAAAGAAAACAGTCCAAAAGTTCTTTATCAACTCATCAGAGGGAGAATAGTCTTGGTACGTAGCACACTAAATATAAAGCAAAACAAATGAGTACACCAAACATATAGTAAAGCCTGACACACTTCTTACATACAAACATGCAGAGTTTTTTTAAATTTTGATCTTCATATACCTTCTGAAGGTCTTCCCACTCATACTCAGGAGAGCCACTGAAAACTTCTCTGAGTTCTTCAGGGTGAAACATTTTCCAGGCTTTGACCGGACAGCCTTCAGAAAAACCTGCAGAGAACTGCTCAAACTGGTTCTTCACGGACTTGTTGAAAATGAAATCCACATACAGATCAACATACTTCTGTCTGCATAGAGATAAAAAAATCACTTTTTAGCAATGATGATCTATGTTATCTATAGCCTTGATAAAATGTACTCTTTTTTTATTTTCCCGATCTGTGACATCTCTTCAAGTAATACAGTCTCTGTAGACAGATCATAAGACAATGACATAATCATTCCTACCGATTAACTGGGGTTATTGGAATCTGAGCTCCATTTGGAATGAGCTCTTGTCCTTTGATCTTAAAGAGATGAAACAATGTTATTAACATATTCATCCCATCAGCAACTACTCTACATTAGACTCATTAAAGGCTGAAACTCAGAATTACCGTGAAATCTAAGAAAAGCATCTCCACCACGTCCTCTTCTTCCTCCAGAAGATTTCTCAAACTTCTGATTTTGGATTTAAAAAAAGTAAATTAATTTGAATCCAAAGATAAAACTGCAAGTTGTATGAAACTCACACTGTGATGAAATGTTATTTAAAAGTGGCCAGTAATAATCAGACTCAATAGAGCACAACCATATGGTTCATGAGTTTTCAGGTTGTTTTAATACTGGCATGTTTACCTGGCTTCCACAGGGGATATTTCCTCAAGATCACTCAAAGTGATGCTGAGGTCCAGTAGTTTCTTAAACAATGCCAGAGGGAATTCTATGTTCATGTAACAATGATTGAACAGCGCCATTCCACAAACGACGCCAAGATAGTAAACATCTTCCTTGCATGTGTGCTAAAAAGCCATTATTGTAGAAGTATTAGTGTACTTATCCTGCTTTTAAAAATGACCTTATCAATTAAAATGATTTCATAAAAAACTCTTCGTTATAACAGTCTGATGCATTTTGTGACAGCAGGAGATACCTCAGAATTGAACCACATCACTGAATTTTCCACTTTCAGCAGCTTCTTCTCCCATGTAAGGAAGGATTGTGAAAGCAAGGTGAAGAATTCTGCAGAAAGAGCCCCTTCATCTATCCCATCCTCACCAACAAACCTCACCTGGGCAGGAGACATTGTTACTTTGCATGGAAGACAAAATATGACAGACAGAAAATGCCAATGTCAAACATATTTCAAATGGTCTAAATTCTAAGATCCTTTGCTGTTCTTTCGGTGGGACTACCTTCAGTCGTTGGTGAAATGAGTGGTTGTCTTGTCTGATATACTGTAGCGTGTCCTTCATTATTGAATTTCTGTTTATGTTCAAAGTGCTGCCAGTCCAAAATAATGCAAGCTGTGGATCTTGAAAGCTTTCTCCGATGAGTTTCTCCTTTAAGTACTTAGAAAAGTGACATTAAGGTAAAATGTGTAGTATTTTCATTAAACTACAAAGTTTCATTTAGAACAGCATGCTTAAGATTGTCACTTCATTAGCACACTTACTTTAAAAATTCTCCATTTAGATGCCGTGTCAGCCACAAAAGGGAAATTGACCAAGACTTCAATCGTTTTCTGAAAGACAAGCAAGATTGTTTATAAAATGTTGTCAAAAAAATTCATCGTTTTATTATTCATCATGCTGATTGTCAGAAGATTGTGATACTCACAGCAAAGTGATCCCTCAGCACCACCATTTCACTGATATTATCGAACATGAAACGTGACGCAATGTCTTCCAGAGTTGTTTGCAGCTGTTGAAATAGGAAAAGGTGAGAACGCTGTTTGGAGGGGGTTCTTAGAAGGAACGATTCACCTTTAAAAGGTAAAATTTACTTCATACACACCCTCATGCCTCCTATGTCACGGTTCTGTCTATCATGTTTGGCTAATTCTTGGTCTTGAGGCAGAACCAAAACAGAATTCCCTGTTTTATGTGGGGAGAGAAGTTTGTGGCCTTTTGGCCTTCCATACTCTCTCCCCGAGTCTCGTCTGTTCCCGCCCTTTCTGTCTCGTTAGCTTTCCCTTAGTGTTTCATCTGTGTCACCTGGCCCCTATTAATTATCCTGTGTTTGTTCCCCTATTTATACCGTTCATGTTTCATTTTCCTGTTGCTGGTTCGTTGTATGTACTTCGTGATCCTTGCTTTGCATGTATATCCGTGAGTTTTGTGTAGTGCGTCGTGTAACTCTAGCCCTAGAAATTTACTCTTTGACTATCTTGTTTTTGTTGTTACATTGCTTCTTACTTTTGGTTAATTTTTGCCCCCTCGTGGGAAGTTTTTTGTTACCTTGTTATCGTGTTCTGTTTTTTCCCCATCGTGGGTTTTTCTTTGTTTATTAAATTACCTTTTGTTGTTCCCCGTATTGCTGCCTGCGTTTGGGTTCTTCTGTGCCTAAAATCTTGACAGAACGAACCAGCCAAAATCGAACCCACAAGGTAGCAGCCATGGAATCCAACCGTTGGTCCTGCACCTCCAACCCAGTTTGGTGGGAGGCTATTGCCTCCCAGTCACACGCCGGAGGTGGCCCGTTCCCGGCCCAGTACAATAGGCCTCTGCAGGACTATGCTCGGGAGGTTGAGGCCAGGAGGGCGTCGGTCCCAGAGGTGCTGGTGAGTGCCTACCTAATGGCTGGGATGGACAACCCACCATCTTTTCCTGAGCGGGAGGAGTTGGTTTACCAGCCGTTCCCACAGTTAGTGGAACGGCTGCAGCTTCGAGAGGAGTGTTACAAAGACTCCTCTCCCAGCTGTTATCCAATCTCCTCTCGTTCCGGGTTGGGGTCCATTCCAGAGAACTGTGTGTTGGGTGCTCTCACCTTTGGGTATTCCACGCTGTCCTCCCCCTCACCTCCTGTAGCCATTCCATCGTTCACAAGTTCCATTGGCAAGCGGCGGAGAAAGAGACTCCGTAGGGCGGCTCGAGCCCAGGGGAGTCCGGTGATCCCCGAGTCCGGAGGTCCCGAGTCCGGAGGTCCCGAGTCCAGAGGTATCAAGCCCCAAATATTTTTTGGGGGGGCGCCGTAGGGAGGTAACGGTCCGAGCGGCCAGGATGGCCGCAGATTCCTCCCAGGCGCCGGAACCAAGCCCGGAACCAAGCCCGGTCCAGGAGCCGGAACCAAGCCCTGTCCAGCCGGCCCAGCAGCCGGAACCAAGCCCTGTCCAGCCGGCCCAGCAGCCGGCTTCAAGCCCTGTCCAGCCGGCCCAGCAGCCGGCGTCAAGCCCTACATTCCAGCCGGGTCACAGCCCGACAGTCCAGCCGGGGAGAAGGACGGTTTTGCCCGGAGCTCGTGTCAAGCCCTCTGGGGCTTCGCGCTCCCGAGCGCCACCCCGGGTTGAGACTGTCCCGCCCTGTCCCACCCCTTTTGCTCCACTCCCCTTGAACTTTTGTCTTGCCCCAACCCCCCTCCCTTGTTTGTTATTTTTACTGTCCCATCCCAACCCATTGTTTGTTCTTGCCTGTCTGCCCCTGATTCTGTTCTCCATGTTCTGTTTGGCCTTGTCATTGTCCCAGTCTGTCTTGTCCTGTGAGTCTGGATGTCGCTCCTTAAGGCGGGGGTTCTGTCAATTCTGTCAACAGAATTCCCTGTTTTATGTGGGGAGATAAGTTTTTGACCTTTTGGCCTTCCATACTAACTCCCCGAGTCTCGTCTGGTTAGCTTTCCCTTAGTGTTTCATCTGTGTCACCTGGCCCCTATTAATTATCCTGTGTTTGTTCCCCTATTTATACCGTTCATGTTTCATTGTCCTGTTGCTGGTTCGTTGTATGTACTTCGTGATCCTTGCTTTGCACGTATATCCGTGAGTTTTGTGTAGTGCGTCGTGTAACTCTAGCCCTAGAAATTTACCCTTTGACTATCTTGTTTTTGTTGTTACATTGCTTCTTGCTTTTGGTTAATTTTTGCCCCCTCGTGGGAAGTTTTTTGTTACCTTGTTATCGTGTTCTGTTTTTTCCCCATCGTGGGTTTTTCTTTGTTTATTAAAGTACCTTTTGTTGTTCCCCGTATTGCTACCTGCGTTTGGGTTCTTCTGTGCCTAAAATCTTGACATCCTAGGTGTATATGACTTCTTTTCTTTATTTAAACACTGTCATAGTTATTAAAAAATTGTCCTGGCTCTTAGGTTTGCAATGCCATTCGTTTTGAAGCTCTAGAAAGCACATCCATCCATCATGAAACTACCAGAGGGTTAATAAATGTCTTAGGCGAAACGATAAATTTATTAGAAAAAAAATATTTTGTACTTCATTCGCCACTTAATTGCATCTGCGTTGACTTTTTGACACATTCCATATGATGAAATGTTAAAAAACAATGAGATTTGAAGTTTTTGCTAAGCCGATGTGGCGCATCATCCAGTCCGCACTAATGTTGACATTCAAACCCGATCTGACTAATGCTAACTAAACAAAAAATATTTATCATTTTTTCTCACAAACGTATTGTTTTTCAGAAGACATTCATTAACCCACTGGAATATTTTTCTCAATGGATGTGCTTTTCGAAGCTGCAAAATTGATGAAGAACGGAAGTCTTTTACACCAGTAAATTGTATAATAGTAAGTTATGGAGTAATGTTTTTTCTGGGTGAACTATTCAATTTATGTTTGTGAGATGGAATTGATAACCTTTGTGGTACTTACCATATCTAGAAGATCATTGATGTTGTGAATAATGAAATCTTTACTTGTGATGTCATTGTGGCTACTGCAGACCTCCAGAACGGAAAGACAAATGTTTTAAAAGTGTTCAAATAATATTGTTCTTGAGTCTTTACTGTTATTATACTGTTAAATTTGTGTGTTCTTTTGCTTTAAGTATATTGTGAATGTGTAATGAAGGCACCTTATAGATCATTTGCAGGACCTGCATAAATTTCTGCAGGCGTCTCGGTGAATCCCTGTTTATTTTGTCACAAGCAATGCTGCCAGTCAACTTAGCAGATTCTGTGCGAAATAACTTCACTAGGTCTTTGAAACAATCATCAGGGAGTTTGGACCAGTATGTTTCTTAAAACATAACAAAACATAAAGATTCTCAGGCAAACACTTGAAAAGCAATGTAAAGAATAACAACGAATGATCGATTCACCTAACACTTTAAGAGCATCGAATTTCAGCTGAAGAGTTTTGGAAACGAATGCTTCAAGAAGTTCAGCTCCGTGTTGTTCCTGGCAAACTCTGATGAGCTCTGGGAGGAGAAGATAAACTCTCAGGACTTCCACACTAACTAGACTGGGGTCAACACTGAGGGTTTTCAGAGAGGGCAACAGTGTACCATGAACAGTCTTCACAACCTGTATAGAATGATTGGAATATATAAAATAAAATATAAAAAATAAAGGAATATACAGAGATGAATAGCAATTCTTTGTCAAGCTTTTTTTTAATAATTTTTATTACGCTTGTCTTTTATGGTGTTAAAGAAAACCATGTTAGCAGTAAGGCATGTACAATTGAAATATATTAAATGATTGTACCTATGTTGCCACTTTGTTAGAGTAGTTACATGACAAAAATGTGTCACTTTCATTTTTATAAGTCAGAATTGCAGCTAAATATTGATAAGCCTTTTAAGGATATGACAGGTTTTCAGTCTGTGGAAATGAACAATTATTTTTGATATCAAATACAGTATATTTGCATGTCTTTGATTTTTACATGTAATAATGTAATAATTTGGCATCACCTTTGACATCACCCTTTCATCCACTGATAATTTTGCAAATGTTTTCTTGACCAGCTCAAAGTCCAAACCAGAGACCTCCGCAGAAGTCTCATAATGTTCATCACAACTGTAATGAAAAATATATATACAAGTGTGTGACCACATAATTTTTTAAGAAGACAAATTTTTGGGCACACGTGAGTGAATGATGCCAAGCATACCAGGTGTTAAGTTACCTTGTTTTCAGAAAACTTCCATTCAGAGAAGCAGCAGATGAAAACACTTTGTAAATTTTGCTGAGAACAAAAACATTCATGTTATATTCACATACAAACATGTATTATTGCATAAGTATTACAGGGTATTACACTATTAATTCAACTCAAATCTGCAGTGATGTTTACAACATTTGTCATCAGCTAGAAAATAAAACACATCACAACTCTTCCATTCTAGATGTGTTTTTGTGTTTTCTCTGCATTTAAGCTTAACACTAACCCTTTCATTTACTTGCAGTACTGCAAAATCCTCTGCATGCCCTCTATAGAGGCACTGTCCTTTAACCTAAATACACTCACTTCTTTATTGCTTTCCATGACTTTGAATTACATTCAGACACCCATTGATCGATCATTTTGTCATCTAATGTCACAATCCTTCTGCTTTGGTTAGACTTCGGTTTGGTTGATTTGTTTCCAGGTACCTAAAAACAGCACAAAATACAATGCACATAAGTTCATCAATACATATTCAATTGTAGGAGTATTTTTGAATGAGAAATATTGCCATCTTACCTTATAAAATAGGGTGAAGGAATGCTTTTCCCCAGCAAAGAGTTTTCCAATTGTATATTTATCATTAAATTCTGCATTTAAATATTCATTAAGATTAGAGGTCTGAAGTATGCCTTTCATACAAAAATATTTATATAAAAATAAATTGATAAATGAAGTGTAAGTACCAGCCGGCAGAAGTACAGGTGAAGGCACAGACTGGTTGGTCATTTGTCCATTTCCCAGCTGCCCTTGCATCCCACATCCAAATGAGTAGATCCGCTTTGATGACCCCACTAACACAAGTGTGTGATGTCTTAACAAATAATACAAAATTACCATTTTAAAATTGAACTACAATATTTACAGTAAGCAAATATTTGCGTTTATTGATATTTTTATTTGACAGTAAATAGTTTACCTCCCACATGTGACCTGTGACACTTTAGAGCCCCACAGTTCAGCAACCACTTGTGGACGATGTTCATCTTTTATAGTGTTGTGCCCAAGTTGACCATAGACACCTGATCCAAATGTGAACACAGTGCCTCCCTAAAGAACACAGTCGCATTCTTATTACAACATTTCTTACAATATTATTTAATATTGTACTATGATTTATTGTCTGACCCTTTTTGGCAAATGTAATATCGCCTACAAAACACAGTGTGTAAAATACCTTTGATAAAGTTGCAGTGTGTTCTCCTCCACACGAGATGAACTGAGTTTTCTTCCCATTTAGGCTTCTTATGACTGTTGGCACATGCCTGTCTGTAATCACATAACACATAAACTCATCACTTCTAATAACTTCACATTAAGAGTGTGATATTTCACATTGAAACACTTTACAGTAGATACCTCTAGTGTCTCCAAGGCCCAGCTGTCCAGAAGAGTTCTTCCCCCAGCCAAACACAACACCAGAGAGAGACAACACAAAGCTGTGATCTCCTCCAGCGCTGATCTGAGCCAGTGGAACCCCATCCAGAAACTGAACGTGTTGAGGAGTCTGAGATCCAGATCGACCTTCACCCAGACCCAGCTGACCATGAGAGTTCTCACCCCAGACAAACACCTGACCCTCTGAGAATACAAGAACAAAGTCAAAAAGGTTAATCTACACACTTTATTATTTAAATGATGTTGATGAATAGCTGTGAGTACCCTGGGTTAATGCCATTGAATGTTGGTCTCCACATGAGATCTGAATCACATGTCTGTTGGCCAGGTCTTTGAGAGGACTACAAAGATGCAGAATAATTATGAGAGAGAGAGAGAGAGAGAGAGAGAGAGTGAGAGAGTGTGTGTGTGAGTTAGAGAGAGAGAGAGAGAGAGAGAGAGAGAGAGAGAGAGAGAGAGCGAGGTTGAATTAGAGCTCTGCAATTGTATTCTTTTAAGAAATGTTTTCTCAAAAATCTCTCAATTTTGTCTCAAAACTTTTAGGTACATTAGTTCTGCATAAAGATAAAGATATTCCAATGGTGTTGGTGATATGAGATAATAACATACGTGCACAGAGTAGATTTGCTAATAATAAAAACGTTTCCTCCATGAGCGAGAACAACACCACCAGATTCTCCACACGCTATTGATTTGATTCGGTCTTTCTTCAGGTTTAGTGGTGCTGTATAAATACAAATCAAATGGTAACAAATCTGCATTATAAGATGATAAAATGTGAATTATAAAGACTATATAAATAATAATTGTAAGGGTAATAAAATAAAATGTTGTTACAATGTTGTCATACTTAATTTGCCATCATGGCCATTGTTGTCACCGCGCAGTCTCAGGATCGAAACTTTCTCATTCTGGATGAATCCAACCAAATATTTTCCTGCTGACATGTCATGAATCTCTGATGTTGGACACACGCAGCCTATTCCGTCATTCACATGTTTAACTTTGTCAGGTTGTGTCAGACCGAAGCCCTCTCGGACCTGCGCTCCCCAATAACACAACATCTCCAAGTCTGATGAACGAAACCTCCGGTGTCTCACAGCAACTGATCACTACATACTGAACATACTGTATATAGGCTACCTACTGCATCGGAGTAACGGTGTTGTTTATTATTACGCAGTTTCTCACAAAACGGAAGTGAAACCTACGGAGTGACTGCTGCTGATATTCCGCGTTCGTAATAGAGACAAATTGCGGCGAGAGATGTGCGCTTTGCCTTTAATCGAAAACGAAAGCGAAACCTAATGTAAAATTCCTAGATATCAGTGTCGTATGAGTAGGCTATATATCTTTACATAACATTGTGTCATCTGCACAGGTGTACATAACATCTGTAATTGTCTCTCATAATATATTCAGCCTATTACAGCTCAATCATTATATAACATTTCAATATTTTTTGTCTGTTTTTATATTTGGAAGAAGGATTATGTATTTTGGAAAAACTATTAAAGAGGTAATTCACCCCCCCCCAAAAAAGTGATAACTCACCCTCAAGTTAAGGTAGGGTAAAACCGTTCACGTGAACACAAAGTAAGACGTCTTGAAGATTTTGGGAAACTTTTCAACAGTTCAGGGGCACCAACAACCACAGTTTTCCTACTAAGTAAAGTGCTCTAGATCTGTTTGGTTACAAATCTTCCAAATATCATTCTTTGAGATCATCAGAA
This sequence comes from Triplophysa tibetana, assembly GCA_008369825.1. Taxonomy (NCBI): domain Eukaryota; kingdom Metazoa; phylum Chordata; class Actinopteri; order Cypriniformes; family Nemacheilidae; genus Triplophysa; species Triplophysa tibetana. The sequence continues at coordinate 9,173,721 of CM017896.1, read as the reverse complement.
CAACAAATTTATTTATAAAGGTTTAGGCCTAAATGATGAGAGAAAGCATCATGATTCACATATATAAGAGACACAGATGGAACGATCCGGAATTAGGAGCTCCTAGGGTATACAGCCTTGCCCTCTCCGCCTGTATACAATGGACCTGGAGAACAACAAACAGCCTGAGATGAGAAAAAGATTTATATCTGGAGAAGCAAATAACTAAGAGGGACGGGAGGCGGACACACCCCATTCCTTCTTCCATACCGAACAGTGCGTGTGTAAATGACAGCTAGTGAAGACGGCAGCGACTTGTGACGTATCTTAACAAACTACCTGGTGTGGTTACATAGAATAAGCAATTCTGCACCGCAGTTCTGACTGACATTCTATTCGCATGTATTGCGAATAGATAGGAGGTTACTGTTGGCCCACAACAGGAGACGCTCCACCAGCCTCTGAAGTGAGCGCGAGCGAATGCCCCCCAGATGATTGATATAGAACACCACGGTCGTGTTTTCCGTCTGAACCAGGACTTGTTGATCCTTTATGATTGGGAGGAAGCTTTACAAAGCTAAAGAAAATGCCTTCAGCTCTAAGCAGTTTATATGCCAAGTTGCTTGAGCGCTCGTCCAAGCACCATAAGCTGGTCTGGCGTTGCAAAGGGCTCCCCAGCCCGTCAACGTCATGTCCGTAGTGAAAACTTTTCTGCTGACCACTCCGCCCATCAGAACTCCCTGCTCGTACATATTTGTGTTGACCCAGGGAGCCGGCGTACGCCTGTATCCGTTGGTCACCATTTTGCACAACCGGCGTTCGCGCCACACCCTGTGCAGTACTGGGGATTTCAGCCATGGCTGAATTGGTCTCATATGCAGAAATCCGAGACGGCAGATGACCGCCGCTGCTGCCATAAGCCCCGAAAGTCTCTGAAAACTCTTCAGAAACAATCGCTCTTTCCGGTCTGAACGACCAAGCCTGGACACGTTCCTGAAAATCTAAATTCACTCCTAAGAATGTAATGCTCTTTGTGGGGCGCAGCCTGCTCTTCTGCACGTTGATAGCCAGCCCCAGACTCTCCATGTGCCGCAGAAGCTGGTTCTTGTGGTTCTCCAGTACATCTCTTGACGTATAAAGATACGATGTGCCTTCGAACGCAAACCCCAGAAAACGTCTGTGACGATGGGCTATCTGGACCTGAAAACAGGCATCTTTTAGATCCATTAAAATACAGTAGTCCCCGGGCTGAATATGTTCAAGGATTTGTTTTACTGTTATCATTTTGAATGAGCGCTTCACTAGCGTGCGATTCAGCGGTCTCAAATCTGAAAATTGGGCGAAGACCCTCGCCTTTTTAGGGTAGGGGGTATCGGCTGTAAAGAAACGGGGAGGGTCTGTGTAAACTGAAGTGTATACTCGCTTACGACTGAACGCATTACCCACTCCGACACTATTAGAAGCATGCGCCATGTGAGATCTTGTCGTGTAAGTTAGGAAAGAAAGGTGCGGGTCTCTCGAGTGGGGCAGCCGGGCTGGTTGTTTGGGGGGTGACCTTTCAAGCACCAAGTCTTGACGTCCTTCTGTGTGGCTCTTCATCAGCTCTTCTTCGACCGGGGCTGAAGACTCACGTGTTTCAGTGCAGCAGGATGACCAATCATCCGATCCAAAGGCCGCAGATGACATCGCTCCATCACTATCGTCACCGTCTCCAGCCGCAGCTCCAAACAACAACAGATTCCGCCCATCCTGTTTCAATGTAGGATACCGCCGGTCCTCTTAAATGATGAGCATGCGGGAGAGAGGTCGATATGCGCCCATCAGAGGTGCACACAGCACGTGGCTGCACCTGCCTCTCCCCCCGCGGCTCGGTGGCGACGGGGGGCACTGGGTTAGGTGTGCAGTTGAGGATCACTGAGATCCTCGCACAGAGGGCCTTGTTTTGCATCTGCTTGCAGAAGGGCCAGTCAGACACGTAAAGCGCTTCAAGTTCCGACAAAAACATGGAAATTAAGACTCAGATTAGTGGCGTCACTGATCATGTGACTCTTGTCAATCTGGACCGACACCGCTGGCCGATTGAGGGGGAAAGAGTAGCTTTGTACTTGTTGATAATGTAAAACATAATTTAGTGTTGCATAAGTTTACCTTATTTATTATTTAACAACAATGAATAAACCTATTACAAAGCAATGAAGTTAAAAATTATAAGCGACAAATGAATGTTTTGAAGACATGTAAGGATATTTTAAATATATTTACTTATACATTGATGTTTTGTTTTTTATCAACACGCCCATGAAAACTGACCCATGGCACACTGGTTGAATTAAAAGCTGGGTTTGTAAAAATTGTAATATTGCACACTTGGTTACCTTGGTTTAAGCAGTAGGCTAATATGAATGAGGTTTCTTTTCATCGTTCACATTTTTGTAACAATGAGAAATAAGTAGTAGCTTGTAAAATCAAAAAGTGCAGATCATCAAAAAATATAAATATTAACATTTCAACAACTCAACTACAACTTACAACTTCATAAAAATATCACATCCCATAATTTGTCCCATTTGATGTCAAAGTGCCAAAGGTTGTCTACTGAAACAAAAGTGTAAACTTTTTACTAAAAATTCCTTTTTACCTTGTAAAAGCTGTTTTTAAATTATACAAAGCTATAACATTAATCACATGGCATCAAGATTTAAGTGACAATAAGTGAAGCACCAGAGTTAAAGGGATAATTCACCCCAAAAATTCTGTCATCATTTACCCTCCGTCTTGTCATTTCAAACCTTGACCTATGACTTTTTTTTTCCGCAAAACACAAAATAAGATTTTTGAATACAGTTGGTAACTGGACACTGGACCCTGTTCAATTCTATTGTTTGGACAATAAACCAATGCAAGAGAATTTGGTCCAGATAACAAAATTTTTCAAAATATCTTCTTTTGTGTTCTGCGGAAGAAAAAACAGGTTTGAAATTACGAAAGGGCAAGGAAATAATGACCAAATTTTTATTTTTAGGAGTTCACTATCACTTTAAAACCACAACAACTCATTACTCCCAGAAACCCCTCTTGTGGTTGAGGGCTTCTATGAGTTTCTCCTTAAGTTTCGCTCTGCTCTGATGAATAGGAAGTTCTAACAGGGAATGACACGTCAGGGCCTGTGGTAGATGTTCTTCAGTTGAGTTAAACAGGTTCCTCACTCTCATCTTCACCTCACTCATACCCAGAATGGGAACTCGGTCGAAACCCGTCAAGAACACTGAGGAATCAAAAAGATTATTTTAATAATTGTTTGGTTTTTTTAAGCCATTCTGTTTTATTTACTCATGCATCACTGCACCACAAGAACAGTTTTCAGATTTTTTTAAAAGATGCACAGTTTATTGAACCAAAGCAGATATCAGATCTGCTGTTTCTGCCTATTATTTAATAAGTGTAAAAAGGGAATAAAAAAAATCACATTTTAATTACTAAACATAGCTAACTTACATAGGAAAGTCTTCTTTTGGTTGGATGTAAGTTCTTCAAACACCTGCCAAAATGAGATGACGGTCAAATGCTCAGCATAAAGCAATTCTTCATATGTTGTGTTCTGTGGATCACAAGGTTTACAATTTGTCCATTATTGTCAAGAATAATAAAAAAAAATTAAGTCTCAACCTCATTAATTCCCGGGGAATTCAAAAATAATATTAGTTTTTCTTTCAGCTTTGTGCTGAGCGTTGACCTGTTTGAGTATGTCCCAGTCATAGTCTTCATTGCCCCCCAGCAACCCTCTCAGCTCCTCAGGTTCAAACATCACCACCAAGTCTCTGTCACATCCTTTGAAAAAGCCTGTCTTGAATTCCTCAAACACTTCCTCCACGGATTTATTCAAGATGTAATCCACACAATTGTCCACAAATTCTGTTCTGTTGTGAAATTAATACAAAGTGTTGAAAATGTAGCTCTTTTCCTTTAATATAATATTTCATTTAAAAAGTGAAAACTGACTTGTTAGAATTTGTAACAATGTTTCCTGGATTAGTAGGATCCAGTTCCACCTCTCTTCCATCCCATGTGACCTTATTTGGAAAACAAAAGTTTTGTTGCTTTCTTTCTCTTTAATGTCCTTAAAAGATATCCCAGTGCATGAGAAAAACGAAACCAACCAACCGTGAAAGGCATTTCCATTTCCTCTAAAACATCATTGCTGTACTTGAGAACATGCTCCAAACTCCTGTGTTTCAGAATATATTAAACATTGTCATTTAATGATCTGCATTAGAATGATTCTATAAGTGCTGTCTAAAAACCCAGATATATATCTAGCAGATGATCAGAACATTAAAACACTCACTGGCCAAGAACTGTGTCAAACTCCTTCAGGTCTTGAAGAGTTGGTTTGACGTTGAGAAGTTTTTTGAATAAGGCTAATGGAAAGGGCAGGTGCACAACACAATTGTTGTTGAAGGCCAAACCACACAAAATCCCAAGCAGTAAGTACTTCTCCTTTTCCAGGCTCGGCTAGAGTACACAAAAGTAAACAGAGACACACAATATAACATTGGACAGTGCATAACTAAGGTAAAACTAAGGTGTGTTTCCTCATTTAAAAATCAGTTACAATGTAAAAGTCTTGCCTGTGTTGGGAACCAGATCATAGTTTTTTTGTCATTGTACATGAAGAACTGAGAGTCCGGTTCACGCAAATCCTTGAACACGTTGAGGAAAAAGTCCCTCTTGCTTACATCGGATCTATATGTAACATCATCAGCATAATGGACCTAAAACAGAGATTTTTGTTTTTTCCAAAGCAACTTACACGTTGCTTACGTGTAAATTGCATGTGTTTTCATTTTCATATTTAGTTATTTAATAGCAAAATACTTTTTTGCATTAATATTAATGTTATATTGTATAGTCAAGATGTTAAATCTAAATACATCACAGTTTTAGATGATGCTATATTGATCGATTTGGCCTTTATGTGGGAAAATGTATAATTGTTTTACCACCAGCAATCCTTTGAGATCTTGATCATTGGATTTTTTCAACTCCCTGAAGCAATCGTCCAGAAGTGCTGTGCGTCTTAAGACCAGCTTATAAAAACTCTGTAAATAAAGTATTCTTTTACTGTTTTATGTATTTATTTTACATTTATATTATATACTATAAAGAAGAGAATATGCTAAAAAATGTTGATTAAATCACAATTACCGGATGTAATTTGTTTTTCATAAACCTGCATTTGGCTTCCAGGTTAAAGATGCATGGAAATGATTTCAGCTTCTTTAACGTTTGCTATAAAAAAGCAGATCAGAAAGATTATGCTATTTACTCTTAAATATACCAAGGCCTTTAGATAAATATCCTCGATAGAAATATGCACAGAGAAGTATAGAGAGAAATCACTTACATCATAGTAGTTTATCAGAATCATCAAGGCTGGACGGTTCCTGTTATGCAATGGGTTGTTTAAATCTTCAGTGATGGATTGCAGCTGTTGATAAAGGAGAACGAGCAATAAATGATTGTTTATTGCGTGTTTATTGTTTTTTTCTCCATTGTGATTTTGATTTGGAACTAGCGGTGGACTGATTTATTGCTCTGGGTAAAACTAAACCATGCTGGTAAGTTCCTGGTCCCCTCCCACAATTAAATGAAAAAATGGCTAAATTCTAAAGAAAAAGTGTATTTAAAGTTATAAATTAAATAATATGACATAAATCATAAACATATATATACAGTATATCATAACTTTATCTATCTTGTGTACAATGTATTCAAGTACTGGTCCCAATATTTGGCCAAGCGGTTTTTCTTTTGTAATGCTGTACCTGTGTAAAATGACATCACAAATCTGCAAAGATGATCTTTGAATTTTGTATTTGAAACTAAAAAAATTACTTTTCTGGTTCTCACCGTATCAAGTAGATCATTAATCTCATTAATGATGAAATTACTTTTTGTGATTTTGTTGTGGGCATTGCAGCAGACCTTCAGAGCACAAACACAAATGTTTATCATATCTTAAAGTCGACAGGTCATATTAAATGGTAAATAAATGTGTAATGAAGGCACCTTATAGAACATCTGCAGGACCTGGGCAAGTTGCTCCAAACGTTTCGGTGCGTTCAAGTTTATGTCGTCAACCGCAATCCTGCCAATTGAATTTGAAGTTTCCTTGTGAAATAACTTCACCAGGCCTTTGAGACAATCGTCAGGGAGTTTGGACCAGTACGTTTCTAAGAACAATACAAGACAAACTCAAGCAACCAAACATAAAAGCAATGTGAAGGATGACATGTAATGACAGATTCACCTAACACTTTAAGAGCATCAGAATTCAGCTGAAGAATATTGGAGGCGAATGCGTCAAGAAGTTTAGCTCTGTGTTGTTCCTGGCAAACTCTGATGAGCTCTGGGAGGAGAAGATAAACTCTCAGCACTTCCACACTAACTAGACTGGGGTCAACACTGAGGATATTCAGAGAGGGCAGCAGTGTACCATGAACAGTCTTCACAACCTGTATAAAAGGATGTAAGGAAATCAAAATAAAGGACTTTCATTCACTTTCATTTTAGACAGAGTAAGACAGATTCGCTGCTGCACATTGATATATGCCTTTTAAGAATCTGACAGGTTTTTAAGTCTATAAAAATAACAGTATAATATACAGTATAAAATATAATACAGTATATTTGCTTGTCTTTTCACATGTCTTTTAATTAAACATGTCTTTTATTTTTAAGTGTAATAATGTAACGATTTTAAATAAATAAATAAATATATTGTACGATAAATAATATGCAATAAAATATATAAAAGCAAATTTGTCATCACCTGTGACATCACCCTTTCATCCATTGATAATTTTGCCAATGTTTTCTTGACCAGCTCAAAGTCCAAACCAGAGACCTCTGCAGAAGTCTGGTAATGCTCATCATAACTTCAATGAGAAAAAAATATACATGTGTGTTACAACATCATATTTTAAGAAGACTCATTTATGGCACACTTGAGTAAATTATGCCAAGCATACCAGCTGCTAAGTTACCTTGTTTTCAGAAAACTTCCATTCAGAGAAGCAGCAGATGAAAACACTTTGTAAATTTTACTGAAAAATAAAACAATCATGTAATATTCACATACAAACATGTATTATTGCATAAAACAATATTATAGGGTATTAGACTATTAATTCAAATCAAATCTGCAGTTATCTTTACAAAATTTGTCATCAGCTAGAAAATAAAACACATCACAACCCATTTTAGACATGTTTTTGTGTTTTTACTGTATTTAAGCTTAACAATAACCATATAATTTACTTGCAGTAAGTAAAACAAAATCATCTGCATGCCCTCTTTAGAAGCACCGTCCTTTAACCTAAATACACTCACTTCTTTATTGCTTTCCATGATTTTGATTTACATTCAGACGCCCATTGATCGACCAGTTTGTCATCTAATGTCACAATCCTTCTGCTTTGGTTAGACTTCGGTTTGCTTGACTTATTTCCAGGTACCTAAAAACAGCACAAAATACAATGCACATAAATTCATCAATTCATATTCAATTGTAAAAGTATTTTTGAATGAGAAATATTGCCATCTTACCTTATAAAATAGGGCAAAGGAATGGTTTTCCCCAGCAAAGAGTTTTCCAATTGTATATTTATCATTAAATTCTGCATTAAATATTCATTAAGGTTAGAGGTCTAAAGAATGTCATTCATACAATAATATTTATGTAAAAATAAATTGATAAATGAAGTGTAAGTACCAGCCGGCAGGAGTACTGGTGAAGGCACAGACTGGTTGATCATTTGTCCATTTCCCAGCTGCACCTGCATCCCACATCCAAATGAGTAGATTCGCTTTGATGACCCCACTAACACAAGTGTGTGATGTCTTACCAAATAATACAAAATTACCATTTTAAAATTGAACTACAATATTTACAGTAAGCAAATATTTCCTTACATTGATATTTTTGTTTGACAGTAAATACTTTACCTCCCACATTTGACCTGTGACACTTTAGAGCCCCACAGTTCAGCAACAACTTGTGGACGATGTTCATCTTTTAATGTGTTGTGCCCAAGTTGACCATAGACACCTGATCCAAATGTGAACACAGTGCCTCCCTAAGAAAACAGTCACATTCTTATTTCAACATTTTAACACTTGGAAATATTATTTTACATTGATAGATTTAACAGACATCCATCTGTTGTATCACCCTTTTTGGCAAATGTGATATAGCCTACAAAACACTGTGTGTAAAATACCTTTGATAAAGTTGCAGTGTGTTCCCCTCCACACGAGATGAACTGAGTTTTCTTCCCATTTAGGCTTCTTACGATTGTTGGCACATGCCTGTCTGTAAATCACATAACACATGAACTCATCACTTCTAATAAGTAAACATTAATGCTTTGATATTTCAGATTGTCACACTTGACAGTAGATACCTGTGGTGTCTCCCAGACCCAACTGTCCAGAAGAGTTCTTCCCCCAGCCAAACACAACACCAGAGAGAGACAACACAAAGCTGTGATCTCCTCCAGCGCTGATCTGAGCCAGTGGAACCCCATCCAGACACTGAACGTGTTGAGGAGTCTGAGATCCAGATCGACCTTCACCCAGACCCAGCTGACCATGAGAGTTCTTACCCCATACAAACACCTGACCCTCTGAGAGGACAAGAATCAACTCAAAAAGGTACATTTACACACTTTATTTTTTAAATTATGTTGATGGAATAGCTGTGAGTACCCTGGGTTAATGCCATTGAATGCTGGTCTCCACATGAGATCTGAACCACGTGTCTGTGGGCCAGGTCTTTGAGAGGACTACAAAGATGCAGAATAAATTTGAGAGTAAGACAGAGAGAGGGAGAGCGATAGATAGATAGAGAGAGAGAGAGAGAGAGAGAGAGAGAGAGAGAGAGAGAGAGAGACAGAGAGAGAGAGAGAGTGTGAGAGAGAGAGACAGAGAGAGAGAGAGTGTGAGAGAGAGAGAGACAGAGAGAGAGAGAGTGTGAGAGAGAGAGACAGAGAGAGAGAGATTGAATTAGAGCTCTGCAATTGAATTCTTTTTAGATTTTTTTTTAAAGAGTCTCAGAAATGCTTAATCACTTTTGGAACATCAAGTTAATTTGGCTTGCCATACTGAAGATGTCCAAATACTGTATGTGAGATAATAACATACGTGCACAGAGTAGATTTGCTAATGATGAAAACTTTTCCTCCATGAGCGAGAACAACACCACCAGATTCTCCACACGCTATTGATTTGATTCGGTCTTTCTTCAGGTTTAGTGGTTCTGTATGAATACACATGAAATCATTTGGATCTGGATTAGCCTAAGTCACAAATATGCATCATAAAATGAGAAAATGTGATATCACAGGCATATCTTCTTGTAATCTAATAAAATTTTGTAGAAACGTTGTCATACTTAATTTGCCATCATGGCCATTGTTGTCACCGCGCAGTCTCAGGATCGAAACTTTCTCATTCCGGATGAATCCAACCACATATTTTCCTGCTGACATGTCCTGAATCTCTGATGTTGGACACACGCAGCGTATTACGTCATTCACATGTTTAACTTTGTCAAGTTGTGTCAGACCGAAGCCCTCTCGGACCTGCGCTCCCCAATAACACAACATCTCCACATCTGAAGAACGAAACCTCCGGTGTCTCACAGCAACTGATCACTACATACTGAACATATATACCTACTGCATCTGGTTCATTTTCCACAAAGAGAAAGTAAAAGTTAAACCTACTGAGCACCTGCTGCAGATCTTACGCGTTTGTAATAGAGTGAATGGGCGAGAGATGAAGGTATGCGCTTTATTTCCTTTAGTCGAAAACGAGAGCAAAACCTATGCTCAAATTTCCCTTCGTATTAGGCTACACTGTACATCTTAACATTTCGTTACATTATCCTCTGCACAGGTGTAGATCTGTAATCGTCTCACAGAATATATTTTGCCTATTACTACTCGATCATTATTTCATTTCAATATTTTTTGTCTGTTTTTATATTTGGAAATGCACTGGTTTTAACTAGTATTAAAGGGAAAGTTTTCCAAAAAATTAAAATTTTGACATCATTTATATTCACCCTCACGTTACGGTAGGGTAAAACCTTTCACTTGAACACAAAATAAGACGTATTGAAGATTGTGGGCACCATTAACTACTACAGTTTTTACTATGGAAGGATGGTGCATCTGTTTGGTAACAAAGACACTTACAATTATCTTTCTTTGTGTTCATCAAAAAATATTTTTACACAGGTTGAGGGTGAGTAAGTGTGAATTTTCTTTTTTTGGTGACTTTATACTTTTTGGATAACTATTTGTGTTAATTTTAAGGTATTAATGGATAAGTATTGAAGTGGTGAATTACCATAAGAGGGAAATTCACCACAGTTTGCAAGGCATGATTCTAATCAATCCAACAATGTCAAGACCAGTTATCATGTAAATGAGCATGAGATAAGGAAAAACATTTGGGCTGGTAAAATTTATTTTTATTTACATAAAAGATGCATCCACAATTCATTCATAGAAATAAAAGTTTAAAGTTTCTTTGTCGGGCTGTTCCTCAACGAAACATCATAATAAATTTCTATTGTACAACGGGTACAGCTGAAAAATGTTCTTCAGACTATTAAAATGTATTAAAGAAATCGTTCATTTATTATTGACTGAAGTCTTCTATGTGTACCCCAAAAGTTGAAGAACACATGAAGAACACATTTTTTTTTAGAACTGTAAGAGGCAAATCCATATTGATCTATTTGTAAATTTGTGACTGAGAGCATTTATCCAAAGTGACTTTCCGTGCATTATGGGTATATACATTTGATCAGTTTGTGCATTCCCTAATTCCCCAGGAATCAAACCCATGGCCATGCTGTATGCTCTAACAACGGAGCTATGCTATTATTTATTTTATGTAAGATTTCATAAAAAGATTCAAAAGGAACGCGTCAGCCTAAAGCTGTCACATTCTTGCTTTGTCTGTCTTTTCACAACCTTCCAAAAACCTCACAAAAGTTGATAGCATGTTTTAGTTTCTTACGAAGTGTGTCGATGTCGCTGTATTTAGGAAGACATAATATGCCAAAACAAGTTTGTGCTTCAGGGAAACGATCATCTGAATCAGGAGTGTTCAACTGCACAATCTTCAGGGTCACCTTTGAGAGACCACCAGCAGGTACACGACCCGTTCCATACATGAAAACTGAGCAACAAAAATTATAGGGTGAGAATATAAGCCAATTTCAGAAAATTACATAAAAGCACATGTTAGATGCACAAAAAAACTAAATATGGGAATACTTATTTTGTTTTTCATTGCACGTATGTTTTTTCAAACACCAAGATGTATCTTACTCAGAAATTTCTTCTTGTTTTCTTCAGACAACTCAAAGAAAACAGTCCAGAAATTCTTAATCAGCTCATCAGAGGGATAACAGCGTTGGTAAGTAGCACACTAAATATAAAGCAAATGGAATTGGTATACTACACAAGGACACACTTATTAAAGCATATTTTTGAGCATATATCTTCATATACCTTCTGAAGGTCTTCCCACTCATACTCAGGAGAACCACTGAAAACTTCTCTGAGTTCTTCAGGGTGAAACATTTTCAAGGCTTTGACAGGACAGCTTTCAGAAAAACCTGCAGAGAACTGCTCAAACTGGTTCTTCACTGACTTGTTGAAAATGAAGTCCACATACAAATCCACATACTTCTGTCTGCACAGAAATACAAAAACATACAACATTTAGCAATGATGACATCTATAGCCTTGATAAAATGTACTCTTCTTTATTTTTCTGTTTTGTGGAATTTATTAATAGTAATATGGTGTCTGTACATAGATGCTAAGACAATGACCTCATTCCTACCGATTAATTATCGTTACTGGAATCTGAGCTCCATTTGGAATTAGCTCTTGCCCTTTGAACTAAAAAAGGTTAACATTGTTATTATTATTCTGATCCAATCAGCAGATGGTCTATGCAAGACTCAAGAAAGAGTGAAATACATATTTACCGTAAAATCCAAGAAAAGCACCTCCACCACTTCCTCATCCTCGTCCAGTAGATCTTTCAAACCTCTGGTATGGATTTAAAAACATAAATTAATATAAATTTACAGAAAAACCTGCTTTAAAAGGTTTTTGGCAAAAAAAATCTTTAAAAGTGCTCAGTGTTCCGTATTGCAACCGGAGGGTTGACGAGGTTTCAGGTTAATGGGCATGTGTGCGAATTTCGGCAGCATCTAGTGGTGAGATTGTGAATTGCAACTAACGGCTCACTCCACCCCTTTACTTCTTGAAGCGACACAGGAGAAAGATAAAATATTTTCGACACGCGCACTGTAAAGCAGTTTATTCGTTTATGGCCACTACAGAAACAACAATGGCGAATTGGGGGACCCGCAGTGTATGTATATATATAGAAATAACTCATTAAAAGGAAATAAAAACATTACGCTTCATTATGAAAAAATTTTATATACATCCAAAGACATAGTTATGCCTGTTAAATTACATTTCTTAATTTTACACATTCTACCTTTAAGTCATAAAAAAACTGCTATATTGCATATTACAACATAACTATGATATAGGCACAAAAATGTTCTGTCACATTTGCGTTTTATAGGTGAGTCATAATTAGCCAACGTTTACCTGGCTTCCACAGGGGATATTTCCTCTAGATCACTCAGAGTGACACTCTGGTCCAGAAGTTTCTTGAACAACGCCAGGGGGAATTCTATGTTCATGTAACAGTGGTTAAACAGTGCCATTCCACAGACAACGCCAAGATTGTAGAAATCTTCTTTAATTGTGTGCTGAAAATACACAGGTTTTAGTCTACACTAAGTATCTTAAACCAGAACAAGACTGACATTAAATGATTACACTAATTATAAAGCTTTAATAGTCACATACATTCTGGTTGATGAAAAATTTAATACGTTACATTTTATTAATTAAAGTGTGTGTCTGTGTGACAGCAGTAGATACCTCAGAATTGAACCAAACCAGTGAATTCTCACAAACTTCCAATAGCTTTTTCTCCCATGTAAGGAGAGATTGTGAAAGCAATGAGAAGAACTCGGCAGAGACACCTCCTGCATCTATTCCATGCTCACCAGCAAAATTCACCTGTACAGAAAATATATATATTTTCAAGTTTATTAAAGGCTATTGAAAATGCCAGTCAACGTACAACCAACAGGATATGACAGATTCTTTGTTCTGATTCTGTTAGACTACCTTCAGTGGACGTAAAAATGAATGGATGCCTCGTTTGAGATACTGCATTGTATCCTCCAACATTGACTGCCTGTTTATTTGTAAAATGTTGCCACAAGAATATGATATAAAGACATGTAGATTTGGTAATCCCTTCATGAAGACTGGGTCCTGTAAGAACTTAGAAATTAGATTAGTGTTAAAACATCTATTTGCTTTGTTAAAGGGTTAAAGGGATCGTTTATTCATCCACATGTCATTCCAAACCTGTATCACTTTCTTTTTTCTGCAGGACACAAAGGTGAACCCATTGACTACCCTATGGACACAAAGCCACTAAGACATTTTAAAAAATATCTTCTTTTACATACCACAGAAGAAAGATTTATATACAGGTTTAAACCACATGAAGTTGAATAAATCAAGGGAGATTTGGTATTTTGGGGTGAATTCACAATACTAGCACACTTTACGTCTGGGTTCAACTTACTTTGAAAATTCTCAATTTAGATGCAGTGTCGGTCACAAAGGGAAAACTGATCAACACTTCAAGAGTTTTCTGCAATAAAAATGAATAGAAGTAAATTTGGATTTATTATCTTGAACAAAATCACAAGAATCTTGTTGTCAGACGTGTGTGATACCCACAACAAAGTGGTCCTTCAGATCCACCATATAATTGATATCACCATAAAGACACCACAATGCAAAATCTTCCACGGTGACTTGTAGCTTAAAGTAGAAAAAGATGAGAACTTTTTTTAGCTTTCCACAAAGTTTGTGAGAGGGAATTGATTGTTTCGTTTCTCACCATATCCAGGAGGTCATTGATCTCGTGAATAATGAAATCTCTGTTTGTGATGTCATTGTTGGTCCTGCAGCAGACCTTAAAAAACGCAGACATGAAAAGTGCATTTCACTTTTAAGTGAACTATCATGTTGTTATGTGTTACGATCGCAAATGTATTGTTGTGATGTGTAACAAAGGCACCTCGTAGACCAGCTGAAGGACCTTCAAATATTTCCTCAGGCATTTCGGCTCATCCCGATTTATCTCATTAAAAGAAATGTTGCCAATCAACTCAGCAGAAGTATTGCGAAATAACTTCACCACATCTTTGAGACAATCTTCAGGGAGTTTGGACCAGTAATTTACTAAAAACATAACATATGAAACGAAAAAAAAAGAACACAAGACTTTGGTATACTCAACAAATAAATGGTGCTATATAGCACTAAAAGTGGTTCTTTGCTCGTAATCATAGGGGAACCACTTTAAGTGCTGTGTAGAACCATCCTTTTGGGCGTCAGTGGTTCTTCAGAGGTTCTTCAGTGGTTCTTTGGGATGACTAAATAGGACCGTTGAAGAACCATACAGGGGCTTAACCGGTTCTTTATACGGAAGCGGTGCAATATGGTTCTTCATTGGTTCCCCTATGATTACGAGCCAAGAACCACTTTTAGTGCTATATAGCACCATTTTTGTTTTTAGAGTGAATATATACTTCATTATTGTACCTAAAACTTCAAGAGCGTCAGGTTTCAGCTGAAGTATTTTGGAGGTGAGTGCTTTAACGGTATTGGTCCTGTGTTGTTGCTTGCAAACTCTGATGAGCTCAGGGAGGAGAAGATAAACTCTCAGAGCTTCCACACCAGTGAAACCCTCTTGAGGGTTAAGAGAGGGCAAAAGTGCACCCCGAACCGTCTTCACAACCTATGGTGTAAAATTGAAGAAATATATGTTTTACGTTTGTGTTTACCAAGAGTTTTACAAGTACAATGCTTTTTATATTCCTAATTCCTTTAGGATATTTTTTCAGAAATAATCAACAGCATGTTATACATAATATCTTTGGATCCTACATTTTGTTTTTATATGCTGATGTGTACACATGTAAAGTATTTAGCAGTTGGGTTTTGGGGGAGGGTTTGTCAATAGGAGTTTAGGTTGTGGTTTTGCGTAAAACACAAAATATTCCTTGAATGACACCTTTTATTGTAATATATGTAATAAATTAAGAAGATTGGATTTATCATTACCTTTGTCATCACCTTTTTGTTCTCTGATAGTTTTGC
Organism: Triplophysa tibetana; assembly: GCA_008369825.1. Taxonomy (NCBI): domain Eukaryota; kingdom Metazoa; phylum Chordata; class Actinopteri; order Cypriniformes; family Nemacheilidae; genus Triplophysa; species Triplophysa tibetana. The sequence continues at coordinate 9,158,380 of CM017896.1, read as the reverse complement.
AAACGATTTTTGAACCAGGTCAAAATCTAAACCACAGACATCTGCAGAAGTCTGATAATGTGCATCACAACTACAAAGACAAAACATTATAATATTATTTGTATAATATTATAATAATAATTGTCTTAATTACTTTTATAAGCGAGAATGATACACAAGTCTAATGAGTTACCTTGTTTTGAGAAAACTTCCATTCAAACAGGCAGCAGACGAGAACACTTGGTTTATTTTACTGCAAAAAACAAACAAACAAAAGAATGAACAATGCATTATATCATATTGTATTCATATAAATAAATAGCATATAACATCAGTACAGTATTGGGGCACTATATGTAGCCTACTATTTTTCACACTATCTTGATATACATGTATAGGCTCACAATCACAGTTTATGCATTTTATACTCACTTATCACATTCAGACACCCACTGCTCAATCATTCTGTCATCCAATGTTAAAATCTCTCTGCTAAAATTGGCCTCAGGCTTTGCTGATATATTTCCAGGTTCCTACACAATACAAAAATATTACTAATGATAATGCAAAAATATTGAAAGTCTTAGACTATGAAATGAGTCCTATGGTCTACCTTGAAGAATAGGGCAAAGGAATGGTTCTCAGCAGCAACGAGTTTTCCGACCGCATATTCATCATTAAATTCTGGATTCAGATATGTAGTTAAGATTGGAGGTCTAAAAATGGTCATTAAGCTAAAAATATTAATCTAAAATTAATAAATAAATTGAGGTTTACAATTACCAGCTGGAAGGTGTACGGGTGATGGCAAGGACTGGTTGATCATTTGTCCATTTCCCAGCTGCCCTTGAGTCCCACATCCAAATGAGTAGATCTGCTTTGATGATGCGACAAAAACCAGTGTGTGATGCCTTAATACAAAAAAATCTTAAATCTAAGAAATATGATCTTTAAATTGAAATCAAACAATGCATAACAAATCTTGTAAACACAGTCTAATTACCTCCCACATGTGACCTGTGACACTTTAGAGCCCCACAGTTCAGCAACCACTCGTGGAAGATGTTCATCTTTAAATGAGTTGTGTCCAAGTTGACCAAAAGCTCCCGACCCAAATGTGAACACAGTGCCTCCCTAAGAAAACAATCAAATTCTCATTTGCACATTTTTCATTTTTGACATCCGTCCATTCTTATATTTATATTTTGCTTATATTTCTTATGGAAAATAAGATGTACAAACATAATGTGTAAAATACCTTTGATAAAGTTGCAGTGTGTTCACCTCCACACGAGATGAGCTGAGTTTTCTTTCCATTCAGGCTTTTTAAAACTGTGGGAACATGCCTGTCTGTAATCACATAACACATACACTTTTATTTACTGTCCCTTCATATTCTGATATAATTGTTAATTTCAAATGTCACACTTGTCTCAAATGTCCAGTCCGGTCAACCACATCTCTCACAACATTAATAAAACAACTTAAAACCCATCTCTTCTGTGAATACTTGACAGACAAATTAAAAAAATTCAACAACAAACAACGAACCCTCTTTCTATAACAAGCTCTCCTCAGCGATCAGCCACATCCCCTCCAGCAACTCCGCCTCCCATAATGACCCGTACACTCTCACCGGACTATTGAAACTAACAAACTCCAATTCCCATCATCCCTTGCACTCATCATGATTACATCCGCACCTTATTCACATTACTTGGGCACTATACGTAAACCGCCCTGTGTGTTCCCCAGTGTCAGATCTAGTTGTTATTTCCGTCACTGTGTAGTCCGACACGCCTGTGTTTCAGAGATCTCCTTGTTGCATGTTTCTTACCAGTTGGATTATGCATTCTGTGGATTCCCTTTTTGTGCCCGTAATCCGTTTTTGGATTAAATATACCCTTTGCACCGTCTCCTGTTGTGGCATCGTTCTTCCCCTTATGTAGTGTTACACTTTCATTCTATCAACATTTATTGATCTGGCTTTTGTTGAAACTAGTAACTTTGCATTAGCACATATTTTATTATTGCTCCTGTATGACTTATTGCTTCCTGAACTCTCTGTAAATCGCTGTGAGTGTCTGCTAAATGACTAAATGTAAATGCAAAAGTACGACAGTATGATAAGAGGTGGTTTGAGATGTATGTGTCAAACTGATGAACTCATTACATCTTGAATCTTAGTAGCATCATACCTGTGGTGTCTCCAAGGCCCAGCTGTCCAGAAGAGTTCTTCCCCCAACCAAACGCAACACCAGAGAGAGACAACACAAAGCTGTGATCTCCTCCAGCGCTAATCTGAGCCAGTGGAACCCCATCCAGACACTGAACGCGTTGAGGAGTCTGAGATCTAGATCGACCTTCACCCAGACCCAGCTGACCATGAGAGTTCTCACCCCAGACAAACATCTGACCCTCTGACAGGATAAGAACAAACGCTGAAAATCTCAAAAAGGTACAATTATGAACTTTAATATTGAAATGGTGTTGATGGGATAGCTGTGAGTACCCTGTGTTAATGCCATTGAATGCTGGTCTCCACATGTGATCTGAATCACGTGTCTGTTGGCCAGGTCTTTGAGAGGACTATGGATGCAGAATAAAAGAGTGAGAGAGAGAGAGAGAGATTAATTAAAGAGCTATCAAAAATAAGTGACTTTAACTTTAAGTTAAAATGCATACGTGCACACAGTAGATTTGTTAACAATGATAACGTTTCCTCCATCAGTCAGAAGAACAGCACCAGATTCTCCACAGACTATTGATTTGATTTTCTCTTTCTTCAGGTTTAGCATTTCTGTAGATAAATTAAATCATTTGGATCTTTATTAAGTAACAATTAGTCACATCTGCATTATAAGATACAAATGTGAAACATAAAGGCGTGATGTTGATAAAATGAAAATATGTAGTATATTTCATACTCAGTTTTCCATCATGGCCATTGCTGTCAACGCGCAGTCTCAGGATCGAAACTTTCTCATTCCGGATGAACCCAACCAAATATTTTCCTGCTGACATGTCATGAATCTCTGATGTTGGACACACGCAGCGTATTCCGTCATTCACATGTTTAACTTTGTCAGGTTGTGTCAGACCGAAGCCCTCTCGAACCTGCGCTCCCCAATAACACAACATCTCCACAGTCTGATGAACGAAACCTTCGGTGTCTCACACTACAACAAAAACTGCAGGCTGAACGAACTGAACTACTTCATTTGAGGAAACCTGTTGTATATTATTAGATTTCCGACAAAACGAAAGTAAGTCCCACATAACGATACTGACCGCGTTTATGGCAAGCCAAATTAGCATTATTCATTCTCAGAATATACATTTTTTGATATCAACAATTACATTTTACTTGTAACAAACTCTTGATATCAAGAATATAATTTTTAGTGGTAACAATTATTATTTTTGATATTAGTAATTGCATTTTCACTAGTCAAAATGTGAATTCTTGATATCAACAATCACGCAATGTATGGCAAGCAGAATTAGCTTAAATTGTCCCCAGCGTTACTCGTCGTAATTGCATTTTTACTAGTAAGAATTAAATTGGAGAGCTCTATATTAAAATTTTTAATAGTAACAATTACTCAACTCAACTCAACTTTATTTATATAGCGCTTTTTACAATTTTCATTGTTACAAAGCAGCTGTACATGAGACACATTGAATACAAGTAAAAAACTAAAGGCATATACCTGTAAAAACAAGAAAAAGGTGAAAACAACAAAGACAGACATACAAATGCTCCACACACACAAAATGCAAACATACATACACACACACACACACATTGACATAGACGCACACACACACAGTGAAAGTACACATTGGCGATAAAGGAGAAAGAACCACAGGTCAAATATTAAACGGACTATAAATTCTTATATGCAATATTAATTATATCTAATTTCAGAATTCTAAAGCAGCCCCCCCCGGCCAGGCAGATAGTGCAAAACAATATGCAAACGGTGGTGAGGAACCCAAATTTCCCATCGAGAAAAAAAACCTCAGGAGAACCCAGGCCCAACCAGGGGATTCCAGTTCCCATCTGGCAAAAGCTGCTGCCTCTGCACAAGCTCAACAGTGCTTGCACAACAAGGCTAAATAAAAATAAAAAATGATAGATTTAAGATTATCATTCACAATCTAATAACATTTGAAATGTTGTAGGAAAATCAAAGTTGTGGCGTTCTTTATCCAGCTCTATCCTCTTAGCTCTTGTCAGGTCACCGCTTCCCATTCTCAGCTCTGCCATCGGGTCTGGGCATGAACTGCATCCTGCGGTAACCTTGGAACAAAGAGACAAGACTGGCTGAGAGTAGAGTACTGTTCTGCACTCTTTGATGCAACAAGTACATCATTTGTTGTTGGATGTGTTTCTGGTTCCGGTTGATCTAAATAATGCAGCCTAAATCCTCTGAGGATTAATATTATGGAGGAGTATTGTATGCAAGATTAAAAAGATGAGTCTTTAGTCTAGATTTAAACTGACAGAGTGTGTCTGCCTCCCGGACCGTGCAGGGAAGAATATTCCAAAGTTTAGGCGCTAGATACGAAAAGGATCTACCACCTGCACTTGATTTTGAAATTCTAGGTATTACCAACTGACAGGACGCCTGAGAGCGTAATGTACGTTGAGGTCTGTAATACAATAGAAGTTCATTCAAATACTGCGGCGGGGGCTAGACCATGTAGGGCTTTATAGGTAATAAGCAAGATCTTAAAGTTAATGCGATGCTTTATAGGTAACCCGTGCAAGGTTGACAGAACCGGGGTTATATGCTCATACTTTTTTGTACGTGTAAGAACTCGAGCTGCTGCGTTTTGAACAAGTTGCAGTTTTTGTAATAGGCCTGCAGGGCATCCACCTAGAAGTGCATTACAGTAATCTAGTCTTGATGTCATGAATGCATGAATTAATTTCTCTGCATCTGACAGTGACAGCATATGACGTAGTTTAGATATATTCTTAAGATGGAAAAATGCAATTTTACAGGTGTTGGCGACATGGCTTTCAAATGACAGAGTACTATCGAATACAACGCCAAGATTCTTAGCTGATGACGAGGATTTTATGGAGCATCCATCAATCGTTAAGCGGTATTCTTGGTTGTTACGTATAGCGGTTTTCGGTCCAGTAAGTAACACTTCTGTTTTGTCCGAGTTTAGTAGTAAAAAATTGTTACTCATCCACATTTTTAAGTCAACTATGCAATCCTTTATTCGATGAAACTGCTGGGTTTCATGAGGCTTCGAGGAAATATAAAGTTGAGTATCATCAGCATAACAGTGAAAGCTAATTCCGTGTCGCTTTATTATATCTCCTAGAGGTAGTAGTGTTGTCACGATACTGGAATTTCTAACTTCGATATGATACCTTGAAAAATATCGATACTCGATACCATTTTCGATACCACAGAGAAATAAACTGCCACAACATTAAGGGGGTAATTTTTTTTTTATTATTATTTAAAGTTGAATATAACATATATAATGTATTATAAAGAGTTATTAAAGGGTAAAATGCATTATAATTCTTCATAATGTGTGTTGTAACGCATTATGTACTGTTGCAGGTCGAGTCTCATCTTCTTTCTGGTGCTACAAGAGAATGCCCAAACTTTAATAAACATATATATTTTTTTGACGCACTTTTAAAATGAACTGAACTATGTAACTAATCTCAGAACTTAAGTAATTGGTAATAGATATTTGTTAACATAAATAAACAATGAAAAATACTTCCAAAACATGTATTAATCTTAGTTAAAAGTTAATTTAAACTAACATTTACTAATACATGTACTAATTAAAATCCAAATCTGTTAATATTTTTTTTCATTGGACCAGAGCAAACATGATCCGTTGTATTTTATTACATACTGTCATCAAAGATTAAAATATACTGTAGCAAATGCATTGCTCATCGTTCATAAATGCTGGTCAATACATAACATTATTTGATGAACATATTTTAATGCCGGATTCAAATATCACCGATCCACACACGTAATCATTTTTTGAATTAAGTTAATTAAGCACCAGTTAATTTAAATTTGACCACAGTTAAAGTCTTTAAAGATTCACAGTTAAAGATTCCTCAGTCGGATTATATTAACTTTAAGAACTATGCTGAAAAAAACGAGATAACACTCATATCGCTATATTAGAGGTGTTAGCGCCTTTTGTTAGCACTGCTCTGTAGCAACTCTTGCATATTGGCTTGTTTGTGTCCTTCGGCTTTCCATGTTCATTTGCCTCATATCCAAAATATTTCCAGATAGCACTCCTGCTGTGTTCTTTATCAACCAAAGCCGGTTGCGGAGGCGCCGCACACGCCATATTTATATTCACTTCACTTTTGCTATTTAACCAGAGCGAATCAGACGAGACACGTGACAGGCACTGCGGTCACGAGTGGTGTTTGTCAACTCGCCTTCGGAGATACGTGAAAGTGACAGCTCGGCTAGGATCGGAGTATCGATACTTCGGGAAATTAGTATTGGTACCGTTCAGATATTTCAGTATCGATACTTATCGAAATATCAATATTTTTGACAACACTAAGAGGTAGCATGGATAATGCGAAGAGCAGAGGCCCCAAAACTGAGCCCTGTGGTACACCGTACTGGACTTGTGATTTGCGGGACACTTCATTGTTTATTGCTACAAATTGAAAACTGTCTGATAAATAAGACTTAATCCATTTCAATGCTATTCCGTTAATGCCGACGTAATTTTCGAGTCTATGTAGAAGTATGCTGTGGTCAATGGTGTCAAATGCAGCACTGAGGTCTAGCAGCACCAATAACGAAATACAGCCACGGTCATTGGAGGAAGGAGCATAATTGAGTTGAAACTACTTTTTCCAGAACTTTAGATATAAATGGTAAATTCGATATAGGCCTGTAATTCCCTAGTTCTTTAGGGTCGAGTTTGGTTTTTTTTAAAAGAGGCCTTATAACAGCCACCTTAAATGCTTTAGGCACATGTCCTAATGTCAGAGATGAGTTAATAATACTAAGAAGAGGATCTATAATTTCTGGGAGCATTTCTTTCAGTAGTTTTGTAGGTATAGGGTCTAGAATGCATGTTGTTGATTTAGATGATCTAATGATTTTAGACAGTTCATCGTGATCTACTGTAGAAAATAATTGCAATTTCTCCTTAGGGGTGCTGTAGTTAGTTTGTTCAGCAGGTTTCACTACAGGTTGCATTGTTATAATTTTTTCTCTTATATCTTGGATTTTACTAGTGAAGTAGTTCATAAATTCATCACTGTTATGCTGATAATCAGAATCTGACGTCGCTGACGACTTATTTTTTGTTAATTTAGCCACGGTGTTAAATAAAAACCTAGGGTTGTGATGGTTTTCCTCTATTAGTGATGAAAAGTAGGCGGATCTAGACGTTTTTATGGCATTCCTGTATTTTCGAGTACTATCCTTCCATGCTATACGAAATACCTCTAAATTAGTTTTCTTAAAGTTGCGCTCCATTTTCCGGGACGCTTCCTTTAGAGTCTGAGTGTGTTCATTATACCACGGTGTTGGGCTGCTATTTTTAATTTTCTTTAAACGCAGAGGAGCAACTATGTCTAATATTTCCGAGAAGGTAGAGTTAAAATTTCTTTATTTTAGTAGTGTCAAAATCGTCAACGTTTTTACACATGCTAGATATTTTAGACAATTCAGGCAGATTATCGAGAAACGCATCTTTGGTAGTTGAAGTAATCGTTCTACCATATTTGTAGCAAGGAGTTTGATTTGCAGCCGTAGGCCATTGAAGCAAACATAATATCAGACAATGATCCGAAATGTCTTCACTCTTCTGAACGATTTTAACATCGTCCACATTTATACCATAAGAAAGTATTAAATCTAAAGTATGATTACAAAGGTGAGTGGGTCCTGACACATGTTGACTAACGCCCATGGAGTTAAGAGTGTCTTTGAAAGCCATGCCCAAGGCATCTGTATCATTGTCTACTTGGATATTAAAGACACCGACGACAAGGACTCTATCTGCGGCCAGTACTAGTTCTGATAAGAACCCACCAAAATCTTTAATAAAATCTGTGTGGTGCCCTGGAGGCCTATATACAATAGTTAGAATAAAATTTAAAAATGTTTTGTCCTTAGTATTAGGTGTCGATACGTGAAGTACCATGACTTCAAAAGAATTGTATTTAAATTTAGACTTCTGAGAGATGATAAAATAATTATTGTAAAGTGCAGCAACACCTCCCCCTCTACCTTTTAGGCGAGGCTCGTGTTTATAGTAATAGTCTTGAGGAACGGATTCATTTAGAGTAATATAATCATCTGGCTTTAGCCATGTTTCTGTCAAACAAAGCATGTCTATTTTATGATCGGTTATCATATTGTTAACAAAAAGTGCTTTATTTGAGAGAGATCTAATATTAAGCAATCCGAGTCGTAGCAGTTGATTATCTGTATTTTGTTCATGTTTAATTTGTTTAACGTTTATTAAATTACTTTCAAGAGGTTTACGCAATATCTTATGTTTGCTAATCCGGGGGACAGACACAGTGTCTATTTTATGTTGTTTGTAAAAAGGGATTATTACATGTTGCATATTTTGTGTATTCTGTAACGCGAGACGGCGAGCAGACAGTTGGTTAAGCCATTCAGTCTCCTTCCTGACCTGGGCCCTAGGTAGTCAGACTTTAGCATTATTAAGACTGTGTCAAATTTCTAGAGAGGAGGGAAACCCCATCCCAGGAGGGATGGAGACCATCTCGTTTTAACAGGTCAGGTCTGCCCTCAAAATTCTTCCAGTTATTTATAAAATCTATATTATTCTGCAGGCACCACTCAGACAACCAGCCATTTAGTGATGATAATCTGCTATAAATCTCATCACCACGGTAAGCAGTGAGGGGGCCAGAGAATATTACAGTGTCTGACATCGTTTTTGCGAGCTCACACACCTCTTTAATATTATCTTTAGTGATCTCCGATTGACGGAGTCTAACATCATTTGTGCCGACGTGAATAACAATCTTACTGAATTTACGATTAGTCTTAGCCAGCACATTTAAATTTGACTTGATGTCAGGCGCTCTGGCTCCCGGTAAACATTTGACTATGTTGGCTGGTGCCTCTATGTTAACGTTCCGGACAATAGAATCACCGATCACTAGGGCACTTTCAGCAGGTTTCTCAGTCGGTGCGTCACTGAGCGGGGCAAACCTGTTCGAGACTTTAATCGGAATGGTTGAGTGATGTTTTGTCCTGCGACTATGCCGTCTCACCGTCACAAAGTTTCCCAGCTGCAGGGGATTTTCAACCGGAACCGAGCTGTGTGCGCTAACATTGCTCGCATCCAAAATGTTTTCTACGGTCCTAACACTCTTACTATCCTCAAATAAGGATTGGATGCGACACTCTAATTCTAAAATCTTCTCCGTCAGCCTAACTACTTCCCTACATTTATCACATGTAAATCCCTCGCCGCTGACAGAGAAGGCTAAGCTAAACATATGACATGAGGTGCAAGTAACAACAATAGGAATAGAAGCCATGACTCACCGGGTATGAAGTGCAATCCTAACTTACCAAGGTTGCTTGATGAGTCTTAGTATATACACTTAAAAAGAGAAACAGTTAGCACACAGGACAAACAGGGGGAGATGATATTCCACAGTGTAAACAGAAGGCAAGCTAACACGCTAATATGCTAATATGCTAGCGGCGTTACGCTTCAATTAAAATAGGTTTAGAAAATAAAGTTATAAATAATTCGGCAACGACAGTGATAGGTAACGATAGTAAAATACACTAATATTAAGACCAGGAACAAATGTGAGGTGAAGCAAGTGTCAGAGGATACTAACTAGCCGATGCAATCAGGAACCAAACACTGCCGGTGTATGAAGAAAGGGAACACAATTACAAAGCTCTATTTCTCCGGGCACGTCCTGTCCCGGATTTTGGCTGCGTCCTCTTGACGTCGCATTTGTGGACCGCAAACATCATAGTGGTTGTCTAGTTTCTGTTAAAAAAACATAAAATTAACATGCATTTCTTTTAAAGGGATAGTTCAACCAGAAATTAACTTTCTGTTATCATTTACTCAACCTTGTCATGTCAAACCTGTATGACTTTTTGTATAAAACAAAAGAAAGTATTTCTAAAATGTTGTTACACATTCACATTCACATTCACTTGCACTGGTTTTGTGTCCATGCAATCAAAGTGAATGGATGCCGTCACTGTTTGGTAGCACCTGTCCAGGACAAATGGCACGTATAGTCACCCTACGGTACTGTCCAAGGATCAGGACTTTTTGTATTTTCATGCTTTGGGAAAACGGTTTCTTAAGATTCAAAGTGTTTTTTGTCATATGAACAGTGAGGAAGAATGTTCCCTGAGCAATGAAATTCTTACTTTGCTGTCCACAATGAATGCCAGCTGGACCGACTATCCTCTGTGAAAGGTAAGTCCACTAGCTAGCTAACTCTTTAAGAGTCTATTTCCTGAGGGGGAGAATGAGCTCGTTAATCTGGAAGCCCTGCAATTTACACTCCTGTACCTACGTCCTGAGGAAAGGAATGTATACAGTCTGCGTTTGGGGAGGGTGGGGTCTTTAATGATGGATGATGCTCTTCTGTGGACTCTGCGATGGTAAATGGACTGCAGAGAGGGCAGTGGAGTCCTGATGGTCCTCTCTGCAGTCTTCATAACTCTCTGCAGGCATTTATGGTCTTAAAGCGTTTTTAGGTGAAGCTTAATAAATCCATTGCCTTATGCAAACCCCAGATTGTAAAGTATGTAACAACCATCAATTACACGTTCTCCCTTTTTATCAATTGTTTGCAGATCCCCATTTTACGTTCCTTAATTAAGGCATTAAAAAGGGAACATAATTACTGCTGGCTTAACAGACAAATTGGTAATATTTAAAAAGGGAACATTTGGGCATTGTGTCAAAAAACCTGTAACGTTCATGATAATCCAGACTGAAGAGGAAAACTGCCAGAGTATATGTGATTGCCAATAAAATGATAAAGAATACATGTAGTGCATCATTATACCAACACAGAACAGTAAGCCATTTTACACAGACATATGACAAGATTAACAAACACAATACAGATAACAACACATTAAAATATTATAGAAATTAAAGTATAATTATTGCACAGTAAACTACTTGGATATCAACAGATAAATATAATTGTCCTTCTTGAAAGTATAATTACGTAGATTTTGTCATGCTTTGGCATGGTCAGAACCCAATAAAACGAGGATTTATTAACACAGAACACTATAAAAGGACAAAACAAAACCCACGAGGGGAAAACAAGGCACGATACTATTAACAGAAACAAAAACACGGACTCACTAGACTATGAAATAAAACACTTAATACAAACACTGGACTACACTTACTGGACACGAGGAAACAGGAACTGGACAAGAAAAGGCATCTACGGACAGCAACAACGTACACGATACAAGGTCTACACACAATGCATGAGAGAACAGCATACAAGTACAATGAACGAGGAAAGAATAATGAACACAAGGATTATTTAAAGGGAAACAAACAAAGGATAATTAACAAGGGGCAGGTTTGGGTAAGGAAACACTAATAAGAAGGTAAAAAGGAAACGAGATGGCGGGAAACACTGACGAGACACGAGAAAGAGCATGGCAAGCAAAAATAAAACCAAAGTCATGTCTTTCTCACACAAAACCCAAGGCAATACCATGACTCCACCGCAAGACCAAGAATAAACATGACATGATGGTGGAATCATGACAGATTTAAAATCATAAAATTAAAAGATGCATATTAATCTCATCTTCACACTGATGATAGGATAATACTGCTGATTTAATGTTGCTGACGGACACAGATCATGTCGACATGCTTTAATCCCATTTAAAGTTTAAATCATGAGGTGGCTAGGATAATGATCAAAGTCATTGTTGCGGTTGCCAATACCTTGTTAAAGTTTCATTAAACAAATGGTTTTTAAATAAACAATTTGAACAATAAACAGCTCATATTACAGTTAGCTATTAGAATCGATTGGTTGTTTTAGTGACTTTAAGGCTATACCGCTAGTTAGCAACGCTCGGTTGCGTTATGTTTGCTAGCCAAATCAAGCGAGACAGCTGTTTTATTTTTATCCTTAAGGAAACCAATCTAACTTAACGTTTAAGAGACCAAACTTTATGCCCATGATGAAAGTGTTCACTCTGATTGTTGTCCATTCTGTCCTTGTCCGTGAAGCTTGCTTTTCCATGACCCAGTAGCCCGCCTCGACTCGTCAGCCTCGGACATTGAGCCCAAAACTGCCCAAACTGCGCTGCCACGTTTTCCCCAACTCCATTCTTGTGTAAAAATAAATTCGGACACAGGTGAAGCCAGATTCACATTGACAGAAACTCCGTGAAACGTCTTACATGAACAGCGCAATCGTGTTGTGTGTGTGCTGGCCACGGCCCTTATGACAATAATTTGTCTAGCTTTATGCACCAAACACACTTTTTATTAAATCATGGTTGTTTAGGACACTAAACTTTGCTCAGGCTAACAGTTCAACAGCTGTAATTTATTTACATAAACGCTGCAACCAACAAACTGGATGAATATGCATAAGGTAGGATGAGCATAATGAGATGGCGGTGAATAGAGAGCTCTATGATGCTATTCTTACTAGTAAGAATTGCTAATGCAGAGCTCTCTAATTCAGTCGTTTCTAGTCAGATTGGAAACACAGAGCTCTCTAGTTGTAATTATTACTAGTAACAACTGAATTAGAGATCTCTCCCACAGCGTTTCTTGCTAGTAAAATAGAATTAAAAAAGCTCTCCAGTTGAATAAGAGATCTCTGCAACTGATTTCTTTCCAGTAAAAATCTAATTTGTGAGCTCTTCAATTACGTTCTTACCAGTAAGAATTGAATATCTGAGCTCTATAATTCAATTACAGAGCTCAGCAATTCCCTTATTACTAGTCAAAATTCCCATCATAGCGCTCTCTAATTTAACTATTATTAGTATCAATTAAAATAAGAGAGCTCTGTAATTGTTTTATGACTAGTAATAATTGAATTAGAGAGCTCTACAATTCAATTGCAGAGCTCTGCAATTACACATATCCTTAATGTGTCTTTTTACTAGTTTACATTTAATAAAAGAGCTCTCTAATTTAATTGTTACTAGAAACAATTAGAATAGAGAGCTCTATAACTATAAATATTACTAGTTAAAATTAAATTAGAGAGCTATTTAATTAAAAATGAATGGAAGTCAATGGAGATTTATGACTAGTAACAATTGAATTATAGAGCTCTTCAATTGTAATTGTTACTAGTAAAAATTGAGTAATAGAGCTCCCTCATTTAATTCTTACTAGTAATAATGTAATTATGACGAGTAACGCTTGGGACCATTTAAGCTAATTCGGCTTGCCATAACGCTACGTTAAATGCCATATGAAATATGTTACGCATTATATACTTTGCATATAGGCTCATATTCCTAAAATAAAGTATAAGGTTAATCATACTTAGTTTGTCAACAAGACCACTTGTTTCACCGCACAATCTCATGACCCACCGAGACTTTTCGATTCAGGATCAATCCAATAAAGCTTCTTCCTGCTGACATGTCCTGAATTTCTGATTTTGGACACACTACAACATCATTTACATTTTTTACTTAGTCGGGATATACCAAACTGAGACCCTCTCGGACCCTCGCTCCCCAATAACACAATATCTCCACAACTGATGGGTGAACACAGCACAGATTCATTGTGGAGAACGAACTTGAAAGTTAATCTGGGAGCTGCTATTTTGAACTAAACGAAATTTTTCGGATTTCTCATAAAACGAAAGTAATAAGTGAAACAAGTTTAGGATGTTTCATGTTGTTATAATGATGTGAGCACAATATAAATGTAAAAAAACACGCAAACTACAGACAAAATAATCAGCCAAATGATGGAGATGAGGCTTTAAAGTGAAACGGAACGCGAAACAGAAACACATCAAGGTAGAAACAAGTGTCATTCTCATGTCAGAATTGCACTTTATTTGTCTGTACTTATTGTCAATACGCATATGAAGACATTAAAGTTACATAAATAAGAATATAGCATGTATAGGCTACATTGTGTTGTGTTAAAACACATTTTAAATGCATAAAGTAATACAAGTAAAAATTGCTTTGTACCCTACAGAAAACCTATGTAATCTATTTTGCACATGCATTTAGCACAAAACATATATATTTAAAATACCCAGTTCATGATAGTCTACGTGTCATGAAACTGACATGAAACAGAACCAAAATGCAGACAGCACTAAACAAAAACACTTTAAAATGAAGATGGAAGATAACTCAAAATCCATCGAAGGGGAAAACATTAACAAAATACTTAAACAAAATCAAAGTTAACTTAAAAACAGACCAAGGGCAACAGGACAAGACGGGGATGAAGACAAAGGATCCAGCTCAAGACAGCAAACACAAGGGCATTAAATAAGAGAGGGAAAAAAAGAGGCATAACCAAGGCAACAGGTGAAGGGTGTGAACTGACAATGAATATGGAAACAAGGGGCGTGGCTAAGACGCAAGACAGGGGAGCACATGGCACAAAGAATCAAACAATGGCCATGTGCTTCCAAACACAAACACATGACACTGCAATGCTCAAACATACAATGTACAATGTATATTCTGGGATTAGCTTAACATAGCTGACTAAGAGGATATTTCATGCCTGTCCAAAAACCTCACAAAAGCTGATAGCATGTATTAGTTTGTGACGGAGTTTGTTGACATGGCTGTATTTGGGAAGATACAATGTGCCAAAACATGTCTGGGCTACTGGTAAAAGATCATCTGAATCAGGATTGTTCATCGGCACAATCTTCAGTGTCCGCTTTGAGAGACCTCCAGGAGGTACACGGCCCGTCCCATACATGAAAACTGTCAGGCACAGGTCAGATTCACAAAATAAACATTATCTGAAAATTCTTTTGCTTTTCATTGTATGTATCATTCTATATACAAATGTTCTTTCAGACACCAAGACGTAACTTACTTAGAAATTTATTTTTGTTTTCTTCAGACAACTCAAAGAAAACGGTCCAGAAGTTCTTGATCAGCTCGTCAGAGGGAGAACAGTGTTCATATGTAGCACACTAAATATGATGCAAATTTAGTACACTTAACAATGTTTAATTTTTTTAAACCTTGATCTTCATATACCTTTTGAAGATCTTCCCACTCATATTTAGGAGAACCATAGAAAACTTCTCTGAGTTCTTCAGGGTGAAACATTTTCCAGGCTTTGACCGGACAGCCTTCAGAAAAACCTGCAGAGAACGGCTCAAACTGGTTCTTCACTGACTTGTTGAAAATGAAATCCACATACAAATCCACATACTTCTGTCTGCACAGAGATAAAAAAAAACATTCAGCAGTGCTGACACCTGTGGCATCTATAGCCCAGATAAAATACTTTTTAATTTTTTTTAAGTCATATGGTTTCTGATGTACTATACACAGATTCTAAGACAATGAGATCATCATTCCTAGCGTACCGATTAATTGTGGTGACTGGAATCTGAGCTCCATTTGGAATGAGCTCTTGCCCTTTGAACTGAAATAAATAAAAATGTTATTAACATATTCATCCAGTCTGCAGCTCCTCCACACGAAAAAAGTGAAACATAGAAATACCGTAAAATTCTGGAAAAGTGCATCCACCACTTCTTCATCCTCCTGAAGAAGATCCTTCAAACCTCTGATTTGGGATGTAAAATTAAATGTAAAAATATTCACAGATAAACCTGCTTTGAAAGGTGTTTGAAATCCTCATTGTAATGGAAGATGATTATTCATAAGCAGTCAGTAACAGTAGTGAATTCAGAGTCATATAGAATTCTTCTCAATCTAATAGTGCATGTTTACCTGGCCTCCACAGGGGACATTTCCTCTATATCATTCAGATTGACGCTCTGGTCCAGAAGTTTCTTGAACAACGCCAGTGGGAAGTCAATGCTCATGTGATATTGGTTGAACAGCGCCATTCCACAGACAAGCCCAAGATAGTAAAACTCTTCATTATGTGTTTTCTGAAATGAAAAAGATGACATGCAAAATTCTGTTGCATATTAAAACGCTTTACTCAAAAATAGTGATTGAAGCAAAAAGTCAATAGTGACCCAGAAGTTTTCTTATTTAAGTGTCTGATGCATTTTGTGACAGCACTAGGTACCTCAGCATTGAACCACACCAGTGAATTCTCCCAAACTGTAAGCGGCTTTTTCTTCCATGTAAGGAAAGATTGTGAAAGCAAGGAGAAGAATTCTGCAGAAAGAGCCCCTGCATCTATCCCATCCTCACCAGCAAACTTCACCTGGGCAAGAGACATTGTTTTAAAATGACCGACAAGAAAATGCCATACCGAATAGTGGTCCAAAAATCTCAGACCCTTTGCTGCTCCTTCTATAAGACTACCTTCAATAGATGCTGAAATGAGTGGTTGCCTTTTCTGAGATACTGAAGTGTGTCCTTCAATATTGAAATCCTGTTTATGTGCAAAGTGCAGCCAGTACAGATCCACACGGCGTCATGTTGGTCTGGAATTGTCTTCCTAATGAATGGGTCCCGTAAGCACTGAGAAATCGGGTTAGTGTTAAAAATGCGGTAAAATTGTTTTTGGTCAATTGTTACAATTTTCATAGGACAGCACGTTTAAGGCTACAATATATCACTATTACGACTCTTTGACTTACTTTAAAAATTCTCCATTTAGATACAGTTTCAGCCACAAAAGGGAAACTGACCAACATTTCAATAGTTTTCTGAAAGAAAAAATTAATGATATATACATAAGAAAGCTTAAAAATTGTCTTGAACAAAAGAAACTTGTTGTCCATATTAATGATGTTCATTGTCACAAGTCTGTGATACCTACAACAAAGTGGTCTTTCCGTTTGAGTATTTCATCGATATCAAGGATTAAGCATGACTCAAAATCTGCCAGTGTAGCTTGCAGCTAGATAAAACATAAAAAAATGTTTAGTCTTTCTTTAAGATTGTAAGATGGAATTTATTTTGGTTTTGGTTCTCACCATATCTAGAAGATCATTGATCTTGTGAATAATGAAATCTCTGCTTGTGATGTCATTGTGGGTCCTGCAGCAGACCTTCAAAACAAAGACATGAAAAGCATAATTCAGGTTCAGAGTTCCCTCAATCTGTTGCTCCAACATCACATTTTTGGGCGAACTATTCCTTTGTTAACTGTCATGATAGCATATTTATTGTTTCGATGTGTAGCAAAGGCACCTTATAGATCATCTGAAGGACTTGCATTAGTTTCTTCAGATGAATCATTTCATCACAATTCATTTCACCAGACGAAATTTCGTCAATCAACATAGCCGATGTATTGCGAAATAACTTCACCAAGTCTTTGAGACGATCTTCAGGCAGTTCAAACCAGTAATTTTCTAAAATATATATATATAACATATCAAATAAAGGATTAATAACACCAAATCAAAAGTAACACAAAGGATGAATATCAACGTCATAACTTTACCCAACACTTCAAGAGCGTCAGGTTTCAGCTGAAGAATTTTGGAGGCGAGTGCTTCAAGGAGATGGACTCTGTGTTGTTCCTGGTAGACTCTGATGAGCTCAGGGAGGAGAAGATAAACTCTCAGAGCTTCAACGCTACTGAAACCCTCTTTAGGGTTAAGAGAGGGCAACAGTTTATCCCGAACCATCCTCGTAATCTGCAAAATGAACACTGTAACACTGCTTAAACTCTTCTTTGATTCAAGTGGAAAATGAATTAATCTAATCTCATAGAATCTTCAAGAATACGATTATGTTTTACAAGGACAATGATTTTTTATAATAATTGTATAGTACTATATGTGAGTGAATATGAGTTTATTGTAATACGTGTAAGAAATGGACAAGATTGGATTTATCATTACCTTTGTCATCACATTTTTGTTCTCTGATAATTTTGCAAACGATTTCTTTACCAGATCAAAATCCATACCACAGACATTTGCAGAAGTCTGATAATGTTCATCACAACTACAAAGACGAGAAATTATGCATCAATGAGGAAAGAAATGATATTCATGAAAGAAAATGATAAACATAGTCATCTACCAGACTCTGAGTTACCTTGTTTTGAGAAAACTTCCATTCAAACAGGCAGCAGATGAAAATACTTGGTTTATTTTGCTAAAAAAAACACAGGAGAATGCTTTTATTGTATTCATACATTAATACCCTATAACATCACTACCCTATCAGACCACTATGTGGCCTGATATACATATTCTGTACATAAACTCACAATGCCATACTCATTTTAAACTCACTTGTTACATTCAGACCCCCGCTGGTCAATCATTCTGTCATCTAATGTTAAAATCCCTCTGTTTGGATTGGGCTCAGGTTTTGCTGATATATGCCCAAGTTCCTAAACAATACAAAAAAAAATATCTTATTAACAACAGCGGATAAATGATTAAAGTCAAATTTTGGAATGAGTCCTGTCTGGCCTACCTTGAAAAACAGGGCAAAGGAATGGTGCTCACCAGCAATGAGCGTTCCAAACACAAATTCATCATTAAACTCTGGAATTGGATAAAGGCTAGAGGTAAGAACATTGTCAATAATATACAAATATTTAGAATAGATACATGTAGGTTTGTAATTACCAGCTGGCAGGTGTACTGGTGATGGCACAGACTGGTTGGTCATTTGTCCATTTCCCAGCTGCCCTTGCGTCCCACATCCAAATGAGTAGATCCGCTTTGATGACCCCACTAACACAAGTGTGTGATGTCTTAATACAATAAAAAACCCAGAATTACTAAGTTGACGTCAAGCCATTTTGTATTTATACATGAACAGTGTATTTACAAAACGTTTCACCTCCCACATGTGACCTGTGACACTTCAGAGCCCCAAAGTTCAGCAACCACTCGTGGGAGATGTTCATCCTTAAATGTGTTGTGCCCAAGTTGACCAAAAACACCCGCTCCAAATGTGAACACAGTGCCTCCCTAAGAATGCAATCATATACAGGTATTTACTATATATACCCTTTGTTAACTTGAGTTCTATTCCAAATATTATAAAAATGTAACACATTACACCCTCAGTAAATTGTATTATTTAAAGCTGGACCAAGTTTTACATTTATTCTTTCAGCAGACACTATGTTGATTGCACATACAATGTGGCATTAAGATAAAAGGCTGCACTATACCTTTGACAGAGTTGCAGTGTGTTCACCTCCACATGAGATGAACTGAGTTTTCTTCCTATTCAGGCTTTTTACAAGTGTGGGTACACACCTGTCTAAAATCCCAAAACACATCGACTTTTAATTACTTCACATTCATACTCTGATATACAAAATGTCATATTTGCCTGATAGGTACCACAGTGCATTGTGACGATGAGATGTGATGAACTTATGAACACAATACATTTTGAAACTTTCTCAGTGACATCACAGCTGTGGATACCTGTGGTGTCTCCAAGGCCCAGCTGTCCAGAAGAGTTCTTCCCCCAACCAAACACAACACCAGAGAGAGACAACACAAAGCTGTGATCTCCTCCAGCGCTGATCTGAGCCAGTGGAACCCCATCCAGACACTGAACGTGTTGAGGAGTCTGAGATCCAGATCGACCTTCACCCAGACCCAGCTGACCATGAGAGTTCTTACCCCAGACAAACACCTGACCCTCTGAGAGGACAAGAATCAACTCAAAAAGGTAAATCTACACACTTTATTTTTTAAATGCTGTTGATGGAATAGCTGTGAGTACCCTGGGTTAATGCCATTGAATGCTGGTCTCCACATGAGATCTGAATCACGTGTCTGTGGGCCAGGTCTTTGAGAGGTCTGCAGATACAAACAACACCTCTTATGATTCTGCATTAATAAAATATATATTTATTTTAGTTTAGATAGATAGATCGATCACTGTTGTCAGTGATGGTACAGCATACTTATGACATACCGGCAGTTAGCGGATTCATCCAAAATAATAACTTTCCCTCCATGAGCAAGTAATAATGGATCATCCCCACCACAGTCAATCAATGTGATTTCCTGATTCTCCGTCTCTAGTTGTTCTGTAATTGGAATTGTATAAGGCATCTTATTGAAAGAACATAAACCACTTTCTTAATTAGCTAAATTATAAATATAGTTTATTCATGATAATAACATTGAAACTTGTTAAAAGGCGTTGTAGATTACTCTAGCCTACTGTGTCCTCATAACATAATGTGCCACTGTTTGTTTTACTGTGTCTGTTTTGCTTAGCAACCATTTTGCTTCGGAGAAACTACATTTAAATGTATTTGCTCAATACTGAAATCTTGCCAAAATATATTATTTGGTGCTCAGCATAAGATTTTTTAAATCTAAATTTTTTAAACTTAAAAACCGGGGATATTTTCTATAGTTAAACGCTCATAATATCATAGATTTATATCATCGTTTCTCATGATCAATCCATTAAAAAACGTCAACAAAACATTTGTGTGTGAGTGATCTGGATCAATCGTAGCACTGAGCGGCAGCCGCGGACAATTTATACGTGCGCTTAATACTATCAGTACGGTAATTAGTCACTGAAAGTGTGTGATTCATACCGCTGTCCGCATGGGACGACCCACAGCGCAAACAAAAAAAACAAAAAAAAATATAAACTTGAAAATCGTCTAGTTTATATCTTCATTTGTTTTTGGAAAGAATTTTCGTTTTCGCATCTGAAAACAGCCAAAACCGGAAGTGACGTAACGAGAGGGAGTGCGGTCGATGTAGACAATAGGGAAAAAATGAACCGCGATTACAATGAGAATTCGGAGAATATTATAAATGTTTATTCACTTTCGTATGACGGTCCACTGCCATACAATTATAAGCCTGCTTTGCGGACAAAAGAGTAGGGACAAAACGGTTTAAACTTGTGGACACGATTTCCTGACAGGAGTTTGTGCAACCTCTACAAATACAATAATTTACTATGACGATGAATTTTTTAAATAATTAACTAGCTCAAACAGACTCACTCACGCTCCTACTAAATACAAAGATACACTGCAGTGATCTCAGGCAAATCGTCGCACTCTTCTCCGTCTCGTGACGTCATGCGATGTCGAAAAAAAGACTGTTTTTGAAGACGGTCAAATAAAAGGTCACTTCTACTAAATTTGCGCCCTTAAACTTTGAAAAACATTTTAAATCCGGCATTTCCTTTTCGTATGGTATTTTTTATACAAGGTTATATATTAATTAAAAAAAATCTACTTGCAATATGCACTTTAAATGTCCATTTCTTAAATTAAAATTCAGTACTATTAAAATTAAGAAAAGGAGAGAAAATAACAATAATACAAGGTTATCCAGATTTTTTTTAATTAATTTCTCGTTTCAATTTTTTTATTTTTGCATTTACATTGTTGTCTGAAAATTTAATTGTGAATTACACGGACCGTTTTCTGGCATTCAACCTTAAACGTAGTAACTACACTTTTTATAGCTATTGACAAAAAAAATGCATTTGCTAACATTACATTTGTAGATAAAAGACGATACAACATAGTGATCCAATCATTTAATAATTAGTGTGTTCGTGCTATCTCACGCATGAAACACGGCGGTTTTTAAAGTCTAGCTGTTTAATCCAAACGGTGCCGCTATGATTCCCTGTTTGTCTCCTTCAAGATGCTATGCAAGAAGCCTTCTGTGACTTGCGTTCGCCCTTGAAAAAGTGAAACGCTATCGTTCATCAGCCATTATTTTCTCAGATCTTTTGAAGATGTTGTACCTATTGATGTTTAGAATATTTCTTCTTATGTCGCTGAATGCGTATGTAGTATAAGTCGCTTATTTAACCGTTTAGGTTTTACGGGGAGCAACAGACCATATATCGCAAACTAGTGAGTCTTACGATTTCAAGTCGTAAGTACGTCACGAGGCTACGTGCAGTTGTGATGACGGAACTTATTGGTAAACTTTAGAATTTCGTTGAAAAACAATCCAGCTCCCGGGCCTGACCCTGTTATATAACACATAGACAACCCGTTTTACTTTCATTTAACATGACTAGTTAATATCTTCACGATAACTTTGACTTTAGTCTTGTGATATATTTGATAATAACTTGATGACGATTTTTCATGTCTCGTCGTAGCCTACATTCTTCATCGCTAGTGGCACCCGACCAAGCAATTAGTGTATCACAGCCCCCTCTGCTGGTGTAAATATGGTATGGTAAAAACGGGAACAGCTCCAGTCGGGGACAGGACACCAAAAACCGGTACTGTGTAGTCAAAACAGTCTGGTCGCAGTCATATTGGGATGAAAAGAGCCAATAAATAAGTTATGTGACGTTTGACACCGAGGCTTCGAACCTTATATGTGACCCTGGACAACATAACCAGTCTTATGAGTACATTTTTCGAAATGGAGGTTTTTCACATAATCTGAAAGATTAATAAATAATCTTTCTGTTGATGTATGAGTTGTTATAATATGACAATATCTGTTTGAGATACAACCGTTTAAAACTCAGGAATCTGGGGGTGCAAAAAAATGAAATATTGAGAAAACAGCCTTTGAAGTTGTTAGTCAGGGGCACTGTGGCAGGGCATCCACTCACAAAAGGTTTTTATATATAAAAAGGTAGGTAATTTACAAAGTATCTTCATTGAACATGATCTTTACTTAATATCCTAATGATTTTTGGCATAAAAGAAAACGCGATAATTTTGACCCATACAATGTTTTTTTGGCTTTTACTCAAAATGTTCCTTCGCTACTTAAGACTGGTTTTGTGATCCAGGGTCACATATAAAAAACGAAGCAACTCACAGTGAAGCACTGTACCGGAGCTTGGTTCGTTTTGCCATAACCACGTCATCAGTGACGTCCGAAACTTCGTTTTTAGACACAATCACGAACCTTCGGCTCGCGCAGGTTTCGATTGTCATTTTCGCTTCAGTTGTGAATTGGGAATAAAACTGGGAATAAATCTTTTTCTATTACCCCAAAAAATAATAGTTCAAGTGCCCAGTTCACAATCACGTCACAGTTATACAATGGTTTAATTCACTTTACCACAAGATGGCGCTAGTGTGCACCGTTTTGAAAACTTCGAGTAACGATCGATTTTATGATACACTTGAGGGGAAAGCCTCATGGTTCGAATAGCTTCATTTCACCATTATTTCAATAAAAAACGCGAATTTGGGGTGATCCTCCCTTTGTCAGTTTATTTAGTATGAACCGTTTCATCGGACGCGCGCGACTTAACTTCCGGTTTGTGTTTGGCAAGTGTCTTATAACTATTTCTATTTTCTTTAATTGATGTTAATAGTATTTTGTATTATTATTTTACTGTATAATAAATATATTGAATAGACGATTTGTTGAACTTTGTTGTATGTTCATTTTATTAAATACAAACCGTATTGTACATTGGCATCTAGCGGTCAAGCTTACACAGTCTAATTTCAAAATATTGGGGAGACAATTTTAACCAAGTAACGATTCATATCGGTTTCTTTTGATTAATATAGGAAATAATCTATAGGCACAATATTGTTTGTGAATGTGTACTGGAAGTTCAGTTGGGTTCACAAACGTGCGCATGCGCAGTAACGTTTGTTTATGTTGTTAAGATTAAAACGTCGCTCATGCTGCTTTCAAGTGAACCTGGGAAGCTTCGAGTGTGATGGCCGTTGTCAGCACATCTCACGCGTTCAAGTCTGAAAATAACACGGAAATATCGTTAACCAAATTACAGAGGATAAACTAAAGTTACTTCTTGCCCCCATCAACCTTATACATCTACAATGTCCTCTGAAGTCTAGCCTATTACAACAGACATGGAATACTTGAAGGCTGTAATTTGACTAACGGTATATGTTATCTGTTAGGCAAGCTATCAAGATTTGCATAATTTACTTTCGTATTCATGAAAGTAAGTGAAATATAGTTAATTATACTTAGTTTGCCATCATGGTCATCACCGCACAATCTTGTCACCGAAACTTTCCCATTCCGGATGAATCCCACAAAGTTTCTTCCTACGGAAACGTCCTGAATTTCTGATGTTGGACACACGCAGCGTATACCATTATTCAAATGTTTTACTTTGTCTGACTGAATCAAACCGAAGCCCTCTCGGACCTTCGCTCCCCAATAACACAACATCTCCACATCTGATGAACACCGCACTGTTTTGCTGGGGAAAACGAACGCGAAATCTGTTTGCTGCTTTTCTACCTAAACGAAACTCGTGATTTCTCCCAAAACGAAAGTGTCCTCAGTCGTGAAACACATTGAGTTGATTTACGTTGGACAGTATGGATAACATAAAGAAACAAAGCCTAAATAATATAAACAAAAAGGATAAAGCTGATGACGCTTATTTATTTGCATTAAAGTGGAACGAAAAACGAAACTGAAACTGACACCAAGGTTAGGCTCAAGTTTTTGTAAATATACAGTACAAATAAAAAAATTGAAGACATCATAGAACAGTACATTCTATAATTATGTGTTAAAACGAATATTTATGGCATTGAAATCTGAAAAAATATTGGAATTGTTGTAGTGCATTTACTGTATTTGGTGTCATGCAGAAGAAAGTCATACAGGTTTGGAATAACATGAGGGTGAGAATCTACTGTACATATAAATTAACTCTCAATGCTCCACAAAAAGGGCATAAACATTTAAAACTCACTTATCATGTTCAGACATCCATCAATCAATTATTCTGTCCTTTTATGCTGATTTATATTCAAGTTCCTACTTAATAATACAAAACAACACATTACTAATGACATTGCTTAAATTTGAAGTTTAAGACTATTTTTGAATTAAAAATATAATCTTGCCTAATTTGAAGAAGAGGGCAAAGGAATGGTTCTCCTCAGCAATGAGTTTTGTATATTCATCATTACAAAATTATGGATTCATGTGTACTTAGGGCTAGATGGCTGAGCGTAGTCATTAATATGAGTAGATGCGCTTTGATGATGCCACTAACACAAGTTTGTGGTGTGTAAATACACAAAATCAAATACACCCACTATTTTTTAAAGTTACAAAAAGTCTAAACATTGAACTTAAAAAGCTGTATTGCTGTTCTTAATGCTGATTGGTCCACAATTTGGTAAAATAAGAGTTATTTACCTCCCAGATGTGACCTGTGTCACTTCAGAGCCCCACAATTCAGCAACAACTCATAGACAATGTTCGTCTCTGAATAAGTTGTGCCCAAGTTGACCAAAACCTCCCGATCCAAATGTGAACACTGTGCCACCAATCTTAACTTTATTACGTACTACAAAACTATTAACATTATAAGCATTACAATAACATTGAACCATTGATATAATTTATCAGACATTAAAACATATCCCTTGTGATTTCCCTTTATGCCAAAAGTACCCTTGATAATGTTGCAGTGTGTTCTCCTTCACATGAAATGAACTGAGTTTCTTCCCATTCAGGCCTCTACAACTGTGTTTCACATAACACATAAACTCATCACTTTTAAGTACAGCTCATTCATACTGTATCACACTTAACAGTAGATACCAAGAACATTAGCAAGGGTTATATGAAACCAAGTGTGTAAAACACGAAACTGAACTCATTTTCTGTTATCAACCACATGTACATTCTTTTATCAATTACACATATATTATAGTGCTGAATATGCAAAATCTAACACCTTAATTCATTCCAAGACTACATGGAACTGAAGTATATAAATCAAATGACATCATTGCATTTCTACAAAATATCAGTACACAGACAGTACACTGTCACAAAGCGGTTAGCAGCTTTTCGGCTATAGCGTGCAGACTGTTTGCTTCAGTGCGTCAGCGTATGACATCATATTAACGCGAGAGTAATGTTCTCCCATTACTTTCGGTGTATAGGTTAAATGATCTGCGCAGCACTCTGTAAACTCTGACACATCTTAAAACTCCTTCGCACAACAGGGTTGGCCAGATAGGTGGCCATCCATCATTCAAGGGCAGCCGTGGCCACCCATGGCCACCATGTAGCTACGCCCCTGCGCTCATGTAATGAAATATTTTCTTATCTGGCAATATTTTATTAACATCTTCAGCTTGGCGAAAGAGTAATATTGTTGGATAATAAAATTAACTGGAATTGAGTCTGTGTGTTTGTTGTGTGTGTTTGTGAGTAGCCATGTGAAGGAATTCCTACTGAAGCGTTCTGAGCTGAAAGAAATGCAATAACATGTACGATTTTTAAGGAGTTTTAATGGTTAGACATTTCATGTTCTTCATAAGATTCAGTGCAGGTTAAGCTGCAGCAACCAATGTCTGCAAAAAATGGGGGCTTTAGGCAAAACATTCCCTTAAAATTCAACATAAAATGCCAAAAATAGTGATGGGAGAAACAAAGCTTTTTGAAGCTTTGAAACAATCCAGTATCCCAGAAATGACCTATTTTTGTAGGCTAAAATAGTAGTTAGCATCGCCGTGGTTCCCTTGACCAAAAGCTTATGTATTTTTCCCAGAGAATTTTGGAAGATTGCGAAAAATTTGCTCTCTGATGTTTAAACGTTACGTCTGTCACAGTTACTGTCATAATCCTGCCTCTCTCAGTCATGCTTTTCTAGTCTTGTGTCAGGATAGTGACAGTCCCACGTGTTTTTTGTGGAAGCACACAGGAATATGCATTATACTTTAATTGCTATTAAAACCAACCGCTATTAAAAATTATATGTAACCCATAGGCTATAGGCCTATTCTAAATCCGAGGTGTCTGAAACTCACAATTAACGTCAATAGGCATATGGATAATGTTAAAAGAGACAGAAGCACCTACATCATACTGTTATGTTAAAACTAATAGCTCCATCCATTGATATGGGCATTCTTATATAAAGTAAAGTGATTGGTTGATACTTACTGTATATAGTACAGTACAGTTTTTTTTGCAACCCTGAGACCTCAAATAATCTATATTGCACACATCTCATTCCACTTATTTAAATGACCCAGTTCATGAAAGATATGATTAGTAATGATGAACTGTATATTCTGGAATTTCATTCCCGTCCAAAAACCTCACAAAAGCTGATAGCATGTATAAGCTTGTTACGAAGTGTGTCGATGTCGCTGTATTTGGGAAGACATAATGTGCCAAAACATGTCTGAGCTTCCGGGAAACGATCATCTGAATCAGGAGTGTTCAACTGCACAATCTCCAGGGTCACCTTTGAGAGACCACCAGCAGGTACACGATCTGTTCCATACATGAAAACTGAGCAAAAATGTATAGCGTGAGGATACTAGTAATCCAAAATAAAATAAAGTGCAGATTACATACATAACAGAACTTCTGATTTTCTACTCTACATTGAGATTAATTTTTTTTAATATCTTTACTGTAACATCTAAAGACAAATGTACAGCCAACCACAAACATATAACTTACAAAGAAATGTCTTTCTCTGTTCTTCAGAAAGGTCGAAGAAAACAGTCCAGAAATTCTGGATCAGCTCATCAAAGGGAAAACACTGTTCATATGTAGCACCCTGTATTAGTAAAATAAAGTACATTAAACTAATTACATTTATAAAGAATTGGATAAGCAACTTTATGCAAATGTTTACCTTCTGAAGGTCTTCCCACTTATATAGAGGAGAACCGTAAACAACTTCCCTGAGTTCTTCAGGGTGAAACATTTTCCAGGCGTTGATGGGACAGCCTTCGGAAAAACCTTCAGAGAACTGCACGAACTGATTCTTTACGGACTTGTTGAAAATGAAATCCACATACAAATCCACATACTTCTGTCTGCAAAAGCATGGAAGATAAAACTTGATGTTTTTATTAACAACTTAACAAAAACTTGCTTTGTGATATTATCTGTAACATCTAGCCGATTTAATGTGTTAACATGGAAGCTAAAATGAATTAAAATGCATGAATCATACCTGTTAAATTTTGTCACTGGAGTTTGAGCTCCATTTGGAATGAGCTCTTGGTCTTTGACCTAAATATATAAGCATAAAGGCAAAGGAATAAAGCATCAATAGAAATGCTCGAACTCTGGTCATCCAATCATAGTGCAGGTCATTAATAATTGAAAAATGGAAAGAAAACAGAATGGTAGCAAAGCTGCCTGTTTCATTTGAATGATCTTAAAAGCATGCGGAAAATAGTCAAACAGAATTAGTATTTTTTTCAGTGCACAAAAACTTCTAATAAAACGTTTAAGTGAAGTGCAACATAAAACCATAAGAAAATGTTACTTTATTGTAAAAACAACAAGAAGGATATTACCATAAAGTCCAGGTCGAGCTCATCCACCACGTCTTCATCTTCTGCCAGAAGACTTTTCAAACTTCTAATATCAGAAATAAAATATGTGCTACAGTTGTCATTTTAGTCACCATTTTACACAGTTATCTCAACGAAAAAAATCACTATATAATCATAATATCTTTATCCAGCTATAATTAAAAAACTAATAATAAATGTATCTTTAATTTAGATTTTGTAGGGGTGCAAACAGGGAGAGTTTGTGTCTCAAAATTTTAAGCAGGTGCTGAATTTATTTATAATATTATCATATGTGTTCTTACTGTGTTTACACTCACAAGGCTCAACACGATAAAAGACGATACAATTATAATGAAAAAATTTGTCCACACTGGATGCGACGAGACACGACACGACAAAACAAACCTATTTAGAACAAGCCGTTGTCGTGTCATGCCGGTTGCGTACGGTGTAGACGTGGTGTTAGTCCTGTGTATGAGCCACCGCAGTGCTTCGAATGGTAGTGGAGTAAGTGAGCCGCTAGACGCCGCTAAATTTCATTCAATAGATCTTTAATACTCTAGATCTATATTACAATAGATCTTTAAAATAAGATATATTTCATGCTTCATTATTAATTCATACCTTGCCTCCACTGGCGTAAGTTCCTCTAAATCTTGCAGAGTGGGACTCAGGCAGAGCAGCTTTTTGAACAATGCCAGGGGGAAATTGATGTTTGTGAAATGATCGTTGTAAAGTGCAATCCCACAGACAAGCCCAAGATAGTAAAAATCGGTGACATCAGCAATCTGAAATTAAAAAGGAACTCAAGTATTGACCCGAAGGGAAATAAAACATGCAAATTGTGTTTAAAGGTTTCATGAACTGGCCTTTTTTGTTATTTTATACTGTTGTCTGAGGTCTACTTATGGCGTTCATGGGGAATTAAGATTCAAAAACATCAAAATCAATAGGCTATATTCTACACTGGTTTTGAGGCCGGCTCAAGAAACGTTCCGTTTTAATCGAAGCATTGGAAGTAACGGCCACTGCAATGATTGGATAACGGTTCCAGAAAGACAGCATGCCATGTGCCATGTGATGTACATTTCTTTGTGTCTGTTTGACAAGTTACGTACTTAGTTGGAGCCCTCTTTAAACTTGGTAAGACAAGTAGGTTACACATAATCAGGACATCTAGCGATCTCTAACAAAGCAATAGCGACGCATCGGACATATCTTTTTTTCTCACATAGGGTCAGATTCAATATTGATTTTATATGAGTCTCTCTGCAAATCCAGCATCTGCATGTGCCTTGTTCAGAAAGGTATATCCACAATGAAATGAAGCGGGAAAAAAACTCGTATTAATATCAGAATCCGAAGGAAGTGAATGTGTTCTTCCACAACCAGGCACTGCACAATATGTTGCATGTTTGTTGCTTGGTCGCTCTAAATAAAAATAGCTGTGTAATAAGTACTTAATTTTGCACATATGACACGGGGCTAGCCACTCTCGAGAGCCTTTCGCTAAAGTCACAGGGTTGTCAGATCTTCAAAGAAAAAATAAGCAAGACGAAAGTAAACCTTAAAATGCTAATTGTTTATATATGTTATAAAACTCAAAATCTGCAACTGACCACTTTTTAAGACCTAAGTGCAGAGGCTTTTTGATCTAAGACCAAACAACAAGAATAATAGCACTAATTAATAACCAACATGGCAACATGGCCCAAGATCATCTGCGTATCAACGGTTTAGTTTAAACTGACAGACAAAACTAACCATTACCCGAAAATATGTCGCTATGGTTACAATTTTGTCAATTATCACAAATGCTGGAGTGTGTACATGGCTTAAGTCATTCGCAAACCAGAGGGTATGGCTAGAGAAGTAGTTGTTGATATTTTTCTGCAGAGGCGGTGTTCAACCTATCAATGACATCATTGATAGGTAGCCTAAATTCCAAGACCTGTCATTCGCAGAGCCAATAAAATAAAATAATCAATAAAGTGTCAATAAAAGTTGTAATTTCAGTAACAAGGACGACTTCAGTTCTGACACTAACAGGATGTGCGTTTTAATACGATGAGCTTTTATATAACAAAAGCTCAGGTTGATATGATTTCTTAATTCATGACACCTTTAAACTAAACAGTCATTTGTTAATCGAGTGGTGAACCACTGAGTGATCAATTCTATTGTAACTGTGAACGTGAAAGGAATACGTACATTAGGATTGAACCAAACCAGCTGTGAATCCTCGAAGACTTGCAGTGGCTTTTTCTGCCATGTGATAAAAGCCTCTGAAAGGAGGGAGAGGAACTCGGCAGATAAGCCCTGAAGATCTACCCCTTTCTCCCCTATAAACTCAACCTGTACAGAAGACATATGGTTTAAAACACTGAAAGAAATCAGAATACAAGGCCTTCAGTATAATGGCTTGTCATATATCTCAATAGTCAACTATTCGGTTTCAGATAGTTATTTGCAGACGCTTTTATTCTATTCAATATTGTAGATTTGATGTTTCAGAATTGTAATATGTGCAGGCATATATATTTGACATAAAATTTATGCAAAAAAAAAACCTTCAGTGGTTGTGAATATTTGTAGATGCCTTTCCTGAGATATTTCAGTGTGTCTTTTAACAATGATTTTCTCTTTACGTGCAGCTTGTTCACAGGGTTGGGCAGTAAGAATGCATCTGCCTGTTGGAGTTTTTTCTGTAAGTACTTAGAAAGTAAAAATGATGTTAGACCTAAAATGATCAAAATAAAAAACTGAACTTGTTTATTTACTTCAATTAGGATCGTAAATTTGTATTAGCATCATACTTATTAGAGATAATATAGCAATTTTAACAGTATAATATTTTATCTTATTTTCCAATAAAGGATTTTCTAAAGATCTAATGAACTGAGTTACACACTTCAGAACTGAAACGTAAAAAACTACTTACACTAAAAATTCTCCTTTTACTTTCAGTATCAGCCACAAAACTGTAAGGGACCAACTTTTCAATATTACTCTGAAAAATGAAAAAAAAATTGAAAGAGTGCAGAACAATTGCCGAGATTCCTTATACACAGTATGTGAAAACAATGGTCTTACATTCTTAGGCAGGTCGGCAACTTCAGGGATGCAAAAGTGACTTTCCATTAGTGCACATTTTCTTTGCCTGTTAACCTGCATCAGCAAAGAGGAAATAGAACATCCTGTAATTTTTCATCACCATGCCTGTTTGGAGGTACTCAAAATACCAAATTGTTTACCAAAAATAACCGAGTCAAAACAGAAAGCATGGTGGTCAATGATTCCCACTGGTCAAAAGATTGTGTCGTCATTTGTGTTATGATTCTCGTTGATTGCGAATGGAAGACTTTTACAAGCGTTCTGAAGTATGAAAATGGCATTCTAGTCCAGAGTCTTTCTGTTGAGATTTAAACATAAATGTTTCCTAAGGATTACATTGTTTCGTAACAAATAACTTGAATGCACAATTTAAATTGGTGTTTCACCCAGTGCATCACATGGACCCATTTTTGTAATGGCATCAGCCAAATATACAGCCAGCGTTTTTTGATGTCCTTCCTGTAGGACTCGGACGAGTTCAGGCAGAATAAGATAAACTCGGAGAGCTTCTACTTCGGTCCGACAGACGCTCAGAGATTGAAGCAGTTCTCTCTCCACAGTGTGCTGTACCTGAAGAAGTGTCACTCATTTATTTAAAGGTAAAGTTTTTTCATGGGAATAAAAATGACTGCGCATTTAAAAGTATTTTTACCTCTAATAGGACTTCAGTCTTAGTAGCAATTTTCTCAAAAGCAAGACGAGCTAAGGAAAGATCCAGACCAGAATATTCCACTGACGTCAGAAAATGTTTGTCACGACTGATGATCCATACAAACCACATTTGAAAGAAACAGAAAGGAAATCAGCTATCAACATAAAAAACATGAATCTCCTTACCAAAAAAAACGTACTACCTTTTATCAATAAAACTCCCATTTACACATGATGGCGAGGAAAATATCCTTTTGATTTCCCTAAAAAAGCCATTTATGTACTTATTATTAACATGAAATCTGATGTATAAAGTGTCCAATAGTTTATAACGTGATGACACTCCCACCTTTTGGTCTGTCTCCATGCATTTGTGTCATATTCTTTCAGCCACCTGTCAATCATTTGGTCATCTATTGTTGTACATACATGCGATATCATACTTGTTTCATGGTTCTAGGTAGAAAGAGACATGAGGTGTGAAACTGTGCAAGCAAATAAGTAAAAACATGAATATATGCTGTATAATTGCTGCTTTACCTGACAGACTTGAGCAATTGAAGTGTTTCCAGCAGCTAGGACTCTCTGCACTTTTAAAGCAGGGCTGTGGTCTGATAAACCGAGCACACATTCAAACAGTGGAAATAAAACAACAAAATAATGTGTGCTATTCTGATTATTATTTATTATTGGTTGTATTTTCTACCTGATGACAGATGAACAGGTAAAGGCACAGCTTGCATTGTGCCGTTCCCCAGTTGTCCTTGCTTTCCACATCCAAATGAATAGATCCTGTTGAAAGACTCTGACAATGCTAGAGTGTGATGCCTATAAAGAAATAACAAAATCATTTCTTCTTCAACATCCATATCAATTTTAAATGAGAAAAACATCACAAAATATCTAAAAAGCAGAATTTTTTAATTAAAATGTTAATATAGTGAATTGGTACCCACCCTCCACATGCAATCTGAGACACCTTTGCTCCCATGAGTTCAGCGACCAGCCGAGGGTGATACTCGTTCCTTAGTGAACTGTGTCCAGGCTGCCCACAACTGCCTGATCCAAATGTGAACACATATCCACCCTAAAAAAAAGATACATCAATAATCAGAGTGTACAAATGTATTCAATACTGAGTGTTAGATAAATTATTGACCAAAATACATATTTAGGTGTCAATTTTACTCATCCGACCTTTGTCAGAATAGCAGTATGCTCTTCCCCACATGAGATAAAGATTGTTTTCTTCATATTCAAACTCTTGACACAAGTCGGAGTGGGTCTACCTGTGACAACATCAACATCATCACCGCATATTTTTAAGTCAAATACATTCGTAGCAAGACAACAATAAATAAGTACTAGTCGTGTTCCCCAGGCCGAGCTGTCCGGCGTTGTTCTTCCCCCAACCGAACACTGCTCCAGAGAGAGATAGAGCAAAGCTGTGGTCTCCTCGAGCACTGATCTGAACTACGGGAATACCATACAGAGATTTGAGCAGTTGTGGGGACTGGATTCGGCATTCTTCCTTCTCCAAGAAAGAGGATTTCTCTAAACCCAGCTGACCATGGCTGTTTACCCCCCACACCAACAACTGACCGTCTGAAAGAGAAAGACGTCAAGTGCACCACTGGTAAATAAATTCTGGTAGTAGTCATAATCTTATAGCCCCAGTGATTTATAATAAAAAATAATAATAAATAACATTATTAAATAATTATAAATATAATAATACAAATAAGAACTTTCTCTCATAGTCCTTATATATACAGTATAAATAAAAAAAGAACTACAGGAAGTGAAAAAAATTAAATACCACGGATAATTGCAATGCAATGTTGGTTTCCACATGCCACCTGTGTAACCTGTCTGTCACAGAGAACTTTGAAGAGCCTAAAATAAATGTATATATTGAAGAAATAATAGTTTGTAGTACAAATATAAAATGCTTAAGTAATCGTCATTAAAAATAATTTAAATGTGAGATTTTAACACAGACGCACCTGCAGGAATTCCATGTCTCAATAAAAAGAATCTCTCCGTCAGATTTGCACAGGACCGCACAAGCCGTTCCAATCTTTATCAGTTTAATATGGTCTTTCTTTAAGTTAAAGTCTAAAGAAAAGCGCGTCTTTCATTAGATAAACTTAAATATGCAGTAAATATATAGGAAAAGCACACATATACACTTGTAAGAGATAGGCTAAATAAATTACTTTGAATTACAGCATCATTTCCCTGTCCATCGCCATACTGAAGGACCGAGACGTATCCATTTTCGCCGATGACTCCGAGACATCTTCCTATTGGTTTATCTTGGATAGTTGACTTTAGACACGAGATCTTTATCACAGAATGATCGTGTGTTGCCTTCCCCGCGGTCACATCATCAACTCCCTCACCATTACGAGTCCCCCAGTAGTAGAACATCTCTACGTTTGAAGCCAAGTCACTGATGCCACTTTTCTTCCTGGAATTGTTACTTTCCTTGTTTACTGGCAACAGGTGTCATCATTTCAAGCACAATGGCAACTTATATTCCCTAGAAACGAAAGTAAAAATGTATCCCTTAAAAGTTATACTTAATGCATATGGACTGAGAATGTGTGCAGGCATATTGGTTAATTATAGGTTATTTCTGTGATAATTGAATTGCCTGAATTAATAAGGAACCTATCTTTGACGACATTTAGGTATGCTACTATTTCATATTTTGAATCATTTAAAAATTATATTGTTATATATCATTATTTTCAATTAAATTATATTACTTCACGTCCTTATTACACGACGATAAGGATGAGAAATATGTAGGCTTTAAAAAAGATTTACATATGAGCTCTTTTTCACAACTCGAGTGGAGAAGAGAAGCTCAGTGTTTCATTGGCCTAAATCACTGTCAATCGCAGAGGTGTGCCCAATCAGTGAACGGCGGACCGATGGCTCTGATTGGTTCACGGGTTTGGTATTTTTCTGTTTGAGGCGGTCGTTAATGTATTACTGCAGCTCAAATGAAACGACTGTAAGATTATTGACGGTTTAAAATTGCATTGTATTAACCTGTTATCCGTTAAACACCAACCGAACAACGTATGTCGCTTTTAATAAACTAAAGGTATGTATGGAACATAAAGGTGAAGCTAACGTGCTTTGTTGTGGCGGGTAAGTTCATCGTGTTTGCTAGCAGCGCGAGCGCTGAAGGACACAACTTGATAGTTAATCATAACACACAATCTTCATCTATGCATATGTTTACCACCAATTAAAACGAATAAATACCTCAATGATGTGATAACCGTCTGTTATATGCATTGTGTGTTATGAAGGATGTTAAAACGTGTTTACAGCAAGCGGTTTGAATATATTGCTAGCATGAACTTATGTAAGCGGAGTGTTGCGTCATGTTTGTTGATACGTAATTTTATTTATCGTGCCATTTAACTGTCTTCATTTGAGTTATTCTTCTCTAAAAATGATCATAACAGCGTCGTTTACGTGGATTATATGTGAATTTGTGTCAGAAATCTAGTTTGAATTAAGTAGGGGGTGGGGCACATAACTTGGAATGTGGTTAGTGGGGAACTCCAGGGGGTGGGGCAGTAAACGCACCGTATCCTTCATGAGAGTGTGTATTGAAATCGAATGATCCTCCGACCTAGACATTTTAGGACTGATGTGTGCAATGTTAATGAATGATGAAGGGAGGGAGGGGTAGTGAACTCTCTGTTTAGTGTTTAAACAACTAGTGAACTTGTTTTTGATACACAAACAAAGGTACGTGCTGTTCGTCACTCACTGACATTTCGATTGGGATGTTAAGGGAATTGCAATCCTCAGGGCGTATAACTAATTTGTTCTTTCCTTTTTGCTTTCAGAAGTCAAGATTAATCAAACAGACAAGCTAAGAACGTTTCACTTTTGCAAGGACATTTTAAGGACATTCCGAACTGTTCTTCTTCCATTCGTGGACAACCCATTCGCTGAGCATGTCAGTTGCCCTTCTTGTGCGATATGCCACGCTCAGCGGGTCTCGGGTCTGCTGCAGGGCTGCCCTCGGTCTGACTGGCGCTCACCAGAAAGACCTGAGGCGGTCTCTACACTGTCCATCATCCGTCCGATCCAGCAACTCCCGATTTGATCCAGACAGCAGCGGCCGTCCGACTACCTGGGACTCGTTTGGGATCTGGGACGACCGGATCGATGCACCCATTTTACTTCCGTCGAGCATCCGCTACGGAAAACTTATTCCCAAAGTCAGCCTGTCCAAGGTGGGCTGCGCCTCGCTGATCGGCCAGCGGAAGGAAAATGAAGACCGATACCAGCTGTCTCATATGACGGACAATATCATGTACTTTGCAGTGTTCGACGGACATGGAGGGGCAGAGGCTGCCGATTTTTGTCACAAGCACATGGAGCATTATATTAAGTAAGGATCAGTCTTTAGCAATAACTGACAGTTCACCAAAATCTTTATATGACAACAAACACCTTTCCATGATGGTGGTCACGTAGACCTCTGTGGCGATGCAACACAAACTGCATGTTTAGAATGACAAGGCTAATCTTAGAATTATTAAATGATATAAAGCACTGCACCTTTAAACCTATTTCAACGATTATGCGCTTTAGATTAATGAGTAATATGATGTCCATAATGTTTCAGGCTTCTAGACTCACATTTGAGAGAGGTGGCACCAGCCCTTAATTTGGTAGCACCAGTCACAGGGTGAGGTCAGAAAAAAAGAATCACTAAAATTCAAAAATGTTTAGTACATTATTTGTCTATTAGAAATGTAATAAGTCAATTAGAATTGAACACAAATCATGTTTAGTGATTCAATATTTTTTATTGTATATGTAAACTCTCTTCAACACTTTTCCATATTTAAACCACATCTTTCATAAAGCTACTTTATTCCTTTATTTTTGTAAACAACTCGTTTGAAAGAACACAATTCCTTTAATATCAGTGAGTGTTTTTTAGGCCCGTCCTTTGTTGTTTGATGAACATTATAAACAAAGATCTTTTTTATATTGCTAAGATCTCACGCAATGTACATGAACTCACTGTTCCCCATCTGTTTACTTGTACAAGCATTCTTGATACAATGGGAATTTTGTGTTTATATGTCCATTTCAGAGTAAGAAGGCGTGAAAGAGAACTCAGTTTAGTATTTTGTACTCTTGACTCCCTGGGCACTTGATATCTTTAACAACACGCGAGACCTGAATGCTTTTAGTGAATATTCTTCATGAAAGCTACATTGATACACTGTTCACACACTTTTATCAATAGCGACTTGCCAATAAATAGGATTTAAGGTGATGTATTAAGTTAAACATTCTTTGCAGTATCGTAAGAGAGCCTTATACAATAGTATAGTGCTTAAAGTTCAAAGTGGAAAGTAGCCGGGGGAAATTCTTGTATTCTCAAATATATTTGAGTGGCAAGATTGAGCGCTTCACTCGTTTGCTCTGTCGGTGTTCGTAGCATTTACATGTTCCTCTTAGACCCGCGCATTACGTTTTGGGGGTGGGGGCACTGATAGATAAGCAATAAGTTGAACGGAGGGAGACGAAAATGAGTGACTGAATGCGCTGCTTGCGCAACATAACATTTCTGCGCTTTAAATTTATAAAAGGCAAAAATTATATATTTTTTTAGATTAGATGATTAGATTCAACTTTATTGTCATTACACATATACAAGTACAGTGTAACAA
This sequence comes from Triplophysa tibetana, assembly GCA_008369825.1. Taxonomy (NCBI): domain Eukaryota; kingdom Metazoa; phylum Chordata; class Actinopteri; order Cypriniformes; family Nemacheilidae; genus Triplophysa; species Triplophysa tibetana. Next base: position 9,120,497 of record CM017896.1, on the reverse strand, counting down.
AATGTAGTTTAGGTCTAACCAGAAGTGCAATTAGCAAGTGCAGGATATGCTGATATTGATCAGTTTGGCAGTCGCAGTGGCAGTTAAAAAAGTCGCAAAATGTGACCCTCTGTATATATGACATAACCAACTGCTTCTAATGAATTTGATTATTGTTTTTAGAAAAATTGCTGAAGAAGAGGATAACTTGGAGTTTGTTTTAACCAAAGCTTTTCTTGAGGTGGACAAAGCATTAGCACGGCACCTTCACTTCGTTGCAGATGGTAGGTTCCATGGCATTCACATGATTTTTGAATGCATGCCTGCTACTTAAATTTGTTTTTTAAATATCTAATATTCTCAGTGTTTCAGTTGTAGTTTGAGAAGTCTCAGTTGCTTTATATGTTTTGCATGAACGTTTTAAGATAAAGAGAACAAAGCCAAGGAAATGTTTGCGAACTGAACGCTGAAATTATATTGATGTCATAAAATGATGCCTAATAGAGAGCACAGTTGATTTTTTGTTATGGTTCACAGATGTCTCCTTGGCTCAGTAAATTGCCTCATTTTAAATTGCATAGCACCTGCAAGTATATATTAGGGGTGATGAAAACTGGGTTACACTTCAGTATAGGGGGCAATCTCACATAACTAGTTTTTATTAGCATGCCTATTATTGGCATATTGGCTGTTTATAAGTACTTTTAAAGTACATATTCTGCATGACCGTACTCTATCTCCCTAATCCTACCCTATTCCTTAACCTAAAAACTATCTTACTAATTATTAATAAGCAACAAATTAAAAGTGAATTGGGGAAAAGGGGGCAATTCTTGCAATTGACAAACCATTAACTTTGAATTTTGTGACCGAAATTGTATTTACTTATTCTTGATTCTGATTCACAAAAAATGTAAATGAATCACAATAAAATCACACTAGTGGCCAATTTTGAAAAATTCAGATATTTCATTAGATGCAGGTCTTGGATTGTAAACCAAAGCTTTGAGAAGAATTAAAGTCACCATGAAACGGAAGTTGTGATTGACCTCTTTTCGGTATCGTGATGTCAGAGTGAATCGGCTTCTGAAATTAGAAAAAATGTAGAGCGGGGCTTTATTTTGACCTTCCCTTTCTGCTTGGTTCGTCGTAAGTTGGGCCATTGGCCTGTAAAAAATAACACCCAATGAAGCTTTTTGAGTTGAGAGCAAGAAGAAAATATTGTTCCAAATATTACTTCAGAAGAGAAGAAATATTATTATATAGGAAATTATTGTTATATATATGAAATTGTATTCAGTGTATGCCTTATGAGCTTTTTTTGTTTTTATAAGCATTTTTATATATATTTAAATATATAGATAATTACTCTTCGATTTACTCTTTAGAGTTATTTTGTACCGTACTCTAACTTTAGCAAATATTGTAAAATTTCCCTCCTTTGGATCACTACTGTATATTTTAAAAGGTGTGTTTACACTGTAGAATTTGTGGAAATAAAAACATGGCAGCTGTGATTACAATTTAGGTCTAGCCAAGGACTATGAGGCTAAACAAACGTTAAGAAAACATTCAATCCAACCAAGGTTGCCATAAATATTAGGCATTTAAGAGAAAATGTAATAGAAATCTGCTGAGATGCCTCACTTATTTCAGTATGTCACCAAACCACTATAAATCACCAAACATTCATGCGTCTATGCTGTTGTTGTTAAACATGAAGAATAATTTGAAATCACATTATAACTCTTGATATGAACATTCCCACCCCTAGTATATATATCATTCAAACATTTTATACTGAGCATTTTTCATTTGTCTAGAATTTTTGCTTTTGTTAGATTCATGTGTTTTGCTTAGAATAATAAATGCTGTTGTGACAGTTGACTAAGGTTGTGATGGGTGAATGTATTGTGCGGCCTGCTAGCGTGGGCTGCTGCGTGACATGTCCAATCTTGCCCTGTGTGTGCGTGTTATATCCACAACAGCCTCGGACCCAGCTAACCCCCTATAAGAGCTACAGGTCTGCAGTATCTTTATGGAGAGCGGAGGGCCTAGATTGCTCCAGCGGGTCCTTACATGGACTTCTGGAAGGTTCCTCAACTTTCTCTCTCTCTTTCTCTCGTTCTCTTTCTTATCTGTTGTTTACTCTGTTCCTCCTTCATGTGTTGGTTGCTGGAGAAACTCGCTTAGCTTTTTGTGTCCATTTGTATGGATTAACATGCATGTTTATATATATATATATATATGACTAAAATAATTCTTATTCGAAAAATTGGCTTTTTTCATTGAGAGAACAGTATTTTTGTACTTTTCTAGGCTAAGCATAACATTTTACCTAAGCAGTGTTGTTTACTTTTATAATGTGTAACGTTACAATGTTTTAAGTCAGTAATGCTGTGAGACCTGCTTGCCTTGACTTCTTGAATATATAATCTCCTCTCAAAATTCCTTCAATGTCTTGTTTTATAGTTATCAGGCACTCGCTTCCCTAAGCAAGTGCGCATGTCGCATATGTTTGTGCAGAATTGGATGTTATGATCAGTGTTTCGGACCAGGACAAAATACTATAGGGCGTTGTAAATTACAATACACTTCCGTTAAAGTTGTTATGTGTGAAAAACGGTCTTGTGTGTATCACAGACAGTTAAAACATCATAGACCGTAACCATACTGCCTCCATCTCTGTTGTTTTTCAGCCTCTATGTTAAGCGCAGGCACCACGGCCACAGTGGCCTTGTTGAGAGACGGCATCGAGCTGGTTGTGGGCAGCGTGGGGGACAGCCGTGCCATGCTGTGCCGCAAAGGCAAAGCTCTCAAGCTCACCGTGGACCACACACCTGAAAGAAAGGATGAAAAGGAGAGGTAAGATTGGATTAATTGGCGCTACGGGGACATATTAAAACAAGCCATGGGAGAGCGATTTGTCTGATCGTGATGTTTGTTTTGGAAGGATACGCAAAAGTGGAGGTTTTATTACGTGGAACAGTCTGGGTCAACCAAACGTCAACGGAAGGCTGGCCATGACCCGCAGCATCGGCGATTTCGACCTTAAAAGAACAGGTGTCATCGCTGAACCAGAAACCAAGAGGATTTTGGTGAGAGGAGCTGATTTTTGCATTGTTTAATTCGCTATGATGTACTAAAATGTACCGAACTGCAACATATCTCTATTTTTATGTGTGGTGTACATACTTGTTTCAGTTAAATCACGTGCACGACTCATTTCTGGCCCTCACTACCGATGGCATCAACTTCATCATGAACAGTCAAGAGATCTGTGATGTCATCAACCAGTGTCACGACCCTAAAGAGGCGGCGCTGCGAATCTCTGAGCAGGTTAGATGACTGATACACAGCTCTGTTTGTTCGTCGGAAATCGTGTGATTTTGTAACGACTGTATATAATAAACATATTACATAATAACACATATTGTTGATTATGTACATGTCTGCAGGGTTTCAAGAGGTATCCGTCTCTTAAATCCACATTTGAATTTTATTGTACAATGTGAAATGTTATGTTGACACTGTTTTTTGTTCTTTAGGCTCTTCAGTATGGATCTGAAGACAACAGCACTACCATGGTGGTGCCATTCGGTGCGTGGGGCAAGCACAAGAGTTCAGATGTCAGCTTCTCCTTCAGCCGCAGTTTCGTCTCAAGCGGCCGCTTTGCCTAAACTGGGAAACAACCAACAGACAAAAGTGCAATATTTTGTTAATCCATATGTTGAGAGACGCATTAAAAAAGGCCCGAACTCAGAAGTGTGTGGTTTCGAAATGTATAATATCTTGAGCGCGTCAGTATTATGCTGAAAAACTGTTTTGCGTAGAACACACAAACATTGTAATAATGTTTAAAACGCAGGTGAGGAACATATCAGATTTGCATTCTCAGTTTTTACTTCCAGATACTTGCTTCATTGTATAGCTTTAAGTTTCCAGCGATAAGACGTTACGTGGTCACCCCGGTTCGGATTCTGTTCACAGACACACAGTGCTTGTTAACTCTGATGTGAATGTTATGGTACTGTAAATTTAGTTCGGTAAAAAGTTTGCCTTGTTTCTCACTGTTGAATCCAGATCCGTTCTCTCAAATGGAATCTCAAAACAACTTTGTTTCATAACAGGAATTTTAAGCACTTTGAAATCTTTTAAGGTTTTATTTATTATCGTAATGGATGTCACTGCCATTGTAGTTATATGACACAAGCACATTTCAGCAGCGGTCCATCGATCTTTGTCTGTTGACTATGCATTTTCATTGGTTCATAATGAGTCTGTCTATAAAACCCTTTTGCACATTCCATGTGCATGAACACAACTAAATAGCCGTCTCTAGTTTGTAGCATAAATATTCATGTTTAAGAACAAATTTGAATCCAGATCTGCGGTTGCCGTTTCAATAATTTGCAAACCAACCCGAGGACCATTTAACAAACTAGTAGATTTTTCTGTGCCTTTTCCATTACCGTCTGTTTGTATTTTTTTGCGTGTAGTTGCTATGAAGGACTGTGCGATCGTGAGTCAAATTTTCAAGCTCTGACTTATAGTTTTGCTAGAAAAACCTCATCATGTTTTGTACAGTTTCAACTACAATGCATAGAGAAAATTACAGATGTTTGGCATTTATATAATGTGAATAAAGGACAGTTAAATTTGTGTACAATTGTATAAAAGCTGTATTTAAATATTTCTTTACTCGTACAGTCTCGGAGATGACGAAGTATTTCGTTTTAATTTTGCTAATGTGATCGTTGTAATGGCGTAAATCTTTAATACACAATGTGATCATCTCTGATATACACTTGTTTATATTTCTGGAGCCATACACATACACGTTTGCATCTCATTTTACTCTTTTTATCATTAACACAAAATCCTGTGTGAAGTGGAATCCATTGCGTTTCATTCATTTCCATTTATTTTAACCGTTTAACATGGTTTATTTTGCTGCAATGTTAAACATGTACTGTTCCAGAGTTTCTGTTAATGTGTATTATATACAGTGTTGATGTGCATGGATCTTTACAATAACTTTTTTGATCTGTGATATGTATTTTCTGTACTGTACATGGAAATAACCTTGCATCATTGATGTGCAGTTTCTTAAACTTGTAAAGTACGATATGTCTGTGGATAAAGTTTGTTCAGAAACATTGATGTCGGTTAAACATGATTTATTTTGAACTAAACAACCAAAATTGTTAGACCCTCATCACTGGGCACATGTTCTTGCACATTTTTAGGGGGGGGTTATTTTATTATAGAGCAGTTGACATGAATGACCTGCATAGAAACGTCAAGCATTATGACTACAAATCCCTCCCTCGGCATTATATAAGATCTCACACCACAGATGAATCACAGACAGGCAGCTTTCCTCATCTAAGAGAGATCAGACACCTTAGGACGTCCAGAAGTTACTTCAAAAAGATCTAGGAGGGTAAGCACCTTACTCTTATGTACTTACTGAAATTTTTTACTTATTGGATTATTAAAGGCATTGGGGATGGTGAGATGCAAATTAGTTAAAGACTAAAAAATATCAAAAACTCACAGTGGTATGTTGTCAATGTATTATTTTTGTCAATGTAAAATGTGTGTAGTTATAATTATTATTACTGATGTAATTCTCATGAAGGTTTTTATTGTGAGAGTTGTTTCTTTATTCTATTGGTCAATGTCTAATAAATCCTCTAATATATAACATATAAAATAACTTGTAATAAATGCTATAATATAACTATAAAATGTATTTGTATTTTACAATGTGTATTTTGCTTGTAAATAGTTATGTAAATGAATATAGTGTTTAGTCAGATAACCATGGCAAATAAATGCAAACCCAAAATAGATAAAATTATTATATTTGGTCATATTCACTGTGGTAACCTGCCTTTGCTCAGAATTTGTCAAAGTTTGTTATTTTTTAGCATCTTGAGGTCCCACCTTTTGAAAAGTTTTGAAGTTCTCATTTATTCTGGGCTTTTATTGATTGTTTTTCTTAAATATTTAATCAAAGTCGTTGATTAATAACATGAATAAAATTATAGCAAATAATATTGTTGTTTAAAAAAATACTTTTAGCATATGCAGTTTTGTAGGGTCAAAGTAAATATTTTACTATAACCATTAACTCACCTATTATTTTAAAATACATTCTCTACTTTTTCCAGTTTCTCTAGTGAAATAATTGTTTCTACTGAAAGCTGTTAAATTTCACATGTTTGCGACATTAATATTTAGATTTCTGTGAAACTGATTTCTGTTGCTTATGTGTTTAGGAGAACACCTGACCGAATATGCCTGACAATGCTGTCTTTGAGACTGATATAGTCACGCAGGAGATGGGCAGGAATGGGATGTCAGGGTCAAGGGTCATCCGCATGGAGCCCATCAAACAGCAACAGGGAGCCACCGTCAGCTTCCACAGCATCTGCTACAGAGTAGAGCAGAAAACCAGATCCATCTCCACCACGGCAACTGCTCAGAAAGAGATTTTGATGGATCTCAAGTGAGTTAGTGACCAATGTCAGAAATGACTTGCGTGTGATAGACAAAGAGAGGGCGAGAGAGTTCAAGTGCATACATGTGTGTTAAATGAGGATTGGGGGTAATTTGGTCTGTATGATCTGTTATAAAGACACTTTATTTTGTCTCTCTAAAAAGCTTTATTAAAATAACTACATGATTCGTGAAAATTGAATCAGAATTTATTTTCAAACATGGGGGTCTTTAGATGACTATATTAAATTTCAACTTTTTAATTCAGCACCGAAGGAATAGCGAAGTCCCCTTGAGGGTTCTTTGCCTTGGTGCCGTTGAAGAACCATTTTTGGCTCGCCGCAGAACCTTTTAGTCAGATGTTTGGTCAAGAGTGCAAGTTCATTTTTGAAGAACAGTGTAACGAAGAACGATTTTGACATCTGATCTTAATGCTTCTCCTAAAGGCATGAAATATCTGTGACATTTCCCACAGCAGAATGACTCATTTCTTTGTCCTTGGAAAGTCTCTCCGTAGTGTTAATTATATGATATTAAGCATGGCTTTTTGAGTCTAATCTCTTGATCTTTTGGCTTTCAAAGCACTTGGACATAGAGTTAAACGCAGTCATGTGTGATTTTGACATAAATGACTTCACTTTTTTGTGTCTAAGCACACCAGCACACAGATAACTGTGAACGTCTTTACATGCTTAAATGATCAACAATCAGGAATTTATTGACATTTGAATTTATCACCAAGTGAAATGAATGTAAAGTTATTTTCTTTCTTTCAGTGGGATCATGAGACCAGGTTTAAACTCTATTTTGGGCCCTACGGGAAGTGGCAAATCTTCGTGAGTAATTTTTTTTCTTTCAAGGCTCCTTAATAAGATTCCATTGCCAAATAGTCCCGGAAAAGAGGGATTTTCTTTGCACCGTTTGACCGAAAGATTTGTTGAATCTTGAAGTTTTTCTAGTGGGATGCATTTTTAATAATCCGCATCTTTGTCACTCTGAAGGTTTGGATCTGTTTCACATTGGCAGGTTTCTGGATGTTCTCGCAGGAAGGAAAGATCCAGGTGGTCTCTCTGGGGAAGTGCTTGTCAACGGATCCCCGCAGCCGCCGAATTTCAAGTGTCTTTCTGGTTATGTTGTCCAGGTAACACGTTTGAAATGAAACTAGTCTTTGTTCATATTCACTTATAGTCCAAGATTCTAAATAGTGCTTGAGAATTTAGTGGATCCCAAATCAACTGTTCGTCCCAAAAAGTTCAGTTAACTGGACATCTAAGCTTTTTCTTAATATTTTTTTGCAAGCTTAATGGTCCCTTGTGTAAGTTTTGGAGGATCTGTTGATAGAAATCCAATATATCAAACACAACTGTCTTCAGCAGTGTATAAAGACCTTACGAATAAGCTGTATTTTTCCCTAAGAATGAGCTATTTCCAGCTATTAATACAGCGCGACCCCTTGCATGGAATTCACCAAGTTGTTTCTACAGTAGCCCTAAACGGACAAACTTCTCTACATTGCATGTTTTTTGTAAATACATTATCTCCTTCTGCAAATAAGCGACAACGTGACAGCATCTTACTCCTGTGCCTGCTTCCGTAGTCCCTTCGAAAGGGGTGGATTGAGCCATCGGTTGCAATTTGCAACCTCACCCCTAGATGTCGCTAAATTTCATACACTGGAACTTAAAACCTGTTTACGGTGTGCTAAATGAATTATAATGCGGCAATAGGGGGATACATTTTGTGTTTGTGTGTGTTTATTAAGGATGACATAGTGATGGGAACCCTCACAGTGAGAGAGAACCTCAGTTTCTCAGCTGCTCTGCGCTTGTCTTCTGGAATCAGTTCACGAGAGAAGGACAATAGAGTGAATCATCTCATCTCAGAGCTCGGCCTAAACAAAGTCGCAGACTCAAAGGTAGAATAAACACACACATTCTAACTTTTATACTTCTCATTACACTGGACATATATCTTCATCTTTCGTGCAGGTGGGCACGCAGCTGATACGAGGCATCTCGGGTGGGGAGCGAAAGAGGACAAGCATTGGGATGGAGCTGATCATCGATCCATCTGTTCTCTTTTTGGATGAGCCCACCACTGGTCTTGATGCAAGTACGGCCCACTCTGTGCTTCTGCTGTTGAAAAGGTCTGATTTATTATTTTAGTTCACGTACGCACTTGACATATGCTTTAACAGTTCTTTCACACCATGACAACCCTATCACGGGGCAGTGTTGGCTTGATTACCGGGAAACTGCATTTATTTAATCATTTATATATTAGATATGATTTATTAGAATGATCTTGCTTGTTCTATACCTTGGTCTTGGTCTTACCTTTCTGTGTTTTTCTGTTTTTCTTATTTTCTCCTGTAAAGCTGCTTTGGAACAATGCACATTGTGAAAAGCGCTATATTAATAAACCTGAATTGAAACTTGAATTGAATTCATTGACAATTTCTTCTTAAATGTCTTTATCCTGTTGAACACAAAATAAGATATCTTGAAGAATGTAGGAAAGCAAACAGTTCTGCTGCACTTTTGACTGCCTTTGTCATTTTTCCTACTTTGGTAGTCAATGGTGGCCAACTGTTTGGTGTTCATCAGAACAAACAAATGTATTCTTTGAACAACTTGTGGGTGAAAAAAATGATTACACAATACAATAGAATACATTTTTGGGTGAACTGTAAGTAGATACTGTATGAATTACGTAGACATGCGAGATTTTATCAGGCTCATTGTATTTTAGAATGGCCGGTCAGGGTCGCACCATCATCATGTCGATTCACCAGCCACGATATTCCATCTACAAGCTCTTCGATGGCCTCACTATTCTGTCCAATGGCAAACAAGTCTATCACGGACCTGCGCAGGACGCCCTAGATTACTTCTCCGAGATCGGTAAGTTCAACTACAAGAAATCGACTTTCAAAAATCAAGTCAATCTTATAATATTTAAATTTTGTGTTTAGGTTATACGTGTGATGCCCATAACAACCCAGCTGATTTCTTTCTGGATGTCATTCATGGAAATACCACAACTGTGGAGACAACAAAGACTCAAAATAATGAAGGTAAATACTTCGAGAAAAGTTGCTTTGAAGTTTAAAATGCAAATGCAATTGGGTGGGTACTTAAATGACCTTTAAACTGCGTCATATGTGCTGTGATGTCATTGACAGATGTCCAGTGTGCTCGCTTCAGTCAGCAGTTTATTGGAGATCTGCTTGTAGAGAAGTATAAAACCTGCAGATACGCATTGGGCATCAAAGCAGACCTGGACCACATCATCCGGGCCAACGAAAAAAACAAATACAGACTCGAGTGTCAGTCCATCACCTACAACAGCTCTTTCCTCCTGCAGCTACGCTGGGTGTTATGGAGAACCTTCTGGAACCTGATGCTGAACCCACAGACGTCCGTATCTCAGGTACCACTGTAATTTTAGACACGACCACAGGGCTGTTCTTTATTACAGCAATGCAAAAGCACATTCTTATTACCATAATGAAAAATAAATATACTCAAATGTATTTGAAATACATTTCTTCCTAAGTAAACTGCATGTACATTTACATCTGATGTACTTTAAGGGTCGGTTCACCAAAAAACATAAATTCTGTTGTCATTTACTTACCCTTGGGTTGTTCTAAACCCGTATACATTTCTTTGCTCTGCTGAACTCAAAAGAAGATATTTGGAAGAATGTCACTAACCAAACAGAGCTCCTCCCCATTCACTGCCATGGAAAATAAATGCTGTGTGAGAGATTTGTTTGGTTACAGACATTCTTCCAAATATCGTCATTTGTGTTCAGCAGAAAAAATAATGTTTTACAGGTTCAGAACAATCTCAAAGTGAGTAAATGATGACAGAAATGACATTTTTGGGTGAACTGTCCCTTAGTTAAATTAGAACAGCTTATTTGTACTCAGTTTACTTTAATAAAGATGATTTTAAGTGTATTTGATTGTGCTAAAGTGGAACTGTTACAAGTATACTTCAGGTACACGTTAAATATCTTGCAATGACAGAATCATTTTATAAAAAATCACAAAAGCTTGATCAAAAGTGACATTAGAACACATGTTTATTAAAACAAGTTCAACATTAATATATTAATAATAATAAACTACAAGTAGTACTCCAAATAAAGTTATATTATAATTTTATATCATTAAGTCGTGTCAGAAAATATGTTAACACATTTAAACTATACTTAGTATATATATGACATAGATAAATAATAATAGTGTAATAATAGAGTAGTAATGTAATGTCAAACATATGTATGTTGAAGAATTTATAGGTCATATAGTAAAAGTCATTATATTATATTTATCTTTTATTTTATTGTAAGAATGAATTACAAAAATATTCAAATAAATTCTCAATTAATGTCACAAAATGATGTACCGTCCTGCAATTCAGCTTACATGTGTGACCAGCGGGTCAATACGTGGTCAGCATCGCCATGGCAACGGAGCAATCAAGTTCACACACCTGCAGATCGTCAGCACCTGGTCCCAATCAAGCTCACCCTTTATAAACCCAGGAAGAAGAGGAAAGGGTGAGCTTGCTCTCAGTACAATGTCTACTTGACTAACGTGTTGTCGTGCTTTGTTCTAGAGACCAGTAACTGACGACCTGAGGATCTTTACACGGGATACTAAAGAGTTTGGACACTTTACCCCACGAGGCACGAGCACCACCCCACATCTACCACGGAGCACCCTGGAGTTATATTCCCCGATTGTATACCTCACCGTTTGGGATTGGATTTTGCACATTAAATCACCCTCCGGGGCTTTATTTTTGGAATACTGTGTCTGTGTCTTGTTCAGCCTGTCACGGAGGTGGAGAACGCGGGCGATTTTGAATGAGAAACAGGATCATAACAGAATCCAATTTTTTTGTACCCCCTATGACGTCGTTCTCTCTCTCTCTCTCTTTGCACGGAGCTTCCGGATACCGAGCCAAGATGGAGGAAATCATCAGACGGCTCACGGAAATCTCTGCTAAACAACAGCAGTTTACTGAACAGCTCACTCGCCGGCAGGAACTGGTGGAACATCAGTTTACAACAATGCAGAACACCTCTCCGGGAGTCCCCGCATCAGATGGGCGAACTTCGGCACATCAACACCTCACCAAACTGACGGAGCTCGACGACATTGACGCCTATCTCCACACGTTTGAGGTGATTGCCACTAGAGAGGCTTGGGACAAGTGGAACTGGGCACGAATGTTAGCCCCCTTCCTGACCGGCGAGGCACAAAGGGCCTATTTCGCTCTCCAATCCCCATATCAGGACGATTATGAGAGGCTAAAGGCGGAAATCCTCGCGCGGATGGGACTATCCCCGGTAGCGGCAGCACAGCATTTCCACCAATGGAAATACGAGGAGCAGCTTCCCGTTCGAGTACAGGCCGCCCAGCTAACCAGACTTACCCATCTTTGGCTTCTTTCGGAGGATTCTACGGCTGGCCAGGTGGCGGAGAAAGTCGCCATCGACCGACTGTTACGGGCTTTACCCCGACGGTTCCGGAATCCAGTGGGTATGAAGAACCCAGAGTCCATCCGAGATCTTGTCGAGGCCGTCGAGTTGGCGGAAGCCACCTTCGCCCGGGATGGAGGAGAGAGAGCGACCGTTCTACCCCGGAGGGTGAATGCTCCTTGGCGATCACAGGAGGGTACCTCACGACCAGTCAGCAGATCCCCGGTAGCCTCCCCCTTGGATGAACCGATGCCGACGGAACCAACGTCACCCATACCACGGGCTTGGCTGGCAGGATGTATCGTCCATAAGAAGCTTCCCCCAGGTGACCCGGAAAGGGTGGCAAGGTTGGACGGAAAGGCAGTAGTCGCCACTCTCGACTCCGGCAGCTCGATTACCCTGGTCCGGAATGGAGTCCTCTCACCGTGCTCAAAAAGGAGGCCGCTTCTACCAATAAAGTGCGTCCATGGAGACACCCGAGAGGTTCATAGCCAGCGCGTGGAGGTGGCAAAAGAGTCTGGATCATGGTACATCGACGTAGGTATAGTTAACGACCTACCTGTACCCCTCCTCTTGGGTCGTGACTGGCCGGGATTCGATGGACTACTGGCCACGACGGTCCAACCCAAACTGAGGAACCGACCACCAGAAAGGCGCCGGTTCAAATCAAGACCGCAGGCGTCATTGAGGCTTACCGAAAGTGAACAGGGAGGTGAGTTGAGCTCAGCGTCTACTAACCTTGCTCTAGATTTGTTCCAGAGGGTCACAGAGGGAGGAACGTTTGGAAGAGAACAACGGGAGGACGATCGGTTACGAAATTGCTGGAGTCAAGTACGAATCGTGGACAAAGAAGTTTGACACCCAGCTCCTCACCCCCTTCCTCACTTTATTGTGAAAAATGATCTGCTGTACTGTGTCGCTTTAAGGCGGGGGGGAGGAGAAGACCCTGTTGGTGGTACCGAAGGGCAAGACGGGAGTAATCTTGGAACTCGCTCATGTACATCCAATGGCAGGACATCTGGGAGCCGCGAACACGGCACAGAGGATTCGAGACCGATTCCACTGGCCAGGATTAGAAGCAGAGGTGAAACGATTCTGCCAGAGCTGTCCGACCTGCCAGCGTACTTCTCCCCACCGACCCCCCCCAGCCCTTTAATCCCCCTGCCTATTATAGAGGTACCCTTCTCGCGTATTGGCCTGGACTTGGTAGGGCCCTTACCGAAGTCTACCCGGGGACACGAACACATCTTGGTGATCGTGGACTACGCGACCAGATATCCGGAGGTGCTTCCTCTTCGAAAGGCTACCAGTAAAGCGATCGCCAAGGAAATGTTCCTTCTTTTCAGCAGGGTCGGGATACCTTCGGAGATATTGACGGACCAAGGCACACTGTTCATGTCCCGGCTGATGACCGACCTCTGCCACCTTCTCAAAGTTAAACGGATACGGACCTCGGTATATCACCGCCAGACGGACGGCTTAGTCGAAAGATTCAACCAGACTCTAAAGAGGATGTTGAGACGAGTGGTGGCAGAGGATGGGCGCGACTGGGACCTTATGCTCCCCTACGTTCTGTTTGGGGTAAGAGAAGTACCTCAGGCGTCCACCGGGTTCACCCCCTTCGAACTGCTGTTTGGCCGTCAACCTCGAGGCCTCCTGGACGTAGCCCGAGACGCCTGGGAGCAACAACCTGCTCCACACCGAAGCTTGATCGAACACGTCCAAGAGTATGACCGGCCCGCCCAACCACGCGAACTTCAACCAGGAGATCGGGTACTGGTCTTGACTCCTGCCGCTACTTCAAAGTTCCTGGCTTCATGGAAAGGACCCTATACAGTTGTAGAAAAGGTGGGACCGGTCAACTACCGGGTACGTCAGCCGGGCAGACGGAAAGTGGAGCAGTTATACCATATAATTGTGAATCTGCTCAAGAAGTGGGTGGCCTCTCCACAACAGATGGCCGCCTTTGCTGAAAAGGAACCACCAGTAGTTCACGTGGGGGACCAGCTCTCCCCTGACCAGAAGACTGACTTAGCTGCCTTGGTCCATCAATTCTCCGATGTGTTCCGAGCACAACCCGGGCAGACTCGGTGAATACAGCACGAGGTTCGGACGCCCCCGGGAGTAATTGTCCGACAACGGCCCTACCGGGTCCCTGAGGCTCGTCGATTGGCCTTTGAGGAGGAAATTACCAGGATGAAAGAGGTACAGGTGATCGAACCATCGCGTAGTCCATGGTCCAGCCCTATCGTCATGGTACCGCAGCCCGATGGATCACTGCGGTTCTGCAATGACTTCCTGTGCCTCAATGAGGTTTCTGCCTTTGACAGCTACCCCATGCCCCGAGTGGATGAACTTCTTGACCGTTTGGGGTCCGCACGGTTCATTTCGACACTCAACCTAACCAAGGGTTACTGGCAGGTGCCCCTCTCACCTGAGTCCAGGGAGAAGACGGCCTTCAGCACCCCGTCAGGACATTGGCAGTATAGGGTATTGCCTTTTGGAAAAAAAGGGGGCTACCGGCCACCTTCCAACGGATGATGGACATTCTATTACGGTCCCACCAGACATAAGCTGCAGCGTACCTCGACGACCTGATCATTCACTCGGGGACGTGGGAAGAACATCCGGAGAGGCTCCGGAAAGTCCTGTTCGACCTTAGGAGGGCTGGACTAACCGCAAACCCGAGGAAATGCCACCTGGGACTAGATGAAGCACACTACCTGGGATTCCAAATCGGACGTGGGCTCATCCAGCCACAATCAAAGAAGGTAGAGGCCGTCCAAGGCGCACCTCAGCCGCCCACCAAGACCCAGGTACGGGCTTTCCTCGGACTAGCGGGATACTACCGGTGCTTCATCCCTGATTTCTCCTCTCTAGCCAGTCCCCTGACCGACCTGACCAGGAAAGGACAGCCGGAAAGGGTCGAATGGACCGAAGAGGCCCAAATGGCATTCCAGACCCTGAAGCAAGCCCTCTCCTCCTCACCTATCCTACATGCCTTTTTGCTCCAGACGGATGCATCCGACACCGGGCTGGGGGCTGTCCTCTCGCAGGACAAGGATGGTAAAGAACATCCGGTGATCTATATCAGTCGAAAGCTCACGTCAGCCGAAAAGAAGTATGCCACCGTCGAAAAGGAGGCCCTCGCCATAAAATGGGCAGTCCTGGAGCTCAGGTATTACCTTTTGGGAAGAACTTTCACTCTGGTAACAGATCACGCGCCTCTGACCTGGATCACCAAAGCCAAGGACTCCAACGCAAGGGTCACAAGATGGTTCCTAGCGCTCCAGGACTACCATTTTACAGTGAAACACCAGGCGGGGGTCTCCTACGGCAACGCGGATGGGTTGTCACGAATATGGTCAGGTTGGGCATCACGGTCAGGGACCCAACCCCCCCCCAGTCCCCGTTAGTACCACACAGAGCGAGACGCCTTACCACGTCGACGCTTAGGGGGGGGAGTGTGACGAGCGGGTCAGCATAGCCATGGCCAAGGAGAAATCTAGTTCACACACCTGCAGATACTAAAGAGTTTGGACACTTTACCCCACGAGGCACGAGCACCACCCCACATCTACCACGGAGCACCCTGGAGTTATATTCCCCGATTGTATACCTCACCGTGTGGGATTGTGCACATTAAATCACCCTCCAGGGCATTATTTTTGGAATACTGTGTCTGTGTCTTGTTCAGCCTGTCACACATGTAATATTATTGCTTTTTGTGCTGAAATACATTACAGAAAAGCAAAACATGTTTTTCCACCCTATTTAATTTTTTTTATTCTGTTTTGACCATAAAGAAGACCTTTATATTCATCAATTCTGAGAAAGCAATCCCTAACATACAAACATTCCCTTATCCTCCACCGTTCCGCTCCATACATTTCTAATCTTATTTGGTAGAAACCTTGCAGAGATCCTGCGAGCTCATTAACCACCAACTGCCATCAGAAGAGACCTCACTTGAAACATTACTCACATCTGACTGTTCCTAGAAACCTTTGAGGTCAAAGTTAAGCGGATTTGTTGACTTTTGTGACTCCCCCTTGTGAAGGATCTGAAGTTATGTGATTTCTGACAATATAAAGCAGAACACCAATGTCTATCAAGCATGAACATAACCATCAGACCATCACCTGACCAGAGTTAAATGGTGTCTTGACATAATAGGTCAAAGGTTATAGGTGAGAGCGGATTCTCATCTTAGGCACTTAGCCTTTTACCCTGTTAATGGCCTTTACACACCTGTCTGGACTCTGGACCTTTATTTATTAAATTAGTAGGTGAGGATTTTGAGGGTTGTGATAGAGATTTGGTCTTGCATATGCCTGACTGGATAAAAGCAGATTTGTCTGAATTATGTACACATAAGTTTCTCATTCTGATCATTGTTTTCTCAGTTGGCTGTAACAGCACTTATGGCTGTTATTGTTGGTGCCATCTTCTATGGAGTCAAAGATGACCAGAGTGGTTTACAGAACAGGTAAATAAATAAACTGTTTGTCTTCTGGAAAATAAATAAACATGAAACAACATTTTTATTTTTTAATGTAATGTTACCATTTGTTCTGTAGGACTGTAAACGTAAATGGCCATATAGTACAGACATTTTAGGGATCATGTGTTCACGGGCTTCATTCAGGCTCTATTGAAGAGTTCAGTTTGTTTTATTTAGTTAACAGGGACATTGCACATTAATAAACATAACAGTAATTGTACCAGATTTATCCGAGATTTGTATTTATTTGTAGTCAAAAACTCTTTTTTTGCAATAAAACTTTTTTTAAAATCATCTTTTTTTTCAAAAATCATGATTGTGCAGTATAGGTAATATCAATCAATTGTCACAAGTAATAATAACTCAAAAACAACAAACAGCTAACTAACACAATAAAACACAATAACAGCGTGATAACATAATTATAGTTATCTGTTTCTGCAAATAAACTTTTCGTTTTTACTCTGATTTTCAGGTTTGGTGTATTGTTTTTCATTACAACCAATCAGTGCTTCAGCACGCTCTCCGCTGCCGAGCTTTTCATCACAGAGCGCAAACTCTTCATGTATGGGTTTTCAACATCTACTGTCTTATGCAATCAGCATCCAGAACTAAATCTGTTTTATAAAAAAAAAGTCTAATGAATATATTAAAATCTAAATGAAACAAAAAAACAACGGATGTGTACAGTACAGATGTGTGTGTACAACAGTTTGATATTTAAAATGCTCTGTTTTGATCACCGATGTTAAACAGCTGATTGGTGAATGATGATTTTCTCTTTTCCCAGTCATGAGTACACAAGCGGATATTACCGTATGTCTGTGTACTTCTTGTCTAAAATCCTGTCTGACATCATCACTCAGCGCACAATCCCTTCCATCATCTTTGCATGTGTGGTTTACTTCATGATCGGTACGTGTGTCATATTCGCTAAAGCGGATTTCCCTGAATTCCAAGACTGTAAATATTCAAGATTTATTGTGTTACTGTAAAATAAACAGATGCTTTTTGGTGTATTGAATTTGAACTTAACTGTTACTTGTGTGTATTATGAAATGATTTTGACAGGAGGGAAGTGGGGTCAACCGAGATCTCGAGAGGATCATAATCTCACTTTTATCTCATTGTAGGCTTAAAACCCACGACAGATGCTTTCTTCATCTTCATGTTGACAGTAATACTTGTGGCTTGTACGGCTGCATCCATGGCCATGGCTATATCAGCCGACCAATCGGTGGTGGCGGTTGCCAACATCTTCATGACGATCAGCTTCATCTTTATGATGGTATGTCAACAACGTCAGATATGGTCGTTTCAAACCTTGCGATCAGTAATTTGAGGAATATAATAATAAAACTATACGTAGTCAGCCTACTTTGCAGAAAAGGCCTATGAGCAGTATTGTGCTTTTAACTTAATTTGTCTGTTTGTAGCTTTTCTCTGGTCACCTGGTTAACCTGAACAGTATCATGGACTGGCTGGCCTGGTTAAAGTATTTCAGCATCCCTCGCTATGGGCTTGAGGTTAAACATTACTTGCGGAGTTTTATATTTGGCATTTTTATATATATATCTAGTCTACAAAGGACATTCTTGACTAATCAAACTAAATTTCTTGTCTGCTTTTGTCTCTGTGATTCGCTTTCACAGGCTTTTCAAATTAATGAGTTTGTGGGGCTAACGTTTTGTGGAAATGTCTCCGTTGTGCCCTCCCAAGCTAACCTGTGGAGCAATGGGAGCAGCAATGTCGATGACATCATCGTGTATGTAAACATCTAGATATAACTTTTAAATTGTAATATCTAAATCTGTCTGGAATATTCAATTTAGAGTGTAATCTTAGATGACATCTTGTTTTACAGGTGCACAGGAGAGCAGCATCTTAAATTTCAAGGGATCGACTACTCAACCTGGGGTCTATGGCAGAATCACATTGCTCTTACAGTCATGACCCTGATTTTTCTTTGCATTGCTTATGTTAAGCTCAGATTCATTAGGACATTCTCGTGAATGTTATGATTCGTGTCCAATGTTTGATTTATGAATCATAATGAACATGCAAATGTCAATATATACATGTAGCACACACAATTATATTATTATGTTAAGTTTATTATATAATTTTGATCTTTTGTTGTACTTTACTTTCAGTAATGATATAATCCCCTTATGGTTATTTTTAACTAACCAAACAAATCGAATGTTGTTGTATCATCAAGGTTTTATTTTTAACTATAATACTTATAGTACAATTACAAGTTTCATGGTTTTCAATATCAAATATAAACTGCAAATCAGTTGACGTTGTCTGCATTTTCTTCACATCATTCAGCATTTCATGCAACACCATTGTTACACATTGCAAAGGGCTTTGATATCCAAACTCAAGGAGCAGGTTGAAGGTCAGATGTGCACACTCCCTGTACCGCTCATCGTGGGAATCCATATAATTGGTGAGGCTTAATCCAAAACCAGCAAACATCAATGAGAAGATTACCAAACTTTGTTCCTGTGCCATGAGCACACATTTCACGATGTTCACTGTGTATCCTTAATCCATCAACGAAGTCTGTGAGTTACAGTGAGGAAAATAAGTATTTGAACACCCTGCTATTTTGCATGTTCTCCCACTTAGAAATCATGGAGGGGTCTGAAATTGTCATCGTAGGTGCATGTCCACTGTGAGAGACATAATCTAAAAAAAATCCAGAAATCACAATGTATGATTTTTTCAACTATTTATTTGTATGATACAGCTGCAAATAAGTATTTGAACACCTGAGAAAATCAATGTTAATATTTGGTACAGTAGCCTTTGTTTGCAATTACAGAGGTCAAACGTTTCCTGTAGTTTTTCACCAGGTTTGCACACACTACAGGAGGGATTTTGGCCCACTCCTCCACACAGATCTTCTCTAGATCAGTCAGGTTTCTAGCCTGTTGCTGAGAAAAACGGAGTTTGAGCTCCCTCCAAAGATTCTACATTGGGTTTAGGTCTGGAGACTGGCTAGGCCACACCAGAACCTTGATATGCTTCTTACAGAGCCACTCCATGGTTATCCTGGCTGTGTGCTTCGGGTCATTGTCATGTTGGAAGACCCAGCCTCGACCCATCTTCAATGCTCTAACTGAGGGAAGGAGGTTGTTCCCCAAAATCTCACAATACATGGCCCCGGTCATCCTCTCCTTAATACAGTGCAGTCGCCCTGTCCCATGTGCAGAAAAACACCCCCAAAGCATGATGCTACCACCCCCATGCTTCACAGTAGGGATGGTGTTCTTGGGATGGTACTCATCATTCTTCTTCCTCCAAACACGTTTAGTGGAATTATGACCAAAAAGTTATATTTTGGTCTCATCTGACCACATGACTTTCTCCCATGACTCCTCTGGATCATCCAAATGGTCATTGGCAAACTTAAGACGGGCCTGGACATGTGCTGGTTTAAGCAGGGGAACCTTCCGTGCCATGCATGATATCAAACCATGACGTCTTAGTGTATTACCAACAGTAGCCTTGGAAACGGTGGTCCCAGCTCTTTTCAGGTCATTGACCAGCTCCTCCCGTGTAGTTCTGGGCTGATTTCTCACCTTTCTTAGGATCATTGAGACCCCACGAGGTGAGATCTTGCATGGAGCCCCAGTCCGAGGGAGATTGACAGTCATGTTTAGCTTCTTCCATTTTCTAATAATTGCTCCAACAGTGGACCTTTTTTCAGCAAGCTGCTTGGCAATTTCCCCGTAGCCCTTTCTAGCCTTGTGGAGGTGTACAATTTTGTCTCTAGTGTCTTTGGACAGTTCTTTGGTCTTGGCCATGTTAGTAGTTGGATTCTTACTGATTGTATGGGGTGGACAGGTGTCTTTATGCAGCTAACGACCTCAAACAGATGCATCTAATTTAGGATAATAAATGGAGTGGACGTGGACATTTTAAAGGCAGACTAACAGGTCTTTGAGGGTCAGAATTCTAGCTGATAGACAGGTGTTCAAATACTTATTTGCAGCTGTATCATACAAATTAATAGTTAAAAAATCATACATTGTGATTTCTGGATTTATTTTAGATTATGTCTCTCACAGTGGAAATGAACCTACGATGACAATTTCAGACCCCTCCATGATTTCTAAGTGGGAGAACATGCAAAATAGCAGGGTGTTCAAATACTTATTTTCCTCACTGTATATCTACAAAATATCCATTTCATCTATGACATCGTTATATTTTCAATAATTCTTAATGCTGTGTTGAGTTAGTTATTTCTAGGATAAAAAGATACATGGGTTATTGTCAAATCAAGAGACCATTATGTGTTTGAATGGATTTTATTGTACAGGATTGTGACATTAAACAACCAACTTGTGCATAATGAAAAACATAAAAAAAATGATTAAAAAATTATTGTTGTGCCCCTCCTGGCAGCAAATGAAATTACATCTTATTTGTGTGAATGGTGGCATATTGGGGTAGGATACTTGTTTTTGCTGATGCAGTTTGTGATTTGAAATGGATAAGAAAACAACTTTATTTTTGCTGTTATGTTTGATGCTGCAACAAACATTCTTACAAATAAATTTTTCCTTTATGCAGGTTTGGAACAGGTTGAGGGTGAGTAAAATGATTTTTGGGTGAACTGTACCATTAAAATCGATGCCTTAAAGACAAATACACATGGATATCCCATGAAATCAGAAGCACTCCAAATTGAAGTTTGTTTTTATGATGCATGAAAATGATTTGAGACTTCAAATTATTAAAGATTACAAAGAAAAATGCACATTATATAAACAAACATAATAAAACATGCCACAACTACAACTGTAATAAATTGAAGAGTGAGTTATAAAAGGAAAGGAAGGAAAACATGTGGTGAAATTAAGCTCATTGCTGGAGAATACTTAGTAAAAAAGTTCATTTAGGAAAGGTAATGGGTCTCATTCATGAAACATTCGTTAATATATGAGTGATTTGCGTGTAAAACAGACCTTCCTGAAAAATACTTGATTGTAAAACGTGTTTTTTCATGAAATATTGCAGCATTTATAATAAATAGCTTATCAATGTGGGTCATTCTCTTTTTAAAATGCATGTACCCTCATAATCTTCAGTTAAAATTTGAAAATGCACTTCCTCCCTGAATTTAAGTAATTTAGACGGCTTGGCCGGAGCATCCATTAACTCCTCCCCTTCAACTGTCAATCTCCTGACAGTTTCCATTCAAATCAATGCTATAGCTGTTTTCCACATCCAATCAATTCGCAGTGAAAAACGCAAGCCACGCCCACTTATGTTCTCCTTTGAAATTCCTTTTCACTCGGAAATGTGTCAAAATGCGGAAGTAAATACGATCGCAACTCCCGGTCAGGGGGACTTTAATGAATTCCAATCATTTGTAAATAAGGAGTGCATGCACGCTTAATCATAATTATCATAATCACCACCTTTTCACTACGCAAATTACGTATCTAGGAAAGCTGGAATCCTCTGGAATCCATTCTCATGGTTGGCACATTTTATTGCATAATTCCATGAGATAAATATATGCCTAACAACATATTAAAAATGAACGTGTGTCCACCAAAGCCTTTTAATCAGTTGAAATAATGCCTGGTGCTCTTCTGAAAATAACCAGCTGGTTGTGCTTAAGAGCGCTTTGGATGCACTGCGAGTTTTTCCGGAGACACGTTAGTTGCTATGATTAGGAATATCCACGACAGTAACATGTTACGAGTATCTTATTTTTAAGATTATTACTGAATATAAAAATGCGACTCCCAGCAATGTTGGTGTGATGGTTGGTCAATGTACTGTTTGTCCTACACTCCACTGTGATTGGACCGCTGTGTTAAAAGGGACAGTGATGAGGTCTGCGTTTGACCCAAAGTTAAAGAGTAAAAAATGACGAAGACTGGAGAAAGGAACACGTGAAATATCATAATGATACACGGTGCATCAAAATGCAGTGTTATCAGTTTGTCAGAAAGTACACAGAACAGTTGAATGTTTTTCGCACCAACTGTTTTACTAATGTTTTCGTACCAACTAACATTTCGAAAATACAAACATTTTTATGAATCTAAAAATTTACAGCAGAATAACATTACGAATGGTTCATACAAAAATTAGTCTGCTCGTGTTTCATGAATGAGGCCCAATGTTTGGACATTTTCAGTTTTTGTGATTCATAACTAACTAGAACCAATTAACCAATCAGAATGTAGGGTTAGATTTAAGACTAGATTTGGCTTCTCAACCTAATATTTCCCTTTGATGTTAGGGGTTAGTTATGATCAGGCTTTAGGTTAGGACAGTTTTATCACTTAATTTATTTGCCAATCATATGAAATCATCTAATTTGATGAATGTTTATGTTTAATGCATTCTTCTGTTCAGTATAGAAAGATTTTGGTCCTCACTATACATACAGTACATTATATATATCATATCTACAACACTCTGCACTTAATCATAGCAGGATACAGAATCAAATTGTGATTATGTAAAAATGTGTTTTACCACAGTGGCCCTTTTTAAAGATTAAATGTGAAAAATCTGAGAATTTGTGTATCATGTATGTTGTGTATATACATCGCTGAAATTATGCTGTGAAATAACGAAAGCTTAATGTTTAAGCACAAAGACAAAATTTTAAAGTCGTCATGTAACTCAATTTTAAAATGTATTGTACCTGAAGTAACAAAGGAAAAGTAAGCGTTGACTCAATGTTTATAGCTGTGTGAAAGAGTTTTTATATTTGCATTATAAAGCATAGGCTGGCTACAAACAAAAAGCCCCAATTAACTTTAATATAAAGAAACCTAAATAAACAGCTTTTGTGCAACACTATTAATCCTATAGCTGTGGGCATACGGCAGGACGGCTGACCGTGGAATACTGATTTGAGTGTGTTTGGTTTGAAGTTCAACCTTCAGAAATGAGAGTAAATAGTTTCTGCCCAATGCACTGCATCAGACACTGACCTGTAGAACGAACTGCGGAACTCCAAAAGTTGTCATGTAACAAAACTCCTCACATGTTGCCGGCCCCAATGGTTGCGGCATCTTGGACCTCAGTGGAAAGAGATGATGGTGGTCGGGAATTGCGTGGGCGGAGCTGAGCAAGAACAGTGGGAGTGGCCTGGCGCTGGCTAACCTGCGATATTTGGTCGTCAGACTCCCATCGTTCCAGTTCCTCTCTCACCAGCTTGTCCATCTGTTCCCGGTTCAGCTCTGGATTCATGCCTGTCTTCTCATCCTGAGAGCATACAGTACATCTTAAAAAACTGGTTACACGCAAAATAATTTGTCATAGCTAGTTCGTAGTTGCATCACCTCTGTGACTGGATTCCATGAATCCAGGATGCGTCCGAGGACATCTCTCCTTCTCATCTTGGCTCTCTCCATGACCTCTAACTTCACAATGACAGCGTCTATCTTTGACACGATGCTGCCGATCGAATGCTCCATACGGTCCACTCTGCGCACGAGCCTTACCACAAAAAAACGTTTTATTTAAACATATATTTTTTAAGATATAGCTGCAAGCAGCAATCATCGGGGTTCAAGTGCTTTAAGGCATCTTTGCTGATGGCGTCTCATTAGAAATTTTCCAAACGTCCAGTTTTAGCACTACGATCATTATTTAATGTTTTATTATTATTTAAGTTGTGAGAATTGATATTTACACTTGAAACTCCTCATACGACACGCCTCCTGAACTGCTGCCACGGCGACGGGAGCTGTGCCCGCTGTCCTCATCGTCGTCCTCCTCTGAGTCGTCCTGGCTACGGGACAAGCTCCGGCCACTCTCTGGCCTAGGCAGTGAACTGTGCTCCAGATCCAAGTCCTCCTGGCGTGCGTTTAAAAGATACTAAGCATCCGTTTCAATGTATGTGCTGATGAAAAATAAAGCTACACTACATTCACTCACTCTCTCTTTCTCAAGATCATCTCTCATCTGCTGGTGTTCATGTTCCGTAAGTTCCTGATCTCCATCAAGGTCATATTTGGCAAAGATAGCTTCAATCTCTGCGTCCGAATGTCCTTTTCTGTGTATAATTACATGGGAATTACACAAATCAACATTTATTCAGGTTTATTTCTGACTGTTAGAATTTAATTTCTCATTCTTTTTCATTTAATCCAAGTAAATATTTCGAACCCTCTCAGATCTTGTCGAAGCTCATTAAAGCTGAGTTTTCCTCCAGCCGGGTGCGAGCTGTCTGGGATGTCATTGACAGAGGTTTTCTTCAGCTTGAGTTTCACCATCGCCCTGTTATAGCCCTAAAACACAAAGATAAAACATGAATATGCTGCAGAGAATATAGATTTGTGACCCATATCGCGCACTGTTCTATGTCGTTTTGTAGTATAAATAGTGTGTTAACAATGAAAATCGTCAAAAAGAAGTCCACTTTAAGTACCCGGATGATGCACTTTTTCAACTGAAAATATGAAGTTTGGAACTGTGGACAGTTCATGCACTCAACGTTAGCAATTTCGCTTATGTAGCGGAAGGGAGGCGGGGCTAGCAGACGCTGCTCGAGCAAAACTCTCCAGCAGAGTGATAACGCTTCAATGTGATGATGACTAGAGTATTGCTGGACAAACAGATGAAAATTACATTCATTGTACAATGTACACAATGTGCGATTGACGTCATTTGTGCTCGTCTTGGAAACCGATATACTCCCGTTTAGTATAAAACCATTTAGGAATCCATTTGGGACGATACTACTCTTCTGAAATGTATACACTATATGGTTGAATGAATAGTTTAAGTGCATAGTATGTTATTTGGGACACAGCTAAAATCTCTGTGAAGTATTATTCTCTTTATACCTTTTTAATGAGATCTGTTATCTCCATCTCTGACCTCTGCTGGGCCATGTCAGCCTTCACCTCAGAGTAAGTGTCATTGATGATTGCCAAGAACATATTCTGAATGTCAGGAAAAAATATGGTAAAAATGAAGTATTTATGTGCATATGGATGTATATGTCATGTTTCATCTCTTTTATTTACCAGTAAAATCATAAAAATGAAGAACACGAAGGTGGTGAAGTAAATGGGTCCTAAAACGCTATCAGCTTCCTCAATCTCTGAGAAGTCAAAATCACCCAAAATGATCCTGAACTGTGTGAAACTGTATCAACAGAAAGCCATGAATAATAAACATATTATTTGTATATTTCTATGTACATAAAATACTTTCATACTTGATTAATGAAAGTATTTGCTTGTGTAAGGCAGCAAAAATAGGCATGAGGCCTTCAAAACTCACATGCAGGCCTGAAAGGTGCTGAAATCATCAACTTGCGTCCCGAACACCAAATATGCCAGCTGGGCGTAGGCGAGGAACACAATGAAGAACATGATGGAGAACCCCATGAGGTCCTTAGCGCAGCGTGACATGGTGGTGGACAGCTGATTCATGGTCTTATTGAAATTAATGAACTTAAATAGCTGTGGAAGAAGCAAGATGGATCTGTTTGTCTGTGTGTCAAAGAAGCCAGAGAGCTACTTGGTGACCAGGCCTATTTCTTGAAATGAGACCTCACCTTGACCCACGATAGGAAGACGATCACAGCAGCCAGGTTGTTGAAGTGCACCTGGAGGCGAGCGAGGGGCTCGAAGTTTGGGTACGTGCTGTGGTTCTCCAGCAGGAAGTGAAGTCTGCGACTGACGACTGATGTTCTGCAGATGTTCATGATGATGGCTGGAACGCTGAGCTGTGATAATGTCAGATGGTCAATATAAGAAATTAACCCTGGCTCAACAAAGTATCATACTCGAGAAAGCAAAATACATATTAGTTTATCACTCAAATTTCATAAAAATTTGAAATGTGAACCATGAGTTCATTGTTATGGTTAATGATATTAAAATATTACATTTCCAACAAATCACAATTCTATTGAGTAGGTTTAAATATTTAAGTGATAATAAATTAGTTCAACAGCGCTTTAATGATGCTGAGAAAATTGATGACATCATTATTCTCTTACTCCTGTTAGCATATACACACACGTGAAAACTAGTTTGTAGTTTAATTTTATTTTATTATTTGTATATTAAACAAGAGTTATTTTAGGGCAACTTTAGAGCAATTTAAGGAAGTTTAAATTTAGTATATACAGTATTTGCGTTTCCAAGTTGATAACGATTTTAACATCAATAGAATTTATATTCATTTTATGCAATTGAAAAATAATTTTGAATCAAATTGAAATTGAACAAATTTGATCATGAATCGAATCGAAATTAATCGTTTGAATGAGCAAACTCAGTTTTGAATCAAATCAAAATCGAATTCATCATAAACCAAATCGATTCGCTGTCTAGCCAAAGGTTCACTGATAAATTTAATATACAAAACTTGTTTAAAGGTTTTGTTTCTGCCTACCGCAACAATGAGAACATCCAGACAGTTCCACAGGCTCTTGAAGTAGCGTAAGCGATGTAGGCGGATCTCTAGAAATTCCTCCACCAGGTAATACAGCACAAAGAGGCAGAAGGACACTTCGCACATCCCAACGAAGTAGTCCCAGCTGGACACGTACCTGATGAGCCGGACTGTCTGGAACTGCCAGGAGGTCACAACGCCCCCTGTGGCCGGGAACTCTGCAAGCATTCTACAGTAAAAATATCTTTATTACTGTTAATGCAAAAAAAAGAAATCTATACTGTAATTTCCTACTGACATAATTTTTTGTTACATTTTAAACTGCCTTTTGCACATAACTTTACATAAGACAAATCAATTTAAAGGACACGAGTTAAAGGGAAATCTCATGCAAACCATTACCTGACAACACAAAATAGGTTAACGTTGCCATTATAGATGGAGAAGTCCAGGAAAACTGCTCTGGTGCCACGATCCAACCAGAGGTTGTTTTTCAATTCTTGTAGCTGATTTGCTGACTTCTCTCGAGTGCGTGACAGTTCCTGGTAGTAACCTCCACCTCCATAGGTCGACACTTGGCCCCAGTAACTGCTCTCACCCAAACTGCTCTCCGTTGAGTACAACCACCTAAATCACAAACAGCAAGAAAAACCTTGCAGAGAGACTTTTACATCAACAAATATATATTTAAGTCATCTAAGGCCACATACGCTGTGCCATTTTTAAACCCAAATGGTGCCTTGTCCTCTTTGACTGGGGAATAAATGCTGTAGCAGTCATACACCTCGTCCCGCAGGTCTCTGTGGACCGAACAGGATTCGTTGCGTACTCTGAGCTGTCGAAGACGCGGAACGCCCAGCAGGAGGTTCTCATAGTAGATCAGACTTTGGTTCTCCGGGAGACTTTTGTTGTTGTACCAAAGCTCCCAGTACATACCATTAAGAAAAGGCCCTTCTGTGAACTACAGCACAGTACAATAAGTTTAGTACAATTTAGCCATTTCTAAGTGTAACGAAAAAAGATCAGCAGCAATTTAATAATTACTTTCCAGAAGTCCTCCATTGTTGAAAGAGTCTTGAAGGTTGTCGGTTCTCCATTTGTTATTGGAGTATCCAAGAAGAGTTGAGACATGACTTTAGTGTAATAATACATGTTGGTGCTCACCATTCCATAGGTTACTGAGAAACATTGAAAGACAATTAGAAAACTGTTTGGCTTGTTACAGAATGAGATGTTTTAGAATTGATGAAGAGTGTGTGATTCAGCACGATATATCTATATAGACATACATACGCAAAACCATAGCAAAATTATGTTTTATAATTTATTATTTATTTGTATTGCATTTCATTCTTGTAAGAAATGCATTTCCTCCCTAAATTGAAGTATATCTAAAAATCTAAATTTAATGTCAATTAAAAATCTAATATTTAATGTCAATTCAAAGTGCCTGTTATTCCAGAAGTAAAGACTGAAAATAACTGTATTTTTATGGAAAACTATGACATACTTTATTAAATTTACACAACTTATTTTGTGTTATGATATGTAAAAAACTGCTTTTAAAAAGATTACAATGTTCTAAATTAAAAAGTTTTCAATACACACAAGAAAAATGACATCAAAACACAATAAAAATACATGAAAAAATTATCATCTAACATATTTCTACATGACAAGTTATTCAATAACGACAGCACTGTTTCACTTACAGATGCAGATTGTGAGCAGGAAGAGTATGTAGGTGATCATCTCTCGGAGAACAGTCTTCAGATACATCTCTCTGTTGCTGTTACTATCACCCAAGAGACGAGTGTCCCACAAAACTGAAACAAAAACACACTTTAACTACTTTTAGGAGTATTTCTCATAGACTTACTGTTCTTATATCAAATGTATCACTATTACAAAAACTATTACTGCGCTTGAATAAAACTGACGAATACAACAACTTGTTCATATATATTAGATAGACATTATGTAATCTCAAACCTCAAATCTCTTTTTATTTTTCGATGTGCAAAAGTGAAATTCTCATTATAATTACAGGATCCTGAACCTCATAACAATAATTATAATACAACATATTATTATACAAAGTACATCATTTACTGTAATCTCTTTCAAAACATATTCACAAAATTTATTTTCTTTACAAAAAAAATCACCCCACAATTACAGTTGGAATGAAGACATAAATATTTGTTTTTACAACTTTTAGCTGACTTCATTTTTTACTTTAATCATACGTTTATTAGCCTTAACCTCACAACTAACGAGCCTATTGGCAAGACAACATCAAATCAGAACTTTTACCCCTCATTTTCTGCAGTATCCTCTTCCCGCAGCTGCGGTGCTCGTCCTGAGCCGGTTGAGTCGGATACAGTCCTCTGTTTATTCTCGCAGTGATACCGGAGAGGCTACCTGGCCCGATGGTGCTGCTGCCGCTGGAGGCCGTGGACACAGACCTCCGGCCCGGGCTCGACGGGGGCCAGTCTGCCTCCATCATCCCCTCCTCCGGCTCGAACCCAGGGTTGTCCCGACTCCACGCCTGCCTGGAACTGGAGGCAGGCGGAGATGGGGTCTCATCGGGCACCCCCAGGCCCACTTCTTCGTGGTGCATTTTTTCCATCTCAATCCCTTCATATGGCGGTGATGCTGCGGCAGATGCTGCCGGGGTCTGCGGTGCTTGAGGCCGGACGCGACTGGAGCTCATCTTGCAATTCAAAATAACTGTATATGAAGACAATCCTTAGTTACAGTCATTCTTTAATGTCGGTTTGATTCAGAGGATGGTCGTGAAATGTGTGCCAATCGTACGAGAATACTCCAAACTCAAGTTTAGGAAGTTAGATTTTTTTTAAAATTCAGCGTAAAAATTATTTGCAGTGTGTTATTTGGCAATTGAAAAACTAGCTAGAACGATATTCCGTTGTTTCCAATAAAAGTAAGCGAGAAAATTCGGTGGGGAAAAAACATTTACAACGATAATAACAGTCAAAGTTGTCGTCCAAAAGTACCGACGCAAACTTATACCTGCATCTTTTACTCTAATAAAGTTTAAGAAGCCCTTAGTCCGAAGTTTGTGAAAGTGGACAAAAGCAGTTTTCCAGTCCACACTCAGCCATCTTGTTCCCAGTTGTTCCCTTAAAATCCCAGACTAGAGGAATCCAGTTACGCTGACATCAACCTCTGGAAACTTCAACATTGCCCTGTTTAGTGCAGCCCCTCCCGATCTCTCAAATGCACAATTTTACTCACAAAACCACTAAAACACGCTTATATTAATAAACAAGATCATTTTAATTTCTTTAAAATAACGTGGTTAAAAAGCAGCTATACGATGTAACATGAACATTAAACAAGTTTTAAATGTTGACATTTCTGTCAAGCAGTATAAAAAGTTACGAAACACATATGTGACGATTCAAGTAAACTAAAACTACGCAATTTTTTATACTGTTGTTTTGTCTTGTGTGCTGCTAAGCAACAGGATATCGCCCCTCTTCAGGATTGGATGACGAAATCAGAGTGACATCGCCATGAACCAATTACTGCATTACTCCGTCAAAATCGATGGAATATACAGTAGTTTAGTTTTTTTTAATTGTAAAGCACAAAACCCTTAAAACGGCAACGTTCAATGTCTAAATTTCTAAGATTTCATGCCGGGAAAACCTGCTCAGATTGATCTTTAGGAATCATCTTTTAGTAAATGACAAAGTTCTTTGCAGACTTCAAGCGCAAATTCACCATTAGATGTTAATCAAGTATAAAATGAATGATGTTACTTCTGGTTAAATATTATATTTTTCTGTAGCACTCTTTAACTTAACTGGACGTATTTAAAGTATAATTTTGATATGGCTAGTTCAAGTTAATACATTCGGCAATGGTCTAGCCCGGCATTAAATTAAACAGTACTATTTATCAATTGATCCATTATAGAATGAACTGCAAAAACAGAGGGAGTCTAATTACCTAAGTACTAAGTAATGTGCGGTACTCCCATTATGCACAATATTTTCCACTGGGTGGCAATACAGAGCACATGAAAGACCGCTTTTATTTTCCCCACCAGACTGGCGGTGGCACGTCACTTGTTTGTTGTAGCGTCAACCACTTTTGAACGACATCTCCACTGTACAATCAGATTTTACGTTGAAGTTCCTCCCACGAATCTGATTGGCTAGTGGAAAGGCGCACGGTACGCGGGTGGCATTCCGTAACTTCCTGTGCTGCAGCGTCTGTACCGCTACGCTTCCTCTTGGACGTCTACGTTCACACACATCAGCCGGTTTCAATAAAATAACTTCCGCCCGCCCATATTACATTCCTTATTTGCTTATTTACCAAGGGTGGATTTAGCGGTTCGTAATATCTTAAATGGAGACCTCTGGCAACACGAATAAGAAGCAGAAACTAAGTAATGCACCCGAGAGCTGGGTATGTAGACTTGAGCTGCTGCACATTTTTGTGTTGCTGATGTAAAACACAGAACAGTGTCGTAACACACTTTGGATTATGCATTTGTTGATTTTATTTAATTTTTTCATTTAATTTACAGTAATGCTTCGTTGTAGTTTGGGAGGGCTCTGCTGTCATAAATGGCTGAAAAAATGTTTAATAATTAAATGCATACATTACATTACATACATAAATGCGTTTCAAAACGTACAGTAGTAAGCTGTATGCCCAGGTATCATATGCACGTGCAGTTTGGTTATTACTACTATTTCTTAGTATAAATAACCAATTGCTGTCTCTTGATCCCTTGCTCTATTTCTATCTGTCTTTCCGGATATCCTGTCTAGACGGTTACAAATAAATGTAGTAAATGTGTTCACTGTTTATTATACAGGGAAAGCAACGAGCCACAAATGTGACCTATCAAGCCCATCATGTGAGCAGAAACAAGCGTGGACAGGTAGTGGGAACCAGAGGGGGATTCAGAGGCTGCACTGTGTGGCTTTCAGGTACTTCCTTTATTCTCAAATTTAAAAAAAGTCCAGATGACTAAAAACAACTGACCCCATAGATACAAATCTATCTTCAATATACACTACATTAATGCACACTCAGATTGCCATACTTCTCTCCTGTGTTGTCAGGTTTGTCCGGTGCAGGGAAGACGACAGTCAGCATGGCGCTCGAGGAGTACCTGGTGTGTCACGGTATCCCCTGCTACACGCTGGATGGAGATAACATCAGACAAGGCCTCAACAAGAACCTGGGTTTCAGCCCTGAAGACCGTGAGGAGAACATTCGCCGTATCGCAGAGGTGGCCAAACTCTTCGCCGATGCTGGACTCGTGTGCATCGCCAGCTTCATTTCCCCGTACAGCAGGGTGAGGAAAATAACATTGATATATTGATATATTTATTAGGAATCATTTAATTGGATTTATCATATACTCCTCTCCAGGACCGTCTGAATGCCAGAAAGATCCACGAAGCCGCCGGCCTGCCGTTCTTTGAGGTGTTTGTGGATGCTCCTCTGGACGTGTGTGAGCAAAGAGATGTAAAAGGTCTCTATAAGAGAGCTAGAGCTGGAGAAATCAGAGGTACATCATTAACAACCATGTAATTCAATGTTTTATATGTAGCATCAATGAATGATATCGTATTAGTACTTCAATTTCACTTTGTCGGTTCACTGGGAATCGATCCCACGGTGGTGTGGTGTTGCTTCCAGCATGCATTTGCTTCTGTTGAGCTGTCAAACTATTTTGATGTCCTCAGGCTTTACAGGAATAGACTCTGAGTATGAGAAGCCAGAGGCTCCAGAACTGGTGCTGAAGACCGATTCATGCAGTGTGAACGAGTGCATCCAACAACTCCTGGATCTCCTGCAGGAAAGGGTACGTTCACTTCACTGACACCAATGCTGATTCATAGCGGTATCTTCTTCAGGGATCATGATCTAAAGAGCAGAAATGGTACGTACTTACGAGTGTTAATATATATTGTGGTTTGATATCTTGAAACACATACTTTTTTTACTGATATGATGTCTGTTCGATGCTTTTGGTTGAGCTTCCCAGAGGTGACCTGCGTCACGTATGAATTCACAAAAATAGTTTGAACTGAACATGAGCAGGGCAGAAACAATAATTACAAAATATTTTTTAAATAAAATATATATTTATATTATAGTGACCGATTTTTTTTAAAACTGGCATATAAAAGGTTCAATTAAACTTTTAATGTTGTCAATTCTATAACAAGAAAAGTATACAACAATATTTTTATATGATAATACTTAACATTTCGAAAATAACGCTGTTTTGGTTCCATTTGTGAATTTTCTTTAAAATATTGTGATACTTTCATATTGTGAACCCAGTATTATGGATCGAATTGTGTATCGTTACATGCCCACTAACCATTATAGTGATGTGCTGTGAATATGACTGTGTCTCATGCATGTATTTTCGTCCGTACATGTTGGTTAAACAATCAGACAGATTCTCTTGAAAGGCTACAGTTTACATTTTTACAGGAAAGATATTGGGACTGTGGACCTAAGTAACTAGTGAAGATCTTACTTTTACTTTAGGACATTGTGCCTGTGGATGCGTCCTATGAGGTAAAAGAGCTCTACGTGCCGGAGAACAAACTGGATTTGGCCAAGGCCGACGCAGAGACTCTTCCAGCTGTAGAGATCACAAAGGTAAAGCAAATCCTCATAGGTCACTTTACCTCAGATCATTATAAAGATTGACCGCTCGTAATGTTACAGATCAGTTTTAAGTCAGTTTGTTTGTACTTTTCTCTGCATATAAAGTTATTCGTTGTACAATTGAAATGTGCTGAACTTAAACATTTGAATTTGAATTCTAATCTGCATGGTGGTAAAACTTTCACATCCACCATTGAATTATAAAACGTGTTACCTTCATAAAGGTGGACATGCAGTGGGTCCAGGTGCTCGCCGAGGGCTGGGCCACTCCTCTGAATGGTTTCATGAGAGAGAGAGAGTTCCTTCAGTGTCTTCATTTCAACTGTCTGCTGGATGGTAAGTCATCACTTATACTTACAGTTACATATATGATTTTTACAAGCAGTAAACACACATGATCTGTAAAGACAGGCGTTGGACAGGAACGGATAACATTGCCAGTTATGTTTTTGTGGACGTAACACTAGAGGGCGATGTTTGACAGCGCAATGTGCTTGCAATATTCTGCTGAGTGAAAGTCATTTTTGAAAGCATCTAGACATCTTTGTTGTTTCAGTTATTTTTATTACAGACACAATTTTAAATCAGTTATCCAGTAACCTGTAATGACTGTGTGAAACTGTGTTTTGTTTAGACAATTTATAACCAGTCTTGGAAAGTTGTTGGGTCCCATAATGTTACGTATAGAGAATGTTGCAAGACTTTCCAAAAAAGTTCAGTTCGTTAACTATATTAGTTAGCATGAAGTAAAACTAAACAATTCTTTGTTCTTCATAGTTAACGTTGATTTTTTCTATTACTAAGACATCTTTAAAGTCAAAAGTTTCTATGAACATTTTGTTTCAAGGCACATTAAACAAACATGAACAAACTGTTTTATTTGTATTTACTTAAATGCACAAAGCTCAGTAAAAATGCTGTGAAAAAATATATTAGTTATTGTTTGGTCACGTTAGCTAAGGCAATGTTTCTTAAACTCTTTTTGTTGTAAGGCCCCCTTTGCGGCCCCCCAAATAAAGCGTATAATCTTATACGTAGAATTGTAGGTAAAACTTTACATAAAGGTACTTATAAATGTGTTCATTAATGATTCATGAAGTCATTTACAAATGCATTATAAATTCTAACGAAATACCTGCCAAATAGTGAGCAATGTGAAAAACAGCATAACACCCTTCAGTCTGACAGCCTATATTGCAAACAACATCGATATTATAATGAATCTGCCGTCGACTCAAATAGATAATGAATAATTCATTTATTAAGAACTTATGACATATGAGTTAAAAAATGCTAACTATTTGGCAGTTATTTTGTTAGAATCCCTCTTAAGATTCATGCAGTTAAACTGCTTTATAATGTATTTGTAAATGCTTTAGAAAGGGTACCTTTATGTAAAGTGTTACCAAATTTTTATTCAACCAAAAACATATTCAGTTATACAAAGCTGGAACATCAATTCTATTGGTTGGATTCTTATTTTTTTATGTTTGATAGCATAAAATATATGATAAATTTCCATAATTCATAGAATAGCACAAAATCTGTTTGAGTTTGAGAACCTTATTGTGTTCCTGAACATGTCATTTTCAATCATGCACGAGATGTATAGAGGTCTTTACTATAGTCCATCTGTTGTCCAGCCGAAAGGCCTACCAGCAACCAAAGGTAGAATGACCTCCTCCGATTTTTATAGCTATCGCCGTGAATGTCGTTTCAACTAAATGGGTAGTCTACCAATATTTCAACCATACTGTCTGGAATACGTCTGTGAGATCCCTGAATGTAAATCTGGGTAAAGCTCCTGGAAAAGAGAAACTTGACCACAAAATAAATCCAATCAAGCGTATAATACAAAACACTGAGTGAATCTGGAGGGACTGAAAGGGGAATTTAAATGTAGAATTAGTGGTGGAATTAAAAGACCTCTTATAATTTAATGGAGACTGAGCTTTTGTTCCTCATATGCTCTCAAAGCAGTTTGGCTGTGT
Organism: Triplophysa tibetana; assembly: GCA_008369825.1. Classification (NCBI taxonomy): domain Eukaryota; kingdom Metazoa; phylum Chordata; class Actinopteri; order Cypriniformes; family Nemacheilidae; genus Triplophysa; species Triplophysa tibetana. The sequence continues at coordinate 9,084,932 of CM017896.1, read as the reverse complement.
AAAAAATATAACCATTCAAAATAACAAGCCGGTACCTTTTTGATTAGAAATACGACAAATGTGCGAAGCGGTTTTTAAAAAGAAATGCGGCCCTCACATTTATAGAATTACATAATTAGAGCAATTTCCCACATCAAGCATAGGTTTCCAAAAAAGCATCAATATAGTTTTACTGCCTGTTGTGTGTTGTCTTGCCTAGTTTTCAAATTGTTTTATGTTCAAGGTATTCACACGCAGACGCCTATTAGGATGAAAAATTGTTTTTTGACTTCAGATGTGGCAGAAATAATGATGTCGTGTTCTATAAACTCAGTTACAGAATTTCACACCTTGTATTATTTTTTTGATGTTTCCAATGAGCCTGATTGGATCATCTTTGGACCACATCGATCTACGAATCAACTGAGCGGATTTGTACGGGCCCATGTGTGTCGATGCCTGATGCTAGTTTCATTTGAAATGGGATGCTTCATGGCTTTGTCTTATGGAAACCAGCTGCTTTTTCTATGATGTGTGTGTGTGTTTTATCCTCGAAATGGATTTTAAAACCTTGCCGCTCATATTGCTTTAATCAAGGTGTAGGACCCAATGAATCTGCCAAGCCTCTTACTTTCCTAGAAAACTCGCCACTTTCACATTCTCCCCTCAAATAAAGCCCCACGACCAATCTGTCCCATACCCCCCACTCATAGATCCGTAACCGTACCCACGGCTCCTCTCTAGGCCCTTTGAAAAGTTGCCGATTGCTTGGAGATTTAGTGTGGCTGATGTATTTGGTGTTTCTGACCTTTGACCTCCGTAGGTGGGGTTATTAACCTGTCGGTGCCGGTGGTCCTGCCCGTCTCAAGTGCAGACAAGGAACGTCTGGATGGCAGCACAGCGTTCACGCTTCTCTACAATGGCCGAAGAGTCGCCATCCTTCGCAACCCAGAATTCTACGAGCATCGCAAGGAAGAGCGCTGCGCCCGGCAGTGGGGTACCACTTGCAAAGATCACCCTTACATTAAGGTGAGGACACAAAAGTTTACAGTTGGTAGACGAAAAACTTGAATGACCAAACGCAATACAAACGTTTCCAGCAGCCTGTCGCAGTCAATCAGAGTATGTTTAAAATAGGCCTGTGTCGACCAATGAGATTTATTGGTGGGCGGAGCATTCCAATGTCATGCAAAGTCAATTTAATGAGAAAAAATTATTGCGTTGTAATGTGTGTTGTATTACCTTTGTCAACTTATGTAAGATGTTGGATAGGATTAACATCTGCCTGTATCGAGTTTTCGCCGTCATCTTCCTTCCTTTCTGACTCACAAACCACCTGGAAAGTCCCGATTCTAAAGGCGCCTTGAATGAGAGCCTTGTTTAGACTAAATGCATGTTAATATGAGAGCAGAATCGCAGTGATTCAGCATTATTGCATCTCTTTTCATCTGCCTGGAACTGGGTGAACATTTTGATGTCTGATGGTTTCTTAATCGCAGCATTTAATGGTGAGCAGCAATATATTTATATTTATTTCAGAACCCTAAATATTATATTGGTTTGTAACTCATCCAATACCATTCGTACCCCAGACTTGAATGAAACTTCAAACTGCTCTCATAGACGTACTTTATATCTATGCAAGGTATGTCTACTGTAGAAAGCAAACAATATCACTTTTGCATGGGCGAACACCACTCACATTTTCCAAAGAGGACGTGCTTCGTAATAGTGTTATAAAGAAACTATTTTCCACCTATTTAATATTTGTGAAGGTGAAGTCAAAGGCAACTCGAAGAACATCTGACCTGATGCTTTAATAAGTCCTGGTGTGGTCTGGTTGCCAAGCTTTCCTTGGACCTTCCTTTGACAATAGACAGAACCAGAGCCCTCTTGGCAGGTCTTTGGAAAAGAAGGTCTCTCTGTCAAGCCCAGGTGTCTCTCTTTCTTTAACTCCTGTTTTATCAAAACCACTACCGTCAAAGATTGAAACAATAGCAATATTTAAGGTTGGCGGAATGAAACTGTTCTGGGCAAGTTCTCTGCCTGTCCATGCAGCCTTGGATGAATAGAGCAGGAGTGCAGCAATAATAATATCCTCCACCTGGTGAACCAGAACAGTTATTTAAGCAAAATTTTCAATTTCAGAGATATACATGTCTTACACGATAGTGATATGCAAATTGAATATACTAAAAGGGTATGACTTAGAAGAGAATTCAAACCTGTCACAAGGGAAGATACATAGAAATCTGGTGATGCAGTCAGATGAGGAGGAGTTGGGGAAGGGGGTGGATTTTGAAGTTTTTTTAAGTTAAATAATATTAATAATATTTTTTAAATAATAATTCAATAATAAATTTTTTAATAACTATTAAATCGTACTTTTTTTTTCTGTACGCTGAAAGAAAAATATGCTATAAATGTGTTAATTTACGGAGCGTGCACAGATGCGTCCGACCTGGTGTGAATGCCCCACAAAACGTTTTCTGCCCCGGGTCTAACTGTCAAAAGGCTCCATACTGTCCCCAGGCTCCTACATCACGTAGACATGTTACTTTGTTAAAAAAAAACAGCCAAGCTTTGGATTGAGGCAGGCCTGTATTTTATCTATTTGATGAAAAACTTTCTGTTGGAAATAAACTTTGCCGGTTCTTCTGTGTTTTTGTTTTGTATATCTATAAATGTGATCATTTGTGAATGCAGGTGCTCTTTCTGATCTATTCGTTATGCTGGTGTTTGCGTGTTAAAATAAATCTGTGAAAAAATTTCACAGACCCGTGTCAACTTTAGCTTTGTCTCAATTTCTCCGGCGTATGCGTATGCGGACAAACGGGACCTCTGGAGGACACAGCCTTCGAAATAAGACGCAGCATGTATTTTTATTTAATTCCAATTTAATATTCAAATCTTATCAGTTTACGGTTAATGTTCGGATAATGAGCGTCGTTTCTGGGTTAGGGAACCCTATCACTATTGGTTGAAACTGATTAGCTGCAGCTGATGAGATGAGCTGTGCAAGCTTGACTAACATGGTCTGCTAGAACTGATGCTATACGCTTGACATTTCTCCATTTTGCTCACACCTCCAGATCTCTATTTTACAACCAGGACTCTCTCTCACTCTCTTCACTTGTCTTACTCTTTTTCTCTCTCCCCTAGTCTCTGTCGCAACCCAGGTCTCTCTCTTCCTTCCCAGGTGTCTAACTCTATCTTGTCTGACCCACAGATCAATATTTTTCAAATCTAGGCCTCTTTGCCTCATCCTAGATTCTAGAGTCTTTTTTCTCTCTCACCATCAGGTCTCTCTCTCTTTTTTACACCCAGGTCTCTATCTCACTCTCTCCACTTGTCTAACTCTCTTTCTCTCCCCTAGTCTCTGTCGCATCCCAGGTATCTCTCTCCCTTCTCAGCTGTCTCACCAATATTTCTCCCATATTGATCTCTTTTTCACCTCCAGGTCTCTCTCTCTCACACTCCACTTGTCTTGCTCTCTCTTCTTGTTCTCACTTCCAGGTCACTCTCACCTTCTCTACTTGTCTCAATCTCTTTCTCTCATCCTCTAGTGTCCCTGTCTCACCACTGGATCTCTCTCTCTCTCTTTCAAGATTCAAGATTCAAAGTAGCTTTATTGGGACGATAAAACACATTTTTCATGGCCAAAGCACAGAAAAATGTCATATAAACATGCACAAATAAAGATTAAGATAAAAAATAAAATAAAAGTATACAAGTATATATATAAACCTTAATATATACTGAAAAATAGCAAAGTATCTCTGATTACAAAGTATCAGAGTCTCTCTCCCCCCACTTTTCTCTCTTTTACACTTAGGTCTCTCACCCTCTCCCCTATTTCCCTTCCACCCAGAGGTCTCTGTCTTTCAACCCCAGGGGGTCTCTCTCTCATTCCCAAGTCTCTCTTTCTCCCTCGCCTCCCACTTTCTCTTTTCCTCTTTTCTCTCTCATTTCGTCTCCTTCACCCCCGGGTCTCTCTCTCTTTCACACTCTGGTTTCTCACACGCTCAATCTCTCTCACCCCAGGTGTTTCATGTTCTCCTTTCTCTCTCATTTCCAGGTCTCTCTCTATTTCACACCCAGGTCTCAGTCTCTCTCTTTTACCCCCAGATCTCTCTCTCTCTCAATATCGCTTCTTTAGTAATCTCTTTATTCTTTGACCCCCTTCATTTCACACATGTGTTTTAGTTGGATTTCTCGGCTCGCGTTCTGTTCAAACTATGTTTAGTCAGGTTGCGCTCTCCTCCCCTCCGGTCCCCTGACCTTCCTATTACAGATCTCACAGAGTATATACTGCACAATTGTTTCCATCTGTAAGTACGGCTTGTGGGCTTAGGTGGACTTTAATGGCTCCAGCTCTCCCTAATGGGCGCCAACACGGAGTCTTCGGACTGTGGACTGGCTCGGCCTGTCTGCCTGTCTCGCATCAAAAATAAATCCATCCCCAGTGTTCGTTCAAGTGCAATAGTTAAAGACTACTTTCAGTCAGCCATTTTTGCTCTACTCATTGTCTGGGGACTAGTTTTCATATTTCATCATGAGAATCAAAAATTTTTGACAAGTTGGAATATCGTATTCAGTAGGGTTGCACAATATTGGGTTCAATGATAACAGTGATTATTTTGTTCCAAAATTTATAACACTTTACAGACAATTAATAGATGTTAAAATCGACCACTAATCAACGCCGTAAATTAACCATTTCTGACTATATCATATTTTGGGCTTGCTAGTAATGCATTAATATTCCGACGATTAATTGTGATTAATCATGAGAGTCGTAAATCGTTAATATGGTTCAAATACGATTAATCTCGCAGCTTCATGTGCAGTACATATAACCTGTTTATTGCAACTCTCAGCTGATATAACATTGTAAATTTGGTGATATAAACGGCCGCTACTGTTGCCATACCGTGGCCAACAACACACAGCTGCCCATGCGTTTAGGCTTCAAATGCAAAAGCAGACCGTGAAGCATTTTATTAACATTCAAAGCTGTCAGAGCTTTCCAAGACTGACTAATACGATCACATACTTTCACATAAAGCTCTTAAGCCACCAGCACTGCTGTCAAGTCAATTCAAAAGATGAAAGTCAGAGAGGCCGTGAGACGTTGTTCTTCGCCCAAGCAGCCTCAGGTCTGCTGTGAGCTGCGGTTTTGATACCATGCACTTCTGCGTTTTACCCCCGCCAAGGCAGCGGCTCAAGCTAAAGCCAGCGAGGACCACTCGAAAGGCGAAAGTTTTAACGTGATGTTATAGATGCACGTCTAGAGGGTTTGGGAGTCTAATAATTTAAAGCAAACAAAGAAGTCCGGTCAAGTTCAATGAGTTATGTTTGATTTATCTGCTTCAGTTTGTTCAAAGAGTTGTGTAATGCATTCTGTTTGGTCACTTTAGAAGTCAGTCAGAGGGCCATTTCCTGTCTGAGCGACATATTTTGAGAACATCAAGGTGCAAAATATGTTATTGAATGCAGATGGCTTTCAGATTTCTTTTATATTCGTCGTGCCTCAAATGGAAAGGAAAGAATGTGCAGACGTGTATGACACTAATATGGGAATAAAATCAGAATGTTGCTATTCCTTAAGGTTTGATGGTTATTTCTCTTCTCAGATGGTGATGGAGAGTGGAGACTGGCTGGTAGGTGGAGATCTCCAGGTTCTGGATCGGATCTACTGGAACGACGGGCTGGATAGTTACAGACTCACCCCAACTGAACTCAAGCAAAAGTTTAAAGAGATGAACGCAGGTATGAACTAGTGCTGTGTTTGCGATCATGTGATCATAATGTTATTTGCATAAAACTATTTATTTACTCGCTTTAAAAATGACATGCTCTATCTGTGATGTCGAATTGCTGTTATCATCGAACGTTGCAAAAAATCTTTTCTCGTTTTCAGATGCCGTCTTTGCCTTCCAATTACGGAACCCAGTGCACAACGGCCATGCGCTGCTCATGCAGGACACGCAGCGGCGTCTCGTCGAGCGTGGCTACCGGCGGCCGGTGCTGCTACTGCACCCGCTGGGCGGCTGGACCAAAGACGATGACGTGCCACTGTCCTGGCGCATGAAACAGCATGCCGCCGTGCTGGAGGAGGGGCTTCTCGACCCAAACTCCACCATAGTGGCCATCTTCCCCTCGCCAATGATGTACGCCGGGCCCACAGAGGTCAGTGTGAGATTTTAACTGATTTATAAAAAGCATATTTCTATACGCCTTTGATGTACAATGTATTCTGATATTCAATTTGGTAGAGTATGTCAAAATGTGGCAAATTGGTCATGCCATGTTGCATACTTCACATATTGCGTAATACGTGCAGTGTTTTGGAGGAGGAATTTCTAAAGAAGTTGAGCCAAATCTGCTCAGAACGATAATTAAAACAGCATTTGAAGAAAGCCAATGAACTGTCGAATGGAAAGTTAGTGGTGAGGAAATTTGCGCCGGGCGCATTCCTTTGTGAGCTGTTGGTGGTACAATACACTGCCGATTCGTTTCACCCAACTCGTCCCGGGGGCGGAAGACAAAGCGTGGGCCTCATTTTGTGGGCATCATGCATATCGGGACTGGCTAATAGGGATCTAGACACACATCAGTGGCGTCGCTCTTTGCTCCATAGGTTAGCACAGATCGAAGGGTTTCTTCTTGCGAAAATCGCTGCTGGTGTTCCGCGGCTATTTTGACGTCTGCTGTTCTTTAATCATGTGGCGAGGGACATTAAAAATTGATTGGGAGCAGACGGACTCCCTAAGACTAAAGCAGCCTGCAGGAAGGACTCGCTCGCCTCATTGAGTTATGACTCCACACTAGACAATTAGCCTGGCTGGTAGTTATCATGGGTCCAGTTTCAACATGATTTTATTCATCTTAAGATGCGTATTGACAGTTGAAGGGACTCGATGATTATTCTTTTTCATATTTAACCCTGAATTTGAGTCAGTGATCGACATTGGCATGCGTTTATATTGTTTTTTCTTAAGTACTATCACTATTCTTTCAATTTGGAGCCAGGAAATAAAAATTACTCTGCTGAAAAATCTGTTTCTATATTAAATATATGTCTTTATTTCACTTACGTTGCTCCAAAAGGAATATGCAATTGTTGTTTCCAACAGGTGCAGTGGCACTGCAGGGCCCGGATGGTGGCTGGGGCCAACTTCTACATAGTGGGCCGTGACCCAGCAGGAATGCCCCACCCGGACACGGGTAAAGACCTCTATGAGCCCTCCCACGGAGCCAAAGTCCTCACTATGGCCCCTGGTCTCATTTCTTTGGAGATCGTGCCTTTCAAAGTGGCGGCCTACAATAAAGTCAAGAAGGCTATGGACTTTTACGACCCCAAAAAGTGAGTCTCTGTGGTTTTTGTTTCTCTTTCAATATGAACTTAAACCACACTGTCGGTTCAAAATCTTACATGACCAGATGGGCAGATAATTCTCTCAAACTTGAAAAAAGTGACAGTGGTGTGGTGTTGACAGATATGGAAATCGACGGTGTATGTGAACGTTTGTTCAAACAGTCTCTTACTGCTCGTCTTGATTGAAACATCCATGTCAGCCGTTTTCATTTCTCAAGCACGATGGCAGGAAATGTTTTGTCATGTGCATTTACCAAATTTCTTTGATGTCAAGCAGAAATGGAGATGTGCCAGTGTTCCTCTGGCTGTGTACAAATCCCCCGGAAGATGATTAACGAAAATCATGCCATTTCCCGTCGTCTCGTCTTTCAATTATTAGTGGGCTACGCTATCAAGTTTACAGGGTTCTCAGTCGTCCCTGATGAAGACCATACAACATAACACACAGTAAATACAGACAGACAGAACAACAAAGACTTTTAATGTCTTAATGCAAATGTTCATCAAAGCCATGAAGAATTAAAGTGTCAGTTTAACTTACCCATAAAGTGCAGAGAACTTAACCAGTCAAAATGTACAAGTTGCATCTCGGTTATAGTCCACATTTTGAGGATGCTGACACCCTAGCAACCACCCAAAATAACAAATGCGTGCAATAGTGAGAGAAACAAACCAAAGTGTTTATTTTCTGAATAATTTACTCTCACAAGCATTCATTGTGAGATAGGTTAGAAACATGTTTTTGCGTTCATTGTATAGAAAAACGCATAGTTAACCGTAATAAAATCTCTGTGTTCTTTAGAAACAAGTTATTTGTAAAGGGGGTGGAAGTAAACAAATGATGCCCCAATGTTATCTTTTGGTGAAAAACAAAATGTCTAGCTGTTTGTCCTCACACATATTCTCTCATTACAACCCAGTCATGAAAATGTTCATCACCTTGATACGTAAAGTAAAGCAAAACTGTGACAGCGGGGGGAGACGGGGGCAGGACCTCGCACCCCGTCTGAGTTTCAAAGAGTCCCGCTTGGCGCCTTAGTAAATTTATGGCGTTCCGTCTGCTCCTCGAGCAGGGCGTTGGGCCTGGCCAAAATCGAGACAAATATGGATGCGGAGCCTAATTGCCAGCCATTTAAGTGTCTCGAATCAGTCCAAGCTGTTTCTCATTTAAACGCGTATTAACTGTTCTCGGTGGAGTTGGAGTTTATGTGTCTTACCCCTTCACCCCATTGAAGTCACTGCCAGGTGAAATGGTGATAATATTCCATAAACAGAAGTCGTTTGGGATCCATCCAAAACAAATGACAAGTAGTTTGTGGAAGTTACATTTAAACATTTGCTTGTGGATGTCGCTGTGGGGTTGCTAAGGAGTTCTGGATGGTGGCTAGGGATGTGTTGCTAGGCAGTTGGTACTGAATGATTTGACCGCCCAATGGACCTGAACTTTTTAAAATGCAACTTGTATCTTGCAAGACAGTTGATCATTTTCAGTTAAAGAAAACTTACAAGTATAGACCTTTTTGCAAGATGTAAATAGCACAGGTTCTGAAGCACTTCTCTTTCAGTTCTCTTTTAATCTAACACAACACAAATGTTAGTAGAGAACACAACCAATATAACATGTATAACTGAAATGTTCAATAAAAAGACTTCATATCCTGACATATTTCCCAGAAAAATAATAATAATCAAAAAAAGAGATTTGACACTTCAGGCACATGTAGCTGGAGGGGAGGGGCAGAGTCCCTGATAGCTCCGCCCTCACGCCATGACTTGTGACAGAAAGGGACGTCAGTGAGGTGGTTTGAGTTTTTTTTAAGATCATGGACACATGAATATTTAAAAAGGCGCGTAAATTACTTATAAAAAGCACTATAATATTCAATAAGGAAATTAAAATTAAGTTAAATTAAGTACATTTATATTTTCTGGTGACTTGAAACTGAAACAGGAAGTGTTTCCGGACCAGTGTTTACATCTTGCAAATTGGTTTAGTCGTTAACATCATACTTCAAATTGTACTTTCATAAACTAAAAACTGTGCTATAAGTATTGAACTTGTAAACTATCATTATCAGTAAATTGCAATACAAACTAGTTTTAATCCCATGGTTAGAGTTTTAGTAGGCCAGGGTGTTTTATGTTCCCTAACCCAAGTGAAATCATCCCAACCACAAGCTCCTTTGGCATTGGATGGGATAGGGTTTGGATCATTTCTTTAATGCACAGTCAACTCAGTAGTATTTGTTCTACTATTAGTAATATTTCAAATTCACATATGTCTGACCATTTAGTAGTTCTGGACATAATGTACTAGTCTACCATTGTGAATAAATGCAAGATTTTCCTCCCTTACACCATTGTTTTGCGTTCCACATTATAAACCCATATAAAGCATTTGTTCGTGTAGATGCGACGCATAGCTGAAAAACCACCACAAAATAACACTGCCGCTTAACAGTCGTAATTACGACCAGGAATGCGCAGTGCAACGGCGCACGTTTATAAGCGCATCAAACTCTGCGAATGTTATCTTAACGTCTGCTTCTTAATTGAAAAATAACTAATCCTTAACAAATAAACTCTGTTCGCAGGAGCCACTGAGGATTGTATTTAGACTAGCGGCTGAGTTTTATTCGTCAGTTGGAGTCTAATTATCACTGTTTATCAGACTTTTCGAACACTGTTTATTTTCGAGGCATTTGTTTAAATGAAAACGTAAGTTTTGAATGTAATGGCATGGGCCTGTAGTTTACATTTTTGTGTCTTTAAGTCGGTGTATTTAGCTCATCTACCCTCGCATCGTAGAAAACAGCCTTTAAGGCAGTAGGGATTAATGTAGTGTAAGAGCCACTTGAGAGAACATATTTTATCATAGAGGTCTTTCAGAATGTAATACGTGGCTCCATCCCATGGCGTGAACAAAGAGCCAGTGTACAGCACCCGGTTATTTTCTCTGACGCAAGCTCCCGGATCATATTTCTTTTTATTTTCTTATCACACTGGGCACAACGCTGTCCCTTTTCTCGCCCATATTAAAATCCCTCTTCTAATTCGACTGCTTGTCGTCTCGTTTTACGTAGCCACCAGGACTATGACTTCATCTCAGGAACCCGCATGAGGAGGATGGCTCGCGACGGCCAGAACCCTCCGGAAGGCTTCATGGCGCCCAAGGCCTGGTCTGTTCTCAAGGAGTATTACCAGTCGATGGAGAAGAAGGCCTAAGTGGTTTTGCAGGTGTGTAAACGGGCGGAAACATTTGTTACAGAGGGAGAAAAGGGGAGGAGAAGATTAAAAAACAAAAAACACAATAATGGATCACTGGGACCACCCAATGGACAGTTTTTGGACGTTACTTGGAAGATGCACATCGTTCCTCATAAAATCACTGTCAGGTTCATAGCTCAGAGTCTTACGAGAGCATTTTTATACGGTCTGTTTTAAAATATGAATAATGCGAGTTAACTTTGTGGAAGGTACAGAGAAAATGAATTATTTAGTGTCTATTTTTGTCCGTTCAATGTTTTTCCCAGTCCTTCAAATGTCTGTTCCTATAAGGTCATAGTAATCATAGGATAAAATGTGATATTTTCAAATTGCCTCACTTGCCTTAAAAATGACATTTTGATTTAAATTGCTACATTAATGTTCAGGGTTTAATATACTTATTCTCTTCCGCAAACAATATTTTCAATAGTTTTTATAACTTCACATAGGGGATGTTACAATATTACGGTATTGAATATAGTTTTGATATTATTTAGCATGATTATCAATATTTTTCCATTTTGTTATCATTTATACACCCTCGTGTCATTCAAAATCTGTATACTGTATGATTATTTCCTCTTTGAAACACAAAAGAAGATATTTTGAGAAATGTCTCGGTGGTTTTGTGTCCATACAGTAGAAGTCAATGGAGGGCATTGTTGTTTGGCTACTAACATTCTTCATAATATCTTGTTTTGTTCTGCAAAACTGTCATACAGGTTTGGTAAGACATGAGCGTGAGCACATTTTTGTGTGCTACAGTGGTTATAAACTCTCTCTGCCCCCCTACATTGGTATTAAGAGTGAGATTCATTGGACAAAAACTCAAAATAAACCAAATAAATATTATTTATACATACAAAATGCAAAAAACACTGATTGATATAAGGCCCTGTCATGCAGGTATTGAACCCAGAACATTTATGTAAGCCCAAATCCATGACAGAATGTGACTATAAATTATTGTTTGGTTATGTTGAAAACCTGAGGCATTATTTCTCGTATAATATCATCAGAAAAAGTCCAGTTTTTTATTCAGTTATCTTAAAACATCTCCTGTGACAACATAATATTATTCTACTGTTTTGAAATGTGGGCAATTGTTTCAATAGGGTTGCTGTCTAGAAGGTCAAACAAACATGTAAATTGTACTGAATTCATTGCCGTTTCAATAATCCTTAACATTTCTATCCAGTGTTTAGATATTATATTGATTGTTTCCTGTTTTTTTATGCTTTGTCTATGATATAGGCGACATTTTAGTATTATTTATTTTTTTGTAGTAATAGTTATAGTTAGACTATCATGTAGGTTGTCCCAATTTCATATTTATTTTTAACAGTGTTGTCCTAACATCAGTGTCTACAATAAACCATTCCATCGAAACAGGAAAGAAACGCCTTTAAATCACTTTGAATTGAAACTCTTGATCAAAACTCTGTGCTCTCGCGCACAAAGCACTTTAAAGACATGAAAACATCTCCGATTCCTATCGCAATCTGGATTGTGTTTCTCATAATGTAAGTTTTCCTAGTTCATCCGAACGTGCGCAGCAGCCTCGCAGGGTCGACTAAATGTACGTGCTGCAACCCAGCTGGCCTCCAGATGCAGTAGCTCTGCTGTAAACGAGGAACACCTATGGTTAATCTTCACCCTTTTAGGAATACCTCACCTTCTACTTTGATTTTAGCACGGAGATGAAACGCCCCAATGTGCCAGCGGTCATGTTTTTCACCCGTCATGTCTGCCAGATCTTGTTCGGTCACTAATCGTCATCGAGAGGGGCTTTCAAAATGAATGAAACGCACTTCAATATGAAGGTGACTTAAGTTTATAAAATAAACATTTGATGATCAAGATTTCGTTATTTTGTATCTGCTTTAAGTGAAAGATTTAGTCTGAGCTCACCTGATTATTTGCTTCCTAAAAGGTTTGTTCTCTGTTGAATAAAAACATTTGATGGTCGTGAAGAAAGTTCCTCAGGGTATAGAAGGTAAGAAAGAAATGCTTCTTTTAAGAACCTTTGATTTAAAGGTTCTTCTGGGAACAAAAATCGTAAACCCTTTTTTTATCCCTCTGGTTGTTTTGGGGTAAAACTCCAACCAGTCAAAAGAGACCCAATACCTTAATTCTAACTTTAATTTCAGTAAAATCAAATGTGATGTTTTTGGTAAACAATATTTTATCTTTGGAATTTTTATTTTATTAAAATGATATTCCTTATGAATATTGAATATTAAATGAATATTCCTAAATATTCATTTCCTACTGCGGTCAGTAGTAGTAATGTGGCTTAAGACGTTTTAGCCTTTTGGAATTACATCCCCAAAAATGTTTGTCTATTGCCAGAAAACTTAAAATCAGTTACGAATTGTTCTGCTAAAATAATGAAATTCAAAACATTTTTTCGGTCAAATGTAACCAAAGACTACCGGAGGGCTGAGAGCGCATGCATAGTAGAGATAAAAGAGATACTGTTGTTAAATCTTAATGATTAACCAAAAAATTATTCATTTAATGACTATTGATTTAAGTATTTGACAAAAAAAACAAGCCGTGTCTGCATTTTGCGTGCAACCCAGGAAGTGACATCATTTGATGGCATGGCAGAATGTAGATAGTCTCATTCAATCTTTTGTTTCGATATATTTTAAACCCTTTTTTCATTTCAACGATTTAAACCTTTGAAAGAAGTTATGGGAATAAAAATAACACTAGCTAGCAGCTGGTAATAGTGGAAAGTTTAACTTAGCATGTTTAAACAAGTAGAAGTTCATGTTTATGTGACAATCATTGAAGATAGACAAAGAAAATGTTTTTCTTTGGTTGAGTTGAGTTTTATGTCTACTTATGGAATTTGCCTAAAGTATGTCCATTGTAACCGTGCGTTTGTAGACGTTTCTGCTGGCCATCTATATTCAAATGCTCTGAGCAGGATCTTTTAACACAGGCTTTATTAATATCGACATACAGAGAAGCTGCTCTCCGTAGCGCCTGGTTCTTGTCTTTGGCACTCTGAAGTCAGATCCTCGGTCCGTCTAAACTTCCCTCCAATGTTACAAATGCAAACCACCATAAATGCAACAGGTCATGCGGAAATCATTAAGATCAAATAAAGATGGATTCTTGAAGTGGCTTTGAAAGGTGATCAAGAAGAATTGTTGTGGTTCTGTTTTTAACCGTTGTTGATGGATGGTTTTACCTGGACTTTGGCTTATCTCTAAGGATTGACTCATTACACTTTTAATGTCATTTTAATGTAGTTGAAGTGTATATACAAGTGCTATATCAATTCTACATTTTCTGCTTTTTTAGGGGATTGATGTTTTTTACATGTATAATACATTATAACAATTAAATGTCTGTATTGTTGCTTTTTGTCCCATTCCGGATATCTCCTTGACTGTATCCAATGATTAAAATCATACACTGTCATAGTTCCCAATAACTCATATGCAGTACAAGCTCCGTAACTAATTGGTGTCACCAGTCCATCATGTGACATCATCTACCATACCGGTAGATTAAACTCTTAGATGAACCCCAGACACATTTTCTCTTTCATTTCCCCTGCATCTGCTTTAACTTCCACTTAGAGCAATCCATGACAAAATCTGCGTTCCATAAAAAGGACAATCTACTGGTACACCTACGTAGACTTTACTTGGTTGCCATATCCCCTGTGGTTTAAGTTAAAGGGATAGTTTACCCAAAAATGAAATTTCTGTCATCATTTATTCACCCTCATTTCATGTATGATATATTTTGAGAAATTTCTCAGTTGTTTTGTGGCCATACAATGGGACCCAATGTTGTTGAAATTAGGGATGCACGATAAATTATCTTTTTAATGTTATGGGTATCGGCCGATAATAAAATTTAGGCCAATATATTATAGCTGATAAATTATTATTCATGTCCTCAGGTTGAACAACTTCAGCTGCATGCTGCTTACAGTTAAAATCCAATACCAGTACTGTCTTTCTTTTATGATCAGACACTTACATTTACATTAAGTCATTTAGCAGACGCTTTTATCCAAAGCGACTTACAAGTTGGGTAAACAATGGAAGCAATTGGGTGAAATATTACGACAACAAAAAGCATAAGAGCCATAAAACATCGCTCACAAAGCCTACTACAGTACAGATCCAATTTTAGTTTATCGAAGCATGTTTTTTTTTTGTATTTTTTTAGATATTGTAGAAAAGATATAGAAATCAGAAATGATTGCTCAGGTGCTGACGGAAGAGATTTTTTGTTTTCAGCCGATTCTTAAAGTGCCCCGACGCCAATTGCTAATAGCAAAACATTGTTGATGTAGTATGTAGATATTTATGAATGTGTAAATTTTATGAAAAAAAACATATTGTTTAAAGCTAACTTCCGTCTGAATGCTTTCTGTATTGAGCCCTGAGACTTGTGGCTATTGAGAACACTTTTCTGGGTCGCTCTGGAAAAAACACTTTAAATTGTTTATCAAATAAACATTATATCGGAAAAGTTTAAAAGTTAAATAATCTTCAAATAGTTTAAAGTAGGCTTGGTACATGACTTTCAGTTGAAAAAATAGTCAGTTATATCAAATTGAAGATACTGTGTATCGGACAATATATCGGCAATTGGCTTCAGACGTTCAAGAACTATCATTATCGGCCAAAATGTACATTTCTAGTTCAAATATAAAATGTCTTTTGTGTTCATAAGAAGAAAAAGTCAAACAGGTTTGGAATGACCCGAGGATGAGTAAATGATTAAAAGTTTTAGTTTTTAGGTGAACCGTCCCTTTAAGTGCCTTTCTTCGAAATGTCACAAACATTTATGATTTGCTCTTTAATCTGCTTTGATCCAGTTTGACTTCAGATGTTAAAATGTGAGATATAGGGCATTACCTCAGATGTGAGGGGTTTTAAATAAAGAGATCACTTGGATAGAAGGGTATCATACATCAAATACTACAGCCTGGCATGTTCACATCAAAGAGACGCATCTGTTTCAAGACAGTGTTCTGGTCCCTCAAAGCAGTGATGAGAGGAGTTTGATAGTCAACCCCTCCTTTCTTCCACATCGTGTCCTCGCTCACCGTCTGAGCGTCTGCACACGATGGCAATGCTCCAAACTCATGCCACCTACCTGGGCAAGTAAAAGTTAATCCATTTTCTTTGTTTTGTTGTCCAAAAATGTTTTTTCTATTTCACTGTATAGCACCTCTACTTTTAGGAGAGTTCAGGCATCTTAGAGCACTTGGCTTGTAGTAACATTATTTTCAACAGGGAAGTTGCATTGAGTCTTTGATTTAAAGCTGTCAACCCTCCCCAATGTCTTCTGACCACATTTCGTCCACAATGGGATCAAATGACGAAGGTAGTGTTGATGCTATCATCTGATTTATGGTTTCAAACTTGTAACGGTGAATCAATAAGTCATTGAAATGCACGGAGCAGCCAGCGTATTCAAATGCAATGGCTCGTGTTGAGCCGTGTCCTGCGTCAGAGCTCCATGAATGACTCCTGATACGATACTGTTAACTTTTTATCTCTTCTTCCTCAATCAGTCCACAGAGATGTTATCTGCAAGCAGAAGGGAGGCGAGCGCTAATCTCTGTTTATTTGTTCGTCACTAGCGGTAACAGACCACCCTTGAGGTGGACACCTGACCTTTCAAAATAAACAAATGTGCGAGACGGGCAAACAAACGGTGTTTCATTGTTGACCGAAGCGCACGCTAGACTTGGCTAGCTCATTTTGATTGGAAAGAGCACTAGCTAATCTAAACATGAATTATCTGCTGTGGGATTAATAAAAGTAGATTTGAAATTTTAACAAATTGTAATGAATTTAGTAATCTCTTTAAATACAGTCAAGGGTTGTTTAGACTAGCTCACGATATAGCAGACTATGCGCAATAGGGCTGCATAATTTATCGAAACGATCAAAACTTAGCAAAAATGCGAATCGCATAGATTCACTAAGAATGAACAATCAAGTTACTTATATTATTTTTTGTTTATAAATATGTTTTCATATACAGTAGTTGAAACTCATTTTACAACTTGAAATCAATATCCCACTGCATATTGAATATCGCATTATTTAGCAAGTTAACGCAATTTTTTCAATATCGTGCAGCCCAATGTTCAATATCTTATTATGGCTTATGGGATTTCTAACGGCATTCGGTGGTAAATAAACACATCTTGATGATATACGACCACACTTGCATTCGCATTCAAATTGTAGATGCTATCGCTGCGGAATGCAAACAGAGCGAGAACTTTGTGAGGTCATAAACAATGTGCTCACCCTGTAAATAGCCCCTAGCGTTTATTTGTACCCTGTCCTTAATCCCCTTTCCTTCGAGATGTAACAGATAACTGAGGCCTTACGAAGTGGCCCGTTCACATAATTAATAACTGATAAAGGAAACAGAAGCGTGTACTTACATCTGCTTGGCCCCTTGCCACGTGTTTTACTAGTAACGCATAGCGCTTGTGTTTCAGCCAGTTCTTGCTGGCTGAGCACCTGGTTGGCAATCTCAATTTCCCATATATCATCTTCTCTGGAGCTATTCGATGCCGCGATTGTATTTGTCTTGGACATTGTTCTAGCTTTGATCATGAGCAGCTGTAATTATTTGGCCCTGTAGTTTCCACAGGAGACAGTCAGTGGAAAGGGAGAAGCCGGCATGCGAGTGTGTGCGCGAACACAATCGCCAAACAGACCGGGCACAGTGAAGGACTTAAACAGAGGATAAATAGGCCAATTAAATGCCTCCTTTATGGTTTTTATCAACAATACGCACGGCTGGTATTGTGCAACACTCTTGAAGTTTTGTGAATGAAGACGGATGCATAAATGAGTCAGTTGAAATTGAAGCAGGGACCCCTCCCCTTTTCAATCTTTCATCTTCAAATCCTGAAACAAAAATAAACACGTGCATTAAACCTGAGAGGTGAATGAGAGGGAATTGTTCATTTATAGATTCCGGAAAACAGGAGCAATCGGGGAAGAAAACAAGGGCGATTCATTAAACTCTGTAAACCGCACATTTGTCTCCCCCCCACCACCCTACTATTGTAAGCAACAAACAATGGAGTCTTTTGTACACAATTTATTTTGTCTGTATACTGAACATACTGTCTGTGACCTTTTGAATGGCGTTTTAAATCCACATCCACTTGCATAGCTTTGAAAAATTGACAACTATAGAAAAGAAAAGTTTAATTATAATTGTTGAAATATTACAATAAACAATCACATTTTCACTCACCATTATTATACTCTTTATATGTTTTATTTTATTCATATAAAAAATATTATGAAATGTATTAACAGGTCAGCGCCAAAAGCCTTGTGGTTAGTGTGCCGACATAAAGAGCGTCGCTGCCCTACACTTTCTTGTCAACTCTCCACTTTCCTATACCATTCAAAGCATAAAAGCCCCCCAAAAAATTACTTCTTTAAAAATCTATAATCAGTTTTAATTCAAATAAACAATAAAATTTCCCCCCACCATTTTTAGACTATTAGAATAATTACAATACATAATTAAATTTATAATCAGTTTGAGTGTAAGTTTTAATTCAGTTACTAAATAAATTGCTTGCTTTGAAAAAAAGAAATATTCTTAAACTTGAACTTAAAACTTAAATTAATTTTAAAATTGATTTACCTTAAATTTTACTTGAATTTATTTATTTATTTGTGTGTCGGACATATGTGATCGCCATTTCTCCCCAAATATAAAAAAACAATACTGTATTATTATTTAGACTTTCTTTTCTCTTTTTTTGAGAGACCAAGTAATTGACTTTTATTATGACATTGAAGTTCATTTAATCCAGAAGATCTCTAGAAATGGGATGAAGGCCTTCTGCTCTACTCCTGATCTTTTACATTGTAGTTAAATATGTTTTTTTTACAAGTTCAGTGAGTTGTCAGTAGTATCGCATGTTTCCATTTCTGTTGTCCAGAAATTCCAGCAAAACCCAGATCACAATAAATCAGTCACAATGGATCTCACAGTGGCATTGTTGCTGCCTCTCGGTTTATTTCCACAAGGTGGTTTTCAAACTCACTTTATATTGGACAGATTTAATTTAAGAAGACGGATGTATTTAGATGTGGGTATCACTCCTGTGTCCATGTTTACATTTGCATTTCTCTTGGCTACATTCTGAGAAAGATTTATTCAGTCCTGTCCTCAATAGCTTAGACAACTGAAGTCAAGGTGATTATGTATATGCTTTTCATTTTTTCTGGTCAAATTATAATATTTTTTATGTGCAACTGCTCTACTCTAAATCACTAAGAACAGCATCAAAAAGTATTGTGCTAAAATAAAATGAAAACACAATAAAGGAATACATTCCAAAACGAAAGTTCTCTCATAATTAACTCTGCTTCATTGCATCCCAGATGTACGGTTTATGACTTAGTTTCTTCCCAAAGGTACATACACACATTGAAGACATCTGCAAAATTTGAACAGGTGGATAGTGATCCCGAGGAGGCAAACAAAACTAGCGGTCCCTGGAAAAAGGTTAGTGATGCTAACAGGCTAGCTAGTAAAGGATGTTCAGCAAGTTATATTATATTGTTCCAGTCTTTTTAATGTAGAATATTAACAAGAATATTTTCACTCAATGTCTAAACCGAGATTTATAGAGTATAAATTAAATCGGAAAAGAACCAATGAGATTTGAAGTTACAGTATCTATGTGTCACCATATTTGAGTTTAGCACTCAGATCATTTCAGTTCGGCTAAAGAAGCTCAAAATATTAATTGTTTTCCCTCACAAACCTACAGTTTCACTACCGAAGACTGTAGCAGGGTTCAGTTTAATGTGAAGGAAGAGGACGGGGTTGGCGAGACTGAGACGTAAGTTCATTAGAGATTCCGTAAATAAAATGGTCCAAAAAAATAAACAACTTGGTGACGTATTTCCAGCACACCGTAACATTCTTTCACACCGCATCCGTATTCCAGTTTGATGCAACAAAAAAGAGAAAACGGCTGCAGGCACTGCTCCGTCCACTGGACAGTATCTGGTGCGTCCTTTTTAGTAAGATCAGTCAGCGGGCTGGTAAGGTCCGAATAGTTAGGTACAAAGTGCCTGTAATATTCTGCCAGCCGGCCCAAGGAACTGTCTTACCTCCTTATTGGTCTTGCAACCTGGCTAAATCCGTGAGCTGGGAGGGTGAGAAAAGAACTCCCCCAGGAGCCAGAGCTAGTGATCGTGGGTTGGTATTTGCTTCTGGTCCGAGATCATCCTTTCCAGTTATTACCATCGCCAGCATCACGTCCTCCACCTCTTGCCATTTTTTAAGGAGGTTAAGGTGGTAAATCTGACGTGACCCGCTCCTATCTGATCGTATTACCTCATAATCGAGATCACAGATTTGCCCTGTGACCTCGTACGGCCCTTGCCACTTTGGAAGCAATTTGGAATCTTTACGTGGGGAGCAATAAAAGCACATTCTCTCCCTGTGCAAATTTCCGTAATTTGGTACCGCAGTTATATAGCCGGCTTTGCTTGTCCTGAGCCTTTAACAAATTCTCCATCGATAGCCGCCCCAGTGCGTGGAGTTTTGTTTGCAGGTCCATGACATATTGAATTTCGTTTTTTTACCACTAGAGGGTCCGTCCTCCCAAGTCTCTTTCAGGACATCCAAAAGCCCTCGGGGCTGTCGTCCGAAGAGAAGCTTGAGGGGGGAAAACCCTATGGAGGCGTAGGGGACCTCTCCTACAGCAAATAGGAGGGGACCTAACCACCTATCCCAATGTTTGGCGTCTTCGTGAACGAACTTACAAATCATGCTTTCAAGCGTTCGACCAGACCGTACGTTTGTGGGTGAAAAACGCTAGTACGAATCAATTTAATGACCAATAATTCATACAGTTTGCCTATTGTACGTGACATGAACGCCGTGCCTTGATCTGTGTGGATCTCCTGGGGGATCACCATGTTGGATATAAACCTATGCTGCGGAGCGGCACTGCTTCGGGTTATCGGGTTGCATAATCCACCAGGACTAATGCAAATCGATGTCCCCTTGCTGATCGCACTAATGGCCCGACGGGACCTGGGGAAAGGGATAGGACAAGAAGGAGGAGAGAGAGAGAGAGTTACCACCTCTGAAGAGGCGGGAGAGATCGTTGGCAGGGATTCGCCAAACCCGGGCCACACCACCATCTTGTCCTCAGCCAGCTGTATGGCTGCGTCCAGCGATGTCGGCCCACTCAGCCGTTTTCCTGGGAAGACGAGCGATAAATTGCTCCAGCACCACACGGTTGATGATGTCCTTGACGTCGCCTTTCCCATCCAGCAGCCAATAGCCGCAGGACTCCCGGAGGTGGTGGGCATTACGAAGGGCCGACCGCTTTCGCCGAGTCCCAGCGTTCGAAACCGCTGGCGATGTTCCTCCGGGCTACGGCCGACCTGGTGAAGGATGGCCTTCTTGAGGTCGCCGAAGACCAGGAGATTCGGCACCAGCAGTGCTCGAGCAGCCAGCTTTGCCTCCCCCGTGAGTAATAGCAGTTGGCGCATTGCCCAGTCCTCCCATGGCCACGCGGAGGTCTCCGCAAATCTCTCGAACAGGTCGAGGAAAGCCTCCGGATCATCTAGTGGTCCCATCTTGGACATGGGCAGAAGGGTTGCGGGGGAGAGAGGCACTGCCGAGGCTACTGCAACCCCGTGGCCTATCCAGCTCCGGAACCTCTCGCGGTCCTCTTGCTGGGCTTGACAGACCGCCTGGAAGCAGCACTCGTTGTCGGTCCGGAGGGCCAGCAAATCCTGATGCTGTTCCTGGTGGAGGACTGCGAGGAATGCAATGACGTCCGCAAACGGCGTACCTGTTGAGGACTGCATGGTGGTTGCTTCCTTCTTCCTTCCCGGGTTTCGGCACCAGTGTAGCAGGGTTCAGTTTAAGGTGAAGGAAGAGGACGAGGTTGGCGAGACTGAGACGTGAGTTTATTAGAGATTCCATAAATAATAAAATCCAAAAACAATAATCAAACTTGGTGGCGAATCTCCAGCACACTGTAAGATTATTTCAGAGTAAAATTCCAGTTTGACATCTCAGCTAGCGATCCCTTCGGTATCTTGTCTGCTGTCGGTATCTCCCTCTCCTTCTGTCTTTAAATCTCCTCCTTATATACGGTCTCTCCATGCCCTTACTGGAATTGTTTGGAGTGTTTGCAGGTGCTCACTTCACTCACCGCTCGTCTCCCAGCTCTCTCTCCTGCCG
Source organism: Triplophysa tibetana (assembly GCA_008369825.1). Classification (NCBI taxonomy): domain Eukaryota; kingdom Metazoa; phylum Chordata; class Actinopteri; order Cypriniformes; family Nemacheilidae; genus Triplophysa; species Triplophysa tibetana. The sequence continues at coordinate 9,063,052 of CM017896.1, read as the reverse complement.
CAGACCTCGCTAAACCACGCCCCCCTTGCCACAAAGACATTTATTAATCTACTCGGGATTTCTGGGATGTATGCTATGTGTATGCTTTACCATTTTGAGTACCATATAGAAGATACAATTTTTTTGTAGAAAATGATTAATTTGTGTTTAACAGGCCAAGACCTCCGGGCTACGTCAATGTACCACATAGACATGTCCGGTATCTGTAATGCACCAGAGGAAAGAATATATCATAATATTGTAAACATTTATATTTTCTTAATGCAATGCATATGTTAACAAATGCCGTTCTGCATCGCAAGTCCAAGGCAAGCGCATCACACCGTCATGTTATTGGTGAAATAAAACCGACCCATAAAAGGGTGTTTTAGACCAGAAGCATATTTTTTATGTGAGAAACACTCGGTATTGCCTATGCCAACCCCTTGTGTGTATATGTGGTGTTCTAGATTCCGTCTCTGCTCATTTACACCTAATCATTTATCAGTGTGAAAATCAGCAGTTGTGGAGGGACAGATGGAGAACATTAAAAGTGTATATACACGACGAACGGCTCGCTAATGCTTCTCAGAATGACAGCGGCCATTCGCTATGCATATGGGTTCCATTTGCCAAGCTTGAATTTAACAGACTTCCATCCTCCGTGTAGTTTATTTTTCTTCTTTAAAACTTTTATTTTGTTTTCATGACAGTTGAGTAAGGGTGACTGGCGGCTTGCTATTCTTTCCGGTACAGTTTCAGAACAATTTTAATAAATTTCAAACTGCTTGGTAACTCCAAAGCAAAATGTTCAACATTTATTTATGGCATAGTACTATACACTACAGACAAATATATTATCAAATCAACAGTATGTGCCATTAGATAGTATAATTGACCTATTGAGTAATGTGTGATTGGTGAACTACGGAATATCATTTTACACGTGTAAAACCCAGAACAGAAAGGAAGCCTGGAATTTTGCCATTGTTGTCTGTTAATGCCTTGAGGAAGTGACTGATAAAGAGACCTTCAGAATACCATAGCTTATGGTATTATTGAGTTCTGTGAGGCCCTTTGAACTTCACATAAAGATTTGTTTCCTCTCTATTCAGACAAATTACATTTGATCTTGTGAGTGCGCTTTTCTCTTAAAAACTCTTTTAACTCGCCTATTGAGTGAGAAAAGGCAAAGTGACTTTCCGAGTGCAAATGAACGGCTAGGACCATATCGAGTTAATAAACATACAATGGCACAGCTGTTTTAGGGAGAGAATTTTTACTAGTGTTCCCTTTCTCTCTCTCTCTCTCTCTCTCTCTCTCTCTCCGTCTTTCTATACACTACCATTCAGAAGTTTAGGGTCACCTTCTTTATTTATATTTTTGCCATATGGAAATTACATTATGTATGGTATGCTAAATAAATGTATTAATTTTATTCTAATTAGTGTATTGTTTTATTAAATAAATAAACAATTTCTTTATCTATTAGATTTTAAAATTGTATTATAGAAATTCATATGTTGGCACAATTGAAATATGAAAAACTTTGCAATCAATATTGTGTATGTCTATATGTTTTAAATATCTTAAAGAGAGTTCCTTTGATTATTTATTTACTCTTGTGGTCCTTGTGTGAAACCCGTCTATGAAGATATTTTGAGAAATGTCTGTGTGGGTTTTGTGTCAGAACAATGAAAGTCAATGGGGACCGATGTTGTCTGGTTACCAACGTTCTTCAAAATATCCTCCTTGGTTGTTGAGATGAAGAAAGAAAGTAACACAGATTTTGAACGGCATGAGGGTGAGTAAATGATGACAGAGTTTTCATTTTTACCTCAACTACTCCTTCAATCCATCGGTAAAGCTGAAGTTCTATATTACTAGATACCACATTTGCTTTTAATTTCATATTGGAATCAAATTTGGAGATTACCATAGACTGAAGCCAAACTTTATTAGACACCGTGTATTTATGTTCCAGTGTTTACTAAATGGTGGTTTGAATGTTTTAGCTATTGAACGCTTGCTCATCACTCTTTCTGCCCAGAACTGGGAGTTTAAAGTCCAAGAATAAGATAGATGGATGTTGACAAGACATTGTAACATCCATAGGAGCACTCGTTTAACCCAAACTAATCCGCGGAGTCGCTCTCGACCAATTGCTTTTCTAAGATGCTGTGTTGTAAAATATGGAACTGTTCATTTAAAACGTTGCCCACAATTCATCCTTACAACAACAGGATCTTCTGGAATCGATTGTCACCTCAATAGTGTGTCAGCACATCTCAAAACTTCATCCAAGCGTCTGCTTCTCTTTGAGCTCTGAATAGCAAGAAATTGTCACCCAAGGCAAAATCACAGCCAAGAAAGTAGCCAGCACACATAAAAATCCAAACCAAAATATTACCTCAACTTTTATTTAAATCGGCCTTCATTGGCAGCAATATACAAGACATCATTTTGCTGCTTATTATTTATAGCTGATGATGCTGTCTAGTAGCTCCTTGGCTAATTAGTCTAAAGGCAAATTTAAGTGCACTTTTTCTGTCATAAATGTAATAAAATTAGCCTTGCAATCCATTTCAGCTTTAAATGTTGGCCAATGGTGAGTTCCTGTAACTTAAACAAATAAGTTAAAATTGGACAAACTTAATTTGATTTGTTGAAAAATTTGAAAAATGTTTAGATATTTGGAATAATGCTTATAACCAAACAGATCTTGCCCTCAATTGACTCCCATAGTAGGAAAAATTACTTTATTTTTTTTGTTCTGTTGAACACAAAAGTAGACATTTTTTAGAATGTTGGACAGCAAACAATTCTTGGGCACTTTCTTGGGTGGAAAATCTAAATCTTCAAAATGTCTTGCGAGTTGCTTTGGGAAAACTGTATGTCTAATGCAAATGAAATTTAACATAATTGTATTGTTTTTTTAAAGGAATACAGTAGTTTAATGAAAAAGAAAGACGATTGCTAAATTTAATGACACCCCAGATGTATATGACTTCTTGTTCGATTAAAACCATTTTATATTTAAATTTTGCTATCATGTTATTTCCATAGAAGTCAGTGGTTCTCAAATCCATACGGGGCAATGACATACTTCCCCTAAAATCTCAGCCAGCCAAAGCCACTTCCGCTCTCATTGCGCTGAGATCATTTTTCATCAAGTGATGACGATGTTTTTAGTGAGAAAAATTTCAGCGAACCCACAACACTATGGCGGAACATTGCTATATGCCATCATGCCTTGATTAAGTGCAAAAGTTTACTTCGCTTTTTTCATAGTGGTAAAGAATGCTTCAAATGGACAGCCTGAAGTGCTTCACCTTTTTGGTTGTTGATGTATGACGTAGTGTTTCGAAAATTTGACTCACCTCGTCAATGTTGGGTGTAACTAGTTACTTAGTAATTAGTTACTGTATTTTAATTACTATTCCCTTGAAAAAGTAAAGTAAGGGATTACTCTTATTTCTACTGTAATTTCATACAGTTACTTTTGATGTAATTAAACTAAATACTTTGTGCAATACATGCATGTGCAATAGTGTATTGACATCAAAATTCAAAGTCTAACTTTAAAATCTGTGCTTTAATGTATAATTCTCACATTTGTAATACTTTGGTCAGTTAATAATATTATTTATTTGAATGAATTAAATAAGCCGTTTCATGTCTATCCTTGAATTACTTTACTAATCAAGGTTGATGTAGGATATAGAAAGTAATTAGTAATGAGTAACTAAATACTTTTTGGACAGAGTAATTTGTACAGTACTCTAATTACACTATTGAATATGTAATGAGTAACTAGTAATTAATTACTTTTTCAGAGTAACTTCCCCAACTCTGCACCTCGTTGACCGTTATCCTATGTGCATCTTGAAGCGATCGAGTGAAAAACACTATTGTTTCCAATGGACACTTGCGCGCCTCATGTAACAGAGCCGGCTGAGATTTTAGTGGACATTTTTTATAGTTCCGTGTGCATATACCCTATTGGGTTCCCCAAGATTGGTCTGGGGACAGTTTTTTGTGGTATTTTATTAAATATAAAAATTGATGATACATTTTGGTCATTCAAACATCAGCAAAATGAGACCACCCACCAAAATAATTGATTTTCCAGCACTATATAATTAAATAAAAAAAACCTAACCCCACTAACCCTTTCCCTCAACAGGTAGTGGTCTGGCTTTGTATTGGCACCTAATGTATTATGGCTCCTGTATGACATGTCGCTTGTTGCTCCCTTACTCGTTGTAAGTCGCATTGGATACCAGCGTCTGTTAAATGACTAAATGTAAATATGTTTTTGGTTTAATAACAAGTTTAAGTTTATAAGTCTTTTCAAAGCGATGCACCCTTACAAAAAAAAGATTGGGAACCACTGATTTGGGTAATCCAAATGACTCCAGTAAATTGATAAATGCTCCTAAGCATTTGGAAAAAGGAACAAGTAATATTTTAAGCTAATTTAACAAAACTAAAATGTAAACTAGAAGGTCGGAATATAAAATATGTTCAGATCTCATTGGTTATTGCACAATTTACTGCGATGCGCAAAATTTGCACTAGACATGCAAGAACAAGTAAGATTAATAATTTGTGTTCAACTGAGAAGAGGAAGTCATATATACATCTGGGATGCCATGAGGATGAATCAACAGAATCAGAGAATTTTTAATTTTGAGGTGAACTGTTCCTTTAAATCAACTTCAGTCAATCATTTAGAAGCGCTTTACATCGTCGTATTATGCCAGCTGGGAACAATAGCGTTCGCCTAAATGAACACCGTTAGTATTCCCGCTCCCTGCCTGTTGCTCATGCGCCAGGACAATGAACCATTGTTTTGCCGTTATTTAATCCAGCGAGCTCTGACAGTGAGTGATCACAAAAAAATGATGTCACTGGAAGTGCTTGAAAGACAAGTACAAAGGAGCACCTCAGATACTGATCTGCGGCCAGTTTCATGTGAAGAATACAGAGGAAGCCGGTAACAAACTCACGAGCCCCTTGATTTGACAGAATAAGGCAATTCTCTCCCTAAAATAAGACATGTGGGCTGTAAGAATGTTGTTATGGAATGTTTACATTATATTGATACTGGGTCTCATCAAAAGGGACAAGACCAACAAAGATGGAAAACAGAATTGGTACAGACAAGGCAAAAATGTGATGGCAAAAGTCAAAATGAGGTATTGAAGCAACATGTGATAACCAGGCCCACATGGAACTGAATGAGGACACGTGTTGTTCTACACATGTCTCGTCCCTTGCAAGGTTATTTGTTTGTAATTTCATCATGCATTCAGCTACCAATAAGAATGGACAATTTATGGATGTCTGATCTTTTGAAGATCTCCTGAAAAAAATACGGAAACTGGTGGAAATCCCATTTTTATGGATTCAAGTTCTTCTGGGATAACTCATAGAATATTTCTCACTATCTGCTCTTATAGGTGACTTAAGTTTCATTAGATGTACAGAGCCTGAGGGATGGTTGCATTTGGCCAGATCAGCCTGCCTATAGGGCTGAGTCAGGAACTACGCATTAAAGCCTTTGATTTACCAGAAACTTCCCTTCATGTGGTTAACGCGTCACTAAAGAGCCGTCGCTGTTATCAATTAACAAATCTGAGTCATTAAGTTAAAGTCAAGAAGCCGCATTCATGCGTCGACCGCCATTTGACTCCAAGGGAAAGAGTGTAATCCATCTTCCGGCCAATACCAAGACGCTGGAGGACCGCTTATCAGATGGGACAGCTCGGCTTTTCATCCTGACCCGTCATTCCATTCCAAATGACATCATCAAAACTTCTTGGAATTCAGGGATACTGAGGAACAATCAGTCTGAACCAAGTCTGAGGAGAGAATGCGTTTGCTGTTTTGTTAGGATTGCACCATACTTTAGCAAAAGTTGTTAATGTCAAAAGATACGAAACAAAAAATACAAATCTTAATTGTGTGAAAAATTGCAATGTTACAAATTAATAAAGAGAAAATTTTGATTGTGTGTGCTGTTTCTTATGTAAAGACAAAACCACCTACTTTATTCAGAACGTGCAACACTCCTAAGCACTGTTAACGTCGAAATAATTAAAATTTTTATAAATACAACGGTAACGTAAAGAAATTATAGAAAGTGATAGTGAGGTGAAAACTCAGTTGATAGTGAGGTGAAATGAGATATTTCTCTTGGTATGTGGGCTTGGGTTGTTTTTAATTAGTTTTTTTAATCTGATACATTTCTGTCAACTCAAAATAAATAAATAGATTCATAAATGACGTAAGAAATTAACACAAAATCCTGTAAATAAGAAAAACTTGGTTGAATTCTAAATAATGCATTTTTCTTATTCAGTCATCTAATCTTTTGTTTACGGGATGTAAATCGTGGTATTAGTTTTCCATTCACCATTGGCAAACGTTAAATCGTTTCTTTTACAAATCTAGCTATCTGGCCGTGACTCCTATCAGAACTTTATGGATGATTGATAAAGCGGAAATAAAACATGTTAAAACCACACACCTGTTTTTCATTATTCGTCAAAAATAGATTAGCCAAACATCATGGTTTGGAAGAAACCCAAGGCATAACTCCGTCAAAGAGCTGCAGACGTACAAAAGATGTTGAAGTGGATAAATGCAATGTCAAATTTTTGTTTGTGGTCTCAGAATTATGATCTGATGTCGGCCTGCAGTCTTGTGATTGTATTGGCACCTATTTTAATCATTTATGATTGAAATTACGCACACATATTGTTAGCAACAGTGTTGTCCATTTACGTAAGCAAGCTACGTCAAGGAATCTCAATGTGTTTGAGCTGGAATTGACGTATATGAAGCAACATCAGTATGACTATTTTCACAGTGAACCGGCACCTGGAAGATGTTAGAAATAACCATTCACATTTGGGGGGGTGTGGTTTAGTGCTAAAACGACAACTTTAAGTTACGGTGCATTCAAGATATAGGCCTACTTGAGTTCTCACCTCAAGTGTGCAAATATACAAGAACATTTAAATACTGACATACAGAAAACGACAGTGTGAATTACTAAAAGCAGTCCCGTACTGTTTTTGAACGTGCAAATATCCAAACACATGCAAATGTTGACCTACTGTGTGTGTTTATGTTAAGTGTAACTTGGAATAACACGCCCGCATGTGGCCGCTGATTTGACGCAAAGAACATAGTAGATGTTGGCATATGATGTCACCGAGATAATGAGATAAGACACACTTCACTGACAGATAGGTAGAGTAATGTTTCTCTAATACACCTCTCGCGGGCATAATTTGTGCTGGAGACGATCCAGACGTGACTCAGATGTGCTGCTGCATTGATAGAAGATTTTACAACACTCAAGTTGGCACCCGTTCTGTGTATACAGCGGCTGGCATTTGAAACGACTTTGGAACTTCTGACCCACCAAATTTAAATAAAATCGAAGAAAAACAACAACAGCTGATGTCTGCTGTAAATTTGTACCCGCTTATTTCCTTCGAGATGGCTCGAGTCCATATAGCCTTTGGACTAATGCGGCCCGTGTGCACAAAAGCATCACATCGAAGCCATCAACGCTCAGTGTTTCAGAACACCACCCAGAGTTCTTCGCTGGCCTCCTCGCAGCCTTTATTTACTTTTCCACTTCTTATTTTCCCTCGAACCTGTTCGGCACTTTTATGTCCCATATTTTCCAGAACTCAGCCTGAAGCTGCCAGAAACTCAATTCCTATGATTTCATCATCATAAAGCAGATGCGTTACACAACATAACATTACCCGTAATACTGCCCACGTAGTTTCATATTCCCCGGGCATATTTGATTTATTATTGTGGCTCATCTACCCAGTTATTTCTGCCTCCAAGATTCATGAAGCTTAAGTGATTGAAATTCACATGAATTTGTGTCATTTACTGTACATGTTGTCTAAAATAAAATGTGAATTTTTGCTCACATCAATATGTTTTGCTTCTTCAATGGACAACATTTTGATTCTCATGTCAAGAAACTTTGGTCACTTTCCAGTTCTTTCCATCAAACTACGTTATTTGTAGTTTATCATTATTATTGTTTGTTTATTTTAGTTAACTCTCTAAATTATATGCATGTGATTTAAATAAGGCTGTTTTAATCATATAATGATTTTGCTCTATTGAATTGTGTAAATGGCCAAATAAGTCCCCAAAAGTTTTGAATATTTCTACAGCTTTGCTTTTGATGCCCCCCTCAGGGTGAATTAAACCATAAACATATGAGATGTTTGGTACAAAATAGACCACAAATATTTAGACATTTTTTCGCCAAACTACAGCCATTTCCGAGAATTCATGTTGTATTGACCACATTTTTATATTTTATTAATATTTGTGATCATCTGAATATTTCGTATTCATTGTCTCATTAAGTCTTTCTTGTGTGTAATTTTTTTCCCAATCGTTAAAAATCTGTGAATACTTCTCAAGGCTGAAATGAAGTTTACACCCAAAGTACAACTGGCAACATTTTACAAAAATATTTAAATAAAAAGCAAATATGTCAGTTCTCCAAAGCTGGTCATCACTTTTGGCCATGACTGTTCAAGCAATCCCCTTAATATTTACGCAAAAGTGTAGCCCATGCCAGATTCAATAAAATACTCACAATAATAAACGAATCTCTTTATTTGAACAGGTTCAACTCAACGTATTTGGACATCCATGTCTAAACTCTCAAAGTAAGTCCACTGGGATGGTTTCCTGGTGTCTTGTGTGAACGGGCGCACCGCAGATCAGTTTCATCTTTTGTCAATACAGAATGGGGGCGGAGGAAACAAATCCTATAAAAAGACGGCATCCCACACGATGAAACGCCAGGCTGCTTCCCAAACACAGACACAAACGGGCTGGATTTAAATCGTGCTCATCTCATCTCTCTCTCTGCGTGCATTCCCATTGGTTTTTGAGTACAGCATCCTGACGCCTCGGCTTTCTCTACCTTGCAAATCACGTTTTGCATAACGTTTTTCCCCCACAGATATCAGACAGTTTGATGGACACTTTAGAGAGGAATTTAAACTTTATAAAGCGTGGTTGTCAAAGCGCAAAGTAGTCAGCACATTCACGCTTAAAGTCAGTCTCGGAAAGGATGCTGAGCGTTACGCGGAGTCGGTGCTGTTGGATGTTGACGCTGGTGATCGCAGCGATGCGGATGGGAGACGGGACCGAGGCGCAGGGCAACGCCATCAAATCACTGGAGCCGCTGACTGCCACCGCGAACCGCACCAGCGCGATCCCGAGGAAAGACACCATGCGCGCACAGGTAAAGACTAGATGTGCTTTATTGTTATATTCTCATGTCGGTCATTTACAGGACTACTATTCAAAAGCCTATCCAATTCCTTGAATAAATTCATCTCAACATTAATTACAGCTATGATACTAATTGAAGTATTGTACCATCAAAATAAGATTTTGAAGACTTTAAAATAGAAATGATTTGATGACAATGTGCTTCACGTGGTAACATCTTTCCAAACTGATTTTTAAAATGACAGAATCAGCTTGCTAGGTTACATCAAAGGTTCTTTTTAAGGATTATATTGAGTGGAAATAACCACAAAAAAAACGTTTATTCGTTGTATCCAAATGTTTATTTAACGACACACAATGAAATGTGATAAATCACATTTGAAGTACTTTCAGCACTTGTTAAGAGAACATAGGTTTTCTTTGGTGTGTTTTCCAATTAAAACCTAATTGAATGGTTTGGTCTGACACTTTGATGGATTTGCAGCGTAGATCATGATCACATGTCAAATGCATACATTCAGTCATGGGTTGAATCTTAGTAGATGTATTTTATGCAAATCACTTAATAAATTCCTCAGGGCTCATGCAGTTGTGTCATTTCAGAAGATGGCAATGGTTAGTTAATATAATTTTGGGAAATAAAATAGATTATTGTACATCTGTAAAGAGATCAATGTCCTGTTGAGAGTTGCAGGACTCATATTTTTATTCCGGTTAATCCTGGATTACCAAAAAGCTTAACCCCTCAACATAAGGTGTATATCACAATATCATTACGCTTTGTGTTATAGGGTTTTGGTCTTGGTTATATCTCTCAGCGTGTCCATAAATATACAGACCTTGGCTTAATTAAGACCAGACATAATCTATTAGTACATCCAATGCAAAAAAAAGAGGTAAAGCGAGAACATTTTTCCGCTTCACTTCCTCTCCGGAGTGGGAAGACCTCCAAGATCCCCGCCAGACCCTCATTTAAACAATTGCTCTCAACATTGCCATGTTCTTAAATGCAAGCCTGGATGTTCAGACTGCAGCCATACATGTGGAAACCACTACAATCCGATATTAGTTAAATGTCATGCTACATTTAGCTGCTTATCCAAATGTAGATTGCTAACAACTCTGTAGATTGCTAGCAGAGAGAGCGTCGTCTCATTTTGGGGGCTGCAGATGTTGCAGATAAGTACTAAATCGTGGACAGATCCTAACTTTATTTGGGCTGATAACATTTGAATTGTTTTTATATTTTTAATAAAAGTTAACATTTAAAATATGATAGTGTTTTATTTATCTAGGAGTTTGTCAACTCTTAGATGCAACTCAGAAAAGATTTGGCTGTAAATGGAGTTCAACATATGGCTATTTGTCAAACTATTTGTTCAATTTGAGCCAAGAGTCACACCCAAGATCACCACGAGTTCACATCTTTTCATGTACAATGTAATGGTTTACAGTGTTCTTGGGTTTCAAATTAATGCCAGAATGACTGTGAATACTTATCCTGATTAACTGTTAAAACACCAGAAAGACTGTAATAGTGGTTATTGGTTAAGAAATAGAATAAACTATTTTCCTTTTTAAGGTGACAGTCCTGCCAGAGACTTCTGCTACACAGGACACAAAGCATATAAACCCTGAAGTAACTATGTAAAACAGCAATAAATCAAGAATCGTTTTGGAATTGGATTAGATCGTAAAGTGCTCAAAGATTCCCACTCCTATGAAATAACCTGCAATTTGGCAAACGAGGTAGAAAAACTACAATGACATTCTTGCAATGGCTTTCATATATAAGTTACTGAAAAATGCTTTTCATTTTTATCTGTCACCGCTGCACCCTTAATATTTCCTCTCAAGACCCACAACTCTTTAATTCTCAAGAATATGGTGAAGATTATAACACAAGCTCCTTATAAATCTCCCATGTTGGCGCGCTACCAAGCGGTGCAAATTGGGCAGGCAAAAGAATGGCCACCCAGATTCCTACATCCGTCTCAGAGATCAAATACGTTTGGTGTCTATTGCTCTACTAAAGCTAAAGCGTTTTATCAATAGTAGTTTTAACTTCATTTAAACGCGTCTAGGATTCCTGACAATGAAACTCGTGTCAGATGTCGGCTTTCCGCTTGTTCTGTTTTTATTTACGGGTCCGCAAGTCACATACGCATTTGTAACATGGCGAAGTCACTCACTTCAGCTGAGCTGAATAATGGGGTATACGCATACGGTCGTTGATAAGCATTATCCAAACACTTCGCTGTACATCGACAACCAAAAAGAAGAAGCACTTCAGGCTATCCGTTTCAAGGTACATCAAAAAATATGAAACAAAGCAAAGTGAACTTTTTTACTTACTAGAGGCATGATCACAGAGGCAATTAACAATGTTGACCCGTAGTGCTGTCGGTTCCCCCGAAATTTGAATGTTTTCTTACTAAACACATCGTTATCACTTGGTAAAAAAAAAACTACTTCCCCTAATGAGTGCGGAAGTGACCTAGCTGGCTGAGACTTTAGCGGAAGTACGTCATCGTCCCATGTGCATATACCCCATTGTTGAGGGCTTTCCATTTTGCGGGTAACTTAAAAGGAGGATATGGCCATTGGTGGGGCGCATTCACCTCACTAGCGGAGGGGAAGAGTCTAATAATCCGCCTGAACACTAGAGCTGTTTTACATCAGAGTTGCAGCTTTGGTCTTCTTATTTAATTAGACTCGGAGGTTCTGTTAACGAGTAGGACCGTGCCGGGAGATTTGTTTTGTCTGGATTGTAAACCGGTGAGGTGAGTCGCCCCTCTTGCTCCCTCCGAGGTTAAGTGGCTGTTTAGTGATGCTAACAAGCTGAGAGAGTAAAATAAAACAGACGAAGGTGTGGCGGCTAACCGGCCTAATTATCGTTACTTCCATTATATGAGGAAAATGAAAGTCTGAGAGACATAATGGGGTGTCTTACCGCATTAAACACCAACAGGGTGTAATGTCGCATCTCTGGAGCATTCCCAGAATTCCTGGGCTGTGATGGTTAACCGTTTGATTAGCAATAGGAAGCAGAAGAGATGACGTACTTTTTTATGCACAACCCCGAAGCGAGTTAGCCTTTTAGGACTTCTTGTTCCATCGCTCAAAAGTCTTTTTTTTTTAATGGGTCTTTGGTAGATCGCCTGAAATAAGGTCTGTGGTAAACCAAACCTCCAAGTATTTTCACGTTTTATTCTATGACATAAAACACAACGATTATAACCCACTTGTGATTTTTTTAAACCCTTCTTGTGTCTTAAAAACAGCAGTTGCTAACAAGTTCCTAAAAGCGAATACTTAGACATCATTGCACATATAAAGCTCACCAATAATGCAACATGGGGACAAATCTCTTAAAACTTAGATGTGGATTAATTCACATGGTAATTACTTACCAGGGAACACATATTTAGTATAGTTTGAAAGGGATGTCAGTGCTTGGTGGTGGTGACGTTGATATCGAGCGAACTTGAGTGTAGTCTGATTATAACATCGCGTTAGCTTTTTACGTCTGCCGATTGTATTTTGGCCTCAAAAGTAACAAATGTTGTGTTCATTAGTAAAGATTATCTTGATTGACAAAACATTTAAACATCATGAACCCCTGTTAATCTAATCGTAATTTATGCGATCTTTTAAAATTCTGTAGGAAATATGCATAAGCTTTAGGTTGAGGGAACCAGGGAGGCACTTATTTCCAGGTTAGCCTACAAAAATACTTCGTCTCTGAGCGTCTCCATTGTTAGGTTTCTAATCAGCAGTAGCCAATGCCGTTGTCTTCAACTTCATCTTCAACGTACCACGATGTCGGAATTACCAGTGGGAATTACCTGTTCATTTAAAGATTGGTTAAAGTTATTGATAATAATCGGTATATATGTGAAGGTTAACTGCAGTTAATTCTTAGTTGTTGTTAACAATATCAACACACTCAATAAAGTTTCCTAAAAAGATGCTGATTTGTTTTATTCGCTTTTTTATGTCATTTTGTTGCATTGCAACAAAGTGAAAAGCAAAGAAATATAAATGGCCAATTTTTCCCACTATTTCCCCAAAAAAGTAGAATCTTTCCAGGTATACCAAAAGTAATCTTTATTTGTGATTATTACATTTATTCCATAAATAAAAATATACCCCAAATGGGTTAATTACGGACAGGTCATGGGTGTTGGTGAGATAAATTGGAACGGAAGAGATTTCCTGTGCGATCTGATACCTTTGGGGCTGTGGCCTTTGAGGGTGGATAAGGTTTGTTTGTTCTGTGACATAGTTTATTTTACTCTTGAAAACCCTCTCAATTCACTAACACCATTCATGGTGTCCGATGTCAGCTTTGCTTTTGCAAGGTCAAGGTCCCATGAAGACCATATGTGTAAGACATGGGTTAAATGTGCAAAAACCCATTCAGATAATGAGTATGTTGCGTAGATAAACCAAGACTAAGATCAAATGAAGGCCTGCAGTTGGAATATAGTTTACCAATGATTTAAAAATAACGTTTTATATAAATTCATAAATCTTCTGTAAATGGGATTGAAAATGCTTATTAAAAATCTGGAAATTTTCATCAGCACTAAAATAAACAACAAAATAAAGTTACTGTGAAATAAAGCAATTCAGATTTTCATTACTCTCAAATGAAGCCATTCTTAAAGCATAGGTCGTACAAAATTCAAAAACATTTTAAAATTGTAAATCTAACTTTGCTCAAAGTGTTATTCAAAGCATGCAAGGAAATCTTGGATTGGTATTACATCAGAAACACTGAGGAGTGTTTTTATATTGTTTTGTCACTTATACCTCACAAACCAGACGATAAAATTTTGTTTACATTTACATTTAGGCATTTGGCAGACACTTTTATCCAAAGCAACTTACATTGCTTTATCCTATACATTTTACATAGGTATTTGCAATCCCCTGGGATCGAACCCACAACCTTGCGTTGTTAACGCAATGCTCTTACCACTGAGCTTTTTAAGACAATTTAGAAATCTTTCACTGAACTGTAGCTGAAGTATAACATACTGATCTGTTACTGACAAGATAAGACTTGACATAGTTTGGGTATAACCTGATACAAATCCCAAACGTTTTTTACGGAAAGGATGAGGGAATATAGAGATAGGGAGATTTCAAAGACATGGCACGATTAGTCTTCAAAGTCCAGCATTTGTTGCCAAGTAGAAGAGAGCCGGCACGAGGGCTTCCCTCATGACTGTCTGTCTCTGAGCTTATCGCCCTGTCACTTATCTCACACGTGAGCAATTAAACCATGGTGTGAAATCAGAGACGAGGATCAATGAGTCGTATCCAAGCATCGACCGGGTCATAAAAATCCTGCCGTGATGACTTTGTCAGATTATGTGCTGAAACGTGGTGACAAAAGCTATCCTATACACGTCAAGATAATTTTTTATTGCTTAAAGTTACTCCTTTAAAGGTCAGGAGACGTTATTAAGATAACATGAGGCACAATTGAAAAAAAAACCATCTCTTCGGGTGATGTAAACAATGCCTGTTCAACGCTGGTCAAAAAAACAATAACGTTTGAACAAGATACAGCCAACAGAATATTTATGACCGATTAAAAAAAAGCAATAGATTTTTAGTATTAATAACATATTACCAATACTAAATACTAATAAGAAATAAATAAAAACAGAAAAGGGCAGTGCTTTTGGACCAGTGTGAACATCTTACAAAGTGGTCTATAAAGCTGAGAAAATGTGTTCTTGGGGAGATGTGGTGAGAAATGTTTGCATTTATAATTTTAAATGTGTTTTGATCGCAAACTTGGGTTTCCTGGCCAAAAGTTTTTGCCATAGTTTGAACGACACATCAATAAATTGTGTAAAAAATAACATAACTTTGTTTTGTGTGTGTGCATGGCAAAAACGTAAAATAAACATCTTAAAACCACGGGGAACAGTAATGTTATTCAGTTAGTTTCAGGATTTAGCAATGGTCACTTTAGGGGCTCTGCAGCGTTCACGTCTTCGCCGAACTGTCTGTCTTACACGCTGCATTCATCCGCAAATTGAATGCACTCAGTAACCCTCTAATGGTGCTGCGAGGGAACAGTGAATTTTAAGGTCAGTGACTTTTTAGTATTTAAAACTTTTATGGGCTTCATTTCTTCCTGATTTCTCTTGTGAGTGTATTATTGGTGGTTTGGCTCGATTTCATCATGTGTTTTCAATGTAACAAACTCTGTTACATGCAAGAAAGGAATATCGCTCTGAGCTCCGTCGATCTACAAAGCGCATTTCAGAATATTTTCTTCAAATGTTATTAGATATTGAGAGATGCTCTTCTTTTGTATGGACACGTGTTTCCTGTTTACTGACGCTTTACGGAGGTTTGTTATAACGATGTAAGCTGTTTCCCTTAGTAAATCTTCATTAAGTGCAGATTGTAATTGATAGCGTGGTAACAGGCACGGTATTACCTTACGGTATATCAAAGATAATTAAGCTCAATATGAAGAGAAGTAAATCAAACAGTTCACTTGAATCACTTCTAGAGGATATTGGCGACTAACGTTAGATGCAAGCCAGAGGTCTAACCTGGTTATACTTTAAAGTTATGCTAATAATAAATGCCCGTGACAGTAATATACAATTTGTCCGTAAAATTAAATAATTCTATTATAGCTAACAGATTAAAAAGCCTTTTTCTGATACGTCTGTTTTCATTGTGTCAAATTACGATTTCTTATCATAACTGTTTGCAAAAAAAATTATGTTGCCATAAAAAATCTTTTGCAATAAATAAGACCGCAGGCTATTTACCTGACATTATCAGGTTACTTGTAAAATTTAAGACTTACACAGAATTACATGTTTATTGTTTTTTATTAAATAAGCACTAAATTAGCACCTCTCTCGGCTGCTTGCAATTACTACATCATCTACCGTCATTATAAAATGTACATTTTGAGGTAATATTTTTCAATAAGAGCATGTGTTGTGGTTTGAATTTCATTTGAAAATGTCGTGATGACTGTATTTACATTACAAACATATTCAGGCATTTTGAGTAAATAACGTAACACATTTATTTATTAAATAGCAAAAAACACATGATGCAGATACAAAACAGTCTAAGTATATCGAGGTCCATAAACATTTATTAAAACATTAATACTTTTACAAATGCGTCTTTGTCTGACCTAACAAAACGATATGGGGTCGTTTTTAAAACAATTGCTAGAGGGCGCCTAAATAAAAAAAGCAAAATAAAAGACAGAAGTCGGCAGAGCTGTCTCGTCTCTTGTTTGCCCTGGTTCAGTCCATACACGTGACCGTTACAATAGGCACCGTAAAGTTTTAAAAAATCCCTTAATAGATTTAATATTAAAGTCCCCGTGAACCGGAAAGAACGAGCGTGTTTACTGACTTATTTCGAATGAGAAAAATGTGGGCATGGCTTGTTTTCCCTTGCGATTTGATTGGCTGTATGAAAACAGGCATTGTATTTTGAAATGGGAACGGTATGAAAGTCAAAGGAGTTAACAGATGCCCCGCCCCTCCAGTCTAACTTGCGTCATGTAAGATGGATAGTCACTACAGGATGGAAGTGCATTTTCTGATTTGAACTGAAGATTATAGGGGCACATGAATTTTAAAAAGAGAGAGACCCACATTTGTAAGCTATTTACAATAAATGCTGCAATATTTCAATAAAAAATATGAATTGTTACTTTACATTTCCCTGGGACTGAGTTCTCCTTTCAAAGTGTGGGCTTAGTTATAGTTGACAATTAAATACCACCAAAACTGGTTAGTTAGAATGTTTGTTAGCTGAAAACTATTTTCGAACACTTCCCTTCCTCTCAATGCTCAAATTCACAGCATCTTGCATAGAGTGCCGCGTTTTAATCTATCTGTGAAAAAAGTTACTCGGAGCACTTTTAATTGGTTATGAGTTTGTTATTTTGCATTTAACTGGTTTGTAATTGACCAATAAAAATATGGCTGGTGACAGGGAGGTGAGTGATGGTGGTCACTAGAGATCCAAAGCTAGAATTGTGAAATTCAATTATGAAATGAAATAGTATTTCACATCTGCTATGGTGTACGTGGCTAGCTCTTGTGCATTTTATATTACAAGTGTTGAGACTCTTTGTGGATCTTTGTAGTGAGCAGTCACATACAAAATAACAATACACCCTAACAACTGCTTTTGTCTTTATTTTAACAAAAAACATAATGTATGCCGTTTCTTCAAAGTTTAAATTGCTTTTTTTGTTTAATAATACAATAAGTGCAAGTCTAGTACAGACTTTACAGACATGTCTGTTGTTTTTATGATTATTATTGTTTGAAGTTGCAAATCTATTAATGTCATGATTTATGAAAACTGGATAAATGTTTCACACATGTCTGTGTGTGTCATACTGTCGGTCGTAATGCTTATTATTCTTAAACATTCTCACTTACTATCACAATTACTAGTTAGTTATTAGATAGCACATTGCTTTAATAACTTCCAATATCTTGCCAATGTGAATTGCTGTTTTGATGGAAGTGGGAAGGACTTGATTTGTCTTTTTTTTCTGTTCTCAGGGATACCCATGCAGCAGTGATCAGGAATGTATGGTGGGAAGTTACTGCCACAACCCTCAACACGGCCCATCTCGGTGCCTCACCTGTCGCAGGAGGAAGAAGCGTTGTCACAGAGATAGCATGTGTTGCCCTGGCAACCGCTGCAGTAACTGTACGTACCATAGTCACCTGGCTTAACAAAAGATCGATTTTCTTACGAAAGTTCTCATGCTAATTTAAGCCATTTTTCTTCAGATATCTGCATCCCTGTTTCGGAAAGCGTTCTGACCTCTCATAAATCACACTTGGATGAACAAAATAAGCTTTCTGTCAAAGACAAAAGCTGGAGGAGGAATGGAAAAGCCAAGATCTCGCTTAAAGGTGAGGTTCTGCCAACATCACAGTCTGTAAAGCAGAACTAAAGAAAAAGCCAAAAGTTGACAAGGTTTATTTAGAGGTTTTGCTCTGAGTAGCTGGAGAGCGGCTGGTCTCGCTTTGCCAGATGCTAGATTTAAGGAACACAGTCTGATCAAGTTTTTGATTGAGATGTCAAGTAACCAACCACTGTTCTTGTTTTGTGAACTAGCTATTGTAAATTGATTTACACAAAATAAAATTTGATCTGAAAGAATCAGAATATCGTTTTAATCATTGCTGTCCATCTTAAAGTAATCGCTTGTTATTTGCTGAAAAAAAAATGAACACATGTTGTCTATAGTGCACGGTTGTCTAATTTACTTGGTATCGGCTCAAAAAGACATTCTCATTCATAGACATTAAACAATCATGTTTGTAATAAGTGGATTTATTGGATTCACCGGATGTGGTTATTCAAGTCAGATGGACAAATTTTACAGTGGCTTAAAATAAAGTGGCATTCATTTTTCCTCAGTGATAAAGCTTTGGATATCACCTATGCAATGATTATACGTATTGACACTTCTCCTTTGATCCCTAGGTCACGAGGGCGATCCTTGTCTGCGGTCTTCCGACTGCTCTGAGGGCCACTGCTGTGCCCGTCACTTCTGGACGAAAATCTGCAAGCCGGTGCTGCGTCAGGGGGAGGTGTGCACGAAGCAACGCAAGAAGGGCTCGCACGGCCTTGAGATCTTCCAGCGCTGCGACTGCGCCAAGGGCCTGGCCTGCAAGGTGTGGAAGGACGCCACTTCCTTCTCTCGATCCAGGCTGCACGTCTGCCAGATGATCTGAGACGGGAGGCCCCTGCTAACAAACTGCACCTTGGGGCCCCCCCGTCCCGCTGGGGAGGGAGCGGGCGACGGCTCCCTTTTCCCAGGACTGACTCGGCTGTGATAAAAACTGATACGCAGATGGACGCGTGCCAGGACGGGGTCGGTTTGGGAAGGGTTACAAACTAACGGATGCTTACTTGTACGAAATGATTTTATGATCTACAAGCCATATTTATCACTGATGTCTTCGGTACAAGCTCTGACTCTGTTTCAATCGATCTGTGCACTCGACATAGACTAAGAATGAGTTGCAATTCACTTCGGAGGTGGTTGTTAATTGTGGTCCCACATGTTTTCAGATTTAGGTCATTAGCCATCAAGGGGATAAAGTGTAGTTCTCCAAAAATAATGCAATCATTTATTCACCCTTATGTCATTGAAAACCTGTATATTACTCCATCTTCTTTAAAAACACAAGAGAACATATATTGAGAAATCAATGTCAAGGTTTCTGGTTACCAATTTTCTTCAAAGTATCTTATTTTGTGTTCTGCAGAAGAGAAAAGGTCATACAGGTTTGGAATGGCATGAAGCTGAACAAATGGATGAGCCGTTTTTTTCTCATTTACACTTTCTTTTAATGCCAGGCCCTTCTTAAAGTGCACTTTGAGTATGCTTGTATAAGACTATATGTGTAGAAAAGGAAGAAGGTTTTTAAGTTCCATACTATTACTTCACGCTCCAGAGAAATATGATAATTTGTTTAGATTTACTCAATATAGTAGATTTATTCTATAGTAAATACCAAGTTTATTCTTATTATCAAGGGAAGTTGTTTACACTATGAGTGGTGAATGTTTCGCGAATCAGGCCATCATGAATCAGAGGCTGTGCTTTTGGTCTTTTAAAATTATATTATATAATTTTTTCTGTGATCCACACCACCTTTCAGCTAAAGTGAAAAAGAATAAAAAAACTTATAAGCTCTTATATTGTAAATAACATGAAAATATTTCAGATTGTATTTAAAATGCAGTTGTATATCATGTATATATTGGAGGAACCCTAAAGACATTAAACGTGTTTCTTTTGTCAGATCATCAACTGTTTTTGCGCTGAAAATATATGAAAAAATCCCAGTGCAGGACTGTTGCCATTAAATTATTTACAGAACACTTTTCTCAACTCATCCAGAGCTGATGTTGTGTATTTCTTTAAATGTCTGTTTTCTTGGGTTATTCATGACTTTGTTTCCATGTTGTAACTCGCTGTTCTGATTCTGTCTCGATTGTGTATTTACAGTGATTTACACAGATTAAAGAATGTATTTTGTATTACAACGATTTGGCTGCGCTCATAATTTCTGTTCTGAATAGCAATATTATAAATGAAACTGTTGGAAGCTCATGAAACTGAGCCATTTGTGGCTGAAATGTTCATTTTAACATTTTATTTCATTTGAAAAGCTAAGTGGTAAGACTTGTGGTAAGATTTGTATTTCCCTTCATGCCAGTAGCACAAACGCCATAATATGATTTTGGTCATCAAACTTTTTTTTCAAGTGTCCGTTCTTAGAATCCGATTCCAAACGTTAGTTCAGTATGTGGTCGCGACCCACCTAAACACCCATGGTTATTGTTCCTCATCCACTAAAACATAAATAAAAGTCTTGACTAGCACATGCTGTGTAAACACTTTTCTGTGTGATTTTTTATTACAGAGTTGAAATATTAAGCTTGACGAGAGCAATTTAAGTGTAACTTTACTAAAGATGACAGTTTAAAGCATGTAGTCAAAAGCTTTGTTCACGCTGCACGTTCATCTAACAGACATGTCTAATAATAATGAATGACGTGCCGATATTCAGATGAAAAACAAACTATATCTATAAATAATGTGGGTAGGGACACAAATGTGAGGTTAAAGTTGTGACGTATGTTTGTATTTGACAACTTTTATCTTATACAGTTCAGGGTGGTGTGTCGAAAAAAATCTACTTATATGCATTTTGTTATTTGCACCGTTGAGGGTTTATAAGCAGATGTGTAAACTACTTGATTACTATTATTTTGTGGATCTGTTCTTTACTTGAGTACAACGGATCTCCGGATCTGTTCCACCCATGTGGGATGATCTGCCCGCTGCTACACGATCTGCAGATTCTGTAGCCATCTTTAAGAAACGTCTAAAAACATATTTCTTTCGTCAACATCTGACTGATCTGTTCTGACTCTATTTTCTATTTTCAAAAAAAGAAAAATGAATGAATGAATGGTTCTGTATACTGTGTGTTAGGTTATATGAGACCAGTCTTCTTTTTTGATTGCACTTATGCTTTTGTTGTACTTATGCTGTCCCATTTGCTTCCATTGCCTACCCCACCTGTAAGTCGCTTTGGATAAAAGCGTCTGCTAAATGACTGAATGTAAATGTAAAAATGAATACTTGTACTTTTACTTAATTACATTTTTTAAAGAAAAAAGTATGTTTAACTCCTTACAATTTTATTTATACTCAAAAAGTACTCATTTTCCGAGTCTCTCTTTCCTCTATCTTCGCCGATAACCAGTTTAATTTAAAAGTTATTTATTCAGCCAACGAGATTCGTTTTATCATTCAATGTAATTGGCCAGACATGTTCATTGGTCCTTTCTGAAGTGACGTCATGTCACATCAATTACCACAATGCACACCACCTGCTTGACCTGGACCTGAGAGAAATAATCAGTTGAAGAAAGTGGAGGAACACGATTCAGCTGCTAATACAGTTCAAAACCCGCCACAGGATCAATAGCTACCGTGGTCTTCTTGTAGTGGTATGAATAAGGATTTGTATAAGATGAAGTGTGTTCTTTGTCTCCCACTCACCAAGGAAATATCTCCCTATCTTGACTCTAAAAATTTTGAAATTCAGCTTCTGTGGAAGTGAATCCAGAGGTTTTACAACCTTGAGTAGCATGTAGCATATTAGAATAGGCATGTCTTGTAGTTTGATTAAACAGCAAGTGTTAAATACAATTAAATACAATCAGTTCTAAAGGATAAAACATTGCATGTGGTTCATTCACTTCATATTGTGAAAGATTAAATGCTTGAAAAGGATCGTTACATTTCTTTTACTCAAGTAAAATTTTAATGTGGTACTTTTTTACTTTTACTCGAGTATGTTTCTGGCCAGATACTTGTACTTGAACTTGTACTTGAGTAACATTTTTGAGTACTTTTTACACCTCTGTTTATAAGGGTCTTTAGTCTAACTAACACATCCATAAAACTGCACTGAAGACTGGGCCTTGTGTTTCTGTAGATAGTTATGTGTAGACGAACGGTATAAAATGTCTGAGAACATTAATATGTCAAACCACTAACAGATCAGCCTGCATAATTCTCTTAGACTACAGAACAAAGATTTCATGCTGTTATTTACAGACGGTATTCAGAAATATGTAAGAGTTTGATATATTTATTATTTACATACCTCAAGGAAACGTGTTATCCTCTTCATAAACAAAACAGTAGATTGTTTGTGACATGACTCATGCTATATTGTATTTATAAACGTTGCTTCAAACATATAAAATTAATCAGCGACAGGAGTAGTCAATAGTCAGTAATATGTCATTTTTGTCATGCATGACTGTTTCACAATGTAAGAAATTTCACACAACATTCTATTTTTAAAGGTAGTACTTCTTTTAAAAAGTACAATCTCATGTTCCTGTGTTTTAAATACTGAGGAAAACAAACCCGACTTCCATCTTTGATGTGTTTGACATTCATCCAGTATAAAGATGCTTTTGGGAGAATAAAATGATGCATATGTGACAAATTCAAAACTTTAACAGTCAAGTAATGTTAAACATCATACAACAGATTTGTCTGGTTCTCGAATCTGATTGGCTGAGACGAGCCATTCCACCAGTATCACTATGGGAACCGCTTCACCGCATGTATCACTCCGCCACTTAGCTTATTTAGATTTATGAAACTGAAAGTTAACACACGCATATTTCTGGTATTGTAGCAATTCAGAGCAACAGTTTGTATAAACTGTACATCGATCTATACCAGCATGGCCGTCAATCAATCCCTGTTTCCAGAACACAGTCCAAGAGAAACTCGATTCTCAGAGTTTAAAAGAGAGCCCTGTTTTTATTTTTGCACATCTGATCAATTTTATATTTTAAATTGTACCATCCAATAATAATGAAGAGAAGCGAGTACAAATCATTTCTGAACAGTACTTTTACAGACTTTTAGTGCCTTTTAAGAAATTATTATTTCAATATTTTGGACAGTCGAGAGGCACAACCTGTAATAATTGTGAAACATAAGCCCTTCAGCTCATGGTCAACCAATTCATACGTTCCCTTCCATTGTCCAGACACTGGTGTAATGCCTCTCATGTGTTTTCAATTCCCATGTCTTAAACATTGGGTGGGCTTTCGAGACCTAGGTAAGCATTGTTCCCTGCATTATATCTATCAGTTTGCATTTATAAAAAAAGAGGCGAGGTACAAACCCCCGAACATGTCCCTTCATGGGCACTGAACCTCAAATCCGAGTTGAAATGGGACACAGACCAAAGCTCTTTTATGAAACATTTAGCTGGATTGTTTGAGAAGTTAAGACCGCTCGGCCACCCACAAGTTTAGAGCGGCAACCATAATCTGGTAATTGGTTCAAAGTGATGTCTGTGGCCCAATGCTGGTCGCTCCGCTGAGACAGATGTGTCATCGTAATCCAACACAGTTGTTAGCGTTGGCCCTCCGTATGACTGTGCATTTGCCAGTAGGATTTAATGCGGTGTTGATTGATGGAGGGTCTGGGGGTGTGCCTGTGATAGCATGTGGCACACTTTCCTACACATCATAAGTGTGGAATAATGAAAGTCAAGGCCACTCACACACCGGGGTGGCAGATGAGAGTTCACCTAAGACTGGGAAAATTCCTTCCTCTCTCCGTGTCTGTCAGCTGAGATTTTCTAAAAGAACTTTGGGATATACGTGCTTCAAATAGCCCTCAAGAAAGAAATGGTACTATACTATAGTAGACTGTAGTAAAACCCCTAACCTTACTGAAAGACGTTTTTTCAAGTGTGTTATTCTTTAAACTAAAAACAAGAATGTTTACTTTCAGTTTAAGTATTCACTTAAGCATATTTAACGTATACTGACAGGAAAGTCTGTATTTATTATTGTATTTGGTTATACTTGCACTGTATTACTTTTAAGTATATCTGGATCAAACGATTAATGATTCTGCTTTCACTAGTAGTTTACTGATAATATGGTTTGAAGTATGCTTCAGTGTACTTTCCTGAACAAAAAATGTGCATTAAACCACAAACTAAACAGTGTACCTTAAACTTCACTTGTCGTATAGGTGCAGTTCAAAAGAAAAACAATCAAGCTAGTTGTGTATACTCAAAGTAGCTGTGTTAAGTGTACTTGTACTTTGTATCTAAATGTTTTCATATACTTTGTATTTAAAAGTATACTTTCATTAACTTCAAAATGGGTCAATTGAGTCTAAAGTGTGTTAAAAACAGTTCACTTGCAAGTATTCTACTAGTACTATTTCAGTAAACTACATAAAGAATACGTCAAATATACCGGATCTTTACCTATAAGTACTCTTCTCTTTTGAGGGAAGAACCTTTTTTAACCTTACAGTAAATATTAAGGTATAGTATACTTACTGTTAATACTATAGAAAACTATTGTGTGCTACAAGATATATATATACAGTACAGTACAGTTAGGTGTAATATAATAACTATGATGTACTACTAGTATAGTAGTTTAGTAGTACACTATTGTTGTAGTAGTATACTACTATTTACTTCAGGTTACTATTGTAAATACTATAGTGCACTACAACATTTTTTCTTCTAGTTTTCAGGGTTTAAATTAAAGATAAAAAAGTGACAAATGCCAATGTGCTGAATTTAGCGGACACTTAGCAAAGATTATTAATAGTGAATATATTTTCTAGAAAAGCCGTCTCACTCCATGTAAAAGTCATTTCTGTTATGTAAAAGCGTGGCAGATAGAAGATAGCAGGTGGTCTGTCATCAGGTGGTATAACCGTGACCTTGGTAAACGGCAATTTTGTCCTCCGGAGATTAACGGACGACTCATAGTTTCCATTACTCCCTGCTCTTTCTACTCTCGACATAAACCATTTTCTTGCAAAATATAAATCATTTCAATCAGGCCAAACGTACCGCATTCACCGGGGCCAAGAAACGGGTCATAATTGTTTTAGAGTTTATCCAAACATACTAGCTGCAATATGCCAGTCCTTTATTCCTGGATCTCATCCTGCTGAAACAATCACTCTGTGAGCTTGCGGCTCATAACTGCGCTGATCCCATCAGGCGGCCACGTTACGGCCTGACAGACATTCCAAGAATTTGTGTACCTGTCATAACCCTACCGCGCACTTTATTAATTAGGAGATGCAAACGTTACATTTGGGGGGATTTCTACTCTGTCATCGTTAGATTAACCACATCATTGGCTTTGCCTCGCTGGCTCGGAATCCTCACGTTTCTGACAAAGAGAACGCACATTAAAAGTTCAAAGTTTGATGAATTACTGTCGGATCTATGTTCAGGTCTAGTTGTCGTGTTTGACAGCGCTCTCACTTTTGAAGTGAATCTAAATAAGCAAGAAAAATGAAATGTCACAGATATTATCTCAATTTATGTTCTGCATTAAAGGAAGTCGTCCAAACACAGCCGATTGAATCTGACAGATAATGTCCTGAACAGTGAAGGAATGTCATGTGCATCACAGAAGTTTGACTTTGAACTCGACATGTTTGATCAGTAGGTCACTAAAGACTTCAAGTTTAAACTGGCATTATCCATTATTCAGTCAATGTTACTTTCAGATAAGATCTTTTAAATCAGTTTGTAACACTCCATTTTTTATGCCATATGGAAGACACTTTTATTTATTTATAGCATTTATTAAAGCGCTTCATCTGTAACATGCCATACATGTCACCTGGATCTGCTTTGAGTTTTAATATGCCACAGTTTTTATGTGACTTAGCTACAAGCATAATCGATTTTACATACTCTAATCATCATCGTACTTTACTTAAGGGAAGAACAATGAAGCTATAAGAATGTAAGAGGAACACTCTTGGAAATTTTCTGTGAAGTTATAAAACACTGTTTCCATTCTGAAACTCTAATGTGTTTTGTATTGAAAATAATATTTTTTGCTTTCACATGGACTGGATTTTTTGTATTTAAAAAAAATCCCATTTTTTATTGCTGAATGGAATGTTCATCAAATTAACATTAAAATAAATGAATTTAAAAAAGATAATATTGAATCACATTTAATCAGTTCAATCAGAATCGCTTGAGTAAATCTGAATCCTTCCAGGACAATTCAGGTTCACATTCCACTGATTCACTAAATCTCAATGGCGAATGCAAATGAAATGTGCACGATATTATCTCAATCTATGTTTGTAAATGATTGGCATAAAGAGGTCACATATGTGGTTTTGTAGACAGACATGTCAAAACACATCTGATTGAATCTGACAGATAATGTTGTTAACAGCACAAGAATGTTATGTGAATCACAGAAATCTGTTTATTTGTTTTTAGTTATTTACTTGTAACTGTGTGCTCCAGGTTTGGTCGACGGGCCATTCCCCATGAAGCTCGGACTGGCCGTGTCCATTTTTTTTTAGTGAAGACTTCTTCATTTATTGACTGTGACTCCATCAGTCTTCATATAGCAGGTTAATAGTTGAAGTGTTTCCCTATAGAAGATACAGCGTTTGGATTTTATAACTTTATTTTACGGTGTCCTGCTTTGATGGTGCACACAATGTTTAATTTCATGCATCAGATGTCAGTGAATTCATGTTATGCATCTGGGAAAAGAGATTAGGGAACTCTGTTCTATCTCAAATTGAAATCTCAAAGGGATCTGCTTTGAAATCTATGAATTTGAATACAGTACGCCAAGAGTCTCTAGCAAACGATTTAAAACCAATGTTCAGTATTTTAATGATCATCATATTTTACTCAAGAGAAAACAGATGAGTTTAAGAAACAATTTAGTCTTGAAAAATATCTGACTTAGAGGAATAGTCCTGCTTATTTTCAACTTTATGACTATGGACAGCATCTGTGACATGCTGTTGATCATGAAAATCATTTGACTCATTGCTCGGTTTATAAAAAACAATGGGTTTATAAACAGAAATGTTGTATTTTGTTAAAGCGCTCAGATGATTTCTCTATTTTCAGATTTTTTATTTCAGCTGCAAGTTGTTTAAATGTTTCTTTTGAAGTGGGACTACTTTTTTAGGTGGATGATCCTTGTGTGGATGGACTTAGCTCCATTTAAACGTGCTAAATTCTTTACAAGGAATAACGTGTCTTTCAAGTAAAAGTATTTGGGTTTTATATTTAATGCTGGTCATGACATTTTGTTTAGACACATTGAGAGTGGATCAGAAGTATCGCCTGTGTTCGATGGCATGCCACAGATGTCCAACTCGTAAAAAATAAACTGAAATTTTCTTGGTCCATTAGCTTTCATAGTTAAAATTCACTTAAAGTTTGAATTTTCCAGGTTTAGATTTTTCCATCCTGTCACACTAGTTCAGAAAACTCTCTGTTGTTTTGTGTGGTGAGCGGAAAAGCATTATGGCTCCGTGCGTGCGTTTTGTCAGACTAATTTTTACTAAGGAAGTGCAGTATTGGGAGCATTTAGCAGCGTGCCTGCAAGACTGCACGAAACAGTAAAGCGAAACCACATTTCTAGCACATCATTATACAGAAGTCAAAAGAGCAGGGATATCTGTTGTCTAGAGTAAATCAGTATATTAACAGAGAGACCTTGTCATTTCTTTTCAATATTTCTATTTTAGGTTAAAATATGATCTTCAATATGCAACCCCTACATATTTTTTGTGAAAAAGTACAAAAAGACTTTTTGTTTTTAAGATTTTATCCATTTGAAATGTATTGGAGTTGTGAAAAAAATGCATATGTGTACTTGTAGCACATTGGTAACTGTAAAAAAAATTGAGCCAACATAAGAAAATGACGCAACCTGATGCAGAAGGACTTTTGTGTTGATTCAACATTCATCATTTACTTCTTCAAAGTAATTATACTTTGTTTAGCCAACTTAAATTTGTTTGTTTATGTAATGCTGATTGTCTTATTTTTCTAATAAAGATATTATTGTCACACCAATTACTGTTGTTCAGGTAATTAATATATTTCTATTGCGTGGATGAAAAATGTTAAATAAGCTAACTGAATTGTCCCAAGTTCTCTTTTAAGTACTGTTAAAAATCTAAATATACAAACGTATTTGTCTTTTACTTCAATTGTAAATGATTTCTGCCTTAAACAGACCCAAACTTTGATCAAATAACTATTTAAACAGTTTGTGTTGAGTGTTTATGTACCATCATTGCCGTTCACTTACAGCTCAACATTGAACAAACAAATCTCAACCAGATATAGCAATCAAAAACCATCATTCATTAAAAGAACACTCAAAAGATAACAAACAGTAACAACGATATTAAATCAAGCCAACAAGAACTAAAACAGTAATCTTTATAAGAAAAACAAACAATAAACACAGAATTGAACATGTTGCAATGCATCTTGGGAACTTTCAAAGTCTTGCAATATTGCTTGTTCAGAATACAAAGTTTTGTAAGTTGGGGCAAACTTTCTGACGCATTTTGGCCAAAAACTTGAGAAACTAAGTCTAAGTCAACGAAATAATCTTTGTTAGAATCATGTTTAGGCTTATTATGTTCAGTATTGGCAAAACAATGATTTGACTCCTTAAACTAAAAATGCTATGTTCATGTTGCTTATTTATCTTTGTAGGGAGAACATTTTGCAATTTGGGATTTACATACAAAGACTATACAGCCGCGGAAAAAATTAAGAGAAAATTCCAAAATGTAATTCAATTTTGGATTAATTTAATTATTTATTTGGTCATTCCAGTACAGCGTCTGTTGAATTTCAACAAAAGCAAACCTCAGGAGTGACAAAATCATTCTACAGCAATGTGAAAGACTGACAGCATGACAAGACACTGTGATACATGTACTGTATATTAATGTTGTATTGCTTAAAAGTGAATATGAACTTGTTTTCTTTGGAGTATTTGAGGTCTGAAAATATGCAGAGCATCTTCTCTGATATTTTCATCTGTTTCTCCAGTTTTCATTTTCTGCTTACAAAAATATTTTGCAGAAATTTTGTTAGTAGTTCACAGAATGAAACAAAAACGATAATTTTACCTAACCTATAGTCAAGTCAATTCAGAAAAACATTTTTTATAAATGACATCTTAAAAGAGTAGTTCATCTTCAAAATTGATCATTTACTCTCCCTCTTGTCATTTTAAATTCAAATCTGAATGACTTTCTTTCTTCAGCAGAACACAAAAAAAGATATTTTCAAGAATGTTGTTAACAGCCCCCCATTCACTTGCGTTGGTTACAATTGAAGTGAATGGTGGGCTGTTCTGTTCTGTTACAAACATTTTTCAAAATATCTTCTTTTGTGTTCTGCGAAAGAAAAAAAGTCAAACAGGTTTGAAATGACAAGAGGGCGTGTAAACGATGAAAGAATTTTTATTTTGAAGGTGAACTACTCCTTTATTTTTTTTGCGATTGTTGATATATATACAGTGTATATTTATAAATATATATATATATATATATATATATATAGCCTACTGTAAATATACAATACAATATATATCATAATAAAGATAATGATGTATATATTTTTAGACATTAAAAGACCTCCTCAATCACAACACAACATGTATCTCATGAGCTTTACATCCACATTGCGCAACAGCTCTTGAGTTCAGAAAACTGTTTTGTGTTTATTTTGATCTGCAGCACATTTTGAGGTTAAGTGTGGCTGTCTACAAACAAACATGACCAATGTTTGTTTGCAAAGCATCTGAGGTCCCCAGGAGTGAGAATCCATCTTGTGCTTTTCTGTCTGCAGCTGCCAGTGTTAGAAAGCCTTGATCAGCAGACCCAGCACTTGTGTGTCTGTTTGTGTGTTTGGGAGACTTATGCATGATAGCATTTCACAAGTCCTGGTGTGAGACTAAATGGACCTGTCGTCAATATTACAATAAAACTTCTCCCAGGCATTTCTTAACTCAATAAAATGGATATAAAGTCGTGTTCCAACTTCCAAGTCACATTTTGCCATGGGCGATGTTGTGATTTCCATGATTGCTTACCACAGCTTTAATAGTATTTGAGTGAATGGTTTTTAAATGGTAAATAATAAAAAGAATATTCATAATTTACCCTCATATGTTCAAAACCTGTATATGACTCTTTTTTTCAGTGGAACACAAAAGAAGAAATTTTGAGAAATGTCTTGGTGGTTTTGTGTCATTACAATGGAAGTCAATGGGGGTTGTTTGGTTGCCGGCATTCTTCAAAATATCTTCTTTTGTGTTTTACAGAAGAAAGAAAGTCATACATGTTTGGAATGACATGAGGGTGAGTTAATGATTTTTGGGATGAGCTATCACTTTTTGAGGATAAACTAAATATCACTCTTTATTCAACTTTTGACAAAATCAATTTGACTTCTAATTGACTTTAAATATTAAAGCGGGATAACTGTTTTAAAGTGAAAGACAAAACTAACTTCAATTTTCACTTAAACTGGTTTTTAATACCATTAAGGATGCAGTTAATATCTATTTTGTTTTAAAGTTTTACAGCCACGTCCTGTCCGAGAGTATAAAGTCCTGCCCCAGCCGTCACTGTGAATCCATTTGTCAAATGAGACAATACAATATCCTGTTGTATTGTTCACCTTTCAACAGCTAAGAACCACCACACTGCCACTCCTACTCCCAGGAGGGGCCCTCAAATCATCTCATCCCATCTACATCCAGCGTTATCTCTCGTCTCCAAAAAAGCTCTTTGTCTGGCTATCTCACGTCGGCAGTTTAACTGGATAGGCCTTATTGAGCACTTGTGGGTGGCAAAGGGTAAAATTTCTCCCGCTGTCCAAATACAGAAAGAAGCCAAACAATTACCGGGGCCCTGGGTGAATCGGCCCATCCATCGGTTCTCTCAATGTTCTCCCAACGTTACCAAGTGACAATGGAGCCCAAGTCTGACTAGAGGTGGAATGTCACGGACAACGTTTAGTACAAAGCCAGCAATCTCTGTTTGTAATCAACCCAAAGGCAAAACCACATGCCGAGCTCTGGTTGCGAGACATGCAAGCTCATACTTGAATTTTATTTATGGGCTGGGTTTAGCCTTGTTTGTCAGGGGCCACCTCAACACATGTAGACCTAATTGAGTCGAAATCGCAGTTTTATGCATCAGCCCTTTGCTGTTTCGGTAATGGCAACGAGAATCACGGTGTGAAACATAACCGGGAGTCCACGAGTGGCATCATGAGCCATTATTTCATCTGGCACGCCCGTGCATTGCTGAAAGACAGTGAATGGGTGGCTGGAACGACAGAAGGCCCTTCTCTCGCTGTCAGCGCCCTTGTTCGAGAGTGACGCTACACGGCAAAGCCGCATTTTGTGATGGGTTGCAGCTGAGCGTGCATTACGCAGAGAGGTGTTTAGGGCATCGCTAGTTTCCAAGTTCAGCATTCGACCACCCCGGTGCTGACCACCTTTAAAAAGGCACGTCCAGAACAGCTAATCACCATTATTCACAAAACATTCCTGGCTAATGAATAAAATCTGCTGTGAGGTCTCAATTATGGCATTTGATCAATTATTGCGACTTTGGATCCACAAGTGTGTGGGCTGGAAACATATTAACACAATTTTAATAATTGGAGATTGGTTATGCAGTAAAAACATAAATAAAGGGTGTTTGCTTACTTTTGGCATGTTGATGTGCTATAAATAGGATTAATAAGTAAAGTCTTGCCGTTTAATCATAGTTCAGTCATAGTTCACCCGAAATAAAAACTCGCTCTTCATTTATTCTCCCTTTGTTGTGGATTTCACACTTTCTCATGTGTAACACAAAAGAAGATATTTTGATAAATGTATCAGTGGTTTGGTGTCTATCCGATGGAAATCAATAGGAGCCAGACGAGTTAGAGTTGTTTGGTTACCAGCGTTCTTTCAAAATATCTTCTTTTGTGTTCTGAAGAAATAAGAAAGTCAAACAGATTTGGAATGACAATAACGAAAGAATTTAGATTTTTGTGTGAATTATCCCTTTAATGGTGAAAAGGTTTTGAATTCATGTAGGATAAAGCACACTATGCTTTAAGAAAGGAGTACAATGGTCGGTGCTGATATGAAGTAGTCAACATAATAATAAATAAATCAACCTTTAATATTGATCTTCCAATGAAGTCAAACTTTTGGGTAAATGATATAAAAATAAAGAAACAAGAGCAGTGAAATGTGAGCAGTGTTGGATGAATTATAAAAAAGGGAATGTTGAAATCGACTAAATAATTGAATATTCCGAAATAAATGTTTGTGTTTATTTAATATATTTGTATGTGTTGTGTATATTTTCACGTATTTAAATTTATAATAATTCTATGTATATACATGCCACACATATATTATGTAAACACAAACATTTATTTTGGAATCGATTATAGCGATTAATTGATTTGACAGAACTAGAATTTTGTACATTCTTCATCTTTCTTATGAACCGCTGGTTGTGTTAGTATTCACATCCTACACATTACTTCGAAATCGGAATCTCGTAAAGCTGTTACGTTTTCCCGTTAATTCAGGTTGTCAACATCAACACCTAATTTGCTAGGAATTCAATTACTTTTAGATCGTTGACATGCCCTCAGTTCTTTTTATGTAGGTTTTAAAAGCTATACTGGCTGAAGCGTAAGTGTTTTCACAAAAGCTTCCTTTAATCAAGAGTAATTCTGAGTCCTTCGGCAGCCTCATCTACCAAACACGATTAGCATGCGACAACAGAGAGTAAGTCATCTCTTCCTCTCACGGTGCACACGGGCCCCTCGTGGGAGAGATCCTTTAACAGTCCATGCTCATCGGGGACCTATGTCAATGAATGACCTGGAAATGGACGTTTCATATGACCACCATTCGGAAGTGGAGCTGTGAGGAGTCCTATTATGTGCTCAACATCTCCCACGTCCACTTACACACACACACACACACACACACACATACCATACACAGACAGGAAAGAGGGAGAGAGCAGATAGGGGCAGGGAGCAAATTAAAGGGAGGGAGACCTATACCCCACCCTGCCTGCTTCACACGAGGGATCCTGGTGCCTAATAACATCACATCTCTTTAAGCCAGCAGACTGCATTGTTATCGTTGACTGGCTCAAACCGTTCCTTTTCTCCTTCGCTTCCTATAGGACTGTTTTTTCTCCGCTTTTTTTCACTCGCTGCCCTTTTTTGTATTGTTTTTACAAGCAACAAAAGGGACGCCAGGGTTTCATCAAGGCGGGAGACGTCCTTCCTCTGACGGTGAAAAAGAGGAGCCATCCCCACACCCCGCCGTATGAATGGGAAGATCACACAAATTGGGCGGCTCCCACCGGATAACTTTACCTGGGTCTCCCGCACCACCACACCCCCTCCCCCCACAATCCCAGCATTCATGTGTCACGCGTCGGGAAAGATCTTTTGAACGTCCAGCCGGACTCTCGCCGAGCCTCACCCGTGTACCGATTTGTACCGCGGAGATCTTTCATTTCAGCCGAGCACGTTTCGGTAACCGTCCGGCCGCAAGTGAATTCGGAACGCAGCAGGTTGTTTTGCGACGACTTGAGAAGAACAACTCTCGCAAGAATTCTTGCTAACTGAAAACACAGCTGTCTGCTCTTTCTTCACAAGTGGAGTGTGCGGTTGACCAGATCATAAATTGTATAGCGTTTAGTTTTGGCTTGTCAACCCTATTCATCATAGCATTAAAGTACTGAAAGAGCTCTGCTCTTTTGTTAACCCCGATTCAGCTCAGTGTAGGTCACTTGTGCTTCTGTTACCAATCATTCAGCCCACACAAAGGGAAATTCAAAATATTGAGTGTGCATTGTGAGAACTCTGTCTGTGCCAAGCGAGAACGTCATTATCTCGACAGCCCTGTTTCAGAACCCATTGAGCCGCCTTCCCATAAGAAAGAAGCATTACATATGAGATCACGTTAACGTCTCAATTGTCTGTCCTAGACAGCAGTGAGAGAGCAAATGTTTGTTCAAGTCTCGCGCGTCTCACATCCTGAGAAAAAGATCCAGAAATCTCACAAATGACTCTCAACGATGTCACAAACTGAGCTCGGATTTGCAAAGTGGGATCTTGAATAATTGACCTCAGCCTTGTGAAATCTACGTTACTTTTATAGCTCTGTATTCTTAATGCATTTCAATAATTGTCTGATTTGTATCCATTTCTTTTAAGGAATTTGAGATTTTTTTAATACGCTTATAATTTGTATTATATAAAAAAATACAATTACCAATTACATCCTTCCATGTACAATATTATGTGGAGTATATTGATAATAAAACTTATTAATAGTATTTTGTATATTATTAATAAATTAAAATGATTATATTATTTTGTAAAAATGTCAAAAAGACTATTTAAAAGGACGCATGAATACTGTTGAATAAAAGACTAACTTAGTTATGAGGAAGTTGAGCGTTTTTTGGTATTGGAAAGAAATTCTAAGCAAGAAATTCATTCATGTTCTACACATGATCTACTGTATTTAATACTTAAAAACGTCTGAAATATAACAGTCTAATAGATTCTGAGAAATTACTTTTACAAAGAGAAAGGCACACATTACAGCAGAATTGGATGTATGGATATTCGGTATGCATGTCAGTTTCTAAAGAGCCAATTTGGCGTGGTTAAAATGGGATAGTTCACCCCAAAATATAAATTATGTTTTGCTTGTGAGGAATACATGAATTATGTTTAAATGTAACTTTCTTCTTCAAAAACAGTTCACATACCCGCTTCGTATTCTCGCATACCTTTGGGAGTACATGTGTACACATTTTCATCGCTCACACTTGCCTGGCCCGGAATTAACTTCCGATCTGTATTTGGTTATAATATAACAATTTATGTTGTATTTAATTTATATTAATATTCATCTATATTATTATTTATTGTATATTCATTGTATTCAATTATTCTTTGCGGAGGTCTACCAGAAGTTTAAGCGATTCTTCACCCAAAGATGAAAATTCTGTCATCAGTTACTTACTCTCAGATTGTTCCTGCTGAGCACACGGAATATATCTGGAAGATTGCCAAATCTCACCCCCCACTGACTCCTATAGCATTTATTTTTTCTACTATGACAGTAAATGGTGGGTCAGATTTGACATTCTTCCAAATTTCTTCCTGTCTGTTCAGTAAAACAAAGAAATGTATACAGGTTTGGAACAAACTTTGGAGAAAATGATGACGGAATTTCCTTTTTTGGGCGATGAAGTTAGGGCCACATAACATTTGTTTATGTTGTTGCCACTGAAACCGTCTGTACCCCATTTTGGGGAACACTGGGTACAGTACACGATGACATTTTTCTTGGATTTGGAACAAAGCTGCAAGTGTTTCTACATTTTCACAGTTCATTAACTGCGAGACTGCCTTTGTTCTCAGTGCGGCTCTGTGACTCCTGATCCTCTCTCTATATGCCCTTTGACCTGTCCGAACCCATTTTAATTGTCCACCCCTCCAGAGACTGATGTAACACGTCCAAGCACCCTGTCCATAGGAAACCTGAATCTCAGATGCATTGTCACCTCTCTAGCACAGCAGCTCTGGAAATATAATGATCTGTTTATTGCCATCAGCCAAGACATAGATTTGGGCCTTACCGTTGGAGGAATGATGTATTCTTTGGCAAGTAAATCGATACTTTTCTATAAAAAAAGCAAACCGTGCACTGTCATTTGAAATTAACTATAGAGTTTTTCTGTGGGAATATGGCAGAGCACTTGTTTCTATATTACTAATGGTGCCTCGCAATGTTAAGTATCCATGGAAATTGGAACAACAGCTTTGAAAATATACGGCAGACTTAGGACATTTGCAGTGGTAGGGCCTGAAATATAAGGAGAGGTGGACGTGTATGTGTGTGTGTTATGGGTTACTTTGGAAAAATGGGAAAAAGTGCACTGAGCACCTAGATTGTAACTTGCATGGAATGCAATATAAAGGTTTGTTATAATGGTGTTTGTTTTTGTTAGGTGCGCAGTTTTAACGTATAACAAATACAAATATCATATAATGGAATAATAAATATAGCGAAATGAATAATAAGATAAACAGAAGGTCCTGCATTACACTCACATCATTTATTGAACCAGTGTCGTTGTTTCGGATGCTCAAGTGCTGTCTTCTGCATGGTCCAGTTTGTTATTTGAAATGTTGACAGGCTCTTTTTTCAAGGCATTCAACCAACCAATCACCTTTTCAGGAACAACATCGAAAAGCTCAGCGAATATCGGGAAACAGATGATAAGGATTAGTACATAAGTTATTGCAAGGGTGTTTGGCGCCGAAAACCCATTTATCCTTTGCCAGTGCGGCTCATGCTTGCTTAGCAAGGACAGAATCCACGACACCGCACGCTCTCGGCTCGCATTTTTCAAGCGTTTTTTAGACGCGAAGTGTGAACGGCCCCTCAAAAGCTTCGTATTGGGAGTCATTTTATTTTTAAATGTTTTATATTAGTCGCTGGACCAGCTTGGACCAGAGAAAGTGCAGTAATGTGATTGAGAAAATTACTTTATACATTTAATAACCTAAATTAAATATAAAAAAAATTTAAGCACACTTAAAGTGTAATATTTTTTTGTATTTTGTTTTTTTAAATGCACAAAATACAGAATATATTGTAGCCTACAGATGAAATGCACAATAAAAACAGCATGCAAACAATTTTTGGACATGCTCTTTAGAAACTCAGAGAAATGAAAGCCAGAGACTTTTACTGGAATAAAATATCATCTCTTAAATGAACCGCCTTTAATGTAGCCAAGCGTGAGATGTATTTTCTCAAAACAAATGGAGCCCTTAATCACTGCAATGTGCCATTTCATTAGAGTTAGAGTCAAATATCAATGTAATATAATAATAGCAATGTAAAACATCCATATACATAAAAATACGAATAAAGATAATAATTCTCATATTTCTTGTTTCTGGTTTTGCATAGAAATAAGAAGCGCTTGGTTGAGAAGACATGCATTTAATAAACAATAAAGCCTCTAATAGTACTCTAGGGGAGGTTTTTGAAATTCACGAACATTTCCGTCCCGCTCTTCTGGAGCCCTTTGAGTGACAGTTTTAATATGGTTTCCAAAGCTCAGTGGGTGGCTCTCCTGCTCTTGAATCTCTCTCTGCTCTTTTAATGTTTCATCTTCCCTAATACACTCAGGGTCACTGAGAAAGTTGCTTTCAACGCCAATTGTCTTCATGTGTCTTCAGAAGAAATGAGAACGCATGTATCGTGGAAGTCTGAAAGTAACATCGAATGCCACATCAAGGCCACATGCTTTCTGAATTTTGATCTCCATGTCAAAGAATTTTAAAAGGTTTATCCCATGCCCTTATAGAAATCTGATATATGAACAGATGTATACGTACTGTATATGTGAATGTGGAGTTTATGTAAATGTGATGTTTAAATTACTAATGTTTAAGACTCGACAGCTTTGTTTACTTTGAAATATACATTATTGTCCGTGTATCTGTGTAGCCAGTCATTAACATACATTTGACGTGTTTTACATGCATTTCCATATATCAGATTTCTGAACATGTGTCAAGGGTTTGTATTGCAGTTTTTGGACTGACGGCGATGACAGTGCCCGTAAATGACCTTTCACCTTTAGTTTTTGGCTAATTTCTGCTCCTCTTTCATGTCAAAAAAAATCTTGCCCCATCTGCTTATGTAGACAGCGACCGGGCGCGATACTTCCTGTTGGTGTTCCTCGACGTGTCCCCAGGCTACTGTTGGACCCTGGGATAAAACTCCTCTCTGTGTGGGTCATTGTTCGGTGGGAGCCACAGACTTTTGTTGTGATCCTCACAGAAGGATATTTTGCGGTTGTGTGAGAAATGACGTGACGTCCGGTCTATAAAAATCACCCGGAACAAAAAGAGGCAGGTAGAGAAAGAAATGAAACTACAATGCTTTCACTGACTGCTCTTGTGTCTTTTCTTTGGCCCGTCCCTTGTGGTAATGGTACACCTGGACTATTGGAGCGCTGTGTTTATCTAAAGGTCCCAAAGGGACAGTTAAGTGTGGTTCCTTAATGGGACCCTTTTCACCGATCACAGAGGAAAAATACACCTCTCCCATGTGAACTGTCACTCTCAGGTCTTATATGTAGAGCTAAAGAACAGCGGAAATGAACAGGATGGACAGATCATGCAGAATATTCCCACCCTTGTCCATATATCGCTGGCTCACACATTTTAAACTCACTGGATGTCTGGGTAATGACCAGATACTTCAAACACTGTAACGTCGCTGGGTTGGAATATGTATTTTTACATTTATATTGTCGGTAAACATTAAGTAAAAAGTCAAAACTATGATTTTTCGACCTGAATTCATCATATCGTCACTGTCCTTCTGACAGTCAATAATGCTTAGTCATTATTATAAGTCACCGTTCTACTGTGTTTTACAAATATCTAAACAATAAAAAAATGGTCGTCACAGTATTTAATAAATAATTTACACTTCCTAAAAATCAGCAAATTTTGACATACGGTTTCAAAAGGACCGTGACAATATATTTGTTCAGCTATTTTCAAATTTCTCACATTTTTCTCACAGCTTGTATTGTCAACAATTATTTTACAAGGTGGCTTAATTTTTTTAATTTCTCTAATTTTCATAAACTTTGGAAACCTTTCACCAACACATTGGACCTTAAAAAAAAATCTTTGCGCAAATACATACAAAATCTCTTTACCTTTCACTTCTGAAAGCTTATAGTAAAGCCTTATAATTATATAAATTGTGTTACCTCTCAGGTAATTTTTGATCTGTCTGAGAATTCTCGGGTAATTTTTGATCTGTTGAGAAATGTTTGACGTCATATGTCTTTAACATAAAGATAAGTACATGATTTAACCTGCAATTTCACGTTTCAAACAGAGATGGCGATAGAGAGGACTACAGTTGTAAAAGAAGGACATTTCCACTGTAAAATTAACAGTTTTTTCTTCATGATGATTAAGAGACAAGAACTGTCACGTGATGCATGTATATCGACTGTTTGACACTGCGGGACAAGTTAATTGAACATCTGAAGTTGAAACGCTTTATTGACGTTTCCTGAAAAAACAAGTTGAAAAAACAAGCATCTACAACCACTGAGTTTTGGATCAGTTATCTGATACGTAACATCCTCTATGATTCAGGACTGTGAAAAGTTCCAAGCCACCTGGTTTCAAAGGCAGTAACGCTTAATCCTTCGCCAACATGTGCAGCACATCATCCTTCATTAAACAAGCGTTTTGTATTGGAACGGCGAAGACTAACCCGGAGTTCAACACGTAGTTCAAACAAAACAAATCAAAACAAAAGAATGGAGACAGTTTTGATGTTCGAAAAACATTATTGCTGATAGAGGAAAGCGTTGGCGGGGTTGGGCCGCACAAGCTGTTCGGAACATCTTACGTAAATTTTGGTGTGAAGTTCACACTCGACATCAAGTAACTATAACTTACACACTTGAATTAAAAGAGCCTAAAATGATGCTTTGAAACAATCCCAAGGGTAAAAATGACATTTATAAGCAAGAATTTCAGTTTTCTGATGTTCACACACATTTTGCTAATATACTATTTACTATTTTTTAAACTAATATATAATACATTTCTGTGGTGTATATGTGGTGGAAGAGAAAATATGATTTTTATGAGATGTCGCAGTGATTTTGTACAATGGAACAATAGAAATCAATGAGTGCCGATGTTTTTTGGTTACCAACGTTCTTCAAATATTTCTTGTGTTCTGCAGGAGAAATAAAGTCATACAGGTTTGGAACGACATAAGAGTGAATATATGATGAAGAGAATATCAGTTTTGGGTTAACCTTTCCCTTAACCAACAAGGATTTCTTCACTGGAAAGATGGTGATTGATGCAACCAGACAGCAACAAAACCATTGAAGTATAGGGGGATGTGATTTAGATTGAACTCATTTAAAGAAAAGAGTCAAAACTGACGGTCCTTATCAGGGATATGTTTAATGCTGGAACCTGATATTTTGCTTCAGGCACAGCAGATACCATTTCTTCTAAAATTCGCTCTTACCATCCCACAAAGTGTCCAAGCGGCATGATGATGACGGCTTGAGGAGTGATGGACGTTCTTGATACAGAGGGTCACTAAATGCCAGCCGATGTTCATGGAGGGCTAATGGAGGCCAGATGCAATGCAAAGGTCAAAGGTTATTTCCCATCTCTCTTCTCTTGTCAGTATGAATGCCGTGCATTGACACCCACATTAAAGAAGCTTAATTTCTGATAGTGACCTGACTATAGTGTCTGGCATAATATGTCTTACCGCTATAATACAATGAGTTGGTCTATTTTTTTATATTGATTAAACAGATTGGTTTAATTAATGATGGAAAAAGCCAATCTCTTGCTATTCTTTTGCAATATTGTTTAAAAATGCTAGACAAAAGGTGACCACGATTAATTCCCATACATTTGTGTTATTGTATATTTTTGAAAAATGTACTTGATTACTTGATTTACTTTCAATAATCCACTTAATTTTGATTAATTTATTACATATTTGACTATTTTAAATATATAAAAAGAATGTTATCATATATAAATAAGTATAAAACATGAATAAAAGGATAATCTGAATATATATTTTGATTTAGCATGCATATAAATATGTACACAATGATATACAATTATGTAAATAAATATATACTTGATTATATATTTGTATGTGTATAAATATATAAAGGATAACTTACTCATAAAGGATAATATATAATATAAATATATATATTATATCAAATATATAATATGTAAAAACTTCATATTCTGCATTAAAAACGTGCAAAAAATTATAAATGTATCTTTTTTTCTAAATTGTCTGGAGTACATAAATATATTTTGTCCAGTGCTGTTCAGCTAGTTCCCAATGTGCTATTATGACAGCTAATCCATACAAAGTATAGCAGTAAGTCTAGCATTTGTCTTGATCTTGAATAGGCCACGCTGTAGATTTCTGCATGTGGTAACTTCTGCGTGTCGAAGCCTTTCATTAGCACTGGAGTCAATGGCAGACGCATCAGCACGAGCATTTCTTGAGGTTGATGTCGGTTAACCCCTAAAACCCATTGTGTGGAAAATCTCTCATCACAGCGACTGCAAAGAAAACAACCGCTAAACACAAGACAACTCAATTCCACATCAAAGCGTGCGACGAAAGGCCACCGGGAACGTTAGTTTTGAAAGTGAAGCATTTACAGCTAATTCATGAGTTCACCTGTTCATACAATGTTCAAACAACTTCTAGACGACCTCATTAGACTGAAAAAGTATACTTTTGGCAAAGATTCAAACAGTAAAGTATTATATTATTTGTCCTTTAAACAAGTAATGTAATTTTGATGTATACAGTACTTGCAGCACTCTATTACGCACTGCTCCTTTTACGCAAGAATCGTTGGTGCGGTAACGTTAAAAGCCGACTCAAAACAAAGGCAGTTCTTTTACCGCATAGAAATCTGTTAACATATTGGGCATTGGTCTGTTCCCTGTCCTGAATAAACTAAGAAGATTAAAACGCGGTTTGCCTCAAAAATACTTTCAACAGCTTTTCTATTCCAGTATAATGTCTACAAATCTTAAATAAGAACATTTTCCGAGAGTAAAAGACTAGAACAGTCTTTTTGGGAAATTATATTCATGAATAGTGCTTAACAGCAAAAAATCTGCAATGTAAGAAATATTGATAGGGACCTTTTTCAGTCTTTCAATCAATTATTTTTCTTACCCCATGGGATTTTTTGTGTTTTAAACAAAATTCATAAGAGTCATATATTTTTACTGAAAACAAGACTTATTTTCTTAGGTCAGTATGCTCATCAAGAAAATGCTTCTTGATTCAAGAATTTTTAGACATTTTTACTTGAAAACAAGAAAAAAAGTCTAAGCAAGAAAGTCATTTTTTGCAGTGTGGACACTGTCAGAAGATCTACTGTATGCCGGTTTGAGTTCTGACATGGCGGCCACCCAGCAAAATTCATTTGAACGTAAAGCATTGAACTACATAATGTGGTCCTATTGGAAAAAAAAAGGAAATGAAATAAAAAGACATTATATGTGCATTTTCTAAAAGAGATATGTTGACTTACGTAATGCTATGTGGCAGCTTAGATGTTACAGTATGTGGTTTCTAGGCCGTTCTGCGTCATCCATCACCTAGCAGACGTGTAGGAATGGGTCAGGCAATGCAGACAACTGCTTGGGGCCCCGCCTTTGGGGGGGCCTCCGAGGGCTGACCAGTGAGAAACAGTCAGAAATTGTGTCTGTTTCTCAATTCAAAGAACGGACTTGTGTTCATCTGGAGAACGGTCTTATGATAAAGCCTCGGAAGATCGAACTTTGATGGACGCGCCGCATCCAATGCATCCTTGATATCGAGAACACATCCGGGTACTTTCATGCGTCCACTGTTCTTGTGTATTGGAACCGGACTTTTACGGTTATGGATGATGTAAACTGAGAACACAAGGACACAAGACAGCAGTAGAACGCGTATTGAGAACCGGCCTGTAATCCTAATAAAACGTGCAACAACATTTCGCCAACCACCTTCGCTGTGCCCTCTCTCCTGCTGTGCGTGCTGAGATATGAACACATGACATGACAACCGCTGCATCGGCTCCACCCCGTCTTTTTCTCTGCGTTATGTAGTGCGCTCTTCAATCTACGAACTCGCAGTGCGGAGTGAACTTTAGAAGAAGAGAGGAATGTTTGTGTTTTTACTCCTCTTTGCTATGACATTTGCATATGTGCAGTTCTTTGTTATAAATGCAGTTTACACAATATGATGCTGTAGCAATACAATACAGTTTCCCATCCACTATAATCTTCGATCGACACACTACACCGGTGTTTACCTCCAAAAAAAACGCTTCACAATCATGAAGGCATACTTAAAGCGAACCAGGTGCTATTTTCATTTTGATATAACACAGAGCTGACAGACAGCACTCGTATAAAAAGAAAAATATTACTTTCGAATAAATAATGACCTAGCAGCTGATTGTGACATTTATCAGAGGGATTTGTGCTTGTGATATCCCTATTGAATTAGAAAGTGTGTTCAAATTAACGTGAAAGGGATGATGAGGAATGAACAATTGTATTTTTTTAAATAAAATTAAGAATAGAACTGTTGTTATCAAATGACGTGTCATGAATGTTTTTAGGTGCATTGCTTTTATGTGCACTTCTATGAAACCGTGACAAAAATAGAAAAGTGTTCAACTTTTTAATGCTAATCATACCTTTTTACATAGGAGCATTTCTTAAAGACGCAGTTTTGACGCAGCGGCCACTAGCGTTGTATTATAGATTTGCAACGAATCACTCAGTCCAAACAGGACGGTGGCCACCATAGTACAAAAAGATGTCGTTCTCATGTTGACGCAGGGAAGAGATCATGCGGGCAATAGAAAGACTGTAGAAAGAGCAATGTCTTATTTATTACATGAAATAAATGGTCTGTGGGTTTTAAGTAAAAAAATCAGGCAGGAGCTAGGACCTGCGATAATATTATAAAGTCTTTCCAGCAGAGACCCGTTAGGACCCGCGGTACTAAGGCTTTTAGCAGAGATACTCAAGATACTAAGACTCTTTTATATAACCATATAATCTGCGGGTCACATGCATTCCGAACCGTAGACTACGATCCGTATGGATCATGGATCCGTTTCACCACTAAACCGAAAGGGAGAGCAAACGCGCGTTGTAGAGTTGTTTGTCCGTTTAGCGTTGCTGTACAAAACATGGCGGCGAATTCATTGTATGTAGGGCCGCTCTCTATGTAGATATAAATAGCTAATTCTAAGGTATAAGAAACATAAGGGTTCATTATATAAGGTCTTTACAGACCATTGAAGAAAAAGTTTTGTATATTATATTGCCTTTCTGTCAATAGATCCTCCTTAAAAC
The DNA here is from genome assembly GCA_008369825.1 of Triplophysa tibetana. NCBI lineage: Eukaryota > Metazoa > Chordata > Actinopteri > Cypriniformes > Nemacheilidae > Triplophysa > Triplophysa tibetana. The sequence continues at coordinate 9,018,764 of CM017896.1, read as the reverse complement.
CCTGTGTTGTTCCTTTAATTTTCAATGTACTGGTAATTTATAATAAATATTTGTGCGTTGACATCATAATGTTGTAAAACTAAACTTTTTATGTTATTTCACTTGTCTTCGTTCGATACTTGTACAATTTTCCTTTTGGACAAATATATATATATATTCACAAAAAAAAGTCAGAAGGGCCAAATTTTCCTTGGGCCACCACTTAATTTAGCTTCCCCTCTGTCTCTGTCTTGGATGGATGGTAGCATAAGTGTTTGTAAAAGTCATCATTTGAAAAAGCAGGCCTTCTGTATGATGCCATGTACACCTCACGGATAAAAACAACTAGAAGGATTTACTTCGTTTACTGCGTTTTTGCACAGTTCTAAGTAAACTTTACTTAATTTTTTTGTGTCAACTATATTTTAAGTCAAATAAAAAATCGAATTAACAAATTAAATCTGCTTGTTGTTTTTTCAGTGTTTTTACCCTCACAAAGTATACTCAAGTAAAGTATTCTAATAATACTAAAAAATACTGCATACTAACAATAATGTATTTTCCCGTAGGCCTACTTGTTTATTTCAATACTCCTTGGGATTAAACTGGCCCACTTTTTAGTTTATAAAAGTACACTTTTAAGTACTTTAAGTGTACCAGAAGTCAATTTTAAGTACACCATTAGTTTACAAAACTTTACGACGAGTGAACTTGTAGGTATAATTGATAGTTTACTAGTTTTGACAAAATACTGAAATAACACTCTGAAGTATATCTCACTAAATTACAAGTTTAGTTGTTTTAAAACTTTAAGTAACAGTTAACTATAAACAAAGTTGAACGTTTTACTAGATTTTACTAGAACACTTAGAAGAATACTGTCACTAAACTACTTGTTTGGTTGTTTTAAACTGCGAGTAGTTACTTAGTGTTCTTCAAGTAACCCTAAAACTGTTCTTATAGGTTACTAGTTATATATTATATTGTTACTGTAAATACTAAAACATGTACGTTTATAAGACAGTACGGACAACTATGTGAAAAGGGTTTAATAGGCTACTCAAACAAATGAGTAAATCAGACTCAAAAAATATATTTGTATAATAAATATATTTCTCAGAAGTACATTACCAATAAGTATATGGTAAGCATTCCTTCTTGTTTTTTGTTTTAAGTATATTAATAGCACACTTGAATGAATTTCTGTTTTGTAAGGATGTGTTCTGTTTTGGTACAGCATTCATATAACATCATCATATTTTCTATTCACTGAATCAATCAAAAACAAAAATACTCATTTGGATTTGTAGGTCCAACGTCTTCACGTTGCGTCCAGTAGATTCGAGTTTACAGAAAGCAGTGACGTGGATTTTCCACAGTTCCTCATCATAAGGACTTAATATAATACAGCAACAAAAATCATAATGGTACAGGACAACTTTGTTTGTCTGTATCTTTTCAAAAGATCATCATTCACAGCCACAGAAAGCTCAGAAAAAGGTCACCGTCTCAAACAGCAAGAGGACTGCTTTCCATTTCTTTCATCATGACTTTCCAAATGTCTGTATTCCAGATTCATCTGCAACTTTATCAAGAAGATACAACGCACCGAATCAGCTACCCAGACTCAAACTCATTGTCCGAGAACATTCCATCGCAGGATAGTCAAAAAGGTCAAATAATCTCCTTGGATGTAAGGACGTTAAATGGCAAATTAAGTTATGGTACATATTCTGTCTCCTACCTCGTGTCTCTTGAACGAGTGCCGTATTATATTCTCAATCCGGTTAGGGGTTTCCCAAATTATAACAGACAAATTGCGGCAAATGAACCCATCACTCAGGATTTGGCAGCCCTGTATTGCAGGCATCAATAATCCACTCTTTGTTTATAGTCAAACCAGCTGCCCTGCTGGGCATAGCAAGTGTAACATAACGAACCTGGATTCACAAGACAAACCGTACTAATATCAATTACATTTACCCGCATTATGATAATTGGCCACAAGCGCATTTTGAAAATGAATTTTATATGTAAAGCATATCTTCGGAAAGCCCCGGTAAGAGCGTTCAAACCCTCTGTAAGAACGTGAGACTGTAGGCCATTAGTGTCCTCAAATATTTTACAAATCGTCCTGAATCATGTACTGGGGTTGTGTGGGTGCAATTCAGAGAAACCATGAATACATCAGGCAAACCGACGGTGTGGTAATTGGCACCAATACTACAGCTCAGACACAAAAAAGCCTCTGTGGAGGTTTAGAACCTGAAACGACAGATATAGCACTGGGTGTTGACACTGTTCGACGGTGGCTAAGATTTGGCCATCAACCAAAAAATTCCCTTCACTTTATCTGACAGTGGTATACTTGTTTTACACTCATTATGGTCTTCACCTCAATGTTTTCCATGAGGGGATTCCCAAATATCGACTGAAGATGTGGACTCGGGTTAAGAGCGTAAGGCAGGTTCGTGGCCACCATTGACTACCATAGTAGGAAAAATTGCTTCATAAATTTCTTTGTTCTGTTGAAGACAAAATCATTTATGTTGAATACTGTCCCTTTAAGGAAATGAGAGGCATTAACAAATATCTCTTCCTATGTTCCACAGAAGAGTTCATACAGTCCTTTTGAATACATTTTTCACAGAGAACGGTTACTGAAATGCAAGTTAAACCTTTCAGCATGTCTGGGAATGGACGGTCTGAAAACTGTAACAGTGTGCTTAAGGAATTTTTCACATGACAATGTGTAATACAGAACATTCAGAACAGAATGCAATTTTTTTTATTGCAATAAAAACAATTTTGACCGTAAAAAGAAATTCGGAAAGAAGGTATATTGATATTTGCTTCGAATGAAATCATTTGCCCCGTGAATAAATCTAACCCTTACAAAAGATCCCATTGTCCCGCTAACGCCCAACTTTTCTGTAGTCTGCCGAATTTATATACCTTAAATAGTTTCCCCTAGATCTTGAATCTCAAACTGGAATTATGAATGGACCATATACCTCTTTGTATCCCGTCCGTGATCAAAATACGTTCTCGAAGCAGTTTCTCAATTACCATAGACACTATTAATGGTTAGGTTATGCCCTCCTGTGGTCGTCATGGCAACTCATCCGCCATATGTCATAGGAATTCGGTTTTGTGATGTAACAGCAAGACCAGAGAAAGTTGACTGTGCTCATGCCATGCGAACACAACTCAAGCGACTCTCTGCTTTTGTCATGAGAACAGTGTACAAGTTGGTAATGCGGAAACGTTGAATGAAATACATCTTCCAAAAAGAAAGAAAAACACACATTTAGTTTTATCTTACATCTTACATATTTTTGAGATTCTGTAAAATATTTGTAATTACAGAAATAACTTCAAAATAGACTTAACAAGTAAGGTGTAAATAACAGGAAATCATCTAATTTACTTAAAATGACATTTTACAGGTTTTACTTGCACCCTAGCTGTCACGGTATTAACGTTTTTTATAGTTTTTAAGTGTGTGGATTGGTACACGACAGTAAGTCTATTGCTTGTTTGTAGGCATGAAAAGTATATATATATACATATCTTGCATGTTGATTCATGTTGTTTAGTACCTTTCTTGTTTGTAATTAATTTCTTTTACACATCTGATAAAAACTTGAGATCATTCCTAATTTTCATTTATTAAGCATTTCTAGATGTATTGTCTGTCCAGTGTCTTCTGAATTGAAAAAAAACATCAGGAGTTACAAAGTCATCTAACAGCCCGAGAAAAAATATGTGATAAAAAAATCTTAATTAAAGAAATTTAAATTAACAATATAAAAAATTTTTACTTTTGGGAAATATTGTTTGTAGTTAAAAGAATTAAACAAAAATAATAATCTTACCAGGAAAAAACACACCATGCCATGCAACTGGCTTTAGTTAGTTTGAGGAACATAACAAAAAGAAAAACTGAAAATTCATACATAAAAGGATTTGTTAAGTAATAACGAATTAAAGTGAAAATGATTCAAATGTTTGTATGATAGAAAGGGAAAAAACAAGACTATAAATTAGTAACAAAATATATAAGTTAGATATATATTTCCATTTTAAGGTTTGTGGATGATATCCATTCACAGAAAAGAAAAAGTACCTTAAAAATACAAAAATCCCTCAGTTCACTTTATTGCGATAGTAAAAAATTGCTTTGAGCTCCATCTTTAAGCAATGTAAGTTTAATATTTTACCCGTAAAATGATGGGGACACAAAACACGACAGAGACTCAAATATGTACTGTGTTTAGATTTTAAACAGATGTTTTAAAGCTTCTGTTTAGCTTAACATTGCCAAATCCACATTACACAGGAACCCAAGCTTTTTACGTCCTGTGGTTTGTTAAATTAAAACATAAACCGTAAAACATATTTGCTGGTTAACTGGCATCATTTGCATATGCCACATAAAAGGTCTGTTTCCGAGGAACACGGTGTTGCTGTTTTGTGATCTGAAGTTATCAAATTTCCGAGGTCACAGTTCTGTAACATCATGCCTTCCAGATTTCCAGCGCTTTGATGGCCGTGTTCACGGTGTGCTGGTGTACTATGAAATCGCATGAATAACAACATGCCCAAAACTTTTCTTTAACGGCAGCCAAACATCGTGACCTCTCACCCCTTTGTGATTTCCACTTATTTTTCTTTCTTTTGTTAGGGATTCACATTTGAAGATTATTCCCATGTATTATTTATTTACAACCCCTTAGATGCTCTTTAAAGAGTTTTCACTTACTTGCAAATGTAGGGTATCGTCACAGATGAAACTTGCACATTTTTGATACTACATTTGCAACGCAGATGTAAAGCATTAAACGTAAAAATGGAAGAATTCCAAACAATAGATTTGTTAGCCTTTGTTTGTATGACTTTTAAAAGTGATATGGAAAAATTGACATAACTCCAGGATATAGCCTTATTGTGGCAGGGTGTTGTCACAACAGTCAGCCGCAAACAAGCACACAAATGTGTAACAAATTTGTGATCAGAGAAGGCTTCATATTGAGCAACAGCATCAGTTGATATGCTTGACCGGTCTTCTGAAGGATTTTTTGAAAGCCATATGAAGCAAGTAACCTTACTCTCTTGCAGTTCAATAGGTTTACATATAACATAAATAGAAATAATAAAGGTCTGGCTTTTCAAATATAGATCTAGATGTAGATAACAGCTGTTCCTGTTATTTAATTTTTTGTTCCTGTAGCTGAACCGGTAGAGCATTGTGTAAGAAGCACACGTCGCGAGTTTGATTTCCATAAAGCTTGAAAGCACTGCAAGTTTAAATCTTCCAAATGTAAAAATGCAATTAATCTTTATAGTGATCCCCAAGTTAGAAAAAATTGAATGTCTCACAAATGTCTCCATTAGTTTAAGTGATCTCAACAATAACACAAACTGAGATGAAGATAGCAAAGCCTGCAGTCGAACGTCAATACTTTTCAAGATTTCGATTCGAACTTTGACATTTCTCATTAAATTGACCCAAATTCAGATTTTTTTGACCTCCACAGTATATATTCATGTTACACCTCAATGGTCTTAATGTAATTTAACAATTGTCTCATTTGTTTCCATTATTTTCGCCGCAAGCAATTTTATGAGAAACATCTAAAGAACACCGAGTCAAATCTCCTGAGCTATGAAATTACAACCTCAGAGTAATAAAACACGTTCTTGTGAAGTATAATCTCATCCTAAACAAGCTACAAAAACGGTTTGCAAACATCAATAAACTGAACTGTAAAGAGAATTTGAATCCTCCCATGAGTCAATGTAAGAAAATGAGAAACTCTAAACTAGACTAATTTACCAAGAGGCTGTTAAATCAACAGATTATTGTGTTTAAAAGGTAACAAGAAATTCAAAATACTGATGTCTTCGTTGTTCTTATGTTCTTACATTGTGAGTCAAAGCACACATGAAAGCCTCTCAATGAAATAAAGCCAAACTTTTAGAAGAGCAGGAGATTAAAACAACAAACCCAGAGGGATATTGTAAACAAAAACACTGATAAATGAGTTCCCGAAGCGAGGCGGTTTTGGGCTTCTTTATGACGGGCATTAAGATTTAGAGCTAATAAAGCACAATGTGCTCTATAAAACCAAGTAGTCATGAAACCAGCGCTCACTTGCCCCATTAGAGCGCCTGCCGTGTTTGTTAACACAAGACTACAGCATTCATCTTTCCTCCGAGAGAAACGCTGCGCGAAGAGGCTTCCCTCAGACGACCTCTCTGGGTATTTTGGCATTCTGTCAAATTTGGAAAAATATGTTTAAAAAAGAACTTTGCTTCCTACATCATCGGCACATGTGCCTAATAAACACTAGACGAAATAAATCATGAGGGTTAGATGGCGTGAAATGCTATTATTAGAGTTCTGCCGATTATACGAAAGATTGACAACAATGCAAAACTGAAACATTTGAATCATTGAAACATGAACCTGAGCTACATTATTCAAGTTGACAATAGTTTTGATACGCACGTATAAATCGTCGACAGGGACTGAAACATGTTGTGCGAAAGCCTATGATGTTTGTTTCACTGGTACAATAAAACCAAGGAATTAAGGATACAAACTTAAAACAAAAGAAATGAATGTGATCTCGAATCCTGTTAAACAATTACTCCATTACACATCTTATGAAGGAAAACTTTCGTTTTTATATGTGAATAAAGAAGATCTTACCCTGAATAATATAATGAACTTGTTACCATCTAAGAGATATTATTATTATCATTATCAGAGTTTTGCTTTTTTTTAATAAATTTGTTGTACCGTTGGAGGACAAGTCCATCTTCACTATTATGCAGCGACTAAGTCATAAGACTAAAGAGTCAACACTGTGATATCAAAACATCACAAGAAGACTTTCATTCAATAGAATTCAAATAGTTTATTAATCATATACGTTTATCCTTCCATCAATGCAGTTCAAGAGGTCTAGAGGTTAGGCATCAAGCCCTTCACGTCTCACAGGAGGATGTTTTGGCTCTGTAACAGCTCTATAAGCCGTTCTTATTTGATACTACTGTTGGTCATCGTCTGACCCTTGCAAACCCCTTTGCCGGCGACCTCAAAGGCAGCACCCTTATAAGTGGCCACACATTTATCGTCAGTACGCAGATCCGGCTGGACTTGCTCCCACACTTTCTTCTTAGGGTTCAACTCCTTGTCAGGCTCACCTAGAGGAACACAACATATAAGACAGACTGATTAGTTTTAACATTGCAGTTTTTTATCCGAGAGCTTGAATTTTAACAAAAGCCACATTTCACATTTTTTAAATCAACAACCACTTCCATGAGCCAGTTTATAATTCACCATATAGAAGCTGGAACACAAAATAAAATGAATTAACAATGGCTTAAAATTCGTTTTTTTGACCACACTATTAAATTCAATGGTGTCACATGTTTGGACAAAAACATCTAAAACATTCTTCAAAATATCTTCTTATGTATTCTGCAGAAGATATAAAGTCATGTAGGTCTTGAATATACTTTATAATGTATTCTTTTATCAAATATTATCTTTAAAAAAAAGCATATTTTCTTTGGTTTAGTAATTCAATACAGTGAAAAAGTAGCATCATTAGTTTTCTCCACCTCTTCTAGCTTGATCACACAAACAACGGTTGTGTGGGTAGTACAGTCTGTCCCCATTAGTTTTTATGAGACAGGATACAGACATGTGCAGTAAATACAAAAGACAAATACAACTTAAGTCTTCCAGAAGTACAAATTATTAGGAAACTTGAATTTAAATGAAAGCATACCGAACAATAACAAAGCATTCAATAAAAAAACATTAAAAGAAACAGTAAATAAAATACAAAGAATTTATAAGTTAGCGACTGACATTCATCCCTCTCATCATGTACATTTATGCATTTGGCGGATCATTCTTTGCCAATTGTCTCTGAAGGTTTTATGTTGTCTGTGGAATTTCAGCCCATAACCTTTGGCAATGGAGAGCAAAGTGCTTTAGCAGTCGAGCTACAGACAAACCCTATTTATTCTGTTTTTTCCAAGGATGGTCTTTCAAAGACTTGCTTTTACTGCAAATGTATTATTTTACCTAACAACTTAAATCTTTTAAAGTCTTTCAAGATATGATGGCACAAATATCAAACTTAAGAAAACTTACCGAATTTTATTGCAAATGTATAGAGAATAAAACTCTTTGAGTAAGATTTTTCAGATGAAACTAAAGAAAATTTTCCAAGATTTAATGCCTCAAATCTCACAAACTTTAGAAAATGAACCAAATGTTACTGCAAATGTATTGTATGTGCATAGTAAATAAAAAAAGTGTTACGTTTTTTTGAGTTTTGATGCCTTCGATCACACAAATTTCAGAAAATGTACCAAATTAATTTAAAATTTATTGTATATACACGTGAATTATTTAAGATTGACTTTTCTTGGATTGAATTAAAAACAATCTTTGATGCCACAAATCTCACAAACTTTAGACAACTAATAAACTGTATTATAAATGTAATGTTTGAACCTAGCAACTCAAAATATTTTAGTTGGATATTTTTAGATTCAACTACGACACTCAATGGACTAATAAAACGTATTCAACCTGTGGAAATTGACTAGGACCCTGCCAAATGAGTTCTGGAGCTTGTCCTCTCGGAAAATATCTCTTTGCAATTTTTGGGGGTGAAATAGGCATCAGACTCTAATTTACTGACTCGTTTGAAAGAAGTGGTAAATCACTCATTTAAAATGATGCGATTCGCTTTGATAAATGTGCCCAAAGCGTTCAGGCACACTTCACGAAAACACACTATGGTGTCGTTGAACTTGTGAACACCCACAATTCAATACACTGTTGGTGTAGAAATATAAAAAGGTACCTGGGAAACCCTGGCAAGAAACCCTGTCTCCAGGCATGGCTCCGCTCGGGGGATCCAGGATTTCCACCTTCTCTGGAGAACTGGCACACATGACCATGGCTTGGGACAACACGCCTCTCATCTTGGCAGGCTTGAGGTTGCACAGGAGCACAGCCATGCGATTTTGCATCTGAAGATTGAGGAATTGAGCGTAAAACAGCTTAATGGATCTGGTCACGGATCATAACGGGATTCAAGAGATTTCAGTATTTGTACGACTCCTGACAGTTAAACATAATGCAATAAATTAAATTTGCTGGCGGATTCCATTAAACAGGTTTCTTTGCACTCGTTGCAGCCTTCAAATTAAAAAATCTAAAAGTTTGCATAGTGGTTTATAATGTGTTATAAATATCATAAGATTAAGAATTCATAGCAAGAGAATATTACTTTTTATGGTCAAGATTAATGGGAACCAGAACAAATGAAATAAATAAAATAAGCATTCAAAAATCACCTCTTCCAGTACAAAATCCCAGTGCATGTAGACATTCATTATGATCTGAACTATAAATGCACAAACGCATGTTATGTTAAAACAACCGTAAAAAATAAGTCAAAACCAGAGGGGAAACCCCAAAAGATTAAATGAAGGAGAGAAACAGATGCTTTTTAAGGTGTAATTATAATTTCTGATGTACTGCTAGGTATCCCCTAAACAAATCGTAAACTCAGGGGTCTGGAAAATAATACATGCAGTCTACACGGAGCAGGTTTATGGACCTGCGTGAAAGCACGGCCATTCAGACATTTTATATGAAACAGTAAAAGTGAAATATCCCCTTTTTCGAAATATTCTGACACGTAACACCCAATTAACAAGAGTTGCATTCAGTCTTGCTGGCACACAAAGATGGCTCTCAGATATAGGTGTCAAAATGTACAGTGCTGAAGTTTTTTTTCCAGAACGCTCTCCAGTACGGGTGTAAATATAAGATAGATTGTGTTAAATTACGATTTAGTTTTATGAATAACGCAATGCGTCTCAATCTCAAACTTGTCCATGAATCACTTCTATTATTTCACTACAATGTTTGAAAATATGAACATACAATTGAACTCCATAGTGGATTTGGGACTTTTCTTTGAGACTTTGAAGCTCCAACACATTTGAGAATGGAAAAACATTTTGGTAAATCATCAAACTTTACAATAAATGAGAGTCTTTTTCTTCCAAAGTTTAATAAAGTACCCGTTTTTTAATTCAAGCAATTGTATATTTTTTAAATAATTTTACTTTATAGCTGAAATCCATAAGGTTTGTCCTTTCTATCTCAATCTTGGTATATTGCCATTTAGAAAAAAATTGCAGGTCACTTTACGGATCTAGTGACACGTGTGTTGAAGACGAAACCAGACATTTCTTATGAAATTGGACCCGACAGCAAAAAAGATAAATTATTATTAATAAGCTTACTGTTGCGAATGACAGTTTTCAACACTGATATTTTTTCTACTTGCTCATTAATTTGAATATATTTTCGATTTACTTTATATAATTTTCGCATATTTTGAACACCAAACAGTTATAGATTGCCATTTTGAGTAATTGACTCCAGTTACTATAATGATAATATTGACCTTCTCACGCCTTCACCCGTAGGAAAATGTATTCATCAACTTATTAATAAATTAAATTATTAATTATTGTTTTTGCTATTAAATTATTAATTATGTATTATATTAAAAGTGTAGTAACCATGATTTATTGTTATTTTGTATCAATTCGTATAAACATAGTTTTACTACAAATAATCTGCCACAGCACATCTCCTTAAACTCACCAGGAACGAGCCTCGTACTTTGGGGGAAAGGGCCTTTTGCTCAGCTGCTCCCAATCTGGGGGTGGTTTCAAATGCGGCCTTAAATTTACCTTTTTAGACAAGCTTTTAATTGATGCAACCGATGTATCAGCCGCCGATATTAACCTGCCGATATTGGATTAATTTAACACCATCGGCATATGGGCATTGGCATGAAAAAGTCCGATACCTATGGTTTATTAGAGCTGTATGTTTTATGGGATGCGAAAACACTGACGGAAAGTAGCAAACAGGCCAGAAGGTAGGACTGAAATGGTTTTAAAATTCAAATTGCGCTATGAATAGCGCTAATAATAATTCAGCTGCTGTTTAAATATGCAATGTACTTTTTCTGTGTGTGAATGAGTGGTGTGGTTTTGTGTACTGTAGTAGACTTTTTAACATCTAGACGTGAACACATTAACTGAAGCAGCTTCAGGCGCATTTTACAGTTTCATTTAAGAGAAGCTGCCGTCAAACTTTGCGGCAAGCCGTCAAAATAAAAGTCCACTTAACCACATAAAAAACTTTTACTAAAAATGTACAAAGCAGTAATTAAATGTAATGAGACTTAAAACAGCAAAAGATAAAATACAAGACGTTATATATGGAATGATTTTGCGGACTTAATTAAAAAGGAATTGCAATCTGCATTTGCAAATGCATTTTTTATTTTATTTTGTCAAAATTGTGACGTAATTTTAAACGCAAATGCAAACCGTTTGCATTTCCATGAAACGTACAATGTCTGTCAAATTTCAAGAGGAAAAGCAAAGTTTATTTGCAAATTAATTACCTCTGTTTTACGAGTTACGACCCTGCCATATTTAAATCGCAATGTCATTTCCCCATATGCTATTTCACTTCCTCTGGTGCGAGTATTAAGCCTGCAAAAACTCAAATGAAATCTCAAATCCCTTTGCATTTGCGTTTCCTCTGACTTGTATCGAAACCTGTCAATCAATGGGGGGGTGGGCTTATTCAACAGGGTGTGTTTGTATCGGGAAGTGACGTCATTCACCCTCGTCTGGAACTTAAGTAGATACAGTAGGAAAGTAATACAGCTAAACACACTAGGAGTCGAGTTAACGCATGCTGTTTCGTAACTATTACAACTGTACTCATAATCGGCGTTGAAAGCTATGCAGTTTTGTTTTTTTAGTTTGGAAATAACTACTGCTGGAACTCTGTTAGCATGTGAAACTTCGGTGCAGGATATATAATCATTACCTTCTGCAACATTCCTCTACACATGTCCGTTTGTTTATGGTATTCGTTTTCACAGTACGCCGAAGTCAAAGCAAGGACATGACATTTATTGACTGTGACCGTATGCTGCATCATGATTAATACATGTTGTAAACCATAACAAAACATGTTCACTTTTTTATGAATAAACACCATCCTGCATCATCATTTTTGTTCATTATACATTTAATAAGTTAATAATAAATGAAATAAGTACGTGAAACTTGTGCTCTAGTGTTTTCTGGACACAGAAGTAGCTGTCATCTACAAATTACTTGATGAAGATGTTTCTGTATTTAAACATTAATTTAATATCCGAACAGACTTTTTCCACAACATGTGCAGTAAATGAGCCCATCTGGTGATGATGCACCAACCTGACAAATTAATGTAATTATGATGAATCCACACTGCTTTGATATGACTATTACTGGTAGCTCATTGAGATCACCAGAACGCAAACAAATAGAAATGCAGTTTGCAATTCCTTTTCAATTAAGTCCGCAAAATCACTCCATATTTATATTTAAGTTTATATTAAAATAGTTGTACATTAAGCTCTATTTCATGGATTCAAGGTTCAAAACATTTATTTTATTATAGTTTGAATAAATGCTGTAATACATAATAAAGTATATTTTCATGTGGGTAAAAGTTTATTACTTTTATGTAGTAAAAAAAGGAAAACACACATCCCAGAAAATAAAAACAGAAAAAATGGAATCTGTGATAAAACGGATTTAATGGAGCTCTAGTTTATTAATTAACTGCATGGAGGAAATAAATTGCATGTCTGAATAATCCAGCAAAATAATTAAATAGAAATAGCACAGACTTTATTTAAATTTATTAAAGAAGTGTACAATTTTAAGTCAAATATGGGTTAATGTTGATAATAAAATAAATATTTGATAGCAGAATTTCTCCCTGTGAAGATTGTTATGTTGTCTTATTGTGTTTGAATCTTAATTTAAGCCTTTCTAAAAAAAATGGATCCAATTCATGTTAAGTAAAATTTATATAGTGCAAAAAAACCAGCTAGTATTGTGTAGTATTGTATGCAATTGAGCAATATTGGTATGGGAAACGGTGCACTCCTAATTTGATCTTATTCCTTCTTCTTTCTTTTGCTTAATATAAAGTGTGTTATCAATACAATTCATTATTATTATTACTACAAATGCTGTACTTAAACCATGCTTACTGTAGTAAAACAATGTTTGCTTTTTCAAGAACAACCAAGTTTACGAAGCTCCTTTAATTCTGAAGTTCTGCAAACCTTAGGTAGAAGGTAAACACCGCTGTCAGGTGGTAGGTGCGTAGATTCATTACCTGATCGAGAGGGATGTGTTTGACCAGACCGCTGACAACAGTACGTGGAGCCGCTTCCCCAACATCCACCTGCTCGACGTAGAGCGAGTCTGCATCAGGATGCTTTTCGGCGGTGATAATGCGGCCCACTCGGAGATCCAACCGTGAAACATCCACTTTCGCATCCTCCTGGGGCGGGGCGGCTGCTTTCTTTTCTTTCTTCTCACCTGGACCACAAAGCACCAGAATGAGATTTCAGACATTTTCTCATGTTCACAAAGGATGGTTGTGGTCGTGCAGTTGAATGACTCATTATCTAACACACAATAAATGTTGGGATCTCACCCATGAAAAGGCACAAACTGTGTATGAAGTGCTATTATATAAGTATGTTTATAGGACATTGAGACTGGGATTTTATTACGCGTCCACTCGGAGGAAATGTGCTTTCGGTTTCCGAGGTGCTTTTTAATGCCATTCTTTGAAAGTTATTTTGACCAAGTAGATATTGTTCCCAGAGGAGCTACTTTTAAGAGTCTACAACAGGAAAGAATGCCGGCTTGTCATTTCTGTTTGGAATCCGAGCTTTCCCAAAAGTGAAAACGATTCTGCCAACATCGGCTGGGTACACTGTGTTTCTAATCAATCCAACCTTTGGGAACAATTCGACTTTATCTGTGTTTCTGGAACTGTGGCGGGGGGGGAACCAACAAGCTTTAAAAACGTTACCTTTGTGTGTAATCTTATGTCACAAAAATGAACCAAAACTATTTACAAGCTTATGATTCTCTGATGATTTCTTATGATCCTCTGACAATTTTGGTAAAACAATCATACTGAAATTATTTTGACAAAAACATAACATGTGATACTTTCCATCATTGTACATTAAACCAAAATATCAGAACTCAACTACAAAAAAATGTTTTTGGTCTCCAAACTGAGAGTTACTCCGTAAATGCTCTAGTCAAGTCAAGTCAACTTTATTTATGTAATGTTTTAACAAATTTCATTGTTTCAAAGCAGCTGTAAATGAAACATATTGACTATAAGCAAAACATTAAAGTTAAACAAGATAAAACAAAAGAAGTGAACACACACAGAATACTGACACGCACACAGGTCCATACAAATCCACATGCATTAAACACAATATACAATGGTACACAATATACACACGCATGACACACACACGGCGTGGTTTTCTCAGAGAAGGACACATTAATGATAAAAGAGAGAAACAGAGGTCAAATATTATACAGACTATGATTTCCTATATTAGATAATAAATCAGTTTAGCAAAATGTTAGATTTTAAGTTATATTATTAAATACGAAAACTTTAAATTCTAAAGCTGATGTCAGCAGCCCCCCCTGGTCAGGCAAACAGTGCAAAAAACTGTATGCAAACGGTGGCGAGGACTGCCTCAACTGGCTTTAGAAAGAGTAACTCTATATAAATTCATTCATTTTACGTTAACTTGAAAGCAGATATGCACCGATACTAAATCCATCATTCAGTTGACTATATTAAAATAGTGACATTTGTCGATACTGATTCTGAAGATCAAATGAATATTTCTCAACTTTCTGAACACTATTCATTCAAATAATGACTATTAATATTGAACATCAAACTGGTGATGTTTCTTAACATTTTCTACACACGGATCCCAAATTAATTGGACTTTCCTGTATTCTTTTGATTGACAGGATATATCGGCCCTGATCATCGGCTGTTTTAAACTATCTGCCAATAGTGTGATTAACTTGACCAATAACGATAATTGGCCAAAATATCAGTGCATCTCTCCTTGAAAGTGACCTGCGGTAAAAATACACTGTTATTGTCAAATTTGACTTTAGTTCACTCATTATCCTATTGTTCTTCTTCTCAAATGCTTAATAATACAGAGTATATAAGAGAATTTTTAGGCAATGGTTACGTAAAATGAGCACGGCATATTTACGGCATATTAATATACAGACGATTTTTGTAGATTGATATAGACCATAATTCTGACTTATTTTAGTTTACTGTACAGTACTTATCTGAAGCCTAGCATTCATCCAAACTGAGCAAGAGGATAAAACCGACGCGTCATCTGGCCCAAAGTGAACTTGTTTTTCCCTAAATGGCATAAATAATGAATAAAAATATGAGTGATCTGTACTTAGATTTGAACAAAGCGTTCCCAATTTCAAGGATCTTGAATAATTAGAAATGAAAACCCTATTCATAATAACTAACCATGAAAGGAAATCAGATACATTTCAAATGCTCTATTGCTTGAGGCAGGAATGGTATGAAATATAGCACCATTGAGTGACGCCAACAAATCTGCTTTGTTTTTAGACGGGTTCAACTAGGGCTTGATGTTTCGATTCATCGATTTTTAAAATGCGGTAGATTCAATATCGACTCTCAAACGTCATGAATCTTTTTTTTCCCCTTCATATTTCCGCAAGCATTAATAATACTCTAAGAGATCATTAACGTGAATCTTATTGCAACTACTAGTCTTCTCCACAAGATGTCACTTTTGTTTTTCTACCGGGGATGTTTCAACAGGGATACTATGGTTCATTCATTGCTTACTTAACATGGCGGATGCAAGTATGTCGTTTTTTGTTCAGACGAAGCGCATAATGACATACCATGCGACTTTTTGGATAAACCTTAACTTTCATTCAGTGGGAAAATGACGGCAGTACTGCCCCGCGAGGCCTGCCTTCCTACACACAGGGCTCATCTCTTTCGCACTGTGACTCTATGCAGATATGTGACGTTGCAGTAATAATATGTGACGATTCAAGCTGGTTGAGATGATATTTGAATCGCAGTACATGATTTGAAAAGCTGGAGCCGCTGTGTTTGCAGCCAACTTGGAAAATGTGGATATGCTGTTATTGCTTAAAAATACAAATTAAATTTTTCGTTTATTTTAAAGAGACGTTTGTATTATTTACTTTATTATTTGACATAAAATGTATTTTTAGTTGACATAGAAATGTGGAGAATTTTAGAAATAATAAAAGGTCAGTTGTTCATTTCAAATGTTTCTCTTCTACTTTTGTGAAAATAAATCGTGAATAAATCGTATTGTGAGATCAGTAACTAGAATAGCATCGCGAGCTAAGTGCATCATTAAACTATCCCTTTAAGGATTAGTTTAGAAAAAAAAGATGACGGATGCTGTCATTTTCTAAATTAACAATAAAACGCCATAGCAGCAAAGAAAATGTTACAGCGAAGAACATCAAACCTATATAGCTACAGAAAACTTGAAATGTAGTAATTTGGACAATTGCGGTACTACAGTACTTTCTGCCATATCTGGTCATTAACTGTAAGTAAACTGTATCAAAATTATTAAAAATAATCCCATGAAAAACATTACCAAGTTTGAAACATCACAAGGGAGATCCGGTTTTATTTTTGGATGAAATATTGCTTAAAGCTTTTATTCATTACCCTGCTAAATCTTCTTCCATTCATAGATCATATTTAAACTGCAGTATTTGAGTCAGGTAAATAATTCAAAGTGCTATTCTGTGCACTAATTCAAAATGAGACCTCTGTTAACACGACTGAAAAGCCAAAACTGTTCAACGTTGCTAAAGATCAATCAACAGAAATGTCTGGAAACGTCACAGTGCAGTGATAAGGTCTATTCGTCAACATCCTAAATACCTTTTTTCTCAGCCTTCATCTTTTTTGTAGCATCGTTGTCTTTGGCGGGAGGGTTTTTTGGAGCTGGGGCAGATGCAGAAGCTGCTGGGGCAGATGGAGCTGTTGATGTTGGTTTAGACACACACTGGACACCGTGGTCCACCGCAGGCATGGCCACGTCTTTTACTGAAAACAACCAAATCCAGACAGATAACTTTATGAATCCGAAAGGCTAACATTATTTATTTAATAATGAAATACGACGACAAAATGAAGAGTTCTGTTCAGGGCTGCGTTTCACAAAACCATCGTTGCTTTTGGGAAACGCAGTCCTGAACAGACATTCGTCGCCTTAGAAGTAGAAGAATTTGACAATAAATGCCCCAACCGGTTTGGATGTTTGCGTGCATCTTGCACATGAGCAGTAACGTTAAATATTTATTTCCCGTCGCAATGGGAGCGTGCACCTTGCGGCTGAACAGCAGCACAAGTCTTGCAATTGCAAGTTAGTATTACGTTATATTAAATATACCCACGATAAAACATTTTCAAAAAACAGTCGTGTTCCCCTCATATCTGCTCAATATAAGCATTTAATATGATGTGTTTTAGTTTTAACTGTTTCTCTATATGCTATGATGAGAAATAAGGCTGTTAGCAGGACTTGCAGCATGATGTGATCGTTTTCCTTCCACATTTCTAATTGAAGCCTTTGTTTTATGATAACAAAATATGATTTCAGGAAATAATGAAGCCATGGTGTTTATGTAAAACATCACATGCATGTTTTAATGGTACAATTGATACAATTCTGCTCTGAAATAAAGCTCTTCTGATTTTGTTTGCCACTATTCAATTATTGATTTCTGGGTGGATGCTCCTAACTTGTGAAGTTGGGAGTACCGGTGTTTAAGAGGGAAAAATTTATTTTGTAGCCATGTTCTCTATTTATTTGCTTACATATCATGTATGCAAGTTACCTTAGCATGCTTTTGAGTTGTTAAAGAAGTCTAAACTTTGCATTTATTATAGGGGATACCGTCACTGATACCATGTCAGTAAAAAAGGGCATTGTAAGTCAATCAACAAAATGTGGTTAAAAAAATACCTGCATGTACCGGGAAACCGGTATAAATCTGGAAAACAACGTTATATTATTTTTTGGTCAATGGAGTTATTAACGTTATACCAACTTATTTTCATTATGCCATCTTTGTTTTTTAAAATGTGTACATTTTGTGACTTTTTTCGAGTAAACAAAAAAGTTCTATCTACAAAATAGAATTATAAATTGGTTCTATAAGGATCTATCTGCGTGCACTTTGAATGCATACAAGAGGACCAATCAGCTTCCTTTGTCATGTGACTGGACTCCTCAGTGACAGTGGAAAATATCTGAGGAAACAGTGCAACGCAAAACAATGTTTAAAAGAAACCTCAAGGTTGACTGTTTTATTGACACTCTTGTCAAGGAGAGCAGTTTAAACTACAGGATTTTTTTCTGTTTTGTTTAGGAATTTATATTTATATTTCTAGACACAACACTAGCATGCTGCACTAGCTTCCTAATTCCTACGTTTACATTAACCCTCATAATACAATATTACAATATAAAGCCTT
This sequence comes from Triplophysa tibetana, assembly GCA_008369825.1. Taxonomy (NCBI): domain Eukaryota; kingdom Metazoa; phylum Chordata; class Actinopteri; order Cypriniformes; family Nemacheilidae; genus Triplophysa; species Triplophysa tibetana. The sequence goes on along the minus strand of CM017896.1, from coordinate 9,000,193 downwards.
AAAGGCTAAGTCAGATTAAAGTAGCTGCTTTCTGTCAAATGTTTAAACCATCGGAAACTGAATGGTGCCTAAAATAATGTGTTGAAATACCCATCATATACCCAACAAAAATTTACATCCGCACTATAAATCAAAACTGTTGTACTGCCTTTTAAGCTTAACTTTAACAAAAAAACTATGGGTCCTGAAATATGAAATAAATGTCATGTAAATGTATTTTTTTTCACATTTCATCACATTCCAACATAAAGATTTCATGTATATTAAAAATTATATGTAAATTGTTTGTTAAAAATGTATTGCTATAATTAATGTTTTATAGATACCTTATAATTCTGAACAGAAAGTGATTTTTCCGAATCAGAAGATTCTATCGACGTTTGACCTCTTCCAAAATAAGTTTTATGCTCTTTAGCGAAACATTTCAAATAAATCATGCACAGCAGGCTCATTTCAGAAAACAATTTGGAGAAACAATATTTCTATCTAGACAGTCAAAGTAGAGCATCTGCTTTGACAAATCCGAATGCCAGGCAATAGCACAGCGTGGTAACTTAAAACTTTTATTAAATTCCCACCATGTCCAATCTATAAGAGATGAAAGCAGATGTTTTATATGGAATTCTAAAATGTATTCATTTTTAAGGGAACAATCCATATGCTTTCTGAGAAAGAGCACCTGCCCTACACTAGAAAAGGATAGTTCACCCCAAAATGAAAATTACATCATTTACTCACCCTCCTGTCATTCTAAATCTGTATCACCTTCTTTCTTCTGCAGGACACAAAAGAAGATATTTTAAAGGACGTACGCATTCACTTCTACTGCATGGACACAATACCAATGCAAGTCAATGACAAGAGGGTGAGTAAATGATGATAGAGTTTAAATTTTTGGGTGAACTATCCCTTTAACCTGGCCTTACAGTTAAACGGTTATAACATAAAATAAGAATGCACCTCTCCAGGTGATACTGTACCTCCTCTCGCCCTTTCCTTCTCCAGCAGCTGTTTCACCAGTATTTCGATGTCCTTCTTGAGCTTGGCGTTCTCCACCATCAGCTTCTTCTCCTCTCTGACGGTCGCCTGAACAACTACACCAAACAGGTTGACATATATCAGGTCTCAAAGTCAAAATGTGCATCTACTGTTGCGGTTACCATGCATGTCATCAGCAGATGGATGACTGCAGAAAGTCAATAACTCTTTAGATTTCTTCAAGTTCATTTTAATAAATCATTCATAGTACCATAGTACTTTCTGTTCTTTTTTATAGCTATCTTGTGAGCTCATAAACTGCACATAAACTGCATCTAAGTTCTTCAAAAATGATCATTGTGTTCTGTAGAAAAAAAAGGAATTGCACCACACTGGTTCAAACAATTTAGGGTGAAATATTACCCTCCTAAACAGTCTCCCATTCATAAATCACATTAAACAGCACTATTTGGGTAAATGAAATACTTCAAAGTGCTCTTCTGTGCACTAATTCAAAATAGTATGTAGAAAGTCCATAAAAATGTTGTCAAGTTAATTTCGGTAAATACTCTGCTTGTTGCTTTAAGCTGAATCGTATGTTTATGCTTTTCAATTGAACACTTCAATTTAATACAACAGCTAACTAAAATTCATTTGAAATATTTGAATAAAAGGTTTACAATAAAAATTACATAAATTCTGTAAATAAGGGATTTTTCTACAAAGTTAATTGATGCGGACTGTAGGCCAATGACTTGCACTATAAATTTGACCTCTACTTTATATCGCCATCTCTGTTTGAAACATAAAATTGTTAGTTTATCTTGTAATATATAAATATATATTGTGTTTCGCTTCATTTTATTTTTTCTTCGCTCTTTCACCGCCATTGACGAGTAATCTCGTAATTAAAAAAAAACTAGTGGTGGGCCGTTAACGTGCTGCGTTAAAGTGAGACTCTTATCGTGCGATAAAAAACATGTCGCCGTTAATCTATTCTCAAAGTTGAGTTGGGAGCTTGGTCTATACTACTCAAGCTATGATGACTTTCACCTTGATATTTTAGCGCGGATGTATACCTAGATTAATTGCACTGTAGGGGGCGAGAACGAGAGTTTTCAACTCGTGTGATCCGCGTCATTCGCGCCGCCTCATCATCTCATAACCAGGGCTTCATTCGCGCGATTCGCGCCGCAAGTAGGTCTATCGCGTCTTTGCATTGACTTAACATGTAAATCAATCGCGCTTGACGCGCCATTCGCGTTTGGTCTGAACACAATATAACGGTACTGTGAAATGACCACATCAAACGTGACGTGCTAACATGGATGCAGGTATGAAGCCGCGGGGTTTGCTTCAGGGAAAATTTGTTTTTAAGAAGCTTCCCAATGGAAACCTCGACAAGACTAAGATTGTTTGCACCTTGTTCAATGTGGAATTGGTTTACTGTACGGAATTGGTTTAGATACAGTTGGTTTAAAAAAAAAAACTTTCTCTCAACAGGTAGTGGTCTAGCTTTAGTTGAAACCAGTAACTTTGTATTGGCACCTAATGTATTATGGCTCCTGTATGACATATCCCTTGAGGCTCCCTTACTCTTTGTAAGTCGCTTTGGATAAAAGCGTCTGCTAAATGACTAAATGTGAATGTACTGTAGGAGCTCTTCCAGTCTCAAGTACCACCTAAACACAAAGCATCCCTTAGCTAATGAGGAAGTAAACACAAGTACATCTTATTGAACATAATTTAATTTTCATCACCAAGTATCATAGTAGAACAGCTTTCTCAAGCAGTTTGTGATGCATTTTGGAAACAGGAGATGAGCCCCTGGTCTCATGCGCCACCTGGCTTGAGAACCCCGTTCTCAAAGACTTACTTTTAGTCATTATTTGGGTAGCATACATATTCTGAATGCCTTCGGCAGAATTCAAATGAGCCATTTTAATCTAGATTAATTCCAAGATTAATCTAGATTAATTCCAAGATTAATCTAGATTAAAAAAATTAATCTATGCCCACCACTAAAAAAAACGTTCCCTGCCAAAGACGAGTTATTATGGCAATCAAACTGTTTGTACTGTTGTACAGCAGGTGCCGCCGTTACACACCTTTGGGAAAAATTACGGAATCCCTGAACGTATATATCTTATCTGTTTTTAATCATTGTTCTGAGTGTAATCTGGGCGGAGTCATTCACAAAAAAAATATATTATCTCAGCTGTTTAATCAAAGTAATGCATTTATGAAGAAACCTGCCCATATTTAAGGAGTGATTAAAAAAGGACTAATTACATTTATGCATTTGGCAGACGCTTCTGTCCAAAGCAACTTACATTGTTTTTTCCTATACATTTTACATAGGTATTTGCAATCCCCTGGGATCGAACCCACAACCTTGCATTGTTAACGCAATGCTCTTACTACTGAGCTACAGGAAAGACTAATGAATATGCAAGAATACGGTTTCTTTTGTTTAAAAGCAGAGACTCTGTTCTTTCATTGGACATATTTTTTGTCCATATATATGTTACAAAAAGTGTACTGTGAGCCATTAAAGTTTGGTGAAAATGTTAAAAAATGCTTGCGTAGGCTAGCAACATTTTTAAAAGTAGGCTGGCTAACAAACTGAATATGAAAAGCACATACAATTTTTACTATTGATGGTACTCACAAAAACATTATACATTTCGGTATTATTACTTGTACGCAAAAATTACAAGAAACTGGCATAAACACTGAGCTCAAAACAACAGTTTAACAAAACGGTTACTAAAAACGAGTCGTCCAAGACTTCAGAAGTGAACATTTGATTGTTTTTGTCTTTTATGACTAATACTGTCCTCACAAACCAAGTTCCAGAAGTTATCACTCATCATCACTTCATCCCACCTTCCCTGTGCTACAGACATTTCTGACAGTGATAATTGAGTGATAAAATGTATACAGTTTTTACAATATACCCATATATCGTAATAAGTGATATAAGCTCAAAATGAACTTGAGCTAAATACAGTACACAGAAAAACATTGATAATACATGAAAATAAATATTACCACAATAATTACAACCACAGAATTGCACAAGAACTACAAAAGGTTTGGCCGAAATAATAATTTGTTACAAAGTGCTTTTCTTTACACGGGTTGAAGTAAAACTATGTCATACTTACAAATGCCACGAAACTTTAAGATCAAATTCTAAATCAATATTAAAAAGCTCACCATTTTGCAAATTTTTTTTAGTGTATTGATGCACTTCATTTCTTAGAAAAAAGCTAAAACAGGAGCCATTAAGCTCTGGTTCATGAACATTAAGCTCCCAGAGCATTCCACTCACTGGCTTTCTCCTTCAGTATCTGGACCTGCTTCTTGAGATACTCGATGATCTGGTCAGCCTCCACGGCCTTCTGTTCCAGTCTCAAGAGTGAGGGTGTGTGGCCCGACATCTTGAAAAGTGATCGCACCAAGAACCTAAGAAAACAAGCCAAAAGAAAGATCAAACGCGGCAGGAACTCTTAGTCACTCGTAAACATAATGAGAGGACTGGAGAGGACATCCTATCCGTATTTGGGAACACACACCACTTAAGAATTGAGAGCGCACGACCCGTTTAAATCAGATCTCTTAGATCTCTGGCACATGTAAACATGAGGTGTTTTTGGCAAAGTTTACACGCTTGCTTAATTTGAAATGTATACGGAAACGTGGCCAAGTTTCTGTCCTTCTTCCCTTCCATGGAGGTGAATAAGTCAGACACCAGCCAGACGACCCGACAACAGATCGGATACATGCCAAACAATATGCAGAAACCCCATCAAACCCAGTCTTGTTTGTCATTCTCGCTTCAGACTGTTTGTAAATCTGAGTCTGCTGAAACTCGGCCTCAATGTTCAACTGAACCTGAAATCCAGAACACGGAAGGGGTGGAAACCGAACCATATGTCATCCGAACAGGCCTGTTCCCATGTCCGTATTTCTGGACAAACAGAGCAATTGCGACACTGTCCACCTTGTCCCACCTCCCTAATAAAAGCGTTCATTATTACGGAATCCTCTTTGGCTCCATACGGGATCAAACAATTCCCATCCAGTCAAAAGACAGCTGGCGAAGCAAAACGGACACATTACACGTTTGGCTCCGGCCCATCAGCTGCGAAAGGGCCGAGGGAATATTTACAAGGCGTAGGAAAAGAGCACAACACATCATAACACATACTGCAGGGTGGTGCTACAAAACAACAGCTGGCTCGGGATGAAAACAAAGGGTTGGGATGAGGAAATTAGAAACATAAAAAAGCTGGAGTTGATAATATCGTGGATCAAAGTCTCTTGTTTTTGAAGTTCTTGTGCAGCTTTATATGGGCCTGTGGTGGAAGGATTTATGAGCACCATGACAGGACTGTTTTCATTTGCATAACCCCTGAAAACAAGACCCTTCCAAGAAAATCAACTTCAGAGAACCTCGGTCAATGCTGCCTTCCCAAAATGCAGCAGCGATCATTCCTGTCATGTGTCACTCAATGACTATGAATGTTGGGCAGGCAACGAATATGAAATTCACGTAAATTAAATCTGAAACAAGAACGTAAAACTGACTGAAAAAAAAAAGCAATTGCCATATTCATGCGACTCACAATGGAAACAAGATAGGGACCAAAGTGTGACTCATCAGTCATCTTCTTCTTTTCTGTCAAATCATTTTAAATCCCCCACATATGTCCATGAGATGGGAATGATTTTAGAGGAATAACAGGCAAAATGTTCAAACTCTATTTACCCTTACACCATTCCTGATGTATTTGACTTCCTTTCTTTAGTTGAACCCACTTATTTAAAATGAATGTCATTTATGTCCATGAAGCTCCAAACGCACATCCATCCATCATTGCAGTAATCCAAAGAAGTCCAGTTGGACAAAATGTCTTCTGAAGCAAAACGATAGGTGCACGTTTGAAAAAATGTATTATATTTATAACTTATGTAGCTAAATTGAAACCGAAACAAAAGCATATGTTCATTGAAATGAGCATCGCCATATTTGAATTTAAAAATTGTTTTGGTTTCAATATCTATTTGGACAATCTCAAACTATTAATAGTTTTCTCAGACATACACCTTTTGTTTTACTTTAGAAGATGAAGTCATTTGGATTACATCAATGATGGATGGATGTGGATTTTAGAGTTTCTACATTTCAGGACCTATTTTTAATACATTTGTATATTATGAAGAGAGGAACTCATTTACACCTAAAGCAAGATGCTTCCATATTCTACACTTTGCAGACATTGTACAAAGTGAGCTGGAAGAACTCTACAACCGGAATTCAACATGCCATGTTATAATACTTTGTTGTTTATATAGTTTCAGGTTATAACCAGTTTTGGACAGACACCACATGAACGAGATGGAGTACACAAGTATATAACCGTTGTGTCAACACCCGTTCATAAATTCCAGTTTCAAGGTTGCATTTTCAAAACTATATTTAGCCATTTTGTAACACTTTAAACGCAGTAAGACAACTCAGAGTCTACATAGTTGCGTCAGGGGTGCAAATTACTATTAATAGAGACTTTACATGTCAATATTTATGTCACATGTCCGTGTAACCGCTCCATAAAAGGCATTCGTGTGCCCATACAAACCGTCTCACAAGCCACTACATATACAAAAAATATACAATAACGATAAAACGTGTTAATACTCACATAAAAGTGTAATCTTGCGCTTTCCTTTCAGACAGCCCCACGCTCTAGCTCGTCTCCCCGGCGTCGCAGAGTGATGGCGTCACGATCAAGTGACGCGTAGCTCATATGTTTACATGCGCAGGAAGAGTCTGATCTCTTCAAAATCAAATAGACATCTGTAATGTTTTAATGTAGGCGTGCTACAGGAGGAGAATGTTTTGCTTAAACTGAACAGGTATGATTTTGATGTTGCCGTTCTTTGCATTTTGAGTATTTAAGCGGCTGCGAGCTTCGGTTATCGCGGTTGTCATACGCGCTTTGGATCATGTGAAATGTGCAGTAACTTACATACTTTACATCATGCACATTGTGTGTTTTATTGGTCTCTTAATGTAATGCCAATTGATTTTTGTGGGCGACTCTTCATACAAAATGTCTCTTCTAATATTTGCAAATCGGTATTTAATTATTTAATGTTTTTATTTCTATTTTTCTTAGTTGCCACTGTTAAACAATGTATACCCTGTAATAACTGTATCCACACACTGTGATAACTGTTTTAGCTATATATATGATTTGAAATACATGAAATTTGAATGCATTAAAATATGAGATATGTCATAATAATGTATTCTCGAAGTCAGTGTCAGATGAGTCATGCAGCCCCTGAGAGATGCTGAGCTGGGAGCCTCCACTTTTTTTGCCTCACCTCTTCCTCATGATGTTTGTGGAAGCAATGGACTTCCTCTCACCCCCAACTCCATCAAGATCCTGGGCCGATTCCAGATCCTCAAGACTATCGCCCATCCTAGACTTTGCCAGTATGTCGACATCACACGAGGGAAACATGGTATGCCTTTGTTTTTCTTTATTGCCTTTTTTGCTGGCAAAGGATCAGATGCTCACTATGTATTCATTAAGAACTACACAATTTAGTGCATAACTAGGGATGTTTTAGGGTCCTATTTGTTTTTTGGTGTATCCAACAACAAGTTTATGTACATGGAAGGTGTAAAAACACTATTATGTCGTAATAATAGGCAGGTATAGTTACCTTAGTTCTTGACTGACTTTCAAATGAGTCGTTCCGCGATTCATCCGTCTCATCCCCTCCTTTCTGCCAGCCTAGTCTGATATGATTGGTCAGATGGTCTAGTCTGCTGCATTGGTCTACAGCAAATGAGGCTCACGAGATACAGTGTTTGGGGGAGATGAATGAAGTTTTCGCGGGCAGTCCTAGTAAAAGTTGTTGTTGACTATATGTTGTGACTTAAATCCGCGACGGTTCGCGAATCGGACAAGGGACGATTCGTTTGCTTGATTCAAAGTCGACTTCCTTTTTTACAACCGAATAACTTAGTTGTTCCTTCAGCTTTGGATTTACAACTTGGCAGACTGCATACTTTCAAACACGGCAACATTACACACGGCATGAAATGTAATTTTCTTGATCTCATGTTTTGTACTCTTTAGAGGAACATACAGTAAAAAATCTGTTTGTATCTGTGAAATACAGAAAGCGAGTCGGCATTCTGGTTTTACACAATGACATTTTTACACTTTTCATAAGACTTATTGGACAAATGGCGTGCTTCTAAATTCTCCATCTTGGTTGGAGAAGGTTGACAAAATGACAATCTTTGCCTTTAATTGAAGTTGATGCCACAGATGCATTTTTGATTCATTAAATTAAAATGTGTTCTTGTACCTTATCTTATGCAGTAAACATTTGGTTCAAAGTGCTTCATCTGTCTGGTGCTCTTTAAAGTTTTATACTTTCTTTTATCCTTGTGATGTTTATCTCAGTGGTTTATTAGCGTTATTCATCAACAGAATTCATCTGGGAGGGAAGTCTCTTTCCATCTTAAGTTGCTTTATGGCTGTTTGTTCTGTATCTATCATGCACAAAACAGCTTGGGTCATCTTTCAGAGCTCATAATATTAAGATCGATGCCCGTGTATGTAAACAAAATTATTTTTGAAGTTCTTGATATTATATTTAATTGTGATGTTATCAAGATATCTGACGCTAAAATTTTTCTTTCATGTCTTAGGAAATAACCTCTATCATCTTGCAACAGGCGATATTTATTTGAGAGGATATTGAATGAGTTATTGGTCAAGTTTAAGATGGGAACCGAGTTTCTCATGGTTCTCAATTGAAAATAACCTGCAAGTATGAGCGTTTAGAGGCTGTTGCTGTAATAAACAGACGGTTTTGATTAACTTTTCTCAGTTACATGCTGAGTTTGCCAGGCCAAAAGAAACGGACATGTGCGAAAATATTAAATAAATTCATTGTCTGTCTGTAACAAAAACAGCCCTTGTGGTTGTTGCACCATTTCATAGGAATGCCTCAAACTTTAAACGTGAAGTCGCCATTTCTAATAGCAGTAACAGACAACAGACTATGTGTAGAGTTTACAGCAGATCAAAGATGGCGTGTTCGAGAGGAAGCAGATGCTTTAACGTGTTGTCTTCTTGACATTTTGCAGAACGTCTGATTATTGTGGCAGAGCATCATGAGAAGAGCCTGAAGGATCTTTTAAAGCAGGCCAAACCTGTCAGGTAAATCATGCAAGATTTATGAAAAATTTGTCATTCTTCACTTCTTTTAAGTTGCATTCAAGTTACAGGTGATATTGTACATTTATTTTTAATTTAATTTTTAGTGCCATTTTCAGGATTGTCACATCCATAACGCTACATATTCCTCATAAATAGACACATGAAAATAAATATAGAGTAACTATTTTACGTTCTATAAAGGGGCATCGCTTCTTCATTCATTGGGTATTATTGCTTCAGGATTGTGCATTTTTTAAATAAAGATCCCATAAAGTTTATCGTCCCCAAAAACCACTCCCTTTTTTTGTCACATCCATAACGCATTTTTATTTCCCCTTTGTAAATAGATTTGTTTTCATAGACTGACATTTTTTGATGTTTAGACCTTATCAACAAGGGTTGAGTAAAATATAAACAGATGGTTCAATATAATTGTAAAAATTCATTCTCTGAACATTTTATGTCACGTCCATTACGCAAAATGTCACTTCCGTAACGCTGGTATTGCCCTTATCCATAAAAAAAAATAGCCAGGGACCTTATGTGAATTTTTCTACTATGATCTCACCACATTAAAGCATCATTTGAAAGGTGTCTGTCATCAACATTTAGATGTATGCTCATTCTTTACCATTTTTACAGTAAGCTCGAAGTCAGTCATATTTTGTAAAAATATTTTCTGGTTCAGATCAGCGTGTCAGTAGACCTATTGATTATTTGTTTATTCATGAGATTCATAAATTTCCTATTGTGTTGACGCTTTCAACACAGTTGTCGGATGCTTCGCTTTTTGATCATTTAGTGTCTTATCTTTGTCCATGTCTCACAATATTAGGACTGTTTTTAAGGACAATGCGGAAGTTTTTTCTTACAAGAAAGAACGCAGTTCAATCAAATCAAAGCCCAGAGATGTTTTTTACCCCGTGGGCGAATGAAACATTTACTGATATTCATTAATGCCATTTACATATTTTTAGAATATGACTTATTCACGGAATAATTCACCCAGGAGTGTTTATCATTATCCAGATTCAAATGACATTTCTGATTGATATTATCAGTTTCATTTTTATAGACCACTTCACAAGTTCAATGCTGGTCCAGAAGCACTTCTTTATTTTAAAGTCTAAAATAGATATTTGTTGACATTTAGATCATAAATGCTTTCTTTGAACGCTGTGCTGTGTTCTGCTGGACCAGCGTTGTTTACAACGTCCGAAGTGGTCTATAGTGTTTTTTTGCCAATGTGTATTGTTTACTTTATTTACAGGTAGAGTTTTTTTTCTAAGGACTATACATTACTTTACATTTTTATATTATGTGTGTTCCTTGGGATGCACACCCATAACATTTGCGTTGCTAACATAATGCTGTAGTATCTGAGCTGCAGGTGGTAAACTCCAGGACAACTTACTTAGACTCATATGTATGTTCTGCTACTGTTCTTCTACTGGTCATCTACTGTGTAAATACAGACATTTCATTATGAATTCCGTCGCTTAAATTCATTCTAATGGCGATAAATTAAGCGGTAATTGTATTGTGTACCATTGTCTTACAATCGTTCCTAATAGTCAAACATTGGCTAGATTGCCTCTTGCATAAGAATGAGTATATTATATACTAGGCCTCACGTAATGCCCTGACTTTGCATAAGATATTTAACATCCTGACTGTATTAAGATCTTTTAAGCATTTGAGAATTGAGTAAAGCTAAGTTTACATGTTGCCCTGTGCTGCTTGGAACTTTGAAGTGACAGTTTACCCCCCCCCCCCCAAAAACAAATCCTCTCATCATTTGCTCACCCTAAAGTTGTTCCAAATCTGTATAGATGTATTTCTTAAGATGAAAACATGGAAGAATATTTGGAAGAAGTCTTGGAACTAAACAGTTACCATAATAGGAAAAAAGACAATGGTAGTCAAAAATGCCCCGGAATTGTTTGCTTTCCTACATTCTTCAAAATATCTTCTTTTTTGGTTCAACAGATCAAAGAAATGTATAAAGCAATTGTTCCTACAACGGTGGTCAATGGTGGCCAAGAACCAAATATCTTTATCTGTGTTCATCAGAAGAAATACATTTTCTGGCACTGTTCCTTTAAGCTGGTTACTTTGTAAAACTAGTTTTCAGCAATCCCTGTTATCAAAAATTCAATCTGAATTTCACTTCAATCTAACCAGAGCGTTCCTAAGAAACATTTTTCATTATTTTAATCTTTCCACAAGCTTTATAGTCAGAAATGCTTTTCTAAACGATGTTTCTATATTGCTGTTCTTAAGATGTGTCTCATTGAAAACATGCACATGGAGGTCAACATCAAAACAGTTTTGGATAAATAAGAGGCACACTTCATTCCTTCAACCTATAATAATGTATTCATAATTCATCAAGATTTTTTCTTTTAATATTGTGATTCAAGAATTTTTTAACTTTGGAGTCCTGCAGAAATATTCCCTTTATTCTTTTTTTAAATGAGGTGTAAGCTCATTTTGCTTGAAATTGTCAGTCAAATTGTCAGAAAGTTGTTGTTTGTTTAGAAGGTTTTGTTACATTTTTGTAGTTGTGTTATAGCCTCATTCACAGATGTCCTTTTTCTCCTTTAGTCCAGATAAGGTGCTAAAGATCGCCTATGAATTGTTAGAAGGTTTGGATTTCATGAATAAACACCGTATGGTGCACCGTGCGCTGTCTCCTCATAACGTTCTCCTGGATCGTGAGGTATGTGTGTTGAAAACGTTGAAAGAAATAAGTTACAGTTTACTTAGCCTGTGATGATCGCTTCACTCTGATAGTATTCGTTGCTGTTTCAACCCTGTAGTTATTATTGCTCAAGCGCTTGTTAATAAGGTCCATATTGTAGTTTCGGAGTACAACCAGTACTTTAACTCTGTCAGATTTATTGCCCAGCAAATGATGTTACCATCAATAAGACATGAAGCGTGAAAGAATTATTAGTTTTGCATTAATATCATAGTGCTTTTTCTTTCAACTCGCTGATTTCACAGAATTTAATGTTCTTTTTCAAACTCTACAGGAGAAAGTGAAGTTGGCCAAATTCGGCCTGTATCATATGACCAACCACGGAGCAGATGTTGACTTCCCCATTGGGTACGTCATTTGGACTGTAATGTTTTCCATTTGTTTCCTGCTATGTAACATATTCTTCTAAATGAAACTCATGTGTTATGGAGTCGGAGATAATATCTCGGCGGGATCGTATCTAAACAGAAAGCTTTAAATCTTGTGCGCCGCCCCTTTAAGACGCATCGTGGCTCTGCACCAAATCGTCAGCCTTTCATGGGGAAAAAGATCAATGGCTCACGCTGTGCTCTCGTGATGAAGAAAAATGAACTATTATTAGATGCATCATTGTGGTCCATCTTTGTTTTGATCTAGAGCAGGTCTTGGATATCAAAGCGGCTTCCTTACGGCGAGTTATAAATAACATAGCCGAGCGGCACGACCGGGGGCCCTCGTGTTCTCCAGGGGCTTGTCTTATAAAGTCCGCTTGCGATGTGGGTCTTGTGAGGCAAGGGGAGGGGAGACGGGACATGTGTTCTGTTATTTGTCTTTTGCAGGGCCTCATCTGCGAGACCTTCCCAACACTCCTATCTTCTGGTTTTCGATGTTTCTGCAGGTATCCATCTTACCTGCCTCCGGAGGTTATTGCTCAAGGCTGTTTTTATCCCAGCGAACTCTCGATGACAGAGGACCCGCTTCCCTCAGGGCCCAAAACAGACGTTTGGTCTCTCGGCGTGCTTCTGTTTGAACTCTGTGTGGTATGGACTCGATGTTTCTTGACAGTACTGAGTTTTATTCGTTCTTTTATTATTTATAAGTGAGGTTCCCACGGTCAATGAAAACCTGGAAGTTTCAGGAAGTTTAAATTTATGATTTATAGACAAAAACACTACTGAAGTATTTATTACTCACAATTTTCTTATCATACTTAAACATAGTAGGTCGTCCTTGTATTACATTTATTAAAGAAACTACCTGCGGGATCAAAAAAAATACGGTACAAAATATTATATTTTCATCTACATGTAAAAAATAAACATAGTTGATTACAATATTTGTTCATTTATTGAATAGTGTGTGGGTCTTTTTTTATTTTTATGGATATTTGCCCGCTCAATTTTTTCACATCTTATTTTTTTTATTTTGGCTCATAAATGTATATAAACTGTCTGAAAGTGTCTATGAATATGCACAGAACTTAATGATAGACAAAGCTTCCTATTTTAAAGTCATATGACTTGTTTCATCCAATAGGGAAGGCAGATTCTGCAGAACATAGACATTAGCGAGAGACTGAAGTTTATCATCAATTTAGGTGAGCACCCATCTGAGATGTCACATGATTTTTATTTATTTTATGTTATTCATATAACCACATAAAACATCCCTTGATTTTCTGATATTCTCCACAGGCTGCATGGACGACATAGTCACTGTTCTAGGAGAGGAACACGGTTGCTTAGACACAGTCAAGGCGAGTTTGTTAGTCCTGATCGAGTCTTTTATCTTTGCACTTGACAAATGTAAATCTCCATGTAATTGTTTTTTTGGCATGCAGAAAGGTCCACACCGACTGTCACGGGAAAATCTGTTTATCTCCTTGGTTTCATCTCGAAAGGTTTTTAGTTTGAAAGGTTTTCTTTGAAACCGCTGAGATAAGCTCCTTTTCCCTTCACAGCGCTGACGCTTCCCAAATGTCCTCGTAAAAAGTCACTTTTCAGTGCTGTCACATTTATAGCGTGAAGTGCAGATGGCGCTAATATTCTTGTCTACATCCTACCAGGAGCTGCCCGAAACTCTGCAGGCATTATTGAGGAAATGTTTGACGTTTCTCCCATCCAAAAGGTATCCTATTCAACCACCCTGTCATTTCATTATAGAAAAACACTCTCACTTCGCAGAAAGCTCTTTTTTCATGTTGTCATGAGGGCTTATGTTATTATGTTGTGAAATGTCTTGAGAAGGGCACCGCCTGTATCTCTTCTCGATTCTAAAGCACATTTTGACATCTTAGTGAATTTGCTGAACAGAATAACAAACCAGGCATTGCCAAAGAGACTTTAAACTATATGTTTTTTCAAAACACACATTTTAGAAATTTTGTGTGACTAAAGAAATGCTATACAAAATGAGCTACAGGAACAAACAATACTAATCATAGTGTGTTTGCTTGTTTATTTTGTAGATCCACTCCGGCTGAGCTTCTGAGGGATTCGGTTTTTGAGAGCGTTTCCCATCAGTATAAACCCTATCAAAGCCCTGTGAGATTGTTTTCAGCTTCTCCCCGATGTGCCCATCTGGAACTTCCAGAGGACATCAGCGAGCTCTGTAAAGGTTTGGCTGTTCAGCATTTACAATGTATGCATTTGGAATGGATCTGTAATATATATACATATAATGACAACTGACAGTAGAGCCAAAACATACTTTGCTTATCCACTTGTTAGGTTTGACGTCATGCTTCATCTCTTCTGGGTCCAACTCTTCATCAAATGCTAAAGGCAAACAACAAACAATGCTAATACACACTCCTAGCGCGCTGTAAAAATACCGAAAACCCACAATCTAAATCTTTTATCTCCATAACGAAATCCCAGATGGCCAGTCAGATAATTTTTTATTTCAGTTATGAGTAATATATAATACAACAATATAAAATATATATGAATTATAAAAATATAGACATAATATATATATGCTTTATTTATTTGTTTTATATGTAATTATTTATAACAGATATAATAACCTACTTGACTCATTATATAAGGGTGCGTTCATATTTCTACTTCGGTTCTTTTGGTTAGGGTTTTATACTTATGGTAAATTTTGTCCTGGTTCGCATGGCGTTCAGACTGCAGCACTGTGCACACAGCATTGTTTTTGATGTCCGGTAAGTTCCGTTTTAAAATATAATTCATTAAAGGTATCCAATCACATTGCGACTTTACACGTAAGCAGTTAGGTTCGATATGTTTAGGTTCGCTGTAAAATTGGCAATCTAAACGACTAAATTTATAAAAAGAATTGGTCCGGACCAAAAGAACGGAACTAGAAATATGAACGCACTCTCAATCGAAACAAGCCAGAGTTTGTTTGAAAGCGGACCGAGACCCATCTTTTCAAAGGTCTCGATCCGCTTGTTTGGGCCCACCAGGGTTTGAGTGGCACCGTTCACACTTAAACAAATAAACCGTCATTGTCATGTTCAAGAAACCAATTTGAAATGATTCGAGCTTTGTGACATGGTGCATTATCCTGCTGGAAGTAGCCATCAGAGGATGGGTACATGGTGGTCATAAAGGGATGGGCATGGTCAGAAACAATGCTCAGGTAGGCTGTGGTATTTAAACGATGCCCAATTGGCCTTAAGGGGCCTAAAGTGTGCCAAGAAAACATCCCCCACACCATTACACCACCACCATAATTGCATTAATGAGAAATTGAACAGGTGTTCCTAATAATCCTTTAGGTGAGTGTAGATAGATAATAGATATAAAAGTAATCTAAGAATTATTACATTCATACGTATGGCGACAATAGCGGTGCTGAAGTAGATATGGTGAAAATAGTTACGACTCACAATAATTGTTGAATATCTGAGTGCAAACTTACGATTTGTAATGATGCACCAAGTTGCAGCGTAACCTGGCATATGTAAATAGCTTGAATTAATGAGGCCCTGCATTAAAGGAATTTTACAGTGGACGAGGGGGATAAACCTCTTAGTCATGGTATGTGAATTGGTGTAAAGATTGTTATTTGTATTCTATTGAATCTCATGAAGTGTGCATACCTTTTGTTGTTTATGTAGATGATGGAGTAAACTACCTATCAGAAAGAGCTATCTATGAGGTCTATCACCTGTGGTGCCTGGCAGGAGGAGACCTGGAGAAAGAACTGACCAATCAGGAGATCATCCAATCAAAACCTCCAGTCTGCACACTTCCCAAGTACCCACTCTTCATTGATCTCTCAAACATGAACTAGATCAAATCAATCAAATTCCTTGTTTTTAAGGGGTGTGGTTTTTTTCTATGCATTCAGCTGCATGTGTTTTACATCACATGTTGTGTTGCTAGATTTATTTTGGAGGACGGAGAATCTTTCGGTCAAGGTCGAGACAGGAGTTTCCTCCTGGATGACACAACTGTGACACTTTCGCTCTATCAACTCAAAAATGTAAGTGTGTTTTTTTTTTAACGGGTCTCTGAATGTTTAATAAACCGCGCTGTAAAAGCTTGTTCTAATTTGAATAGTCCCGCAACAATTTTAAGAAGTTATTTTAAAACCTCATATATGAATAAAAAACTTAAACTTTTTTGTATAACGTTTTCGTAAAATATCACTCCACACCTGAGTTTTTTCATAGTCATGCACAAGCGTAAAATGATGCATGCCAATAAAATACTACTGATTATGTTTTCATTCCAGAGGCTGAAGGATGTCGCCGGAGAGACGTACTATCCATTATTAGAAGACGAGTAAGGGAGCTCCTTTTATGTATTCTGCTGTGTTTGGCAGCAGTCTGTGTCCGTCCTGGGATTCAGAAACGTCTTGTGTGTCCCGCAGGCAATCCGGTCTGCCTCAGTCTAACAGCAGTAATGAACTGTCCGCTGCGGTCACCCTGCCTCTCATTATCCGCGAAAGAGACACGGAGTACCAGCTCACCCGCATTGTCCTCTTCGACAGACTTCTCAAGGTCCTACACACACACATTTTTAGGCCTCAACAGAAAATTGTAAAACCTGATGAAATCCCCTAACAAAATCATCCTTGAAAAATCTTTATTTTAGGTAAAGGAGACATAAAAAAAAATTAAAAACCCTGCGAGATTTTTTAAAGGTCACACTGGTACATAGAACCTTGTCTTTATTTTGTTATTTTATTAATTTTTTGGACCGGTATCGCACACATTCTTTTTAAAAAAAATATATATAATTCGGACGCTTATGATGCTTTTTCAAATAGCAATCTGTAACTTTTTAGATTAAAGATAAACAAAAGTCTGTTATTACCAAGTACATTAACAAACAGTGTTGAAAGGAAATGTAATTCTGGTACAGTTTCGTACAAAAAAGAATAGATAAAGATAAACACGAAATGTAACCTGCAGTTTTATGCTTCAAACAGAGATGGCAATGTAGAAGGTAACATTACAAATTGCGACTTTAATATACATTGGTTGAAATGGAATTCACCTGTAATTGTATTAACTTTATCTATTCTGTACACTTTATGTAGAAACGTGCCATAAATGTTTACCGTTTGTTCTCAGACGTACACGTTCAAAAAGAACCAGATTTGGAAGGAGGCCCGGGTGGATATTCCCCCACTTCTGAGAGGTCTAGTGTGGGCAACTGTACTAGGAATTGAGGTGAACACAAATACAGCGTTTTACACCACTGGTATACAGTTTATTGTAAACATTCAATAAATGTTTACGCTTCTTTGAATGGAAAACTACGGACCCATTTACTTGATTTTCATTCTGAGGTGGTGTCAGTACATCTATCAACCAAAAAGCACATGTGGTATTTTCTGTGTCATTAATGGTATTTCGATTTTCTCTGTTTGCTTAATCGCATGATGTATGCAACCGATCAAACGCTGATGTTAATTCATGGCGCATTTAGCTTGTGTGCAAGAATACCTTTTTACTGGAAGAATCGTTTATTTATTCATAACGTTTGTATTTAATGCTGCCACAGGGGGATATCCAATCGAAATATGACAGCATAGATAAGGACACGCCCATCCCCACTGACAGACAGGTGAGATGCCAAGTCCTTAATAGTCTTTGCACTGATTTACGCTTATTGACAGACTGAATAATTAATTCGCCTGTTGAATAATTCACTTTGTTTACCGAGTGGCTGTTTTCACCTTTAAGCCTTGTTGAGATTTGACTGTCTGCTGCTGAATATTTCAAGCGATTTGGGACCCGGCGGCTCTAATGGAAGCATCGCCCACACGGCCACTTATCCAAGTTTACTGAAGGTCACAGACTGAAGTTCCTTTAGATTTTCTTTTGCTTTCGTCCGTCACGCAGATTGAAGTGGACATCCCACGTTGCCACCAGTATGACGAACTGCTGTCATCGCCCCAGGGTCACAACAAGTTTCGGCGGGTCCTGAAGGCCTGGGTTGTGTCTCATTCTGAGCTGGTCTACTGGCAAGGTGAAGAATAGTTTAGTTGGATGCTGCTGTGTATGCTCAGTTTTGTCTTTTTGCCACTAGATGGAAGCATAGACTCGTAATAAACAGAACAAGGTTCTTACTGCTTACAACAGAGCTGATGTGACAGCAAAATCTGATGTGATTTATAAATTGCGGCGTGGGTGAATCTCATGAAAGCTACCAAGCATATCCAGGTCATATTTCACTCAATATTTCATATTTCACATCAAGGTGGAAATTAGATATAATGTTTTGCTTGAAGAAAATGAGATCAGATATGTTTCATAATAGGGGCTGTCTCATTACCGTAATGCTTCTGGACATTTGAGTGTTTTTTCCTTTGTAGTCCTCCTGAATAGATTCTCATTTCTCTAATGCAGGAGTTTTGTACTACATGCATTGCATTTTTTTTCAGTGTTTCCAAATGAATTACAGTATGTTTATTGTAATTGAGGACCATTTAAAGGAACAGTTCGCCTTAAAAATAAAAATCCTGTTTTCATTTTCACACCTCCACATTGTTCCAAATTGGTATAAATTGCTTGAACACAGAGAAAGATATTCGGAAGAATTCTTGTAACCTAATAGTTATTGGCCACCATTGACCACCAAAATTGGAAAAATTTCCTTATCAATTTCTTTTTTCTGTTGAACACAAAAGAAGATATTTTGAAGAATGTACTGTAGGATAGCATACAGTTCTGGGGCACTTTTGACTACCATTGTCATTTTTGCTGCAAAAATTATTTTTTATATTTGGATGTACCTTTGAGCTACTGTCATACAATGATTTGTTTACATAACTATTTAATGAGATCTGTATTCCGTTACGCCAAGGATGATTTTGTATTTAATCGTGTCATGTCATTAAGTCACGGTACAAGAAATATGTATGATTAAAATAGAAGAAGTCTTCATTTTCTTTGAGATGAATTTAGTCAAGACTTTATTTTGGGTTGATGTACACAGTAAATGATGCTTATTTGAAATAAAAATACAAAAGTGTGAGTGCGTTTGTGCTTGTGTGCATTAATAACTCCTATCTGATGTTTTCCTTTCAGGCTTGGATTCACTCTGTGCGCCTTTCCTGTATCTTAATTTCAACAATGAAGGTAGAATTTCTAACGCAATATTTAAATAAACACTCAAGATTCAGAAAGACTCAGTTCTATTATATATGAAGTGACTCTTGTTTCTAACCCAGTTATATTTTATCTCTCAGCTCTTGCGTATGCTTGCATGTCGGCCTTTATCCCCAAATATCTGTACAACTTCTTCCTGAAAGACAACTCTCATGTTATACAAGGTAAGATCACCATTGCACTTTTTAGTATAGGATAAAAAGGAGGTTCACATTTGGTCATATGTACCTCAGGCTCTTGTCGTGTGCAGTATTTTGATTATGAATGCTGTGTGTCCGTAGAGCAATAACTCTTATTCTGCACTTTTCCAGAATATCTGACGGTCTTCTCGCAGATGATCGCGTTCCACGACCCCGAGCTTAGCAACCACCTCAATGAGATCGGCTTCATACCTGATGTAAGTGTACTGCGATAAAATAAGAACACAGATAGCTTGCCTATGTAATAACTTATTTGAAATATAAGTATTACGTGTATTATACTTTCTTAAATATTTTATATTTAAGCGGCCTCATAAGCAGTTTTAACCTGTAAAGATATTTTGTTAATTATGTATAGTTCCAACATCCTTTTGCAGGCCCCTAGCATTTAACCAAAATATGTAGTTTCTTGTCCATTATCCAAGATCTCTATACACTATATTTACATTCTGGCTTCACCTTAAGATTTGAGTTCGGGCCAAGTTTTAGCACAGATACAATCACATGTTTTGGGATTCGCAAAGCCTCCCTCCTTTTCAAAACGCTTGGTCTCTCTCCGCGCTGATGGATAGTTGACCTCCACAGACAAATCCAAGAGCAAACCTTAAAATTCCAGACCGACACCTAATAAAAGATGAGCTGTGGGAAGCAGAGTCGAATCCGTCTCTGATTCAAAGGTGTTCGGTTGAGTCCCTAAACAGCTGTTGTTGTGGCTACACTACGAGAATCAAAAGCAGATCCGATGGGAGGATATAATCTACTGCTGGGCTGAAGTCTTTTTGAAGCCCGTGATGTACGCTTAATCTTTCCATGATAACGGCTTGACGGGGACGCAGATTGCTTTCTGGTCAGTAAATCTAATGTACCCTTGAGATTTTTTTTTAAAAGAGGCCATATTTTACAACTTTTGGTGACATTTTGCTCTAAAGGGTGATTGTAACATTACCCAAGGATCCTTGAAGTAAAATTGGTCGTAGTTTACTATTTTTTAATTGTTATGCATAATCGTAATCAGGTATGATGCATATTTGTTTTACGTACATTTTTTGTGCTGAGGCTAGACGTGATTCCTTGATCTATTGTTGTTTTCCTTCCCGAATGGTCATTTCCTTACTTTCCGACTGTTTCAGACATCGTCAATTTTTGTGTTTTGTTCTCCAGTGTAGTTAGAATAATATGCTATCGACTTGACTGATCATGTTATTATCGTACGGTCTTTGAGGCATGAATACATCTTGGCTGAAGTCTGTCGGGGTTTTAGCTCTGTTCAGTTTTATCTCCGTGAGTGCTATTATATTTGGCTGGGTAAGGCCTGAAATTCACTGCAAATTGACCTACTTTTGTGTCCTGCTGAGCGCTCAGATGATGTTAGATGAGCTGACATTTTTGCCAAAACTAACTGATTTTATCGGAAACGTCCAGATACTTGCTCAGCGGCCAACCAATTTCGCACCTGATTGGTCCAGGGCAATATTTGTTGATGATGTCATCGAGGGTTATGTACATTCTCTCAGGATTACGACTTTGAATGTTGTTGTCGCAATCTTTAAAACAATAAAGTTGGTGACAGGATGACATTTTTTGGGCTGGTTGTCATCAAGGGAGATGTTAAATCTCATCATGCCTCATTTTTTCGAGCGCAGCAATTTCTCACCCATGTTTTGGTGGGGTCAGCGTCTCTCAGACGGATACGGAGCGCTTCTCAGCAGGGAACTGAGCTGGCTAGACTGAAGCCCGTCTAGCACTCGCCCTCTGATTTCTCCCTCAACACTTCTGAGGCAAAGCCACCAATCAACTACTGAAATGGATTATACATCCTACACCGCCGCAGCACAGCAGAACCATGGGAAAAGAGGCAGTGTTGAAACAGGTGCTGAAGAGAGAGAGAGGAGAGAGAGAAAGAGCCATGTTGCTTGTTCATTATCCTCCCACACACGTCCTCTCATTTCACAATGGGGTGGTAAGCAAAGGCCTGAATTGCAAACACAGGTTTCCTCTGATGAATTTCACAATCGCTGTGGCGTTTTTTTGGGAAGTGACAATAGGACCCTTTCCGTTTTTTCACATGAATCTCACTGTTGCTCATGTAAATTATGGCTTTTGTGCTAGAATGAATGTTCTATCTTTGTTCCTTTCAGCTGTACGCGATCCCGTGGTTCCTTACCATGTTCACCCGTGAGTATCAGTCACAAGTGCTTCACAAGACCTAGGTTTACCTATTTCAGAATGGGGGGGTTCGTTTGATGGAATGTGAAATTTGATAATTTTGTGTCTTTATTAATAATCAAGACTTTTGAAAAGATATTGATAAGATTTTGTATCCCAAAGGCATTTCAAAAACAATAGGCACTGATGGAATGTAATTGCGCATTGTTTCATTGATATAATGTGTAGTGTCTTTAGATACAAATGACGACATCAACAAAACATTGCAGTTGTATTCCCATGATGCTTTGCTGTCATTTAATAGTCACACATCACTGGGCGCTATCCTTGTTTAAATCACGTCTTTTCTCTCAAACAATGCTACTGTGCTGCATTTATGTTGCTTTTGATATTTTAAGGCCCACTCACACCAAGAAGAAAATCTATTGTTTTAGGATTTAATAGAGTATAATGACAAAGTTTTAGGAAAGTAGTTCACCTTCAAAATGAAAATTCTTTCATCCTTTACACACCCTCTTGTCATTGCAAACCTTTATGACTTACTTTCTTCTGTAGGACACTAAAGATATTTTGAAAATTTTTGGTTACAGAACAGCACACCCCCACTGTAACCAATGCAAGTGAATGGGGGGCTGTTAACAAAATTCCTCAAGATATCCTCTTTTGTGTTCTGCAGGAAGAAAGAAGGTCCAACAGGTTTGAAATGACAAGAGGGTGAGTAAAGGATGACAGAATTTTCATTCTGGAGGTGAACTTCTCCTTTAAGAGAATAGAGGCATTTACACTACAACTATAACATTAAAGAAACAGACTAGTGAAATCGTTTGGTTCTGCGGAGCCCCGCATATGACTCAGAAAAGTTATATCGTGACCATGAATAAGAGTTTGTTCCCACGATTTATTAATACGTGACCATGTTTGCTCACCCATTCACATTGTTTAACAATTGGTGAGCATGTTTTATTTTAGTTAAAACCTGCTTACATTTGATTAATTTGTTGCCTAGTTTCTTTGTCCATAACAGCAGATACATAATTTAGTTATCTTAAACGAAGGAACGATTTAATAAAGCAAAATAAAATCTGTATGGGTCACTTTCAGAGCAATTAATATTCACCTGAGGAAAGCTCAAAATGGACAGTCAATCAAAATCCACTCGAATTTTAAGGTGTAATGTGTGAGATTATGGAGGATCTAATGACAGAAATTCAATTTTAAATACATAACTATGTCTTCAGATGTGTATAAATACTTTACTTAATAAAGCGCTATGTGTTTATTACCTTAGAATGAGCAATTTCGATCTACATATACTGCGGGTCCCCTTACATGGAATTCGCCATGTTGTTTCTACAGTAGCCCTAAATGGAAATCGAAAATATGTAATATCCTTCAGCAAAGAAGCGAAAACGTGATGACACTCGCAAGCTAATGATAAACAATGTTATCGTTTGTTGGTGTGGACGCAAATTTAGGTATAATCCTTTCAGTTATCGTCCATGGTGTGAACTGGTCTTTATTTAGATTTATAAGGCTACAAAACCTACAAGCTTCAGTAAGTCAATTGTTTTCCCATTTTCTGCACAGATGTTTTCCCTCTACACAAGATCTTCCACCTTTGGGATACTCTGTTGTTAGGGAACTCATCGTTTCCTTTCTGCATTGGTGTTGCTATTCTGCAACAGCTCAGAGACCGACTGCTGGCCAACGGCTTTAATGAGTGTATCCTGCTCTTTTCAGACTTGCCCGGTAAGAGTCTTTCCTACATTCTAAAAATACTGCCAATAGCACTTTTCTATGGTTAACATCATAGTAGAAAGCGTTGTATTATAAAGACTGGTTGACCGCTAATCATTTGCTTAAATCTGACATATTCTGCACTTGTCCTGCATTTTAGTCCACTTACAATGTTATGTTTTTATATCAGAAAAAATCCAGCTTTTTGTAACAACTGGTTAACCTCAAAAAACAGCAAACTGTGCCCTTCTGTGCCCTCCGAAGACTCGTATGTAAATGTTGTTTGGTTCATCCTCAGACCGGTGAAGTTTGCACTGTCATTTAACAGAACAGTTACTCTGCTGTGATGTGTAAATGTGTGTTGATGTATGTTAATGACATAAATGACATTCATAAATATTTATGAATGACTGTTTTTAGGGAGGCTGCTTTGCCATGTGTCACATCACACTTATATTTCAACAGTTTTCTCTGAAATGACAACTTTAACAAAGAATGATATAAACCAGGTGCATTATGGGTATTTCCAACTTTAAGTATAGATGTGCGCAGGTATTGTTGTTGTGAGCCCAGACTTAGAAATAAAAGCCCCAGAGTTTGCTAGACAGCAAAGAGACGCATGCTTGTCTGCTTAAGCGCACCCTTGCTTCCCCTCTGTCAAACAATGCGCTTTGTTCCCCGTAAGCTTCCCTCCGCGGGTGCTGGGTTGAGACTTGTTTGCAATGAGCTCAGGATAAGTTATGCGGCTTACGCTGCGTTTTCTGCATGGCAGCTGGCACCGTTGCGGCCTGACGCCTGACGTTCCGGTCGGAACAGCTCCGGTTTAACCGCCTCTGGCATCTGTTCGTTGCGCTTTCCCCGAGGTGCCTGTCAGCATGGAGCAGCACGGCATGGCTAAAGTGATGGACGATGATTGAGCCTAATGTGAGGGAATTAGCTGCGAGCGTTCCAGGCTGCGAGGAGAGTGTGATGGTGTGTACACTCAGTCACAATAGAGGGATTACTTCTCACAATAATGTGAAAAATACCCGGTTACCATGACGCTTGAAATGCCCTAAACTTGTTTCGGTCTCTTAGGGAAAAAGTACACCAGTGTAAACACTAAAGACTTGTTTTGGGAGTGAGGCATGCGTGTATGTGTGTGTCTGTGTCGGTTTAAAAACAGCAGGAGAGGGCAGACCACTTCGCACTTCCGGTTTCAGATTTATTTCTGAATTTATTTCCTGTATTTTCCGTTGGTTGTATTTTGTTCAACCTTTTTTGTAGTGTTAATTAAAAAACTGAAACGAGAAGTTCTTGACCAGCTTTGCACCAGCATTTTTAACGTCTTCCAAAGTGGTCTATAGACATTTGTTTCTTGTTGATCGCTTGGGCAATAGATTTGAATGCTGGTCATATCTTTGATGTGTATCAATTCAACTTTTAATTTCTTTACATGGAAAATGAAAAACAATCATATTTGAAAAGATAGGTCACTTATAAATACAATAAATGTTGGTCCAATCTCATACAGATATTTAGCAAAGTAGTAACTTGGGCCATATTCAAATTCGAAAACCTCTCTCATCCATTCAGCCACACCTCTTTATCCATAGCTCCGCCCTCCAAACCCATCACCAAACCTAAACCCTCAAAATGATTGACATCTTTTCAGTTGACAGAGCCTGAAGCATCAGATACAGGTGTGATTAGGCAGGACATGTCTTTCAGTTAGTAGTTATTCCAAAACTGCACAATTTTACAGCAGCTCCACTGCCATTAGGCCGTCCCAGTGACTCCAATATAAAGGGTCATGGTTTAGGGCTTGTGAGTACCAAAATGAAATCATAACACACCTCTTCTCATAAATTAGGTACATGATTTAACATGAACTAACTAAGTTAATCCTAGTTAGTTTGTAATAATTCTGATTCTGCATTTTCTCATTCAAATGATATTAAAAGGTCAAAATGAAAGGCTTATCCATTGACATATTATGTCTGGAGATTGAAGTGATGTTCAACAGCAGCCCAAGAGACACGACATTACTCCGTCCTGTCATGAAACAAATATCTATAGCTTGAAGCCAACCACAAATCAGCTTTGACACAAAAAGGATCCGAGTACAAGGGGCGAATAAGCATTTCTCACTGACAAGCTCAAAATAGCTGCAGAGATTTTGCGGGACGTTCCCTCATCGCCGCTGCACACCTCACATCACCGGAGAATGCCAGAGGACGTGATACAGGGGTCGGATCACTTACCAACGCCAAACTATCATTAACATAACTGTTTTCATTATGTGTCAAAACCTGCTGTGTTAAATCATTTAAACGGACCTTGAAATATTTGGAAAAGGTTTTGAAACCTTCCTTAAATATTTTTCTCGTATGGACTGTTGGAGGAGGTTTGAACTTTAAAACATGCAAGTTAATGTCATTTTGTGTACTATCGTAAAAAAAGTACAGGATTCGGCATTTATCCAGGTAGATTTTTGTGATTTTCCACTGACCAAACATACCATGTTACTCCACCAAGGGTAAGGTTTGGAATGTTTTGAAAGTTTTTGCGTCAAACAGTGAATTTGTTTCAAAGCGCAACGTTTTGTCAGCTTACCGACTTGACAAATGATGCTGTGAAAATCCACAATCGCTCTGCTTAAACCGTAAGGCTCTCAGAGAATTAAGCGTCTTTGAAACTTTGGCTTTTGAAGCCGAGAGGATGATGCTTTCTCCGCAGGTTCACCGTGGTCTCCGGGGATCGGCATCTCTCTCTTCTGTATGCGATTGTGATGGTGGTGTAATTAACACCCCGCAAGGCAACGGTTACGGGGCAGAAGATGTGCACGCTTATATTAGAGAAGGTCACGCCTGCGATTTCTTTCACCGCGTACTGTGAAGTTCCTCCTCGCATGCCTCAGATTCCTGGATTTGCCTCGCATGCACCGCTGCCGCCTCAGCTGTTACTGTTTGTTTGGCAGCCGTCCATAGTGTCTTGAAATTGTTTCCAACCTTTTGTCTCTTAGTCGCTCGTTTTAAATGGCTATTTGCCAGACGCAGGGGAGCACGTGGCATTTAAAACATTTAAAAGTCATCTGGAGATGGAGATTGTTGTATTTAAACGGGCTGTTGGTTCGTAACTGTTGAGGTTTAAGGCGTTCTGTTCTTTCCCTGGCAAGATGCGTTAAAGTCTGTGAGGAGCTCATGGAGAAACTCCTTTTATAGGTAAAATATTTGGGCTCTGCTTGCTGACGCTCTCGTAGTTTGTTACAGTCGAATGCAAAACACACGGGTTTGTTTTACTATTCGTGAGGTCATCCCAAAGACTTCCAAAGTTTTAATGCTAGACTGATTTTTCATACCACTCCCTATATTAATTTACTATAGTAAAAGCGTAGTTACCTTGTTTTTTTGGTGGCTTTATAACCATTGTAGAACCACAGTTTTGCTACAAATGGTTCGTTTGGTTTGTTTTATCTGTAATGAAGTCATAGTTTTTAAAGCTGCCATTATTTGGCTGTTTTCGAAGCTTTGATTATGTTTTTTGGGTGTTTAAAAATGGATGTTCATGTTTCTAGTTTCAATAAGCGCTTTATATTTCACATATTTCAAGTCTATTGTTCACTGCTGTCCCTCTTCTTAAAAAACAGTTAGAGATTTTTCCGGCTTCTAGAAAGTTCCTCCTTCTGAAACGCTTCCGAAAGCGTGTGTCTGAAGATGTCCCACCACTACCACATCAGCAAGCTTCCTCTTCTGAGGGCTGTTGTGATTGGTCGTCCCCCTCTTAGTGCACGTCTATTCATAAGTTTTGTCTTTTAGCAATAAACAGTAACACTGGGTTCATCTTCACTTCATCAGTTAAACACATGCGGATCGATCGAAGTGTAAGGGAGGTCTGCTAGTGCATGTGCAAACATCAATCTTTTTCCTTCTTAGAGAGCGCAATTTTTTTCCTACTATGACAAGGGAAATGACACCGGACCAAGTGGCGTCAGACAGGTTATATTAATTAACCCTAGTTTTGCTGTAGCATGTGTGTAGATGAATTCTTATCACAAGCTGAAGGACTGTGATGACAGTGAAAGTAGTTAAACGAGTAGCTCAGTTAAATGTTTACAATCTCTGATAATAACATTCACTACTCCAGTGGCTCTTCCTCTTCTCTAAGGAAGGCTTCGCCCCTTTTTTGCTGTATTCCTTAGGGCGGAGGTTTTTCAAGAACTTGGAATAGTGACATCATTTACCCAGGAAGTAGAGGGCTGTAGTCCGATTCCAGCCGTTCTCTGTAGTCCTTGAAAAGCGAATTCTGTTAAAGACAATATCTCGCTTGGCTTTATCATTTTGGAGATATTATTTATGCTCTTACAGCAACATTACACACTAACTAAAGTTTGAAAATTGGCATCACGGGGAACAGCTTAATTTTCGTAATGATAGTTTTACCCTGTGCACATCATTATAATAACATAGAAAATGATGATTCGCAAGATTTTTACTAGCAAGGACCTGCTACAGTGAGATGTAAAAAAAATATTAGGTTAAATCAAATTAGCTTTACAAGTCACACTGGAAAAAAATATTCACAAAATGTTCATATATTTTTGAAATATATGTAAAAACTGTACAATCAGAATTTTGGTGTAAAATAACAAGAAAAACTTTTCTTTTTAATTCCCCAGCTGCTGGAATATTGGATTTTTAAATTGTACATTAAACTTTAAAAAGTCGCATTTCATGTAACCTAAACATTCTTTTTAACCAATTTCAAATTAATTTTGAGTCATTTTAACATAATTTGAGCCAATGTGACTTTTTTGGCCAATTTGATTTCATTAAAAAATTTAAAGCAGCTTTTGAAATGATTTTTACAGTTCAACATTTACATTTACATTTATTCATTTGGCAGACGCTTTTATCCAAAGCGACTTACAAGTAGAGTGCAGTGGGCAGCTATCACTGCAGAGCAAACAGGGGTGAGGTGCCTTGCTCAAGGGCACTGAGGTTTTAACCAGTGACCTTCTGGCAACGAGTCCAATTCTCTAACCACTAGACCACAACTGACCCCCTCAAGTAATCAATTATTAATTAACTGTCTCATATATTGTACGTTTAGAATTGAATATAAAAAAGGTCGGTTTAAAATACCAGTATCGGCTATCGGCCCGATGCCAAGCTCATGTACTCGTACTAGTAATGACACGCCGATACCAATGACCGATACCTCAGGTGATATACATAGAGCCCTTTGATTTCAATGCAGAAAACGCAGAAGGAATCCGGGCATAAAAACAGAATTTGCTGTACAACACGAAATGGCCGCTAACGTAACAGCTAACGAAATATTCAGATACTCTTTAAATATTTATTCTGCTTGTTGTGCGTGACTGTGTGTGAAAGAGTGATGCGGTTGGGTGTACTGAACCTGAACACATTGTGCTTGTGAGCTTTCAGAGCCAGCGTTTCGCTGCACGAGGACTAGAATACATAAACAAACACCATTTGTTGCGATCCGTCAAAAAAAACTCTGCTTAACTTAAACAAACACTCTTTGCAGCGTCCCATCAAAATAAAAGTCTGGTTGAGTTGAACAAGTTATAATACACTCACATTTTACCACATAACCTCCCTTGAATTTTTTATAATTCGACTACAAATTATATTGTTTACTTTAGCAAACTGAAGTAAATGTGCTAGTAAAATTGTGCCACTTATCATTAGCATTAACTTAATTTAAGTAGACAAAAGGAAAAAAATACCTGTAAGATACTGGTTTATTGACATAATTATAAATTATACAGGCATCGGTTAAAAGTTTCAGTATCGGCAAGTACCAGAAAAAAATATTGGTACTCGTACACGGTCTTTAAAAAATGGTATCGGTGCATCCCTAGGCAACACTTAAGAATGAGCTATTTTGATAAACATAGCAAACATAACTTGTAATCATATATGGTAGAGAAATGGCTGAGCTACCTCTCCATTTAATTGGACACTCTACGTTTTAAAGTGTGATATTAATTCATGCCCTCGCTGCTACCGTTCCCATAACGTTAAGTGCTTTTTTGCAGTGTAATCTCATTCCTACATGCTAACGTTTGGTTTGACCAGCTTGTTGCTATATGACTGTAAATTACAGACTGTTAGCTCTAAATATACAGTAGGTGTCATTCTTTCCTCCCTAACACAAATGTCTCGACTTGTCAATAACATGTCCCTAAGCGATCTTCTGTGATTACATAGTTTGTTTTGACCTGCTTTCAGTGTGCAATCACGCAAGCGAAACTATATTTAGTTGGAGAAAAGGCCCGGGGGTACATTTTTCTCCGCAGACAACGTCATACTGAGGTTTCAGGTAAAAGCTGCATGACCTGTATCAAGGGCTTCAATTTCGGTTTCTCCTCTCATGCACTGTGGATCCTGTGGGCTGTAAAATGATGGCAGTGATAAAACAAGTTCACGAGCCAGTGGGTTTTGAATGGCTCTGGATCTCTCGTTTCATTATTTTGTGGACTCTGAATGGACACACAGACATTAATTTTCAGTGTCAAGAGAAGTGCGGTTTCTCGTGAGGGTACTAGTTGTCACATTTTACGTGGTGGTTATATGAATTCATACAATCTTGTCACGTTAGGTTTAGGGGTGGGGTTAAAAGAGGGGCTTCAGTATTGCTTTTTTGTTACAATCATTTTTGTACAATTCACATCATACCAATTCATACTGTAGTCATCTCACAAAATTGTTTTAAATTTCCATGAGATCGGGTTGGTTTAGCCTATTGTCGGTGGCCAGTATCTAGAGAGGACAGTGTCTGATTGGATGTGATAAGAATTTTTAAAAAATGTACTTTTAACGCAATATTTAATTAAATGTTTTTTAATCAGCCATGCAGGCTTATCAGCAGGCATTTACAGGAGGAAATATACAAGCCTTATCTCACAAGAATTCGTAACTATTTTACGAGGTGACTAATTAGTTTGAATTCGTACAGTGTGAAACGTACAAAAACTTACGACTATTAAACGAAAAAAAAAAGATCTAAAAATAATCTTACTGAAGCCCCTCCCCTAACCGCAGCCCTAAACCTAGCCGTCACTGATGCCGTGATTCGTCACCTGATGCCGAAATCGTACAAATTCATACGAATTTGCCACCTGGTAAAATAGTTACGAATTGCCGTAAGATTGTGGTTCATCCACTGGTTCAGAATTATATTGCCTTTACTCAATTATATTTTATTGTATTTAGCTTTACCTTCACGAAAAATACTGGCCGAAATTTAATTTAGCTATAAATGCATCCCTTTTATTTTTTTCTCTAATGTCAAATTTCTTTGTTCGATGAACACTAGTGGCCTAGGTGTCCTGTATATTGATTGCATTAACTATAATTTACACATTAAGAAGCAGGTTTATTTTAACCCATGGATTGGGTCACAATCCCTGCATCGATTTATTTATTACTCTGTTGTTAGTTTTGTCGGTAGCACTTTATTTTACAGTCCAGTTTCCCATGTACATACTGTGTACTCATTACAGTTCGTATAATAACCAGGTAGTAAACCCTGAACCTAACCCTAAACTTATATCATTTAGTTACATTATACTACCCAGTACTTTCTTAAGTAAGTATACTATAGGCAGGGAGGGATTATCATCTTGATGTGCCCTGGTTACAGACGTTTTAAAGGCCCCATAGCATTACATAGTTTACGAGATCAGGTGTTGCCCCTATTACCAAATACACCGGCATAGGAGCAGATCTCACAGAAACACGCTTTGGAAAAGTGCAGTGCACACTGAGAGGGTCTCGTGGCACTCTTTTTAAACAGTAATTGCCATATGCCAACTTTCTATTGTAAACAAAAGCTTGCAAACAGTGCGAGAACGATGCTGCGGCGGAGCAGGTACGGAGACTCGCTAATGCCAATACATTCAAAACATGCTGCTGTGTGCATATAAGGAATGCTGCTGCTGCACATATAACATATGAATAAACCCAATGCTTACGTGGTCACCTTGTAGCAGATCTATACGGGTGGAGGTGGGGAAGGAGGAGGGTTCTAAATCGCGCTGCACTGCTGCAACAATCACTAGCAGAGATTTAAACGTAGAGCAGCGAGCTCATCTGCTTCTGGTATAGAGGGAACCAATTACTTTGCCGTATACTAGTTAATATGTCGGATAGGCTAGACTTAGGACTGCACCGTCTAGAGTTTCATGGCAGAACTAGTGTCATTTCAGCAGAACAGAAAAAGTCTTCTGTGTTAAATGCACAATAAAACAACACAAATTGGTCTATTTATATTTCGCAATACTTGACGCGTAAATAGCTTCTGACCTCTCCAACACATATTATGTGAGGATACGTTTAGCCTAAAGATCTTGGGCCCCTGTCGCTCAATGTTAACCCAGCGCCTGTTTCCTATGTGAATATGCCTGAACAACTTCTGCATCTAATTCGCGTGATGAAATGTGGAATGCATAGCCAAATGTGTCTTTCGATTGGATGGCATTTATTTTGGCACCACTGGGAAGGCTGTGCTGGAGCATGGTGTTGTTTTATGCAGCATTCATGAATTATATGAATTGAAATGTGTTCTTTGTTTTTGTTCTTATGTATCTCTGTGACTCGGAGAACACTTTATTTTGTACCAGGCATACAATTATAGTCCTATGACAAAGAATTATTTTGATTTCCTCCTTTTATATTTTTACCTGTGTTGCAAGCGTTGTTTGTTGAAAACGAGTTCAAGCTTGGACTGGTAGAGATTTCCAATCTCAAATATTTTATTAAAGTATAGTAGTACAAACTAGACTAAGGAACCAAGAAGAAGAAGATTAAAAATAAAATGATGAATCAATCTAATAATTAAAAATATGTATTAATAAATACAATTTATTTTTAAATAAAGGCCATGGTTTGAAATTGTTGAAATATAATGATCAAACAATTAATGTGAAATGTTTGTTTTATCTATGTATTAATAAATACATGCATGAACTAGACCGTTTCTGCAGTTAGCGTCCGGTCTGTGTTTGGCTAGTGTCTAATAATATAACTGTTTATATTTAATTTAATTAATGTTAGTATTAATATGTTATTTAAAATTAAATTATGTTAATATCACCTTGCCGAGCTTTACTGGGAGATTTCCCCAATAAAAGGAATTGGAGTCCAGACTTTCCGAAACAAGTTGGAGTGCTGAGGGACTGTATCAAGCACAGAAACACTACGGCATATGTCCATCTCGATTTTTAACAAGTTGACAATGTTAAGCATGTGAAGCCAGCACGTTTATCATTGTTAAGAAGTCAAAATGTTAACTGAGTTAAATCCCCCTTAAAGTTCAGTCCACGAACGCGAGCATGCGCAGTAACGTTTATATTGTAACTTTGAAACCGACTATAAATATGTTTATTTAATCCATGTTTTAACATAGATAAATAAAACAATAAAAGTACATAAATAAATTATTTTAAATCCTATTTAAAAAAATATAGCATTATTTTTTATTATATTTGATTAAAAAATGCTTTATTATATTTTATTTAATGTATGTTAATATTAATTTGTTACTATTTTATTCTATAATAATTATATTAAAATACACAATTTGCTGAATTATCTTGTATGTTAACTTTATTTTATGAACAATTTATTGAATGGTTCCTGTAGTTTTAATGCATTTAAAGAAACCGTATGGTACAGTGACTTCTAGCTGTTGAGCTTGGTATCGCTCTCTAAATTCAAAATATTGGAGAGGCAAGTTTGGTTCTTGTAATGGTTCTTGTAGTTTTATTTTTGTTATTATTTCTGAATGTGTACCGAAAGTAAGGGCAGTCCACGAATGCGAGCAAGCGAAGTAACTTTGTTTATATTGTCACTTTGAAACCGTCTATAAATCTGTTAAATAAAACAATAAAAGTACATCAATAAATTATTTTGAATCATATTTAATAAGCAAATTGCATTCCTTTGTCATTTTGCCACATTCTTTTTTTATCCATTTGTCAATCGAGTTAAACATGCTATTGGACGTCAGACCGGAGGTCAAGGACACCTGGTGCACACAGCAAGATCACTCAAAGCAAATTGAAAATATTCAGCTAGAATTTGGCAGTGAGGACAAGGCTCTATAATTATGATGTGTGCCTCATCACAGCTCAGCAGACAGGACCGCCTCATATCTCAAAACCCATCTGTCTTGACTCACTTCAGTCCTGGATTTGGGTCGGAGGTAGGAGGGACGGGGAGGTGAATCATCTGTCACTGTTTCTGACACGCTGACTGACTGGTACCTCCTCTCTCATGTTGTTTGCTCTTGCTCCTTCCCCTTTTGTGTCTCTTCCGAAACATAATGAGATGCCTCCCTCCCTACTGCCTATAGAGGCAGCTGTCCTCCAAAGAAGCAATTCACGTATGAGAAGGTACTTACATTTTTTTTTACCGTTTTATCCCCTTATGATTTAAAACTTTGCTTTGACTTATTAGTGACTACTCTGTTTCTATATGTTATGCCTTGTGTATTATTTGTGAATGTGTTGAACTAAAAGTACAAAATTTGGAATACTAGTTTGTGTCTTGGACTTGCACCCTTGCTAAGTAAGCAGCGGGATAGGAAACAGATCTTTCTCTCTGTCTTTGTTTCTCTCCCTCTCACTTCTGCACCTTTTTAGGATGTGATAACAGACCTCCAGTGTAAATCCAGCCTAAATAATCCAGTATTCCCGTCACGTCTTCCTTTAAGTGTAATGAACCTTACATTCTTGGTTTGATTTGAATAAAAGGCCAAGCATGCTAAACCTTTTCATTAGAGATATTGTTTCTCCACTAACAGGATAGAAATATCACAAATCTTGTTTGTTTATTTCCGTGCAAATCCCTTTATTTAATCTCTTCTTTAAAGAGCACAGCTCCAGAGAGTTCACTTCTCGTCTGAGGGAAGCAGACAAACTTCCGCTTCTTTTCTTCGTGAATACTGTGTGGATGTTTGTGGCTGAAGGAGACGTTGGCAGGATGTGCGAGTATCGAGAGCTGTCGGAAAGAAGTCACCCTAGGTTAATTGGGAGGAAGCTCTGTGATTCTTCTGCGGCTTTGCCGTATCCACATAAAGCTGCTTTTCTTATGTCTTTGATATTGAAATCGTGTAGCACTTTACATTTGATAGTTAAAAAAGGAGTTTTATTTAGGATAGTCAAATGAAACTGTTGGAGTGATTTGTGCTTTTAATCAACACATAATCATTTCTGGATTCAATTTAAAGCTGCATTTAGCACCCCTTGAGGTAACATTGAGAATGCACTACTGACGGTGCATTATGAGTAGCAGTTTACATTTGTATTATTGAGGGGGAATCTTTCCCAAAAATACTGTCATCATTTATTCACTGTCATATCATTCAAAACCTGTATAGGACTCTTTCTTCTGTGGAACACTAAAGAAGATATTTTGAGAAATGTATGTCTCTGTGGTTTTGTGTCCATACAATGGAAGTCAATGGGGGTCAATGTTGTTTTGTCACATCTTTTTTGTGTTCTGCAGAAGTATGACATAATGGGAGGTACATTTTTTGGTTAATTATACCTTTTGTTATTATTATACTCATTACTTATACTTGTACCCTTGTTTGGGATTTGAGCATACAGTCTTTGTTCAGATCTTTAACGTCCACACAACACCTTTTTTTTGCTGAATATTGTCTTTTTTTTCATGTGTTCTTACAGCCTAATACAGTTGTGATTAAAGATTTCTTTTCTCTCTTTCCTGGTCTCATTTAGAAGTTGACATTGAGCGCTGTGTCCGTGAATCCATCAACCTTTTCTGCTGGACTCCTAAAAGTGCCACTTATCGGCAACATGCCCAGCCAGCCAAATCTGCCAGTGACTGCAACAGCTTTGGGAAAACACCCTCCTTTTACTCTTCAGAGTTTCAAGACCTGCCCAAAACTGATCTGGTGAGTGTCCTCGATTGCCCCTCTATTGCCTCCAGTGTCACATCTACATTATATGCCACTTACATTGCCTACAGTATGTAAATTATAAGCACAGAGGAACTTCATTGACGTTAGAAAATAAAATAATTAAAAAGTGTTTTTTAATATAGTTGAACTATTTTTCTATGCTTGTACACATTATATAAAAAGACACTTAAAGCAGTTTACCATCCATAGCAATGCCCTCGCCAATTTGCATGTGCATGTATTTCTCTCTTTGTCAAAATGTACAAATCTAGTTTCACTGTATTATGACAATGATCTGTACTGAAAATATAAAGATTGGCCTTTACTACAGAAATAGGGTTAGACATCTTGCTGAGATCCTTTGGCCTTTCGTATTAAACTTTTAAAGATTGTCTTGTGCCGAAAGGGAACGTCATTGCGTATAAAGCACGGTGCCAATTACCCACCGTTAATCAAATGATCCATAAAGGTTTGCGGTCAGAGGAGTGCAGAATGTGCCCGCCGATGGTCTCGACCGCCTACAATGCTCTTCCTAATGAGATGCTTTGACTCGCTTATAAACACTCCAACGTCTGCCTGCTGCCAACTGAAACGCTACAGCACAAATGCTAGAGACGTTAGAGGTTTTTTTCCAAATGCAAAGTCCTGTAAACACCAAGTTAATGGGTGCTCAATGATACTTGAGTATACAAAGTACATTGTATCTTGCTTAAAAAAAAAGGTTTGGGATAATTATGAAATAATAGCAGAGATGGATGTACATGTAACGAGGGAGCAAACGATGGAGGTCAGTTTTCTCACAACTTTCATTTAGCTAAATGGAGAAATTTCGGATTATTTGTGAATGTTTTATTTGTGAATGTTTTTTTTCTGTTCTGCTGGTCATTTTCGTATGTGGACTGCAGACATCAGTTGACCTCAATTGCCTCGAGCGGCCGCATTCATTTGTGCAGGCGAAGTCTTCATTTATGTGATGGTTTTAGCCCGCGCACATATTTTGCCGTTCTCTGCTCTCATCCAACCGTTCTCCTGACCTGACCTTCAGACGTTTCTCGTTATTCTTCTTCCTGTCTCTCCCTTCGCATTATTAAAACTTATTCGGCTGACATATACCAAAGACCAAAGGTCCTAAGAATACTTCTGAAATATTATAGGCCAGTTCATTAGTTATTGTCCTCATTACATCAAACTAGTTTTAAGCGATATTCGGTTTCTGTATGAAAGGAATAGTTTAGTGAAGTATAAAAATTCTGTGATCTTTTATTCTGCTTATTTCGTTCCGAACTCAAGGCTTACTTTTCTTGTGAGGAGATTATTTTTTTATGATAATTTTTTTTATATCCTGAATTCTTACAATTTGTGTTACACAGGAGACAAGAAGCTATGAGTGTAAATACATTTTGAGAGGATTTTCATTTTTAAACTCATTTTTTCTTTTAGTACTATCATTGGTAAAGTTTAAACTTTAGACAGTTTAGCTTGTTGTTGTGATCGCTTGAGTTTTGTGGGGCAAATTAGTGTGAATTTGAAGTGAGTTCTGAATTGTTTTCACACTAGTTTGATAACCTAAGAGTTTTCTATTTTATTATCATTTTTGTCATGTTTCCCTATCATGAAGAATGGCCAAATTGATGTGTGAGGAAAGTGAAATTGGTAGCTTTTTGTTATCTAAAACCGGAAGTTAGGGTGGGGCATACGTGTTTTTTCATAATTTTTTGTGCAAAATGATGTCATAAAATGTTATGGTGAAAGTGAGAGACTATGAGGTTTATATGTTTTGAAACATAATATAGTGTGTAGATATCTTTAAAGCTATCATTTGCAAAATAAAGGCAAAAAGTCAAAATTTCATAGGGACTATAATGAACTACCTAAAAAAACAAGATGTGTTTGTTTCGTTCAGAAGTATCACGTTTCCCTTTTACGGAATATTGTGTATTCATCATCAAATTACTGATGTAGACGCCTCTGCATGAGATTGTAAATGTTTTTCGGAGATTGAATTGCAGTGATGTTACTGGGTACAGGGTGTGTCAGAAATATTTGGAGTTGCTGTGGAGAATCTCTTTGTGATGTACTGGAGACAGAACCTTTCACCTCTTCGAGTTTGCCTTTTGTTTGCATTTCATCAGTGTTTGCCCCCGGGCAGTGCTGAGCTTAACAAACACTCATCTGTTGACCCAATCTCTCTCTCCATTCTCTGACTGAGCTTGTCTGGAAATCCACTGCATCAGTGAGCTGTAGCTACATCCATTTCTTTGCAATGCTGAGAAACGTTAGATTGCAAGTTATTTGCTGAGCGCTGTGATTTGGTAATTAAAAATCTAGCGTGCTTACTAAAATGTTGAAGGTTTGAATGCCTGAAAGACCAAATGAGTTTAAAGGCTTCAGGCTCCGTGTCCACCATTTTCCATGCAGCTGGAGTGTTTTTCAAGTGTTTGGAAAGGAAGTGCGCTGTGCTTTTAAAAATGGCAGCTTTTTTCAAGCCCCCAAGCTGGCGTTTTAACCAATACATTTTTAGACGAAAATGTAAATTCCTTCTTCTTTGCATCAATACAGAGATATGACATCAATTGTGCACAAGAAAACAAATAACTAAATTGTGTGCACAAATTACTAAAACAAGAAAAAAAAACTGAAGTTGAAAGAGTCCTTCAAAATTTAAGGATCAAACGAGTACATTTTGTGCATGAATTAGTAAATTGTGTGTGCAAACTTGTGTGCAAATTAAAGGAAGGAATTAGTAAATCGTGCACACAAATTAGTAAATAAAAGGAAAAGAACTAGTAAATCGACGGAACATATTAGTAAATCAGGGGAACAAACTAGTAAGTCAATAGAACAAATTATTAAATCAAGGGAACATACTAGTAAATCAAGAGAACAGAAGTAAGTCAAGGGAACAAATGAGAAAATCCAGGCAATTCATAAGTACATTTTGCACATGGATTAGTAAATTGAGGAAACGAATTAGTAAATTGAAGGAACAAACTAGTATAAATCGTGCTCGCAAATAAGTTAATAAAAGAAAAAGACGTAGTAATTCGAGAACAAATTTATAAATCGAGGGAACAAAAAAGTAAATCAAAAGAACAAACTACTAAGTCAAGCAATGAATTAATAAATTTAGGGAACTAAATAGTCAATTTTGTAGATGAATTAGTAAATCAAAGGAAAAAATTAGTAAATTGAGGAAATGAAATAGTAAATCGTGCACACGAAGTTGTAAATCAAAGCAAAACAATTAATAAGTTGAGGGAACTACAGTGTTATTACTAAATTGTGAGCATGATTAGTAAATTAAAGGAACGAACCAGTAAAAACGAGGGAATAAATTCGTAAATCAAGAGAACAAACTAAAAAATCAAGGGAAAAATTTGTAAATCGAGGGAACTAACTAATAAATTGTAGAAACAAATTAGCAAATCAAAGGAAAATAACTAGGTAATTGAAGGAAATAATTGGTGTATTAAAGGAAAAGTTATCTGTACAAATTAGTAAAATTTTTCAAACTTAATTTCTGTTCACTTTCTGAATATAAATAATGATTTCTTTCCTAGTAGCACTTACTACCTGCTTATTGTCTACTACCCTGCAGAACAAATGAATATGAGGGGCACAAATAATCAGGTCCATTGGAAAATATTACCATGTCTTTTGAGAGCAGTAGACAAATGAAATGTTTTTTTTCTGTTATTAAGTCTTTTCTCCCAACAGAGTGCAGTCAATATAAACTTAAACTAGGGATCTACTGTAAGTGTAGACTTATGTTTATGCGTGCTTTACCCTATACAGTAATGTGAAATATTTTAGACTTGCTCTGCAAGTAAGACAAGTAAGACAAATTGAGTGTCCAGCACTTCTGCTGATATTGAAGTAATTCAGTGTCTTTCTCCAGGGTCTATTATTTATTCATCTTTTGTCATGCATTCACTCTGTACAGAATGTCTCTAGCTGTGCTCGGGTGGTAAATGCGGTAAGTCCTGCAGTTGATAGTCATCTCCTGGTCATTAGAGCATGATGTGTCTGCTGAACAAGCTCTCTCTGTCTCTGCCGTTTGACAGGGCCTGTCACTAAAGCCCGACTCACGAACCAACCTTCTGTCACCTTGGAGAGTGTGCGTACCTGTGTGTGTGACTGCTGAACTAAATCGCATGACTAAATGTACTTCTACATTGTATTGTGGATACAAATCTAATCTAATTTATTTCTTAAAGGGACAGTTCACCTAACACGGCTACTATTGATTCACCCTCATGTTGTCCTGTACGGTATATGACTCTGTGATACACAAAAAATAAGATATTTGGAGAAATGACTGATTGTATCCATACAATGTAAGTCAATGGGGGCCAATTTTCTTCAAAATATCTTCTTTTGTGTTTAGGGGAAGAATTAAAGTCATATAGGTTAAAACCAAAAATGAAAATAAATCATTTTGGGTTGATATCTTCCTTTAATGTCTCCACTTATATGGTTGTCTATGAATATGTTCTAACAGGTATTTATGAACTTAACCTCTCAACTATTGAACACATTTATATCACTCCCATTTATTTTGCAATCCGTTTTCATTAGACTTTACTTAATGCCTTTAAAATGTGTTTGTGGTTTGTCACACGTGTAAGCTGGTTTACTCAATAACAAGGATTTTACTAGCTCGCAACTCAATAACAAAGTACCAGACCCCTTAAAAGAATTATGGGTAATCCTTTTACGCATTCTTTTTGGACTGTGTACATGCTTGCCTTTGTGTTACCCTGTTAATGATTGAACATCGGAATGATGAAGCAAAAATGACCTGTTAGTGAAACAAGGTCATCGAAATAGCGATCTCTGATTGGACGGGAGGGAGGAAGAGAGTAGACTTGTTTTATTTTAATACTTTTTATAGAGAATGTGAAGCGCGGCGGTCTAAAAAACGAGTGAAGGTTTTTTCCTGATGTTGGTTCCTTTCAGTGCCAAAGGGTCTTGATGCAATTTATCGTACATCTTTTGACAACATCTGTCATGTAGATCTTAAGCTCTTCGAACTCTTGTTTTTTGAATTCCAGAACTTCTCCTCTTTGCAGACCCATGGGCATGAATGCATGGATTTGATCACTCTTCATTCTGCCTGTTTCGCACATCCCAGACTTTTACTGATTTGACTTCTCTGCCCTCCGATCCCCACGGTTTTCCGCAAGAGCGCAGTGCACCCAAAAAGCCAAGCTGTGGACTATTGAAATGTCAACGCTGATAATAAAAGGTCAAGACTCCTGCCTGCATTTAAAGTGTCAGACACCAGGGCATAAGGGTCTACCTTTAGTCAATGATGAGAATGCCACAAGCCCCGCGGATCTAATGCATTTTAATACCGCTGGAGTCCACTGGACATCTGCGTTTTTCTCTTTCTCAAGCGCACCTCCATTGCTAAGGTGACCTCGCAGGTAATTGGCTGTGCACTGTGGGAGACTGGTACTCGATGACTGATTGGACTGATTTCATGGGCGGCTGAACATTGACATTTGCGAGACAGACCCCCCACCTCATGCCCTTTCCTGAGCTCTTGTATTCCTTTCAAAAGGTGTGGAATTCAGTGATAATGTGCAGTGTAATGTACACATCTTGTGTTCTAGGTCAGTGGGTGTCAAACGTTGTGGGCTTAGAAAAATTTGAGTACCACATGGGCAAACGTTTGTGAGGAGCGTGGTTTATTTTTGGTTCATTTGAATATTGCTGCTGGGTACTTCGATTAAACATGGTGCTTATTAGCCTACTGCATTGCAGTAGAAAGACAGTATATGTATTTAGAGTAGTGCTGTCAAAACGATTAATCGTGATTAATCGATTCCAAAATAAATGTTTGTTTATGTATCACAGTATACGTGAGTGAGTTTTTGAGTGAGTGAGAGTGTAAGTGTGGTTGTGAGTGTGAGTGTGTGAGTGAGTGAGTGTGTGAGTGAGTGAGTGAGTGAGTGAGTGAGTGAGTGAGTGAGTGAGTGAGTGAGTGAGTGAGTGAGTGAGTGAGTGAGTGAGTGTGCGTGCATGTGTGCGTGTTTATTTATGAGTGCACACGCATACATGTGTATATGTTTAACAAATACTTGCATAACTATTTATCTAAATCTAAGTTATATTAACTATAAATATAAATATATTATACATATTTCTAAAATACATACATGTGTATTATCATTATATTTTATTTACAAAATATAAATATACAAACTCACACATTTATTTTGGAATTAGGATTAATAATTTTGAGAGCACTAATGTAAAGTCTTAGACACAGAAGTAAAATTACACAAAACACACAAAAATTTGAATATAGCATTTATTAATCATAATTTTAACATGTTTTAAAGCAGGGTTTCTCAACCTTTTTGTCTCCAAGGCAACATACCAGACCCCCCCCCCACCCCATTCAACAATATTCAAAGACTCACTCACAAGACCTTAGAATTTATACCCAATTAAATAATTTTGTGCTCAACATTAACTGAAAAAAAACGTTTATTAATTATAAAAATTGGCCAAATAATAATAAAAATCTTGCAAATTTTTTCTAAATTCAAAATGTTGGTCATTTAAAGCCCCCCTTGGAAGTCAGCCCCCCTGTTGAGAACCACTGTCTTAATGGAATAGTTCACTCAAAAATGGTCCCCATTGACTTGACAATAGTAATTG
The DNA here is from genome assembly GCA_008369825.1 of Triplophysa tibetana. Taxonomy (NCBI): domain Eukaryota; kingdom Metazoa; phylum Chordata; class Actinopteri; order Cypriniformes; family Nemacheilidae; genus Triplophysa; species Triplophysa tibetana. The sequence continues at coordinate 8,957,902 of CM017896.1, read as the reverse complement.
AATCGCTTGAATAACCGCCGCTTTGAACAATGTGCATGCTAGTTCTGGGATAGAAAGGAAACTAGTCCAAGAGGTTTTCTTTCGCATATATTACGCCTGGTAAATTGGTCACTTCCCTCCTTATAAAGATTTGATGACATGAGTCCAGTTCCCAAAGTGCCATTCAGAGCTATTATGGTGCTATTTAGTTGAGTGCGAGATACTTAAGTTATCTGAGAGTGAAGGGTCACAAATGAGAGTTCTTACAACTCCAATGAGAGTGCTTATAAACCAACGTGGTTTAGAAACAGATATACAAGACGAACCATTATGTGTCATTGTATGTAATACTGGTGGTTTGAGGCTAAAGACTGAGCGAGGAAAGTTGAACACAGGTCAAGGAAAAACTTTCTTCATATTTCAGCAAGACGGGGAAATTGATGCGTGTTTGGCGAATGTAAGATGATCATCTCAGACAGCATCTGGGGTTTTCATTCACCTTGAGGGAAGACCTGTGCGATCTTCGCCCGTGATGGATCAAGATGAGTGGGTGGTTGTCTTGATGGAAGCTCGGCGTTGTCCAGGTTGAGCTAGAAGTGATTCAGGTGGAGACGTCAGGGAGGTAAAGAAAGAGGTCACAGAGGTGAAGACAGAGAATGGAAAGCAGCACTGAATGATGGAAGTTTAAGAGATTGGTCTGGTGTAAATGAGAAACAATACAAGAAAACACAATGAAGGAGAACGATAGTCCAATATTTTGCATGTACTTCTTGACTTTTACAGTTTTTCCACCCAAACATTTCCTAAAATCTCTCACATCCCCCTCATCACTTTGTTTCACACATTTTATTTTGAACTAGCACTTTCTGCCACTACAAAGCTGCTCATCTGTTCGTCTGACTTTGTCTGTTTCCTTCTCGCTCCCACAGAGCCGCGAGCCGTTGAAGTTGACCGAGCTGAAGTCAGAGGCGGCTCCTCGCATCTCTGTGGAAGACATCATTGAGCTGTGTGAGCTGAGTGGGCCGGCTTTCTTCAAGACTCCCGTGAAGAGAGCCAGGACCGGAAAACCTAAGATTCTGGCAGTGGACATCCGCAGCCTTGAGGAGTATCCTTTAAGTCTTCAACGAGCGTTTTCTTATACACATTTCTTGTATTTCAGAATATTTTTTGTATTTGATATTTTAATATTTAATTTCATATGAGAGAAATAAGCAAATTAGCCAATGTTGCAAGTTCAGTGCACGTTAAGTATGGACTTATGAGAGTTGCTGTTTAATGCAGTACGACCATAAACATTGTTTCCTAAAAGCCTCTCACCTAATGTTGTTTATTACTTCTTTCTTTGTTAACCATGCGAACTCACAAAAGACCTAGCACGAGAACTTTTGGTAGCACTAGCCATAACATGAGAGCTAGCCGGAGATTTTGTATGAGACTTACAATTAGACCTAGCAAAACGCTACATGAGCAAAACCTGGAATGTTGAGTGCGGGAAGTGTCCAGCTTAAAAATTTCAGTTCAATGTGGGTACTACGCATATAATTTATACTAGCATCTGGTCAAGCATTAGAACTAGCATGAGAGCTAGCATAAGAACTAACAAGAGACTTAACATGGATGCTAGCTTGGGAATTAGCACTAAATCAAACTTGGTTCATCAGTGACCTTCAACAGGCAAACTGCTACATTTAATCCTGTTAATAAACTTAGCTCTGGAGAAAGCACAGGCATGACCACCAACAGTGAACCATCCATCTACTGTTTTGTGTTTTCAAGCAAATGTCATTTCTAATCCCGTGCTGGAGGTCCCGTCATGACTAGCTTTGAATAAATTGATATTACACTAAAGATTACTCTAATGTAAAGGTTATTAAATATAAACCATTATTGATGGATGTTGGTCATGTGATTCGGACAGAAGCTAGTGGTGTTTGCTAAAACACAGGGGTGGGCTCGCTTGACTTGTGGTTGTATACACAGGCCCACTGTGGGGCCCAAGCCATGTCCAGGCACCAGAATACGACGGAGACATGACACAAACTTATTATAACTTGGCTGCTGTGTATTTGGCCCCTGGGGTCCAAGCCATGTCTTGGCATCATGGAAATTTGTGAAAATTGTGGAGCCAGTTCCAACAATGTGTGGGCGAGTTTTGCAAGGGAACACTTTTGTTTTGCACGGTAACCATGTTATGTTGTGTGAAAGCATTTTTTAGAAACTTCGCAGTGTCGTTTATGAAAGTTGGATGTGGTGATGGTATTGATAAGTAAAAAAATTGATAGTTTGCAGAACAATCTGTCTCTATTTGAGATTTGTTACCAATAGTTACAGCGCAGTGGAACGTTTGGGTGTATATGATTGTGTTAATCTTTCACAGAACAGTTAACAATACATTTTTGTTAGTTTTCATAGGGTGAAAATGAAAGTCGATACAAAAATGAGCTATATTGTAAATAAAACGTGAAAGCAAAGCTTGAAGGACGAATAATTTGATAGAGACAGTTTTATCTTGTCCTGTCATTCTGTGTTTTACACCGAATTGACCTCGATCAATGTTTGACTTCAGTGTTAGACAGAAATGTTCCTGTGATGACTTTTTAATTCATAAGACCATTTTATACATCCTCTTGAGAAACAGTAAAAGGTTATTAAATGTTTCTGCGAAGCACCACCCGAGTCATTTCTGTTCAAATATGTAGCAGGAAATATGGATCATTGTAACTTTAGCTGTGTTAGAGGCACTTAACATGAGTTATTATTCAATTACCCTATCCACACTTTTTAATCTCTCTCTCTCTCTCTCTCTCTCTCTCTCTCTCTCTCTCTCTCTCTCTCTCTCTCTCTGTCCATCTCTGATTTACCACTCATCTCTCATTCTTCATTTTACTCAGCTCTCGTCTTTGAAATGCAACTATTATGTGTTCTTGGTCATATTCAACAAATTTCCCGAAGGACTGACTCTTTCTTCATCGTCCTGCACAAACCAATCTCTCTTTCACTCTTTTTCTTTCTTAGCACTGCTGTGCTTTTTGGCTAAAGTTGGAAAGTTTCCTCAAAGCCTTTGGATCTGTCTAGAATTTGTTCGGCAAATCCTCTGAACTTTACCTGACACAATTACAAATGCACAGCTCAAGGGCTTATGAGAGATTGCGGGTTGCTTGCTTATCTTACCGCAACAAATGTTCGCTTTAGTACCACTGGGTATACATTTAATATACATAATGGATCTAAACGCAGTAACAATGTTCACCGTTTTTAACAGGCATGCATTAAGCGCTCGAGAAGCACAAAGTGATTTAAAACATTCTCTAGAACTGCAAAAATATGATATTAGTGCTGTCAAATCGATTAATCACGGTTCCAAAATAAATGTTTTTTTTATATTGTGGGTGTGTGAGTGCGTGTTTTGTGAATATTAATTCTAGGGCTTTCCACGTTAACGCATGCAATTTCTTATTTCCTATTAAGGGGCCATTCAGAAAGAATGCATTTTTCCATTCCAATTTCAGCTACTTTCCCCTTGTTTTTCTATGTAAACACGCGTTTGACAGACGGCATGATCGTTATGCTGGGTTCACACCAAACGAGAAATAAATCACTTTCCACGCTCTTTATAAGTTGCGGGAGAAGACGAAGCAACGGCTTGCGTTGACCACCGCATAAGCACCTCTCAAAGGGAATGCAGTTATCACTGGTTGCAAAAACATTTTGACTTCTCACGTAAGCAATTAACTGGGCACTATATGTAATAAACATACATACAATGGGATTGGAATGCTATAATTGCTGATCACATTGCGCAACTTTACATTTCCAAAAATAAAAAGTTGTTTCTATTGAAAGCAAGCTATGATATGTTTAATGTTAGCAGAGTAACACTGCGCACATAATAATATAATATTATAATATCCATTCCTACATGATCAGTGGTAAACTGGTCTGGTCTGGCTCAGTTCATCAGAGAACAAGTCATTTTTACTAGTGGAAACCAGCGGGAGAGGCTTATTATGCAAAATTCAAAACGCTGTAAATGAAACGCTCTGTATAACCAAAGCTGAGTTTTTTATGCAAAAGGAGGAGCTTTTCGGGCGCTATAGACGTCTTTTAGCGCGTTTTTACTGCGTTTAGAATCGCGTCAAACGCGCAGCGCAAATACTGTTTTAAAGGCCAGCAAATACGCCGTTCGTATATAAACGCATCTATAGCGTAAATGTGACACCATCGGCTTGCCATACAGCTTCTAGCCATTCATAGCCTGTCATATGCTTAATGATTCAACAATTTGTTGAAAGGGTTCTTTAGACTGTACAAAAGGAGGAAGAAAATGGTACTTAATAGTACTTATATGAACCGTTAAATATTTTTTTTAAGAACCACAAATGGTTTCCTATTGGAGTGCTTTCTCATTTTTTGTCATTATTTCCTTTAAAACCGTTGAAAGTAACTCCACACATGTAGCCAGAAGCTCTTGTATGATTTTCTAGTTTGCCAGCATCTGACTTACACAAACATAAAAGAGAATTGGCCCTTGACCACACACGTGCAGCTTCAACCGCGGACACGTCCCAGGAAGCATCAACATTCCATACACATCCACGTTTGGTCCAGAGGGAGAACTGCTTCAGTGCCCAGCGTCCAGCACGCTAGTCGGATATAGATTCCGTGTCATTGTCATCCTCAGCAACATCATGAAGAGCGCTACCACGGTAAAGTCATTATCCAGTTTAGATTTATTTCCTGCATTATTTCATCATGACTTCATGTCTTTATCTTCACCTTCTTTGCCCTCGTATCGATCTTTTTCCTATGAAGTGAAAGCACAGTTCTTGTACAATCTCTCCGTTTGTCTCTTTTAGTTTGCAGCTCACCTGGTGAAGGTGAATTTTCCACGCGTTTGTGTCTTGGATGGAGGAATGAACAAGATGAAGTCGACCGGCCTGTTAACAGTCCCGTCTCCACAGATATAACAGAATCTGTTTATTTCGTTTGCTTTGTGAATTCATTTTTATATATTGTGACAAAACAAGCTCCCGGCTAATAAATGTCTTGTTGTTATAACCGTGTCAAGAATTCCTTTAGGGCATTTTCAACAAAGCTTTGAATAAGTGAATAACAAGATTTCACAAAATACATTTTTTTTTTGCTGCTGGAGATTAACTTCTAGGACAAAATAAACGTTTTAAAAAACTTACTAGTTGTCCTCATACATTTATCAAAAGTCATGATGTAATTTTCATTTCAGATGTGAAACAGCAGCCCTGTGCAATTCATTGACCACAGAATGCAAATTAGAATTTTTTTTTAAACACCAAACTGCTTTCTGTTGCTGAGAATGTCTTATTAATGGCCAGACGTATCTAATCTGACAGAAAGGTCACAAAAATTCAAGTAGCATGCGGAGGGTTATCTCTGAATGCAAAGCGTGTTTGGAAGTGGATGGATTTATGGTATGAGAAATGCATTCTGGGTTCCGTTCTGTCAGTCAGGCTGGTGATGGATGTGGACACTCAATAATTGTGAATGCTGGAAAAAAACTGCGATTTCTAGATACAGAATTTGGAACATGCCTTGAGTGACGGATACCTTTTGGCGATGGTAAAATCACACCTTGTTTTTTGGCAAGCATTTAAAGAGATAGTTCACCAAAAAGGGAAATTCTGCCATCATTTCCAACCTGTGAGACTTTCACAAATAAAGATATTTTGAAGAAGTCATCTCAAATCTGTATGTATGTTTTTTCTTCTGCAGAACTCAAAAAAAGATATTTTGAAGAATTTTGGTTGCCATGGCATCCATTCGCCTCTATTGCATGGACACAGAACCAAAGGAAGTCAATTGGTCAATGGCCGTTGTTCGGTTACCTATATTCTTCAAAATATCTTCTTTTGTGTTCTTCAGATAGAAGTGACATAAGGGTGATCGTTTTCTAAAGCACTATTTACGTATGACATCATGTATATGCATGTTACAAACATGCCTCTCTTCAAAACCCCAAACTGCCTGTTTTCAATCTGAGATTATCGTGTTATGTCACTGAACACAATTTTATCGGCATCCAGCAAATCGTCCAGGACTGGCTTTCGGTTTCAGACCCGTACAGGTCTGCTGGGATAAGATAGACATTTAGTGCCGCATGGCGCAGTCAAGCCAGCACGCATCAGAATCCCTGTGAAATCTTATCAGTTCCTCATTGAATCTGTGCTGCAGGAATTCAGGCTTTAGTGGAACTGTGTGCGGGGGGGAATGGTGTAGGTGCACCAAAATAAAAGTTGGAATTTAAACTGTGTTTCCATTCCACAGATTGTAAACAAGCCTCTAGAGGAGACTGCTGCCATTACTCCGAGTGCCGAGCCAAATGTGGTTATTTTATTTTCCAATCCCCCCGTGGGGATCAATAAAATTGATATCATTTTAGATAACTGCTGGATCTTGAACTACTGTGTCTCTGACCCCTGGAGCGTAAAAGTGCAGAAGTTGACTCATCATTCACTTGTGCTGGCCGTAAAGAGGAACATAAAAGGATGGTTTCCAGGACAATAGAAGAGCGCTACATATATCACAAGTTTCAGCAGACTCGAGAGTGATCTTGCATAGGTCTGCAAAGGCGAAGTAACAATGTTAATGGTTCATTGTTGTTTGTAATACCAGCGCACGCTATTAGGTGACATAAAATGTATTCATCCATTCTAGGCTTTGAAAAGCAAGGTTTTAAAGCAACAACATAGACGTTACTGCTCATACACGCCGCTTTAGTGGTCCAAACTTAACTTCCGATACACAATCGCAAAGAACAGATGCCCTGTAGATTATTTCTGATAACAAGCTAAAGAAATAAGTGAGCTAGCAAGTTAAAAGTATGTCTAGCTAATATCATTTTGGGTTTCCAGAACCATCACTTGGCTAAACTGAAATGCGACAAAATTACACGACCCATTCAACAAATTGTTTATTTACTAAAATCAACACAATAAAATTCAACAAATTGTTTATTTAATACAATTTTTATACAATCAAATATGAATACAAATTAAGTTTAATATAAATTAAATATAAATAGTAATATTATTAGCCAATCAACAAACAGACCGGAAGTTAACTTCGGGCCAGGCGCATGCTTTAAATGAAACCATCTATCAAATCGATTTGTACATTGTATTTGCGTTACCTGAATTGCTTTGAGGACATAAAAATAGAAACTTAGATTTTCTTACTATACGACTTTATTATCAAGTACCCTTTACTTTCTATTGTAAGGTACTTAGAATGACATTATTTACATTTATTCAACCTTTCCTGCAAGTCAGTCTGGAACTTCGAAGTGTTAAATTTCTAATTAATGTAAACGGGAAACACATTTTATGTTCACATCATTGAATGTTTAGTCATTTCATGTATGTTTAAAGGGGTCATATGACGAATATTATTGTTTGTTTCAGATGTAATGCAATGTGTATACACGATTTAATGTTTAAAGACGCTGTATTTTCCACATAGCGTGCATGTATGTATGCGTATCCTCCTCTTTGCCCCATCTCTCTGAAACGCGTCGATTTTTTACAAAGCTCATCGCTCTGAAAAAGCGAGGGATGCTGTGATTGGCCAGTTAACCAGTGCTTAGTGATTGGTCAAATACTCCAAGCATGTGTTGGAAATGTAACACCTTTTACCATATTTGGAACATCAGGTTCCAAAGCAATTGTACTGACGGGTACGCCCACCTTACTTGCGTATACATTTGGGCAGTCTTAAACCTGTGGCATACTTTGTTTTTTATACATACGTGTACAGCTGAACGCACAGCCTAGCAAAGTTTACTGCTTTTGACACGCAGATTTTGACGCATACACATCACGACATAATGCAATATTTCTACTGGCCTAAAGGGGGCAGATTTTCTTCAACTACCTTGAATCGATGCTCCCAGGACAGGGTTGCCACCGGTGGTAACTCCAAGAAATGGAAAGCACATGAGCTACCTGTGCGTACTTTTTTCAGCGGTGGGCGTACTATTTAAATGACAAATTTTGCGTCACGCGTACTGTACGCTGTCCCTCGCATATCCCGGAACTATACTCAGAGCTTAAGTCAACTCATACCACAAACTGACGTAAATTTGTGGGGCTGCAGTTACACGAGGTGTTTCAGACAGGTCTGGTTGAGCATTCGCTTTTAGATAGAATGCATCTTCTGTTCCGACACTTCCGTGTCTAAAACATGCATGGGCAACTTTTCGAACACCGATATGACCCCTTTAACCAAAAACGTTCCTATTTAACATACATTCTTTAAAGAGTAACCATGGGTGTGATAGCCTAATAATACAGAATGGCTGATACAGCCATTAAGAAATTCAGTTTACTGGTTTGTATTTAACAATATACGTGAACAAAATAGTCAGATTGTGTAAACATTTTCCTGCATCACTTATATGATCAATACACATATGAATGCACCTACAAAGAATATTTGAAATATATTTGTATATACACATTTATGAATACATTTACAATAATACACCAAAAAGAAATCCGCCACGCAGATAACTTGGCCATCAAATTTAAGCCGAACTGTACAGTTTTGAGGGCTGTTCTAAAAGCGGTCGTGAGAGAACATTGGACGCACTATATGGGATTGTGTAACATTTACTATGGGACGGCAAATTTACAAAATTAAACTTTAAAAAAGTACATTTTCTTCAGGCATCTTTTCCAATTGAAAGCACTTCCCCTTTCAGTTTATAGCCGTAAAAAAAAAGAGGCATCATCTTGAGTTCCCACTTGAATCTCTAATGGGTTTTTTGAAAGCCTTTAGTCATAAATGAACCTCAAAAAACCTAAATGAGTATTAAAATTGATCCACCACATTTTGTCATTTCTATTGTTAAACAAAATCTTACTATCTTCAGGTAATGTTAAGTTCAGATCTTATTTTACTCATAAATAGAAACCAATCGGAGGCTCCTGAAGGAACCCAAGGTGTATTAGCCTTTCACGTTAGCCTATGAATTGACATTAGGTTATGTGTTTAACCTGAACATACAACAACTTTAATGCGCAACTGGAGCATGCACTCTGAAGGAACCCATGAAGGTCAGAGGAAGTGTGCCCGTGACCGAACGGTATGTCCCCGCTCGGTAGGGTGTCCCTTATCCTAGAGTCCCGTAAAGAACAGTAAAGCCAGGGTTAAAAGTCTCTGTGACTGGGGTTAAAGTCTCCTCAGGTTGTGTTCTTCCTGACATGAACCTTTTCTGAGACTCATGTCATCCAGAGTTATTTCACCTGTACGACCCCTCCGTCGTTCACCCTTTACTATAATCTGGAACAGGAAACATTATTAACATTTATTAATTTTAGAGATGCGTTATGCAACAAAATCATATGAATGAATGTAATAAAATTACTAAATTTAAAAAATATATTAAGATATTTTTTTGTATAAATAATATATATATGTTTTTTGATGTATTAGAAAACTATTCATCTTAATTAAACTATTTTTGATAAATTAATTTTGATAAATTAATTCATATGATTTAATATATAAATACACAGTTCATAAATTCAATGAAAATGACAGAAAAGTTTCGGTACTTACACTTTCTAGTCCATTTCCCCAAATAGTGATCTGTGTGGATCTCCAGCCATTTCCTCCCGTTCGACCCCAGACTGCTGGACTGTGCTGTCGGCCCTTCTGTACGAACACCTGCAGCATGCCCACGTGATGGCCTGCCATCTTATGACGGAACGCCAGGCACAGGTTACCCTCGTTCCAGGGCGGAGTCAGGGGGAGTATCAGCTGAGCACCACGCCCACCCCGTTTCTCCCCGCCCTCAGAGATCGTCAGGTACCGCCCACCTGCCACACAGAGAAATAAGTGTACATGGGGGCATCTATAATTCATTTACAAACAGCATCCAGGACCAGGGATGAAAAATAAATCGATCAAACTTTATTTTGAAATGGAGGATATACCAGACGAGTCTTCTGTCGTCTCCCAGTGAAGGTCTCCCTCTCTACGCTGGATCCATCCACAGAGTCCGTGATCGAAAGAGCAGCTAAGATATCCACTGTCTGTGAACAATGTGATCAAACGCTGAGTTCTGATGAAAATTCAACTCGATAAAACGTGAGTGAAACATACAAAGCTTTTTAAGAACATGTCCAGGTCATATTTTACCACAAAATTAAATGAAAGACGTAAGAAAAATGAAATCACGAGTTTTGCTTTGTGCCGCCCTTTTTACAATTTTAAATAAAAAGTAGTAAAAGTGTTTATAGTTTATGGTAGTATTTGTCATACCTTCTTCAATTTAAGCCAATGTAATGTAAAAAAAATAGCATTTAGAATTACAATAACGTCTTTTACAGTAAAATTAATTTATTACGATAATGAAAATTAGAGATGATATTGAGATTGAGAAAGAGCCAAATGAAAATATCAGGATGCATATGGTCACAAAAACATTTTAAATTGCTGCTTTTAGTAATAACATTTTTAAGCCTGAAGCTTAATAATTTAATAAAAAATGATCTTTTATTCACCATCATGTCATTTAACATCAAAACCTGCATGTGACTCTTTCTCCTGTGGAACACAAAAGAAGATATTTTGAGAAATGTCTCTGTGGTTTGCGCCCAATGGAAGCCAATGGGGACCAATTTTGTTTGGTTACCAACATTCTTCAAAATATCCTCTTTTGTGTTCTGCAGAAGAAAGAAATTCACACAGGTTTGGAATGACACGAGGGGGAATAATTGAAAAAAGAATTTTGGACTGTTAGAGTCGGAGTCGCACATTTGCCACAATAACAGAGGTCCCCAATTATATCCTTCCCCTTGAGCGGCACGCCGAGCAGACCGCTCTCGGGGAAATGACCTTCCAAACAGCGCGAGGGAACGCGCTAACTGGAAAGTAACTTAAATGTGCGCTTTTCCCCAATTTCCCATGGGAAATTATGCCTATTTATTTGTAGGCCAACGAAAGCGTTTCACCTCAGACTACGATCCAATTCATCTGCTCACTGTCAGAACATGAAATCCGGATGTCCATATTCTTTAGTCCTCACAAATGCCTTTAGTTTAACTGGCTTTCAAAATCTTCCCTAAAAATCCACCGACATTTATGCATTTGGTAGTGCATTGAAGACACACATTTGACCAGTTTACTGTATGTGTTTCCCATCAAAACCACTTTTGCTTAAACTATAGTTGAATTTCCACAGAGACACAATCGGCTCATTCTCACCTGGATCGTCCTTTACCTCTTCTTCTGTGTTTCCAAGTTCAATGTCTATATCGATACCAAACACGTTGTTCTGCCCGTGATTTCGTGGTACTAGAGGAAAGAATATTAAACACATAAACAGGTGGTTCAATAAATTGGCAATGTCACATCCATAACTCTGGAATTGCCCTAAACAACAAAACTCTTTTCCACTGTCAGCCACTAAAGATGCTATTAACCTGTCGCACTTTTATTAACCCATATTTTTTTTACTTTCAGTGTACAAATTGGTGTTCAAGTACCGAAATCAATAAAGACGCAAAACAGACGACAAATGTTCTTAGTAATAAAAACTGCTGTATTACTGTAGATATGTAAGCTTTACAAGGTATAAAAAACAATAAAAAGCAGCTTCGTAAACAATGCTTTACATTTTTTATGCGATTGAATGGAGGGCGGGGATTAATTTGCATATTTACGAATCTGCGTATACTAAATGAGGCTAGTGTGTATCGTTACATTCAAGTCATTTTAAAGCATGAAGAAATTATTATGACAAGAAAGACTTTTCAATGTGCAATTTTAATGCTTAAAGATGAATTTTAAGTGATAACAACATCGAATATAGTGGAACTTTCAATACTATGTGCAGAAAGTGACAGCGATCCCTGAGGAGATGTACAGAACAAACTAAACAAATGTTGATGACAAGACATGTTATCCCCTAAATCCTTTTTCCTATAACAAAACTATAGACCCGAGGGGGATCGGTGACATTTCTCAAGCGGGAGTGTGTGTACAGCAAATACACGACAGGATATAAGCTGGACGGATGTCAAGGATGTGATTAGTCTATTGATTTCAATTATCCCTCCAGTCTTTCCCTGTCACAGCGCTGTGTACATTCCTTCACACCAAACAATGTCCTTCCTCCAAACAACATCAAAACATTCAGTAAACAACATTTACCAGAGGTCATTGCTGGCATTCATGTCAGAGGCTATGCAAAGTTGATAAAGAGATGTAATTATACTTAATTCTCAAGTGTCTCTTTAAAATAATTTCCCCGCTGGTATTTCGAAAGTCATCATTATTCATTAAGTGATGGTGGGTTTCAGGGGAACTGATTTATGTCTTGAAGCTCTCCAGACAGGCAACGTAACCTCTCAAGGTGTGCGTTCTGTTTTCATTATGTGTTGTCAGCTGGATAAGAGGCTTCCGGATCCAAATTGCCTTCCTGAAAATCTGGCCACGGGTATCGCCTTCTGGCAAACCAGAGATGTCCGAAAATGCACGTATGGACAAGGAATGTTTTTTTGGTTATTATTCACAGTAAATGTTTATGTATTTTCCAAATGTGATCAAAAAATGTCAAATTACAGAATTAAGCTCTCACGAGTTTGGTGTAAAATAACAAGAAAAACATGTAATTTTACTTTAGAAAAACAACTATTTAATCTTTTTCTATAGCCCAGGCTCCCAAAATATTACTGTTTTTACACAAAATTGTCTTAGAGTGTTTTTTTTTTCCAGTTTTATTATAATTGTATTCATATTTTTAATGAGGTATTATTGCTATATTCTTAGTTCTTATTTTAATTTTAGTTAAATTTTTAGCATTTTTGATATCTTTATTTGTTATGTTGCCTTATAAGATAAATCTGTATATCTTTTCGTTTTAGTTTAGGTTTAGTTATTAATTCAAGTGCATAAAACCTAAACTTATTTCAGTTGATTCCTGTATTTCACATTTTTGAACATTTTCATTTGATATCTTCATCATTTATATTGTTATATTTTTGTATTTTATTTTTATATATTTAATTCCATTTTTTATTTTGTTTCTTGTTTCATTTCATTTTAATGAACATTTAATAGTTTAGGCAAAATATTATAACCTTTTTTCCAGTTAAGCATCTTTAAAAAAAGCTCAAGAAAGTTTTAAAAGTACCACTAAAAATTCAACAGGATGAGGAATTAATAAAAACGAAGTTTACTTACTGTGCACATCACCTCTTTGTTTCTGCGCGTTGTCTTTGATGCTGTTGTCGACGGGGGTGACCGGCGTTATGGCGGGTCTGGGTGTCGGGATGATAGGTACCATTGCTGTGACCACCGGGGCTTTCGTGGTGATTGTGGTGGGAGGCAGACGGGTAGGAATCTTTGGTTTAGGGGTCACCAGCACTGGTGGTCTGCGAGTTGGAATGAGGGGTCTGTGTGTAATGGCTGTAGGGATTTTTTTAGTTGGGGGAGTTCTGGTGGTTGTTGTAGTAGCTGAGATCCGTTTGGCCGTCACTGGTGGTCTGTTTGTTGTGGTGGGCCTCTTGTGATCTGAATCTGGAATTTTGTTGCCACCCTTGTTGTTGTTTCCAGGTCGTGGAGGGTCGATGACTACTTTTGGGATGGCTGAGAGGAGCAGAAATAGTGTTAAAGAAATACAAAACTTCTTTCCAAAGAATGTACCATTAATGTGCCAGACTGATAAGTCTGCATATAATTTTGTTTTCATAACCTTGGAATTTTTTTATAAATTGCATTTCTCGTTTAACCATTTGTGTGTGCGACAAGTTTGGACACTGGTTTAAAGTAAAAAAATTCCCCTTCACTGGTTTGTCAAAATTGAAAAGGCCGTTTTCATTTCACGTGCACGTAGGATGCAAAGGAGTCATCCGTCAAATATGACATCAATACCAGAGAGGCAGGCCGGCCCTTGTGCTTCTGTCATCCTTGAGGAAAGAACGCTTAAGGTATGAATGTGAAAACGCTATCTCAGGTTTCACAGGTGCTTTGATATGCGATTCCCAAAAAGCTGTAATTCAAGCCTTTCAGGCGCTCTCAGACACACCTGGCTGAAGGATTCCAGAACAGATCTTGGAAAATTGGATGCCTCATTGGTTTAATGATCATTAAAACAGATGTCCGGCACATAAAGCAGATTTTTGTCCACTTAATAAATAATAACAAGATTATTCAGACTGCGTCAGAGCATAACGGCATACAAACAAAGCCGCTGGTATGGTAAAGTGTGCAGTTGTGATGTCATACGAGGCTCATGGTCAGTCTTCTTTTGTTCAAGCTAGCTATCAATAAAAACAGCCATGACTGAAGACAAATTTCTGAGACATTTTCTAAACTACAGCCGTAAGGTACACAGAAATTTTCCCCTTTTTTGAATTTACGATCAAAAATCAGCAATTCACAGCAAAAGACAGCAAATTTACAATAAAACAGGAAAACCTGTTATTTAACAGTATATTTCCGTTTTTTACAGGATTTCTTTAAGTGTAATGCATTATACATAACTTTAATGACTAGGTATCCATTACATTATAAATGTTAAAGTTGCATTAAAAAAAATCTATACAAAAAACAATAATAAATGTGGAGAATAATCAAATACAACATAACATTGTGATTCATTGCTGTGCTTTCTAGAATAAAAGTTTATGAGTAGTGCAGTTCTTTACAGATCATTCAGATATTCAATCACTTTTTATATGTTAGGTCTGAAGAATAAAATGTGTTTTTTTTTCAAAATGAATTCTTTATGGAGAAAATGAGAGCGAATATGTACACCTAAAATGCAAAAAAAGATTTGATGTACAGATTCCTTACAATGCGCTAAACTGTTGAAAATCTGTATTTTGTATTGCATTTCTAACATTTATTGTTCGACTAAAATCCTACTTTGTGTTGCACGGATATAAATATGGCAGACAAGTCTGTAATGACACAGGTCTTTTTGGGTGTACTGTTCCTTTAAGAAGTAGTGTAATTTTGCATGGCATTCTAAAATAGCTTCAGGATGCATCCACTGTCATTTCAGTAAATCACAGGTCAATATTTGATCACCTCCCACACAAAGACGACAGATTTATAAAATGACAAGTGAAAAATAACCAGTCTTTGACTTTCCTGTGCTTAAAAAGTAGTCACACTAATTTCAGATTTCCAAAACCCAATCTAGTGATATTTTAACATCACCTCACTACCTCGATTTGCTTAAAAATGCACTTCCAATTCATCAAAATCACCTCAACTGAGAACAGATGGGGCCAAATACAGTCAAACTTGATCTATAAAATTGACTGTTTTATCCATTATCCGAATTAGGAATTTTACTGCTTTGATAGCGCTACAGTCATATGGTATGTGGATTTTATTTTCAATACGCTAATACAAATGAAAAATGTCTATTAATGGCCTTGGCCAGCAAATTTTACTGCACTACATTATTTACTATCAGTATTCATTTGCCAAGAGCTTCTTCGAGTGACACATAAGTTTAGATCTTAAAAGTTATGTATTATAAATTAATCAAAGAACAATAAAGGTGTAATGGGGTAAAACTGTATAGAATACTTTCTAGAAGACTTACGTTTGCAGTCGAAGCCCATGCCTCTGTAGTTATCTTTACACTTGCACTTGTAAGAACCCGGTGTGTTGTAGCAGGTGGCATACGGACTACACTGATGTTGACCTGAAGAGCATTCATTCACATCTGAAAAAAACACATATTTTGTGATCTTTTCCAGTTGATATCATCATGGGCTCTATTTTAAAACCTGAATTTTGGATATAATGTTTACCACTGGAAGAAATGGAAAAGCGCTTTATCTTAAAAGAGATTTTTAATTGTGCGGTTCTTCTCTAGAACATATATACTGAACATATCCTCAACACTTTACTATAAATAAAGGTTTTTTACAGCTATACTATAGTCTATATACTATAGAAGAACCAATTTTGGGAACATTTTTACATTTTATCTTTAGAGCCTTTTATTCAATTGTTCAACAGAAAGATTTTGTGGATGTCAAAGATTCTGTGCGGCAGGGGTTTTTAATATATGTTAAATAATTGGCTAAAATAAGAGTTTTTACAAATACAGTACACATTTTTCAATTCATTTGTTTGTACTGTTTTTCATTACATCTTTGCAAAGACTTCTTTAGAAAGCCCAGTGAGTAAAACAAAGGGAACTGTAGTGAGAAAGAAGAGATAAACACTTACAAATAAATCTGATTCTATGTGAATGATTCTAAATAAAAAAATAATAATGTTCAGCAAACTTTAAAAGTTTTTCCTTTGCCTTTTTATTTCTCTCAGATTTTCTAGGGACCCCCTTGAAACTTTTGGAAGCCCCTTTGGGGTCCCCGGACCCCAGTTTGAAAACCCCTGCTTCATGGAACGATACAGCCTTTATCTTTAGGAGTGTACTATATAACCCCCAAGTTGTTCTGTCTATGAAAATCATTTATCAAATCATGCTGAAACATTTTAAAAGGTTTCAACGATTTCATCGACACCATTTACAAATGAAATGTCATCTGTACCCCACATCTGGTTCTTTCTTTTTACCTGTGCACTGATATTTCCCGTTGATGTACTGCAGGTCAAAGCCGTCGTGGCACTTGCAAATGTAACTTCCAAAGGTGTTGATGCACTTCCGGAAGCGAGGACAAACAGCGTGACCTGTGGCGCACTCATCCACATCTGCAAACAAAGAGACGCATCCGTCATCTGCTGCTGCTTCACAAACTCCTCTGGTTTATTGATCCAGTTGGGTTTAAGTCTCAGTAAATGAAAGACTTGTTTAGAAATTGAGCTCAAAGGGGCGGATTATTTCTGTCTCTCTAAAATATTGGGAAGACGGGGGTAAGATGAGCAACCCCTTGTTTTTAGGCAAACGTTTAAACATGCATTTTCAAAAAGCAGCAATAAAAGAAAGGACAGTCCACTGACAACATAAAAATTCTGCCATCATTTATTCACCCTCATGACAACCAAAACCTGTATATAACTCTTTATTTATGGAACAGAAAAGATGTTTTGAGAAATCTTTGTGGTTTTGTGTCCATATAATGGAAGTCAATGGGGCCAATGTTGTTTTGTAACCAACGTTCTTCAAAATATCTTCTTTTGTGTTCTGCAGAAGAAAGAAATTCATATAGAGTTGGAATGACATCAGGGTGAGTACATGATAAGATCATTTTTTTTCAGGGGGTTTCTATCCCCGTAATGCCAAAAAATAAGATTTCTCAGTTTCCAAGTAAACTCCTCTTGCATCCGATGTGAGTTATGATTAAAATAGGAACATTTTAGATACACTGCAGTTTCTTTTGTGCTCTCATAAGGTTTGACGTGACCAGGTTTCTTAAGTCCCTGCAGCATGATCAAGAATATCTCATTTTCCAGCTGCTAAGTGTCTCCGACAAAACTCTTTCTATAAGATTTAACAGCATGAAGTTCAGAACTTGTAAACATGACCTGGGGGACCTGTGATGCTCGGTGGGCGTGAAGCAGCCTCAATACATTTGTGTGCATATAAGAACTGCCCTCTTAGCCCCAAACCAATAAAAGTCAACCAAAATACCTAAACAGTTGAACATCTGTGCGGTAAACGATAAGGTGGTCAGTCTCTGATTGATGGCCCCCTTTAAAAAAATTCCCACTGTGCTCTGAGTTCCCTTTTTTATAGCCTCCAGAAAAACGAGATGCCGGTCGAAAACAAAATGAAAGAGGCGGCGAGACATACGTGTTCAAAGTACTAAAGGTTAACTGACTCAATTTGTCACATTCCATCTGTGATTTATTGATCTGTGAAATGACACACAAGGTTAGCATCTAAAAGGACGTTGCTTTAACACGCTACATAAAATCTCGTCTCTGAGGAATTAAAATGTAACAAGCAAAAAGCAATGACTGAAAGAGACATGATATGTGCATAAGATCAGATGTTAGAGATCTTTTTCAGACAACCAGAAGAGAAAATGTTCCTTTTGAAAATGTCTGTTTATTCATTGTATTCAAAGGCAAGTATCTAATTCCAATCTTTCTTTATGCATTTGATCTAAAGAGGCTTTAACCCCTTATACATTTTTCCATAAGGACTCTTTTAAGTGTTAGCAATTTTTTGCCTCAGTCATAATTTATCTGTTTTTTAACAGTCCTTCTGACCCTTAGGATTTAACAAACTAAGGTTGTGAGATTTTCGTCCGAACTACAAAATATTCTTTCTTCTTAACTTAATTATTAAATTTAATGCATAACATTTTGGCAATTTAGGGTTTGGGAGATTAAAAATGCAAATCTACTGGCTTGGCATGCATAAAACAACGCTTTCAGTTGTTGTTCGTTTTTTTGTGAACGGGAAACGTTTTAACAATGTTGCCGTCTTTATGGTTTTACATTTATTACATGTACACTGTAAGAAACTGTAATGTACAGAATGTTTCTGCTTTTCTTTACAGATTTGTTCACATATACTGATATATATACAGATATACACATATACAGATTTTCACACATTTTTTAAATACAGGTAAAGTGTCAATTTACTGGAAAATAACAGCAAATTTACCAGAACAACGAAACTGTTGCTTTACAGTATTTTACTACCGTATTACACCTAAGGTTTTTACAGGATGTTTTTGCAGAGTCTATTTAAAATACAGCAAAAAATGTAAAAGGAAAAAGAATGCAAATTAACATGTCAAAACAGCATTTTACTGCTGTCCCACCAGCAGAAAATTACAGTTTTTCACAAAAAATTGTCAGGTGCATTTTTAAAAAAATACAGTAAAAAAGTCAAATTTAAGAAAAGGCTGAAAATGTACATGTCAAATATTTTTTACAGGTGCCCCAGCTGCCGGAAAATATTTGTTTTTTTGGGATATTCTACAGTGTACTTTTAAGTTAACATCATAATATGCATAGTTCTGCCCCTTCTTCCAATAAAATCCACTAAACAAATCTTGTACATTCATCTTTCATTTGATTCCTCATTACAAAACTTTTTTAAACGAAAAATGAAAGCAGTGAATTTCGTCCCTCTCCTGGGGAATCGCAACCTTACCAATGAACACATACCTACGCATGTCCTGCCATCTGGAGCCAGCTGTAGACCTGGCGAAGGGCATTGGCAGCGAACCTCTCCTTTCATTACTTCGCAGCCGTACTGGCAGTTTGCCATGCCGCATGTCCGGGCATCTGTAAGAAAGACAAGGATCCTAGATTTAGCTTAAATACAAACACCATATTGTTGCACCTTGAAAACAGAATTGAACTGCACAAGTGAGGATTATTACCAACCGATTGTGTATATACTGAATAAGTAAATAAACACATGAAAGTACAAATAAAATGGATAGTCAGCTATACGGTTCATCCGTTAAATGCTGCAGGGCGACAGGTCGAAAAAGGGACGGCGGTATTCCATATTTAGCTACGTGGCCTTGAAGGGAATGGGCAGTGAAGCAGATAACCTCGCTTTATTAGATTTTGCTGTGATCTACCAGCCCTAGGGAAAAATAACATTACATATTTTCAAGCAGTGTCGAGGAGTTAAAACAACTGCCACGTCATAACTGCTAACGAAAACATGAAAGAAAGAAAAATCAAGACTCAAATTAAACGTCTATTTGCCTAAATCTTTATAAGAAAAGAAATCGGAGGTATAATATAATAGTATATCACTCACAATAGTTCTAAACAAATAAACAAGCTTTCCTGTATCTCAGTTGCGTGACCCAAGCCAAGGTCGTGGGTTCAATCCTAGGATACATTTAGAAACAAATGTATAGGATAATGCAATGTAAGTCGCTTTGGATAAAAGCGTCTGCCAAATCCGCAAATGTAAAACAAATGTAAACACAAAAGACATTTGTATACATTTTTTGTGGCAATGTTATGAATAATTTGACCCACACATGCAGACCCGAAGCAAACTCCTATCAGATGCACCCCCAACCTCTCCAAACTGGGCAATAATCTGTGATTCAATCATCTACGGTGCCTGTATTTCAAAGCCTGCTTCATACTGTGATGAAGTGTGATTCAATGGTGCTTTCTGAAGTATGAGCGGTGGAGAGGTGAGAAAGTATTTATCAGGCAGAGGAATCTTTAACCGCGTGGAACAGCAGTTAGCGCGGGGCAAGCACAGGCACGGTCCACCTGGCGTAGTCACAATCGCTCTGGGCCAGCAATAAGACTTTGCCTTTACCGGCAGGGTTGAAGTTCACAGCTTTCTCATAATTGCGAGAGTCCCTTTACAGCTCTCTGCTGGGTTGAGGGAGTCACTGAGCACTGAGATGATTTGTGGAGAGGGGAATATAGACACAACACACATACCTTAAGGGCTGTGGTGGGGACCTCTCAACAAAATGCAATGGTTTTCATACTGAGATAATATTTACTAGACCCCCTTTCTAAATATAATGGGTATGTGACTCTTTACAGCAGTGATTCTCAATTTTGGCCCTCGAGATCCAAGTTTAGCCCCAACTCTGATAAAACACCTGGAGAAGATAATCAGAGACTTCAGGAACAGACACGATCAACTTAATGTGGGGCTGTGCATATTGTTTGGTATATCGCGTTACAGTACCGCGAGAGCGATTCAATTTCATATGGGGCAATCTGAACTGAATCGCTCTCGCGGTACTTTAATGTCATACGCCGATAGATTTGCGCAGAGCCGCATTAAGTCGAATGAATTATTACTAAAGACTCGTATTAGCTTGTTCAGGTGTTTTATATCAGAGTTGGGGTTAAACTCGACAGGATAACGGATCCCTCGGGCCAGAGTTGAGAACCACTGCTTTAAATTAAACTGTCAACATTTTAGATTGAACCCTTTGGTGTTCCTTATTAGAGGTCACATATTTCTGGTCAAAACAGTCTAAAATGTAAAATGTAAAACTTTGCTGCAGGTTTGCCAGTAACTTACTGTAGATTTCTTTTACAATATTGTTTTAAACACAAACGTACCTATTTCTCATATTTTCTTTCATGAAACAAGACTAAATATCATAGCTCATTTTTCTAGTTGTGTAAATGTATCGTAAGTTAACAGGTTAAAAAAATACAAGAAAACAAGACAAAAATGCTATTTTTTGCTGTGTTGGTGTGCTATTGGTGTGATGAGATGAGTCTCTTCTAGCTCATTTTGAAACTCAAAAGTCAAAGTGTAATGTGAGTAAAGTTGAACTCAAATTGAAAACAGTACTAATAAGAAAGTAAATAAATCGAAAGTAAGTTACTAGCAAAGCTGCTGCAAAACTACAGTGTAGATTTTAATTTCAGTTTTTTTATTTCAGAGAATTTTCACATATTTTTTAAATGTATTAAAAGAATACAAGAAAATAAACTGCAAAAAGTTTAATGTAAAATAACTTTAAACATGAAAATGTGTATTTTCAGATTTTTTTTCAATTACTGCAATGTACATTTACATTTAGTCATTTAGCAGACACTTTTATCCAAAGCGGCCTAAAAATGATGTAAACAATGGAAGTCATTTTTTACAGTGGTCTATGTCATTTGTTTTCTAACATAATATTTTCCCTGTAATATTTCAGATTTTAAGGAAATGTTACAGTTATGATATATTTACGCGATCATTTTAAACTATTTTCTTATTGAATATTACTTTTTTAAATAAGTAAAAAACCCCATTCATCTGGAGTACAAAAAATTTGGTTTAGTGTTTTTTAATCAAATCATTATTAATTTTGTTAATATTAAAAATGTCACCAACTTTTACCGTTTCAACCAAGTAAACAAATTAAAAACCAAAAAATACCAAGGGTTAAAACAAAACCTGATTTGGGCAGTTTTGTGGGCTTTAAAAAGTGATGACCACTGCAATGTCTCCACAAAGTGTTTTTATACGTTTTACAACATTTGTCAGTATATTTTCTTAGATAGTCAAACATGTAAACAAACAAAAAAACAAAACCTTGAATTTAGTTTTTGATATTACAATAACAAAAATCTTGTAACAATATATAGTGAATCGTGCAATTTTTATTTATTTTGTATGCTCTTCAAAATGTTTAAATAAAATACCTATAACATCTAGTAGAAACATCATATACACTTATAACGGCACAATGCTGATAGCAGCTCCAAGGCTTTCTGTTTCCCATCAATCTAAAGCATTACAAGCGATTGAACAAGGCACCAACAGACACAGTTGGACCCCACATGAAAAAACCTCAAAGACGGGACTCACTTCCACAGCTCCCGTCGGGTAGCAGCATGTATCCGTTAAGGCAGTAGCATTTGTAGCTGCCGTACGTGTTCATGCACCTGTGTTTGCAGGGCCGGGGCTTCAGGCCACACTCGTTCAGATCTGCAGACAGAAGAACAAGAGAGAGGTCAGAACTTCCTCATGTGAGAGGAGCAGCGCTTCGGCTTAAATCAGAGGTCATGTTCGAAAGGTCAATCCTCTCAAACCTGAGAGGAGATGTCTATGGGGAAGAGGCGAGACTTTGGACCACCGTGCCTGGACATGCCCGTTAAACACATGCTCTTTAGCTTTTATCACTTAAACTGTTTTCTGCTAATCCTGTTTTGATAAAGACATCATGAGTCCTGTCTTTCATTTTTTACTGTTTCAAGAGGTTGAAATTATAGAGTATGTTCTGAAATTGTGAAAAATTTGTAAACCTCTTTCTACACTTTTAACACAAACACTCCGTCGCAGAATGTGAACTTTAGCATTTAGCTCAGTTGACCAACGACGTGTTCTGTCACTTCTGATTGACACCTAAGTGCCATCCCCATGTGAGAAAGGCAATAGAAAGTAAAAAGAGACACACAAAAATGAAACCACAAGGTAATTTAATATTAAAAATCTATTTATTAAATTAACCACCTTAAGATTGTGATATTTATTTTCTGTGTTATAGACCTATTATATTTTTGCTTTGTTATTTAAATCTTGATAATGCTTTTGCTCTTTTTTTTGTTTTGACATTTCATTCTAAAACACTGGCTTATTTGATTTGATTTTTGAAAATATTACTAAGAAACACAAAATAAACACTTAAACATTAAGCAAGAGCACCTTTAATTAAAACGTTAAAATTGTTAATTTAAAAATAAAAAAAACCTAAACAGCTAATCTGATCATTTCTAATATTATTATTATGATACTTTTTTCCAGTTTTATAGACATTTGATTTATTTGCCTTAAAAAATATATGAATGAAACTAATAAATCTTCGATAACATTTAATTGACAGAATTAAATAATAAATTATCGATTAAATTTAATATATACATTTGATTGCAAATTATAAAAATGCAATGATAAATATAATTAATAATTTCTTGATAAAATGTATTAAAATTAATTTAAATGAAATGATACATTGAATTCATACATACTTTTAACCTTATTTTTTAATTTGATTTTGCACAGTGAAAAGGAAACTTATTTAAGGGACGAAAGAACAACCCAAACATAATTTTCTCTAACCAAGGAAAAAGAAGATTTTATTTTCAACTGTGCCTCAATTTAGACACGCTTCACCTGCACGCTCAACGAATCATCTCCGAGTAGGACGCACAGGTCCTCCGCTGGGCTATATCACTTACATCTCAATATCGTAAGGTACACAGCCAAGTTTACAGGCCAGACACGTAGCATGAAGCCCGCAGACTCATTTGCACCAGACTGAAAATAGATCCAGGCTGCATGAGGGTCTTCGGCATAGCCCAGTACTGAGCAAATGGCGCCATCTTTGGCGGTCGGTTATTTGCGGAATGCATTCTGGAGACCCCCATGCTGGCTATATTTGACAGGTGGCTCAGATTTAAATGGATGAATGACACAGCCATAGCTCTGTATTAACGGTAATTGGCACAGCGGGGAGGTCACTTGACTGCTATGATTAGCAGAAGTGGGGGTGGACAGCTACAATAACTTCCATGTGTCAGTCAAGATATAACGTCGATATAGTGAGAGACTGTTGTAAGTAGTCCAATCTAGGAGAAAGTGAATCTATCTGTTTCAAAGTTAAAAATACTCTTAAAACAGCAAACACTTCAAACTGATAAAGAAAGATCTGAACACGTTGTGAGACTATTTTTTATAATGATGCTCTGACCTCACTAAAACTTACATACTCTGACAGAACTAGCTTTGATTGCCCACATTTTTGAGTATTGTTGAGTGTTGCTTTGGCGCACTTATAATGTTTTTCTATTTAAGTAGAATACTTAGTTGGAAACTGTTGGAAATGCTGGAAATATGGAATGACACAAAACAAATAAATCTGTCATAATTTCTTCATCGCCAAGCCAGTCAGTGTTTTGGCCAAGGCTATTGGGTACGTGTCAGCACAAGCATTAAGTTGCTTTCTGCAGTTCACTTAATGGCCACCGGTGTCGCTAATATCAAGGGTTTCTGGATTCTACATATAGACGGTTTCATCGTAACCGATAAAAGTAGAATCCTCAATTTCAATTTATGTTAATATTTAATTTATATTAAAATTATATTATATACATATTTTATTGTATATCAATTGTATTAAATAAACAATTTGTTCAATTTTATTGTATGTAATTGTTATAAAAAAAAAAACCATTTGTTGAAACGGTCGTGTAACTTTGTCGTATTTAAGTTTAGCCAAGTAACAGTTCTTCTATAGTTCACCAAAATAATACTGGCTTGACATACATTTAACTTGCTAGCTAATGTCATTTACTTGTTATTTCTTTAGTTTTTTTAGAAAGAATCTGCAGGGACTCTATTCTTTGCTGATGTGTATCTGAAGTTACTTTTTGGCCTCAAAAGCGTGCATGCGCAGTAACGTTTGTTTATGTTGTTGCTTTGAAACCGTCTACAGCCCTTAAACAAAAGTGAAGCTATTTAATAAGTTAACATTTTATTAAAAAAAGAGTAAGAAAAATTCTTTAAAAGCATCCTTTAAAGTCATACAATAGCCAAGCATTGATTTTTTAGTCTGAAATTCTTCCCTCTGCTTTTTACTATAAAGACTGCTGTGATTTATTTTGATCGACCGTTTGTGTTCCACGGGAGGGAAATATTATGGATGTGGACTATGGATAAATGTTATGTTTATTTCAGCTCCCGACGCTAAATGTTCAACCTGACCTCACAACCATCCCTGCTTGTGTTTCTGGTTTACAGTAAATTTCTTCCAACCGTCTATGGTTCGGGTCTGACATCCTAGTGCTGTACTCCCTGAACATGGACAAACTGCTCTCATAAAAATGTTTAGATAAACGATAAAGTTATTCAGCAGTAACTCCTGCTATTGTCAAGAGAGGCGAAGACACACGTTTCTGCACCTCGCTGAAGAACAGTTGAATCTTTTCCTTACTAAAATAAAGCTGAACGGCAGAATATAATGTAATTGACTTATTTTCCTAAAATAGCCTGATTTTAGAAATGACCAAATGTGAGCTCTATCACAGGGCAAAAAGCTGAATGGTTCAGTCCTGTGGAAACAATAATAAAAAGAGAGCATTTTTGTTGGGGCAAGTTTGCTTGATCTGAAACATGCCCTCAAAAGTGGACAACGACAAACAACAGCAATGATAACATCTTGAGATGAGCCAGAGAGGGCTAAAGAGACGAACAGGAGAAACAAAGCAGAAGTTAAAGAGAAACAGCAGAAGATGGACAGCCTGGCAGCCACTTGAGTGCTCACAGATGAAAGATGTTCTGCTTGAGGAGTTCAGAGGAACTGACAGACAAGATTTATGTGTGTGTGGTATAAAAAGACCAGCGTGAACCACCACATCTCTTGAGAAGATTGTGTGTATGTGTGTTTCTGCCAAGGCATGCGTGGCTTTCTCGCTGTCATTCCGGCCATGCCTGTGCTCTGGGTTTCTACCGGAGGTAGAGAGAGAAAGGGGAATGCGCTCTGTTCACCATGCACGTGTGCTGGAGGGGTGGCATTTGGGGCGTCGTCCGGAAAGCGGCCTTATGTAAAGATCACAGAGGATTAGCTCACCCTCTGAGGGCACCGCCAGCGGCTGGTGGTCCATTGGAACAAAAACAGGAGGGTGCCATATTGGGGGGCTAATATAGCCCTGCTCTTCTTTGAGATTTGAGAACAGAGAGAACAACAGGATACATATTCAACATATACAAAACATTTATAATACACACCTTTGAACAGTTTGCATCCCTGGAGAGGAGAATTATAACATTATACAGCAAATATGATTTTGGTTAGGTGAATTAAAACATAAAATGGCATCACCAAAATATTTAACTTTTATAAGAGACGTGTCTTCAAGACAAAGCAAATATTCAGTCAGGAATTTGGGGATTTGAGTAGATTTTGGCGAAAAGAATGTGTTTTTGTCGGTTATTGTTTCTGCGTGCCCACGTTGCCTTTGTGACATTAGTAGTAGTCAAAATTTGAGATCTTTTTAATAATATTAAATCATAATAAATAATTTTGCTGTCATTAAATATTATGATTTTTAATACATTTTAATGTATTTTCAATCATTCACAGATGAACTGTTCACACTAAAACTACAAGCATGAATTCAAAATAAAACAATAGTCTAAATTATTATCCAGCCTTCCACCTTTGAAACATATAAACTAAATTATTTTTAAAGACGGGAACGTAAAAATTCATACGCTCAAAAACGCAAAATGGGTTGTGAATCTTAAGAATATAAACCGGGTCTTTTTGGATTTAATTTTGCATTAAAAAGCAAAAAGGAACAGCATTGTATTTCTGGTCTGCCGAGAATGGATAATGTAGATGATGATAGGGTGTTTTTGTACTGTTTTGGAGAAAATAAAAGGAATTTAAAAGTTGGCAGCGTTCAGCATCACCTGCATAATTACACAGTGAAGTACAATGACTCAGTTTCTTCTAAATCAGCTTCAGGAACATTATGATTATTGGCATAAAAAAGATCAAACCTCAAATTATGTTCCTGAAGCATATGGTATTTACATCGCTTAGAGTACGGCATAACCTTTCAGCTTTCAAAAATACCCAGTACAATGACCGACAGCTGTCTATGACTTACACTGGAAAATCTCAGTGTTACGGAACAATGCATCGGCTTTATGGCTTAATTATATGATGACAGGTGAAAAATCCCATCTAATCCCTTCAGCTGTGCTTGCCTTCGCAACTTCTAAATATCAAATGGAAATGAACTGGGTTTTTCCGTAAACAAAACACATTAAGCGTTATTATGCCCCTGGCTTGTTGAAACTCTAGCATTGGGGTGAATGATGCATACTGCAGCTGTTGAAACGTTTTCTCGCGCCAGCATTGACAGACCGGATCTCGGTTCATGGTTTTGGAAATGACACCGAGAAAGACATCAAACAGGCCATATTTTACAATTTGGTAGGATTTTGTATTATGTTAGCCAAGGTTTCATGCACTGAAATGAGTACAAATTCTGTTGTTCTTGACTATATCTTGGCTCGATATTTGGGCTCTGTGTCCTAAACAGGTGAGCGATGTGTTCAGCAATTTGCCTATAAATCCTTAAAGGGACAGTTCACATAAAAATTGAAATCAATCTTATTCACCCTTATTCAAACTTATGAGTTTTTTTCTTCCGCAGAACACTAAATTAGATATTTTGATGAACATTTGTAAGCAAACAATATTGGCCCCCATTGACTTCCATATTATGGACAGAAGAAAAACATTTCTCAAAATATCTTCTTTTGCGTATCAAAGAACAAAAAGTCATATACAGGGTCCGAATGACATGAAGGTTAACAAATTGTCTTTTTTCATTTTATGAACTGTCTCTTTAAAAGTTAAGACAGTGTTTTAAACCTGTAAAATGGGCGGGGCTTACGTTTTTTTGCTACTGTACTATAAGATGTCTCTACATAAACAAGATCAATAACTGCCTATATTCTTCACATCTAAACATTGATGCTGGATGTATATTTTGCTTTTCACAACCGCACTAGATGGACTACAGAGGCTTTAATACATTTTATAATAGAAAAATGGCTCGACATGGTTCACAAAGGGGGTGACACTAAATAAGTGATTCTAAGCTGTCCATTCACCAAAACAGATTTATTCTCATGTCTAGAACGCCACAAAAGCTTGATGTTCACCGGCAGGCAGGCATAATGGATTCCTGACAGCCACAAGGAACAGCAGGTAAGCAGATTCTCATTCATCAAGACCCCCACAGAAAATTAGCATCTGATTAAATTGATTTGATCCGTGGCGGACCAAATGCCTCTCGGTGTCATTTCGCTCCTAAATGGATTAACGCTTTAATGGCTTTATTTGTGCTTGGCGAAGATGCCCATCTGCCTAATATCATCTCCATGACAGCCATGCCAGAGCAAAGACGCACTGCAGGCGCTGACAGCACAGAGAAGATCGAAGGTGGTCAATGCTGATTCACAAAGTAAATTGTTGGTTTTCACATAAAATCTTTTTTCGACAGATTAATTTATTACTTCATATTGCGGCCATCAACATTTAAATATCTAATGAAATACAAATGATGTGTATCTTTAGTAATCATTTAAATAGCATGCTAATTTAAATCAGATACGCTTTTGAAAGCACTTCTGTGCAAAATTAAATGGCAGATTATTTCCACTGATCATTTTAATATGCCACCCAAGTGTCTTCTCCCAACAACACCCGTCAGAACAAATAAGCCCTTGACGTCACAAAACGGCCTGTCATTTCCTTTAAAAAAACAATCTGATACGATTAATCGCATCTGCCATAAGATCCTTCATGAGCTGATAGAAACGTCGCCTGTTGTGAGAAGTAATTTCCGCCCGGTCCAGCAGCGAGGCTGAGAGCCCCCTATCAACTCGACAAGAACCTGTGACGCAAGGCACGCCGAAAGATTCAGTTGCACATTCCTGAGGGGATTGTTTATCTATTCAATCCTGTCTTTTAATTACACCTTCTCTCTTTTCCAAGGGCAGAGAATCCTCAGTAAGTCCCCCAGCTCGCTCTCTCTCAAATGGAAATATGCCATTTTAAATCAGGGGTTATCTCCGACGCCAGCGATTCTCTGATGAGACGACTTTCCGACAGAATCTTCTCCTGTGGCTCTGTTTTATTTTTGCCGCTGTGTTCTAAAGACAGTAATTGAGATGTTATCTGTTTAAGGGAGGGCTGGCATCTTTTAGAGCTATAGAACGGCCCACGACTGCCAATACGATGTGTTGATCAGGCGTACAGTGTGGCAACTGCATCAAGAGGACTTTAAATGAAGTCATTGACAAATCGGTTCTTAAAAATCGACATCAAACATGTTGACAGAGTTTGTTTTCATTTGGCAAGGGAAACACGCAGAAAAATATTTTTGGAAAGATAAAAATGATAATTTTGAAAAATTTTGAAAAAAATATACTTTTTTTCGAGTTGAGGTTGTTAACTTAAAACATCTGATTGCAAAAAAAACAATAACTAATACATTTGTGATAATAATTACAAACAGAACTTAATATAAATATTTTCTTTTTTTTACAACCCTTAAAAAATATATGTATGGGTTAGGGTTACGTAAATAATTTCACTGCATTAAATACAAAACAAAACTAGAAATAGAAAAAAAGATTTTTAATTTTTGGGGGGGGTGCGTTTTTAAAATTGCAGTTTTAAAACAAAAAACAGCACTGAAAAAATATTTTTGGCAACTAAAAAGGCTGCTTTAAAAATTTAAAAAATAATTAAAAGTATAAATTTGCATCAAATAAGAAGAAAACGATCATATAAAATAATGTTAATTTTCAATTTTCTTCGGCAACGAGGGGTTTACTCAAAACATCCGCTTTCAAAAAAATCTAAAACTTATTAAAAAGTTTACATTATCATTACAATAAGAATAAAAACACAATGTAATTTTGGGAATGCAGTCGTTCATTGATTTTTTTTCACTGGCCAGTTTTTGTGGGTTACTTTCGAAATGCTGATCCATTCTTTAATATGTTTTGACACCAATAATGCCACTCTGCCAATTCAACTTGTGAAAATTGGTATATTCCATTTAAACTTAAAAACCGACAAATAAATATATTTCATCTATTCCCACTTGAGCACTTACCTTGGTTACATGTTTTTCCTGTAAAACCTGGATGACACTTGCACTTGTTGGTTCCCACACATTCTCCATGTTTACATCCGTGCTGACAAACCGCTGTTGGCAAAAAGACAATCAGTATAATTTAAAACTACATCTCAGTGTCAATGTAACGGACATCAAAACATGTAACGGTTTCCGCCAAGAAACATCACCCATATTGCTATTGGCAACAAGAACGTGTGTGTACTATAAGACCTTGAGGATATTGTGTCGAAAGTTCCACAGAAAACATTGTTTTGGAACACTGGCCTCCTGCATCAATAATTCATTGTTTGCCTGGTCATTTTAATGAACTTGGGACATGCAGACTCTACGGTCCATCTCACTTCTGCTTTATGACTCATTACATCTCGCATTTGAATTTGGAAACGGCCTAGAGCTCTAGAATATCAAAAACCTTTACGATCTGGGATCAGGGGGGGGTCATAGATCACTTCAACTATTTCAAAATAAAGAAGGGGAATTCCAATAAAGCTTAATCTTAATACTCAAATAATATTTGTCTTTCAAACAGGATTCTGACTTTGTAGCCTAGGTAGCAATTCAGAAACCATTTTTCTGTCCCACTCCAGAATAGGATAAGCGTGTCCCAAATCAAACTAATCTGAAAACAGCATGTCGAAGCATCCTTCAGTGTAAATTTAACACTAAATCTACACCTTGCACTGTGTGGCTATTTAACAAATGGATCTTTCATATCAAGACCTAATTTTTTGACATTGAAGTATGTCCCAATACTAACATACCATAGTTCTTCATATTTAAAAATAGAGTGAATTCAGGTCATCTTGGTGTGGGAAAAGTGGCCTAATTTAACTTAATTACAGTACGTACTTTTCTATCTATTAAAAAGTATTCAAATTGGAAGACTGAGCCTGGAAGTCCTCGACTGGACCAGACTAAGCCGGGTTTATCACATAACTCTCAAGCGTGGCTTATTAGACCCCAACCTGCAGTCAGATGAGACTAATTTCCGTTAAAAGCTTCATTGAGTCTCCAATTATAGAGGCGCTAATGTTCCTCCATGTTGTCATTCTCAGAATGTGAAAGGAGCCATGAGGGTGGAACACAATTCTCTAAATAATCAATTCTATTTCAGTTTATTTGTATAGCACTCACAATTTTTGCAATTTTGCATTTTGTTTTGTATAAAATAGATTTTAACACATTTAGCAGGAATTTAAATACAATTATAATTGAGGGGAAAATCATTAAGATTTATTTTATTACTGCAAATTTTCCATAAGATATAGTGTAAAAATAAGTAGGGATGCACCGATATGTACATTTTGGTCAATAACGATAACCTATAATTCTTTAATACTGAAAGCGAAAACCGATATATTGTATCTGAATATTAATATTTTCTGAGACTGAAACAAAAGGCTAAAAGTAGACAAAAGCTTTTATTTTACAAATATTCACTGCAGAAAACAAGGTAATCAATAGTCTCTTTTTTTTCCTGAAAAACATGTACCCAGCTTACTTTACACTAGTTAAAGATTCTTTAACTTTTTAACTTTTCTTATCATTTAGATAAGATTTTTAATAAACAAATTATAGAATGTTCTTAATAGTCAAAATTCTAACAGGTCTCAAGACTCTGTCAAACAATAGGCTTATGTTGCTATAATATACTGTACCTACATCAACTGGTGTGAATGATCATGACAGAAAGATAGTACTGTACATTATTTTAACTGTGAGCAGTGTGCAACTGAAGCTGTTTAATCAGAGGAAATTATTTATAATTTATCGGCTATAATATGTCCGCTTGATTTTATTATCGGGCCTATACCGATAACATTAAAATTGCCATTTAATGGCCGATACCGATATGGCCGATGATTTATCGTGCATCCCTAAAAATAAGTGTCTTCATCGTTACAATAAATTCATTACTGTTACTGATTATCAAACTGTTATAAATTTATAGTGCTATTATACAATTTTATGTTTTATTACAGTATGTGGACACATACAGTAACAGATGCAAAAAGAGAAAAGATTGCTATCATAACGATATATGACGTTCTCTTTAAACCCTTCACACACTTTTTGTTGTTGGTTGAACTGTTTAACCTTGTATGTTGTTCAATGTTTTTGTTACTCAAACACTGAACCATAAAAATGTATGTAATGAATGTAAAAATCCATAAAAATTGATATAAACATATTTCAAATGTTGACATTATACAA
This sequence comes from Triplophysa tibetana, assembly GCA_008369825.1. NCBI lineage: Eukaryota > Metazoa > Chordata > Actinopteri > Cypriniformes > Nemacheilidae > Triplophysa > Triplophysa tibetana. The sequence continues at coordinate 8,925,610 of CM017896.1, read as the reverse complement.
ATTAAAAGGAACATAGACAGCATATACTATATTTCTCATTTGTACAAAAAATTGACATTCACTATTTGTAAATACACTAAAAAAGATGAATATATATGAATATAAATGTCTGAGTTAGAAAAACTATGAATCAGTTTTTTTTAGTACACACTGAAAACGGACGGATCTCAATATTGTTTCCTGTTCATCTCCAAATCAATTGGGCCTATTATGGAGAAAGCAAGACAACAATCCTGATTGTTCACCAAAGAGCCACCGATATCTCATTTCAGTGTCCGAACACTCTTTAAACCGCACAAGGGCGGAAAAGCATTAGCCCTCCCTGCCAAAATCAGTAGATAGGAATCTGCCCGTCTCATTCTACCTTATTAGACAGTGTAAGCACACCAAGGAGCCACATCCCCCCCCTTTTATCCTGTGATATTCAATATAGAGGTTAGACAGTGAGATCAAACCCTGAAATTAGAACACAAAAGGACAAACATGGGCCCTAATTTGGCGCTAAAGCCAGAGCTGGCAAGAGAAACACAAGGAAACCAGCCGAGTTCTCTGACATTGGAAGTTTATCCCGGCGGCTGCCTTATCCAGCCAACCAGACAGTTATCAAATGTGATGAAATCGCGGATTAATCCTGGCGGGATGCAGCATGATCACAGGCTACGGTTTTATTTTTAAGTGCTGACGCATGGGGCGCTTAAGAGGGGGCTTTAAAAGGAAACCTATCTGCTGCCGTGCCGCTTGCAGAAATGTCGACACTTGGAACGCAGACCGCAGGCGAAACTGGCCAAGGGAAGTACCCGGCTGACTACATCAAATGGTACCGCTGGCTTGAAATCAGCTAGCTCCTCTCTTACCCGCAAGTGGCACTTAACCATCTAGACCTTTATTCTCAGCATAGCAGACCTTTCAATTCCTCGTATGACGCATGAGCAATACGCTGGACAAGTAAATGGCAAATTCAGCATAAATTTCAGATTAGTCTGATTAAAAATACTTTTAAGAGTTTGACTTGGCCAAGCAAGGTGAGGTATCAAAGGCCTTCTTGGTCCTGGTATGAACTTTCTCAACTTTTTAGTTACATTTTATGGATATGGACCATTTTGGACACTTTATGACCAGCAAAAACCTGCAGGAACATGTTTTGCTTTGAAAAAACACGATGATTTAACTCAACTTTTAATTGAAGCCGTGGCTCAGCTGTTCTTCTTCAGCTGTGGTGCTCAAATCTGCGACACATGTTTGAACCTGATACGCAACACTCTCCCACCCAATTACGTCTCTTCTCTGAATAAACACAACAAATGGGTCACAAATCCCCGCAGACCATAAAAGTCAGATCCTTCATCGTTCAAATTATTGAGGAACAAACAAAACAAGTTAAAATAAACACTGATATCCAAATATCCCCGAGCAAGCAGATATTCAAATGGGAGCCGGAGCAGGTGTGAAGTGTTCACAGGATATCAGGAGATTCTCAACGGAGCATGTATGCGAGTGGCGACTATAAATAAACAGGAACTTGGAATTCAGAGGATGCACGCTCAGAATGATGCTCGGCCAAGATGATTGCAAAGGAAATATGATGTGGCGCTAACCTTGGGGTTGGCACCTTATCCCGATTACTCTGCGGGTTAAGACGTAGAGAGCTGCAAAACAAACCGCCAGACAAAAAAGAAAAGAAAGCTTCGTCTAAGTGAGATGAAAACATTATGTGGGAGCCATGCGGATGATGGACAAGCACTCCAAATGCACACATACACATTGTACAAACTCAAATACATCTCAGACTCTCACATTACACGTGGTGACGCAAATCTATCATTTCATGTAATTGACAAAAATAGAAAACATTATTAGGTTTAGTATAGGTTTTATAAAAAAATTTGGTCAATTATTAGTATTGGTCGATATTAGAATTTCTACATAAAATTATATTTTCGAGTTAAGTAAAAAATGAAGATTTATCAAATTGACTATGCAGCATGATCTCCCAGGAATTTGCAACTATTTTACAAGGTGGTTAATTTCTATGAATTTGTACAAGGTGAATCAAACACATATTTAAAACACTGAAGCTAAAACCGCCCCTTAACTTAAAAATATACGAAAGAACAAAATGGCATTGAAATCATACTAAAACATCCAAATGAGATTGAACGAATTCATACAAATCAGCCACCTCGTAACATTTTCAGGAGATATTGTTGGACTATCAGTGTTAACGACAAGTTATGTATCTGTGTGTCACTAAAATAACTAACTAAAAGTATCTTGGACATTGGGTGATGGGTGAAATATCAGTGCTCGTAATCCTAAAAAATGCATATACATGTTGACTATCCAACCTGATCTCACAGGAATTCGTAACTATTTTATGAGGCGGCTAATTCCTTTAATTCTGTATTATGTGAATCGTACAAAAATGTAAGATTCGTAGAAAAAGAAAAACTGAAGTCCCTCCTCTAACACCGCCCCTAAACTCAACCATCAATGGCACGAAAGCAAATCATACTAAAATGTACAAACGAGAGCATTAGAATTCATACGAATCAGCCACCAATATTTACGAATATTGATTTAACGGGAATTCGTACCCATTTTACGAGGTGGCTAATTTCTATGAATTTGTATTATGTGAATCATACAAAAACATAAGATTACCAGAAAATAGTAATACTGAAGCCACTCCGCCAAACCCTAAACGCCACTTGTGCAAAGAAAATCATACTTAAATCTATAAATGACATTGTACGAATGCATACAAACAAACCACCTTGTTACAAATTTCTGTGAGATTGTGTTTGACTTTTAGCGTTAGCGTCAAGTTCTATATTGGTGTGTCATTCAAATAAATTGTTTGCCTTTTTTTTAGATTCTTTAAAAATGTATCTTGGACATTCTTCTAGATCTTTGAACGATCAATAAAGTAAAAAATTTCAAATGATATTTACAGCAGGGTAAGACCAAAAAAAAAAACCCCTTCCACTACATCCTGGGCCAAAGTACATCTTTCTCCGGAAGAAACTTCATCAAATCACCCTCAGCTTCAGATCTTGTTAACTTTAGATGATTGGGGTGTTATGAGTGGCAAATCTCATTTCAACTGTTTGAGGTATAATCTTCATTAGGCATTCAGCTCACGAAACAAAAGGTTGCCCCTTAAGCCAGCTGTTTTGAGAAAGTCAAATATTTCAGCTTCATGTTCAGTTAATAGCCTCCGACTGCAGCGCCCGGCAAAGCCTCTGACTGAAAGAACATTAGAAAAGCATTTCAGAAGGGTGCACTTCACTTTCACAGAGGACTTTGTGTTCGGGCTGCATTCATTAGGGCATTCGCTTTCAATGTTAGTAGTCGCCCTCTGTGATCACCGACCGGCTAAAACAAACAGCAGCAATTTTATCAAAGATGTGAGATGCAGCGGTCACGTAATCAGCCATGATGGAGCCTTTAACGTCCCCAGCACACATTCTATTCACTGACAAATTTTCCAGTTCAAATAAGCGAGTAAAGAACCACCGACAGTTTTACTGTTTGTCACCGAGAGCAGATATACAATCGGTCGGTTCAGCGCCAACTGGGCATATTTATTCAGTGATTATTTATTACGGATTTCAGCGTTCTGTATCAAACTGGGAACTTCTCATGCCGAGCAGTGAAGGCAGGCAGCGCTTACTTAAAAATCGGAATAGGAAAAATCATTCATGCAAAAAAATAAAACATAACCAACTAAAAGGAACAGGGCCATAAAAACAATGGTGTGAAGTTACAAAAAAGCTTGCCAAATAGGTCTAAGCGAAAATGTTTGTATCTCGCAAACCATGTTACATCAAATGCGTTTTTTTCTTGTTAAATGCCAAGACTTCAACGTGCAATGTGAGAGACATTTACACACTTGTCCAAACACACACACAATCACACAAACTCTGTCTTACATTTGAGAATATATGACAAAATCAGAATGACAGCAATCCAAAACAGCACAAGCGTTAGCATTGAGTTTCACTACCGAAGCCTTTTGAAGCCCATGGGCGTGACCCCAGATAAACTGCGATTGTGTAGCAAAGACGACAGCTGGTTTATCATGTGCGCAAGCCATGCAGAGAATCTCGCATTTGTCAGACTGCCCGATACATAGCGCCGCTAATATTGCCATGCATCACGGAGTATGAATCAGCGTTAGGCAGTTTCCATTTCGCACAGTCAAACACTCATGCAGAAGCCCGTGCTATATCGGGCCATTTAGGTTTCGCAGCAGACATATGGCAGCGGATAAATGAAGCGTAAAACGTTATTAATACGAGCACCGGAGGCACATCCTCTGATTCCATGATAACGCTATAAAATGTGCTAATCCGTACTTAAAAATCATTACCTGATTAATGTGCTGTGAGATTTGAGTGGTCTCATCACTTTTGGGCTGAAATTAATTCATGGAGCCCACATTAGATATTTGATACAATTTATGCAAGTGCATTATGGGTAATGTACTGACACCAAATGACATTTTTACACTAGATTTATACCGAAAAGTCGGGAGCGGCGTCAGACATCTAAATTTAATCCTTAGTGTAGACGTTTTTCAAAAGAGATAGCGTGATAATACTTCTGTGTGGGCTCTCTGTGTTCACGCGGTGGTAGCCGGTATGCAATTAATTCAATTATAAAGCTTTTTATGGGATCAAAACGAATTCCACTGGAATGTGGTGCTGTTGCGGCAGCTACTCATTGTACCTTTTAATTATTCCAAATGACTGAACCACATAATATTGGGTGTCATGTAGAATATCTCCAAGGCACACTGGATTACGTCTAGGTATTTTCTTGCGATAATCCTTGTGTTAGTCGGCAAGACATTTAAAAGCTGTATTTCCCTAGATATAGCCGTGTGACCTGTCCGTCCCGCTCTCTAACACTTCTATAAAAGCGACAAGTCACCAATTCATGTGGTGGAAAATATTCAAACAAATCAGTGTTTTAAATCATGTGCCACACTTTGGATTACAGTAAGTGTTGTTTTTGCTAATTCAATTTTTTTAGGCTACCGATATTTTAAATATGACATTTTCGCCAATGATCTGGTGACTTGCAGTGATATTGTTTAAAGTTGCAATCTGTAACTTTAGTTTTTCCATCGCCATTTCTGTTTGAAACCCAAAATGTCCAGGTTTCTTCGCATACAGTACTTATCTATACGTGGGTTAAAATTAAGTGATGTCGAAATCCTGTAAAATCGTCTCTGACAGTTTTCACACTGATTTTTATGTACTTGCAAAAAACACATTTTGGTTTATTTTTACGCAAAAATTACTGATTGCAACTTTAAGAAAAGGGTATAGAAGATATAGTATAGATGCCCCTTAAGCTTAGCCCCACACAGCCCAGTTCACCCACTCCAGCAGCAGTTACTCACGCTGGCACTGGCCCCAGGAGACGCGCGTCCAACCCCAGCAGCAGTCGAAGCGGCCGCCGTATCTGCACAGCCCGTTGGATGAGGCCATCTGCCTGGGCCACCTGTCAGGACACAGTATGATCAGTTTTGGCGAATCACTGCACAACAGACAGTTAAGTGGCAATTACATTGTACATACTTTGGCAAACAAAACGCTTAGCAGTTGGTCTGCTTTTAATACCTTTAGAAATATTTTTACAGGTTGTATGACAGAGGTGGCAAGCTCAGAGAACCGTCAGGCTTTACTGATGGACGATTGGCTTTTTTTACTAGAACGAACTTTCGTTGATGAAGCAGCCATATTGAATGTTGCATTCCCTACGCATTCAGAGTAATGGTAATGGCGTATCTTGTTCTATTGTATCTGTTAATAGCTTGTTTATCAATGCTCTTATGTAGTGAGAATGTACCTTCTATAGCATATCACAGACCCCATATCTCAAAATCCTGAAATGCTACATTTTACTATACAGTAATTATTGTATATAGTAAATATTTAAAGCCATTCACAATTGCTGCAAATCAACATTTGGATTTTTAACATCTGTCAACAAAAGGATTGCAGTAGAAACGTTCAACTAAAACAAACTTGGTTCATACACAAAACTGATTAAACCTTTAATTCTTCCATCTCTGTTAAAAACATTAAATTGCAGGTTAATTTATGTCCTTTTCTCTATGTGAGTTGTCAAATAATGTCAAACCGAAAGTATTCAATGCATAATTCAAGAAGTTATGTTTTCAAAACTGCTGAAAAACTGATTTCTGTTTACCAAAACAAAAGATACAGAAAGCAGCTTTAATTCTCTTCAGGCCTCTGAGTCTCCTTCATCAATCGATGTAATCCACCAAAAATCCAGTGAATTTGCCAAAGATATGCGCCCATTTGCTAGTCAGAAGGAACTACAGTTACTGCTGTTTTTTTTGTTGTTGAATTATCCATAGCATCAGTCAGCTAGTGTTGTCTAATCTATATTCACAAAGCCTCGGTTGTTTTCAGTGACACCGGGGCTGTAGATAAGACCACCATGAGTTATCACCCCGCTGCACCATACCAGGGGCAGATGTTCTGCTGTTTTGATGTTGAATGCGCAGGGCAGAGATAGTGTAAAACAAACTCGCCCTGCAATGCTGTGAGTAGCTAGAGGGAAGCTATTGGCAAAAATGATGATTTTTCAAAGGGATACGTTACATGACCCAACAGTGAAGACGAATGTGACAGATTTTTGGAAAACATTATCCTAGGCTATTTAAAACTAATTTTTCATACAGTAGAAAAGGTGCCGCCACAAGAACAGCCGAACCGCTTTGAAACAGGGAATTTCTTGGCAGCACACACAGGGATTACGGACTTGTTTCATAAGCGGCGCTCCAAATGTTTTTAGAGAAGTAAAAAGAGAGTAAAACCTTTTATGGTCTGTGAAAATAAGCAAAGGGAATGCACACGTCATGTGACGTGAGGTAATTGGATCATGGGCTAAAAAAATTGGAAACCTAAAATTAAACTTTTACCGAACTTGCCTGGCTACCTAAGCATAGAAAGAGAAAACAAGACAGACAGGGTGAGAATAAGATCATAATGGAAGGAACTGTATTTTAATACACAAGATCTTATTTTATCTACCTCTGCCGTCAAGTTTAACCAGCCTTCTTAAAGCGATTGTTCACGCCCCAAAAAAACCCTTATGTCACTCCAAACCTGTATGACTTTCATTCGTCTGCAGAACACAGTAGAAGATATTTTGAAGAAAGTTGGTAACCAAACACCCAAAATGACTTTAGACATCTCTCAAAATATCTTTATTTGTATTCCACAGAGGAAACCAAAAAGCGCGTCTAAATATGTAAACACATTGCACATATTTTTTCTCTCAGGTGTTGCACATGTAACCGAGAGAAAAAATAGCAGATTTTGTACACATACTGCACCATCGCCTCGAGGTAGCCTCCACACGCAAGGCACTGATAATGCTAATGTGGCCATGACCGCCACTACAGTAAGCGAGCCTGATGGTAAGCACTAAGTAAGAATGACAGGCTGTGGAAAATGTTTGTGTGCAGCCCGGCAGAGAACTTCACAACCGCTCCGGAGACACGGCGCGCATGCAAACGCGGTTTTGTTTGGCTCCGGGCTGTCAATCCTCTACACCTCACCTTTAACATGGATTCAATCACATACACAAATGCAGAGCTACGAAAAAGGAAAGAAAGAAAGAAAGAAAGCGAGAAAGAAAGGAAAGAAAATCACTGCTCGACCCAGTGGAGACAAGAGCCGGGCATAAGATTGTGTTGCGTGCCAGTCAGTAATCTGCCAACTCTGGGCCCGATCCAAAGAGATACTAAACTGAGAAAGAGAGAGAGAGAGAGAGAGAGAGAATGGCCCACCGAGGAACTGGCGCCATGCTCTGTGCTTAGGTGAAGTAACAAGACTGTCACAACAAATCCCTCGTACACCTGACAGGGCGTCTTTCCTCACCTTGTTAAATATACTCAATCTGGGATTAAAGCGGTACACAAATACATCCATAACGCTAAACCGCCCCGCCAGGCGGGTCACGAAATTAGAGCTAGGTGATATTATTTTTGTGCTACGGTACATTAAAGGTAGAGATGTCATGAAAAATTCCAGATTTCATTTGTCTGCAGCGGTCCGTCGCTATTCATGTGGTCTTACAGTGCGTCAGCGTTTGCGAATGTATATGAATGGTGACATCCGCCGGCGCTCGGGTAAAACGCAGAGGGGGGGTATAATTACAGCCCTTCACATTCCTCTGCCACCTCCACAGACTGGCACACAATTAGATACGCGTCTTTGAAACAGGCGCTTGAAAGCCGGCCTGTCCATTCACTTAAGCCTTAATATAGAAACTGTGCTCGTGCGAACCGACACACCGGTCAAAGAAAGTTCAGTTTATTTCACACTATGCGAGAATCGAACCATTGCTAATATTTTTTTAAAGCAAAAAAAAAATGCTTCTGCTGTTTCGGGTGCAAGATGTGTTTGCTTGAGGTGTCTTTAAGCCATCGACCAATGGGTTCACCAGTGTTGGACTGGAAAATGTGGTCGATGGGGTTCATTAAACAGTTCCTATAATTGTTCCTCGAAAGGATGCGTATTTCATACAACTGGACAGCGTCAGAGCAGTTGTCATGATGATAAGCACAGAATTTTATTTTATATTGGCGGATGTGCACTCCTGTAGGTTAAAACGTATACCTTAAATGCACTGTGCCTCACTTTGGTTAAAAGCATCTGCCAAATGCGTAAACGTAGCTCTTGAATCAGCACTTTTGAGCATTTCAGTTTCCTATGATTAAAATGTCTGTGCAAGAACAAACCATTTCATCTTAGCATATACATGGCCCTTCACAAACATTACAAGAAAACAAAATGACACTCTCTGGTCACTCAACATTTGTATTGTTGGGACCTTGTCTTCAATATTTTTCTCAGAAACATGGCCTTCTCCCTCCCGTCCCTCCACCCACCCACTCTCAAATGTTTGTATCCCCTAGGAGACAAAAACCATTAGAGATAACAGAGGCAAGTTGTTAGATACAATGCATTTCTAAAGGCATTTCTAATTCAAATATTTATACTGTTGACTAGGCTACAGTAACCATACTGATGATTCAGACTGCCATTGGCTAGATAGACGTAATGAGTTCAATCTGGTTGAAATGAACATATAAACCAATAAAAGACCTTGTGACCTTGATGCCATTCAGATAGAGAAATCAATTGAAAGTCAGATAAAGACAAGATAAAACTCTACTAGCAAAATGTGCTGTAACCATGTACTTGGAATTCCGAAAGTAAAGTCACAAAATCAGTTTAACACATCTCTCTTCCAAAGTACACAGTAAGATTTCCCATTGATGGGACATTTTAACATCTCTGTGTCTCTATTATTGATAACACTTGTTATCTTGTCATCAGATGACAAGTTTGTGGTTTAACATACTGTCACATCCCTCAGGTATGGCGCGAGCCATTAGATATCATCTTAACGGCCCCTGCCAAGGGCCTGAAAATAATGAATGGACCTCTCGTGCTATATTCTCTATGAATTTAGATCGGGGCGGTGAAGCGGGTTTATAAGCATGGCAAATTGGCAAATAATGGCCCTGGTGACAAGCTTCCTCCATCACTGCAGAAATTAATAACGCACGCCAGCAGGTTAATGTACGCCTTCATTGCGTCGGGAGGCTCTCGCTCCTGAAATGCCAAGACAAGCCATGCCCAGAGGAAGGGAATCAATATTACATCAGTGATATATGAGATATTAGAACATAACATTCTGTTATGTATGTTAAAAAATAAACAATTGCATTATTGTGCTTAACTGAGCATGGTTGGGAAAAAATGACTAATATGCATTGGTTAATTATTGTGTCAGCGGTGATAATGTTTGACCAAAAGCCTGTTGTTAATGTTTGCATGTATGTGCATGGATGTGTCAGTAAAACCACATAGCTGTGTTCCTCCCTCGAGGCAACCGGCAATGATAAGCACGGGGTAAAATCCTAGCCAAGTTGAGATTTAGCGCAATGCATCTTTATGCCAGTGAATACATTTTCAGTCCATTTGGAAGGACAGCTATTTGTCATCTTGCCAAAGGACAAAATGCTTGCCAGAGAGTAAGATAAAAGATGCCTTAAAGATAACTGCTGGAGTGCCATTCATATAGACATCCACGTTTGGGTGGTCTTTGTCTTAGCAGAACACTGTAGGATCCAAGCAATGGCAGCGTAAGAAAACGGTTTCTGTTTTATGAGCAATGGAAGACAAGGGGAATGGTATTCTAGTTCTGATTGGTAGTGACACACAAACGACAAATTTCATCACCAATGCATGCTTATGAATATTGTTTTGAACAATGCATTTTGAAATTATGTAACTACATTAAAGGTTTTTGAGAGAGCCTTAGTCAGGGTGCATGGTTCAACGAGGAACCTGTTGTACAAAAGATACAGATACAGAGGAAGAAGATAAGAAGTTGTTGGTTCTTCTATGACGTCGTTTCAAGGAACCCGGCAAGAACCTTAGTTGAAACATTGCAAAATGTATATAAATGTTTAAGAGGGACACATTTAATAAACAATCCAATCGCTGAGTAATAAATTAAGCGGTGCAATGCACTTTACTTTTGACCATAATTTAGTGTACAAGTAGTGTCAGAATTAAGCATTATGTTATTAAGGAATGGGAGGACATAAATAAAATCATAATAAGAAAGGCTCGCTTTGAAATGAAGTTCCATAGGATAAGAGGAGCTTATACCTCTCTAACAATGGCCCTGAGGTGTGCACACTTCATTTCGAGCACGGCCATTTGATCTCCTTTAATCTCACTGACGCTTTAAGGAGATTTGAATCTTTGGCACGTTTCTGCTCACCGCATATTTCACCTTTCATGTCGCGACACGAAAAAACCGGGAACGCGTGCGCTGATCGCCCAGGAGCGAAGATAAATAGGCTAAGAGTAAGGCGTTTTGCAAAAACAATCTTTCAATGTGAAATAGTTTTACATATGTTTGAAAACATGCTAAGTATTGGAGAATGAAACGAAAGTGTCACAAATACGCTTTGCAAATATGTCCTATAAGCAACTGCGAGCAAACAAATGTTCACGAGTTCACTTTGCTGTTTGACAACAGTAACACAACACGAACTTAACGAGCGTCCGACATTTAACTGATCACCAACCCTTATGAAAGGTATCCTTACTATGGTAAACCCATGATATTTGTAGAATAACACAAATCCCAATCAACCAAAAACATGTTTTTTACTATTTTAAATCATGTTTGTATGCGTCGGGGTTTAACCTGTTACGCTTCAAGAAAAACGCATCATAAAAAGTATACTGTACTAAACAAACAATCGCACTTTCATTCACATCACACTGATGCTATCCTCCTCGTCTCACCTGCTATCGAAATCGGCGCGTACTCCGAACCAGCAGGTCCAAATCAGCGCGAACTTTATCATCCACATTCCCACGCTCATATGCCGCAGTATATCCAAACGTCTCCGCAGGTCTCCAGCGTTGGGATGTTAATGACTGCTAGATCCGAACCTACTGAAGGATTAACAGCGAGTCCAGCAGGACACATGCACAGCTGTTCTTCAATGAGAGTAAAGCGGTACCTCTGTCTGCCGTGCGCTCCTCCGGTTGAGTGACCCGTGCCGCGCGCTCCCTGCGCTCTCCCTCTCTCGCTCTCTCTCTCCACACCCTCTGTGCGAGCTGTACACCCAATAAGGAGACTTGAGCGCACTCAGCACTGTTACAGTACATATTAGACACAATATTTATTAGGGTTCGCGCCCGAAGGGCTAGAAACCTATTGTATTTGTTGGTTTTATTATTATTATTATACTTCTTCCCTAAAACTGATCGGGCAGCCCAAACCGTAAGACCGACAGAGCTGAGACTCTGTCAGATGGTAGTAGTCCTTGTCGCTACTCAGATACACGGAACCAGCCAAATCGACCCATAGGTGGCGCTACAGCGATGACAAACGCGCTTACGCTTGTTACTCCTAAACCGTTTGTCGCACACCCAAGTGTTTTATATCAGTGTAATCACTGGGTCAAAACTTAAAAAACGTATATCTCCGATTTTATTTCCGTCATTATAGATTTTTCGCTAATTAGCATTTTATGAAAAAAAAAAAAATGAACTAGTCCCTGGATTTTTGCCCAATCGGAACCAAACCAACGCTGATGAGTTCTGTTGAGTGTAAATGTAAATAATTATTGAAAAAAAGTTGAATTTTCAATTCACGGTCGCTAGGTGGCGCTAAAACGTCCAAACCGGAAGTGGCATATTTAACTAAAGTGGCCATAACTCGTGAACTGTTTGAGATATCTTCATGGGGCTTGGAACATATGTGTAGACCCTCAATCCGGGGTCACAATAAAAAAACTGCGGCGTTTGGCCACTAGATGGCGCTATAATAGGAATCAACTCAAAAATGGCTATAACTAGGCAACTTTTTGCCCGATTGACTTATTATTTGGTATGGTGTGTCTTTGTGTCAAGACCCATGGCTATCAAAAAGGACATTGGCGTATCTCAAAAAACATGGCCGCCATCGGCCAATTAAGTTTGAGCACTCATTACACCGGGTTAACAAAGGCTGATCGAAACGACACTCACTGGGCTTATTCGTCTCATGGTCCTGAAGGTCTGTAAGAAACATGAACTTATTCGGCCATCGGGGGGCGTAATAACGCTTTTGGAGTGCATAAACAACTGTGTATCACGTGACATTTGACATATACCCAAACTATTTATATCATATGATAGGACTCCTTTTTCTGAGCAACTTTGCCTCTAGAACCACTTCTGTCGATCGAACGGTTCGTGAGTTATCGCTGATGATATCAAAAACCTACTTTCGCAAACTAGTCGTTGGTTTTTAAACCGATCGAAACCAAAACAATGCAGATTACTTCCGTGGAACGGGATTGTAAATAATTATTGAAAAAAAGTATAAATATCCTTTCACGGTCGCTTAGGGGCGCCAAAATACAAAAATGGGCGGAGCCCATCACATTTAAATGGCCATAAATCCAGAACGGCTTAACATATCATCATGGGGCTCGGGAAATATGTGTATACCATCAATCCGAGGTCACCTACATGAGAACGTGGCGTTTGGACACTAGGTGGCGCTATAAAAGTAATAATGGCAAAATGTACATGTCTTTTGGTGGCCTAGACAGCTGTGTGTCACGTGACATTTGACTAATACACAAACTATTGATATCAAACGATAGATCTCCTTATTCATAACAACTTTGCCTCTTGAACCATTGATGTCTATCAAATGGTTTCGTAAATTATTGGTGATGATGTAAAAAACATACTTTTGCAAACTTGTTAAAGTATTTTCAAGCAATTTCAAAATTTCCACCTCAGTTCATTTCTTTGGACTCTCTAGGTCAATAATCATCAAAAACGTGTTGAGTTTTTTTTAGTTTTGTGACCATAACAGGGTCCTTTATTATATTAGCGTGAAACAAGTATGCTATAGGTCGCTACTCCTTAATAAACAATCCAACTGACTTGCCATTTAGGACTATTATACATATTATGACACTTAACAAGCATGCAAAATGTGATGCTCATAGGAAGAGGCATTCCTTCATAAGAGTTAAAAAGGTGAAATATCATTCATTTCAATGGCTTTCTTATAGAGTCACCAGATCACAATGCATGTAGCTTTGCTAAAGAAACGATGAATATGTATAGGATAAAGGTGTGTAGTGTGCGTGTGTGTGTGTTTCTGGATATCATTTCCCTCTGTATCATAAGAGTGTGAATGCACTGTATAGTTCTGTGTGTCTTGTGTGATCGAGACTGTGCATGTTTGTGGAATGAAATGTGTCTCACAGGAAGACAGTGTTAGAAATATAATGTATTACACATTAAACGTTGCTGCATATTTACACATCTATAAATATAGCACACGTCTGGCTGGTTTTAAGATGCTGTGTTGATATATATATTGAACACACCTTTATTAGATAAAACCAGTTTAATTGCATGTAAACCCAAATTGCTACTCCGCTAGTCACATGGCAGAAACTCAATGCATTTAGGCATTTAGACATGGTAAACATGACTTCCTGAAGTTCAAACCAAACATCAAAATTGAGAAGAAATGGGATATTTCATGTGAGGTGTGTGTTCCAAAGAAACATAATTGAAATGGCACAGCCTTCTAAAATATTATTGCAGACAATGTCAATGTCCTACTGACCACAATGTATTCATGAATATGAATCAATGTATCCATTTAAAATAGTCCTAGAATTTTTATTCAATATTAATTCTTCAAAACACAAAAGAGGCTATTTTGAAAAATAGGCATTAAATTAACAAAATAGACCTATATCTCTGCAATCGAATGTCATAGAGACAAAGAAGTTGCTTTGTTCTACTCATGGAAAAGTGTATTATAATATGACAGGTGACAAGCTATGCCCATAGCAACTAAACCGATTAGCTTGACAATCATTTACACCGACCTATATCTCTGTAGTTGAATATTGTAGAGACACAGGGGTTCGGTTCCTTTCACTTGTGGTTTAATGTGATATCAATTGGCAGGTGCCATACCACACCCTAGCAACTAAACATTTAACTTAGCAACCATTAAGCTAGACCTCTATCTCTGCAATAGAGCATCGTAGAGACAATGGGGTTGTTTTGCATGACTTGTGGTTTGATGTGTTATTAATTGGCAGGTGCCATTCCACGCCCATAGCAACCAAACGGATTAGCTTAGGAACCTTTTAGCAAGATCTATGTCTCTGCAACTGTATTACACGTTTCTGACATTTTACTTGGTGTGCTAGAGTGTCGTCTGTCGTGGATCTGCTATGGCGCTATTCCTGAGCCTGGCAGACGTGCCTTAGACACCTTGAATCGCTCGAACCCGCTAAATGCTGCTTGCAGCTTTAATTATATATGTCTCCACTATGAAATAGTCGATAATTTATTAAATAAAATAAAACATGTATATTACACTTTCACATTACACGTAGAATAGATTTCAATAGCTCAACCACAGGCAATGTCTACAGGCTGATGCACAAATGAATTTAGTTAGGAAACATTTCTAATTGTGAATACAATTTGTTCTTGGTCTGTGTACTGATAAATGTAAACATAGTTAGCAGACAGAAGGGCACCTGCGTCACGTAAAACTGGTGCCGAAACTTGATTTATGCCTCCAACTCATCACTTGAGCTTCAGGTTTGCAGAAGTCGTGTGTGGGGTGACGTCTCATTTTCAGTTTCCCATAACTTTGGTCAGAGGGCACATGGGACAGTGCGTCATTACATTTCAACTCCATTTTCATTGTGTGAACACTTAAACACATGCATCCCAGACTACATCTATATCTGGACTACATCTACATCTGGTTCATGTTCTACACTTTAAGAAAAGCGGTGCAGTGTAAGCCAGCGAAATTACAAGGTAGAAGCATTACATAGTGCAGTGGAGTACAGCGAGATATTGAAAAGCCATATTCAGAAAGTACTGTAAGCATGTGCACAGCATATTGGGCTTCACATCAACATCCAATTTTCTGCTCAAATCCATTTTCGGTTAAGGTTTTTCATGATGTTTTCAAATGTGGGACGAATAACACTAAATGTGCAGCATTTCTATTCTTTTATAATTTATTGTAAATGACACCTCAGCATCTTTTCACAAACGGTTTGGCTGTCCTCCATCTTTCGATGCGGGATACCAAATGCAGTTGTGACAGATGCCGAGTTGGATTGACGCAATTCAACAAAAACAATTCTGTCAGTTGTGAGGATAGATTTAACAGGATTCTGCCACAGTCTGCATTACAGTTAAACCAGTTTTCAAGTACATATGTTCATCACATCGCTCAAGGTTCTAAAATTGGCTCCTTGATGTGAAGTGCCTTTCAGTGTCAAAATGCACAGTTATACAAAAACATGCAACAATGAACCTAAAAGCAGTTAATGTTCATAATGCCCTCTTGAATGAAAAGCAGAAGGCAGATGTAGTGGTATGCCAAAAAAATATGTTAAAATGCTACGCCTATCAAAAGACGAGAACATTTCACATTCTCAAAAGAAATGGATAAACATCATTTTGTGATGAAGAAAACTAAAATCCAGTGAGAGAGATTAAACTCAAATCCCATCCAGATTAAAAAATATTAGTATTCTTCTTTCAGTTCTAAACCTGAAATGTCTTAGTAGTTGTGAATATATTCTACAGATTAAAAAATAAAATGTTTTTAGTGCGTACTGATATCTGGGGTACCAATATTGTGATCTTTATTATAGCTGTTATTCTGTTTCAGTAAGCAATAGCTTCTAGTCTGTCATCATATATCAAAAAGAAGGATGCTGCATGGGTATATGCAGGTGTACGCTTGAACCGGGCGAGCATACGCACTACACCAGCGTCATTTCATGATGCGTTAGAAAAAGACACGGTCACTCTAAATTCATGGATATGCATCCCCGGCCTGTATGAACGGTGACAGTGGAGAAAACTCATTTTCAACCTCTTCAGAACCGGAGAGCCCGGCGCGCTTTCTGATTAGGTTTTGTCACAGATGAATTTAAGGCGGATTGCGGCTTGAATCGCTCATGAATTCTTGAGACTGCCACAGGTGAAATTGCACATAGCTTTAGTGATATTTCAAATGAAACCGACTTCCCTTTCTGAAAACTAAGAGGGAAAGGAGATAAACTGAGAGGGATGCCAAGGTGCAGTCTTTGTCAGAACGTCATTTTTAGCACCTGGATTAATCTATTTTTTACCTCTTTACCATGAAACAAGTAGACTTTGATTAGTGCTGTGGAAAGCCTGCTGTATGAAGGGCTGCAGATACAAAAAGTAAATTTATGCAGAAAATGTGAGTGGGATGGGCGGCCGAGTCAAAAGATTACACAGTGCCTGAATCTATTCTTTTAAACAGGCTTTACAATGCAAATGAAGAGATATCTATAAACCTTTTGGCAAAAATGTCTGATGTTTAAGTGCAATTAATGAAAGCAGTCACAGGAAGAGCAATGATATGAGGTATTGTGAATAAAACGTCTCATAAAGATTAAAGCATATCACATTTCACAATATAACATATGCGATATACAGACTTGCCAAACTACTGCAGAATTTTGATCGAGTCTATAAGCTTGTCAAAGCGGCGCTAACACAAAGGGTTTCTGCCAATCTCGTATTAATCCTGAGGACCTATAGAGTAGTATTGCATACATTGTATCTTCAAAGAGTATTTCGTTTGATCACATTTATAAAAGATAGATACAGCTATACCATTACTTCCGAAATCATATGGCGCGTGCGGGGGGGAGGGGTAGGCTGAACTAAAGCACATTGTCAACAAAACACAGACATCAGTTTCCCTCACCGCATGCGTTTCATGTCCGGCATCTTTTACGCTGGGACGGCTCCATATATCAGTTTAAACGATCTCCAAATCCAGCATTATATCCACCATTTATATAACACTCATCACCCAAATGCAGTGAACAAACAAACACCTGAACTTCGCAAACATATGCTTTCTCACTCTCCCCTGCACACAAGTGAAAGTGAAGTCTGCTCTCCATGCTGCCACGTGCTTACCGGGAGAAATGTCCAATAAGGGACTAAGAAAAATTGTTACAAAACAGCATCATATGTTCGCAAAAAACCTTCCGAAACCTGTACGATCGCTAGGGGAGTGTATTGAGCACTGAAATACTACGTAATACGCCCAACTCGGTTTTGACAAGTTGACCATGTTAAGCATGAGAGGACAGCACATTTAACATCGTAAAGAAGTCAGAACTATTAGAATTTAACATTAGCAAATGCATTAACACAAACTAAGGAAGAGCAATATTGTTTATCAACATTTATAAATCTTTGTTAACATTAGTGAATATCCATACAATTATTCATGTTAGTTCATAATGCATCAACTAATGTTAACAAATACAACTTTTGATTTTAACAGAGCCCTTTTTGCCATTTTTAAAGTCTCAATGTAAAGTTTCCCATTCATGATGTCACTAACCCAGAAAAAGGTTGTTGCCTCCCAACGAGTCGCTCATTGTAGTCTTTAAAAAAGGATTTCTGTTAAAGAAAATATATTTTCTGGTAACTTAGAGCGTTGCAACTTGGCAGATGTTGTTTAACAGCTATACTTCTCACAAACTAAATTTAAAGAAGTGAATTCCATCAGACCTCCCCTTTAAATAATGTATTAGTGAATGCTAAAATTAGCATTAATTAAAAAAGTAATAATATAGAAATATTTATTAATAAATATTAATAATAAAAATAAATGAATGTATCAATCAGTGTTTGTTCATACCTTTACAATTGCTTTCGTACTATGTGCATATTGCCAAATATGGGCCAGTTTTGGATTTTGACAATAAGTTTACAAATAACGTTTATATAATATATAAAAATAACTTTTTTGAATCATCGCAGCAATCCGTTTACATCGCTGCTCACTTTTTTCATTCAATTCTATTTGCTCTTTCATGTACCATTGGCCAGGCCCCTGAGATAGTCCTTGGGAGAAGAAACGCTGCCACTGAAATGATTCCAGCACGTGTCTAATACATGCATGGGCAACTTATAACACACCAAAGACACCGACATTTTTTTTTGCCGTTAATGACCAGTTTAAAGGTAACACAGTTCCCCAAGAAGAGGAACATTTTTCCTTTGCAGTACGAGCACAAGTTTGCCGGTCCACAGCTGTAGTGAACAAAGTTTTATGATCTAAAACAAAGCAGAGGGAATCAGTTTTTGATATCTGCATACAAATCTCGACACTTGAATGAGTCACGGCCTTATCAAATATTCATAAACTCGCTTCGTTTAATCTCCTCGCGCACTTTTCATAATTATTAACCCTCTGTGATCTTCCTGACCCGCGTCACCGGGGAACGGCGATAAATACCTGCTGTTGTTTACTTCCGATACTTTCAATCAAATGATTCCAAGACAAAGCAGCACAAGAACGCTACGCAGGTTTTCTTGCGAGTGAGAAGAGCAGATTACAATGAATAATTTTACATCTGTAATAACTAGTGAAAAGCGGAATCTTTCGAGAGCCTTTTGTCTCGTGAATAATAAGAGATAACGTGGCGGAGAGGGTGCGAGGTGCTTTTAACGCCATTCAATGTCCTTAATTTGCAAACAGCGTTTGAAGTCATGTTTAATTTATTGAGGGGGGGTGCAGCTTTTTGTAGCTTTTAACAAACAAACCCAGGGAGAGACGTCAAGCGGCGGTGCGCTGAACTATACGACATTAACGCAACAAAATTCACTCCGATGCAGCCACAATTAAAAAGCTATTTAAAGAGCACATGATAGAAAAATGAAAAAACTGATTGCACAATTAAATGGGACCATTGTTTATTCAGCATTGTGTGTGTGTGTGTGTGTGAGAGAGAGAGAGAGACCCGTGCTATTGGTAAATAAACAATGAATAAAAACAATGAATTAAAGTTTGCAAATTAAAACCAAATCAGTCCAAGAAAGATTCTAATGCAATGCTATCTCACAGGTTCCCCCACCAGCAAATTGTTTTTGGGAGAGCAGCCATCAGGGACCATGGTCATCACTTTTACAGAATACCTATGAGTCTCGGCGGCCCAGCTTCGGTCCAGGTCTACCAGTCCCATACAGCGTTTCCCTGAAGATTGGGAAAAATAATGGATGTAAGAGAAGTTATTGAACCTGGTTTTCCCCATAGAAAAAATAGCATTGAGCCAAACTTTGGATTTTTAACAAATTAAAGTGCAATCAGATTAGATATTAAAAAATAACAGCAGACATTTTTAAATGTAAAAGCATCAATCATTTTTGCACAGATCACTTATCACCTTTTCTTATAGAGTTCACCCAATGATACCAATTCTGTCATCCTTTAATCAGGAAAACTTATATTTCTACATTATAATATATAACAAATTATATTTATTTGCAATTATGTTTTTATAACTAAGTATTTACATTTAATGTTTATTCATATTTCATTTTTTCTTATATCATTTTACACAAATAAAGTGCAATTTCAAACAGGTTTGCCAACTCAGAAGTTTTCCTGCTGAATCTGGTTACTTTTAAACTGATTACACAGTTTGTTTTTGTTTCCTCGAGTTTTACATTCTCATCCTGCAAATTAAAGTTGACCTAAACTTTTCTCTTAATATACTCCTAAAAATAAAGGTGCTTCACGATGCCATGAAGAAACTTTTTTTTCTAAGTGGTTCCATAAATAACCATAATGTGGTGAAAAACGTTCCTCAGACGAGATGCTTCTTTAAAGAACCTTTGACTGAATGGTTATTTGTAGAACCTAAAATGGTTCTTCCATTGCATCGCTGTGAAGCTCCTTTATTTTTAAGAGTCTCCCAAATGTATATTCTAACAACACTAAATGATATGATTTGACCGAGTGAGCAGATTTTTGTCAGGGAGGGGCATTGTCTTTTGTTTCCATGGTTACAGATGGGCAGATCTCGTCATAATTGTTTCTAATAAATAATAATTTTATTCATCAGTTGTACATAACAAGGTAAGATGATATCTACTATACAATGATTTTCATTGATTCCAGTGTATAATGCACAACAGTGAGTCAAATATGTAGTTTAAGTATGAGAGGGGGCTATTTTTGGGGTTAGTTTGATTGGCCACTTCGCTACTTTTGATTGGCGGGTTTTGTAACAAAAATCTGGCAACCCTGATTTCCAACCTCTCTGACGGGTCCTTTCCTGATACTGCAGAACGCCAGAAACTATTTTATGTTGAAAACATGACTAGGAATAAATAGTTCTTACACTTCGGTTTTCTACATGTTGGCCAACGTCCACTAACTATCAGTCTATTTAAACAACAAGAGTAATTAAACATAAACGTAATTACAACATAACAGAGATAAATAGTCATATCCAACGTTAACACTAAATATCCTGTCAAAAGTTTTTCTTACTTAAACCAATTTTGTTCAACTTTTACATTTGCATTTTCACAAAATGTCAAACTTCATCCAAGCAACTTTAAGAAAAGGATGACTCTAATGATAACAAGCCATTAAAAGCACTAAAATCTTAAAGCAGTGCCTTTCAAACGCAAACAGAAGAATGAGATATAAACTTGATCTCATCAGACCGTCTCAACTAAACTCAAAGTTATCTAGTAAGGGCTTCAGCAGCAGTTTGACTGGCATCTGCGCTGGTTAACATGTGTTTTGTGAAGAGGTTGAGAGCCTGTCATCTCGTCGGTTTCAAATGGAAAGACGGCAGCTGCGCGAGATCTATGCGAGATGTGCGGAGCGAGAGGTTTGGCGGAGAAAGAGGTCACGAAGAGGGCAGATGCTACCGAGCAGACGTCTCTGATCTTGTTTCCTACCATTTCTACCAAACCAAAATCTAAGTCTAAATAAAATAAAGCTGTCACTGCAGTAGCAATTGCTGGATTGTTGAAACGGTATGGTCCAGATAAAAGCTCACATGCATGCTTATGTAGATACGTAAAACCAGCCAATCAGATTACAGCCTTCTTATAGATGCTAAACTTCTATCCTTTCATGTTCACCTTAATCTCATCCGCTAGGCACAACTAGCACCTGTTTGAAAATGAATACATGATAGACGCCAATTGCGAACATAAGTATTCATAATGATCACACTGTACGTTCATAACAACGATGATGAGCCATATGGAAAACCCACACATTTTTTTATCCCGTATAACTCTATTAAAAATAATTTCCCGCCTCTGAGGCAATACCAACGCTAAATAACTCTCGAACCACCTGCTAGAAGACTTAACGTACCGATTAATCGTCGTTCCAGGGGTAAACTGACTTCTGTCTGGTCCGCAAACCTGCACAGGATCATGTGCTCCTAAAAACCAAACAACATATGTTAACATAATGACATAACGCAATAAACAGACTTGCAAAACCAAACAAACAAACAAATAAATGTAGCGCACGGCTCAGCGAGCGTAAATTGCAATAGAATATCAATATATCAGATCATTAGGGATCTGGTGAGGGAAGAGAACATTTATCAACTGTTGTAACTGCCGAGAGAGGAAACAATTCTGTATCAATCAACGCTCAGGCGACTCTAATTGCGACTGTTGAGCGGAAATGTAGTGAGCGCAGCTTCTGTTCTACACAAATGATGACTTGAGGCCCCATTATTCTGTATTAACTACTTGGGATGGAGGGGAATGTAACTGCCCCGCCAGACTGATTCCTGCTATCAGGTTTAGTCCTTTGGGCTAATAGCTGTGATCAATGCTATTACTCAGTCAAACGTTTCCAAAACACGCATATAGAGAACTATGGCATTAATAAACCAACCTTTTTATTTTTAACCAATTAAAGTGCAATCAGATTAGAGATTTAAATACACACTGATTTTTCTGTGGAGAATTCCAATGAACAGCCGACATTATCTGACTTTTTAAAACTTAAATGAATCAACATTTTTGCATTGATCACTTTTTCTTAAAGACATAGTTCACCCAATGATAACAATTCTGTCATGTTTTTATGCCGGTGTTATTTAAAATCTGTACATGACTATTCTCTGGAATACAAAAGAAGATATTTTGAGAAATGTCTCCGTGGTTTTGTGGCAATAGAAGGGAACTCAATGGATTCCAATATTGTGTGGTTACCAAAGATCTTCAAAATATTACAAATTATATTGTCAAAATTAAAGCTTTTTGATTGGTTTTAAGCATGAATATGTTAACCCAAAGGATATCTATAAACTAATGTTCAGCAAAACATTGACAAAATTTGTATTTTAAGAAAATCTCTAGCTTCCGCCAAAACAGACCAACAATTTGATGACATCATCCTGCACTCCGGCTTCCCATCCAGTGCGCGAGACCCAATTACATGTAGCTTTTTTAAATGAAGGAGCCATTCGATATGTCATCCTAACTTCTTTTTTCAGCGAAAATTTCATCAACACACCGAACAAAGCGCACATCAAAGTACTTCAGTGGGTCTTTAAATAGATAGTTGACCCCAAAATCAAACTGAATCGACCTCTTGTCAATTTCAAACTTGTATGGCTTTTTTTTCTTCTGCAGAACACAACAGAAGATATTTTGAAGAATGTTGATAACCAAACAACTTGCATTGGTTTTGTGTCCATACCAAAGAAGTAAATGGGTACCGCTGTTGCTTACAAGGGTATAAAATGACAAGAGGGAGAGTAAATTATGACACAATTTTTTTTTTTGGGTAAACTGCCCCTTTAACAATGAGAAACAGTACAAGAGATGAATGCCTCAGCAAACCACCACTAATGTAATATCTATGTCTGTTTTCATGGGACAGTGATGCTCTTCTAAAGTCTGAATGTGTGAAGCCCCATGAGCTGATGACCCTTAGTACAGTATGAGGAGAAGAGGCCTAATGTGAAGAGACCCCTCTGAAGGTGAGATACGTCTGATTAACATCATCCATTACTCTCACTTCTCCTGCCACTCCGGCACTCACCGTTCCATCAGCATCTACAGATATGACCGAAAAAAGGTTGCCCTGTTCCCACGAATGCCCTATTTGTGCAGCTGGGATGGTTTGAGCGAAGGAAATTCAACGATGAAGAATGAAAACAAACAGAACTGAATGGTTGATTTATACAAAGAGTAAACCATGATGATCTTATGTGTTAATTTGGCCTTTTTTGTTAATACAACCAATTTATGAAATCTAGTTTTTCTCTGCTGATGTTAAGAATTAGATATTTTTTTAACGATGCTAGTATTTCAATACAGTATTCGGTCTACACCTAAAATAACTATTTGACAACGAGAAGGGCATTGTAAGTGAATTTAATAATCTTTCGGTAGGTTTGAATATTGAATCAGATCTTTATTCCCAAAGTTAAAGTAAATTTCAATGCACAGCTCCAGAAATATATACTTATCATCTGTTCGAGCAGTCTGCATAGGGAAGAAAAAGATTAGACCCATACAACTATTAATATGACAAAAAACAAATTACTATACTGGACAAAACTAAAAGACGTGCTTGAATAAGGTGGGGCAACATCAAATACGTGTAGGCTATAATGAGTGAAAGTGAGTAATGGAACACTAACCTTATAGCTCAAAGTCTCAGCAAACCTCATACTGTGAAGAGAGAGAGAGAGAGAGAGAGACAGGACAGGGGGGAATTAATGAACTCGCACGGACACACTGAAGCACAAATGAAATATGACACGACGCATTAACGAAATATAAAGAAGAGGACAGTTTATTTGGATGTAAGGAAGTCATACGTGATACACAATCTATACTGGCAATGTCAAACTTAAATTACCCAAGGGCAACAAGCCCAGCGCTGTTATCTATTGGGGCCCAGGTGAACTAACAAAAGAGTTTTTACATCTATGAATTTTAACTCTATGCAGTTATTGACTCAGTTAAACAATGTTTGATGCATGGACGGACCTTTTGGTGTTTGAGCAACGTATCGCTGTCTCATACCTACAGTAGCACACCTGTCCTGCATGTTTAGTGGAGCTTTAAATGTATTCATTCCTTGAGAAACCAAAACATCACAAGCTCTTTCATAAGGACCAAAACTAGTCATTTTCCTTGTTCATATACTGTAAGTCATTGTATTGTAAATATAAGTGAACGAGAAGGTTGGACAATCTGGTAAGTTGTCAAAAACGATCTTTACACAGTTTTAGCAATATATATACGAGACTGGAGCCGCCTGGCAGAAGTGAAGTGAATTTTTACGCGCAAATGAAGCGAGTAAACTCAAAATGTTCAAGCATCCAACAACGCACGAATACCGCGATTCATTCGCGCAAGTCTCGTTTGGTCTGAACACACAGTTAAAACAACCACAAATTTCAGCCAGTATGGTAGTTAAATTTTAATATTTTCTTTCAGAAAACGAGATTTAAAGGCTCCGTGTGTATATTTTAGCGACATCTAGGGGTGAGGTCGCAAATTGTAACCAACAGCTCACTCCACCACATCTCTCTTCCTTTCAAAGCACTGCGTTGGCTGATAGTGGAACAAGATGACAAATTTTCGCTTCTTTGTTGAAGGAGAAAACATATTTACAAAACGCGCTCTGTACACCAGTTTGTCCGTTTAAGGCTACTGTAGAAACAACATTGTGAATTCCATGTGAGGGGACCCGCGGTGTTTGTAAATAGAAATAGCTCATTCTAAGTTAATAAAAACATAACACTTCATTACCTCTGAAGACATAGTTATGTATATTATATTTCATTTCTGTCAAATTTCCTCCTTTATCTCACACATTGCACCTTTAAAAACTCAGGCCACTATTATAAGTAAGTCAGAATGTGTTTCTTAATACAAGAATTTTCCGACATTTGTACTTTTGTACATTTGTATACCAAGACATTCTTTTTTTGCTTCTTTCACCTTAGCTAATAGCCAGTAAACTAATTAAATTGCACTACATTTAAAATCACCATTAATTTTGTAGAGGAAATTTATTAGTTGAAATAAAAACATGCCTTGTCTTGTTTAAGTTCATTTTATATCTAGCATTTTATGAATTATAAATACATGAAATTCATTTGGAACATGGGATTATCAATAAAACTCATTCATTAAAAATGAACACGATATGATTCACATACAGAGAAGTAAAAAGGTCATGAAAAGGTCTTCAAATCCCAAAGATTATGTGTGTGTTTGGTACATTAACTGCCTGAAGTTGCGGATGACACTGCTGCCGAAAGAGCGCTGTCATGGCAACGGCGTGAACACAACCCTGAAAAATAATTTCCGGCGCTCGCTGCCACCCTGGTGGTCATGCCCTGGAGCGAAATTCCCCTTTATGATGAAATGAAAGTTTACACCGAATTTTGAGATCTCTTACAACGATAGTCTCTGATATGGCGAAAAATGATGATTAATCCTCACTGTCAAAAAGTTTAAGCAACCTCTCTTTTATTTGGTGGAATCTTTCAGTTTTGCTGCCAATGTGTAATGCGGGGTTGATGAGCCTCAGCTGTGTTATTGTTGATGTAGGACATTATATTCCGAGAACATTCACAGATCAGAAGACAGAAATAGACACAATAATGAATGTTTATTATCTTTATCCGGTAACTGGATAATATTGTCTGTTTTTCTCATCCATCATTCATTTTTCGAATCTTCTAAGGCTTTCTATTATTTATGAGGGTGTTGTTTTCAATTCGGAGTCCTTCTGGCCATGTGGACTATTTTAAAATTAAGCACTGTTATTACACACTCAGAAGTTTATTTATGTTGTTAACTTACAAAGTCGAGCGTTGGATATACATGCATTACATCTGCTTGTTTTCCCTGAGCTAAAATGAACAGAAAAATGTAAATTGAATTTTTTGGGGGTTTGTTCATTTTATAGCTAGTATTTTATGTATACTTAAACACATAAATAGCATTTAGTACATGGGTAAAACAATAAAACTTAAACATTTAAAATGAATAAATAACTGCATATAAAAAAGGCAAGTTGCCAAGACAGTTGCGAAGCCGGAAAATCAGCATTATATCAGACAATGGTTTTAGATTTAGATTCTTTACTGTCCTGCGTACTGTGAAATTGCTGGACGTACTGTTGACTGAAAGATGAAACCAGGAATAGAAGAGTTGAGTCAGAAAGAGAGACAAACAGAAATTGATATTACATTCTACCTCTTGGGGAAGTTGAACTTGAGCGTGTTTTGAATGAATCCGTAGCAGCAGGGGCTAACCACGAATCCTGCCCTCGCCTGAAGGCAGCGATCCAGCACCATGTCAGTAGCCACTCCGCACGCATGCAAAGCCACCTGATGACGACACAAAACACTTACATGTACTTTGTACTTAAACAGGGATGGTGATATGAGCCGATAGCTGAAAAGGGCTGCAGGTTCAAACGGAGTCTAAGCTTCCACCACTGGCCATCATACGCATTTTGCATATGAAACAGGTAAAAAACAGGGTTCCACATGGATAATTCACAATAGCTAATTTATAGATTTAAAATCATTGAAATGAAGGTATAATAAAAAATAGACAAGGAAATTTTTTCTTTTCGAAATTGTCAAACACCCTATAATAAAGCTGCTTTACTGAAGAAAAAGGCAAAAGTTTCATTGCAGTCATACATTAGATTTCTGTTTTTAAAACTGAAAAACTGTACATTTTGTGAATGACAATAAACAAAAAGTAAAAATAACCGATAACAAATTTATAAGAAAAGTATAATAAAGCACATTGAAAAAAAAAAAGTATAATGAAAGAATAAATAGTAGCACGTTTTGGGAACTCTTTGCGACTTTTCTGCTAGAGTTAGCAACTTCTCTGACTTTTTTATTATTATTGGGTCACATTTACACATATTTTAATTTAGCAAGTTTTTAGACTTTTGTTGGTAATAATGGTTGAAATTGAGTCACTGTACTTTAATTGTACACTGTCCTAATGCACTTTTCCGACTTTTGTAAATAAATGTATTAATGGGTCACATTTGGTCATACTTTCATTCACTAGAATTGCCAAAATTGTATTACACTCTTGTTTTATTGACTGAGAACAGAAACATAAAATAAGTAGACAAGAGCTTTATTGGGCATTTAGCTGTTTTATATTCAGTTTGTGAAAGCACATATGAGAGAAGTGAGACAGACTGAAAACAAATACAACACGATAATGTGGTAATTATGCTAATTAGCATATGACATCATCCAGTGATTTTCCGAGCAGACTTTACCTACTTTCCACTAAAACAGGCAACAGCCACTCTTTTGAACCTTATTTTTAGAAAGTTGTAAAATACACCACACATATACATATCAAAAACATTTAACAATAGTGCTTGCATTGCTTACAGCGAGTAAGTGATCTGTGATTTCAGATGAGTTTTGCGTCACACTTGATACCTTAAACCCAGCCTAAACCCAACCTCTAGGTGTCTTCTTGATCACAAGCACATCCTCACAAACCTTTTCCCACCTTGCTGTAAACAGCAGCACTTCTCATTGATCTGTTAGAAGTGTACCCTCAGCTAGGTTTCCCCGACAGCGGACGTCTCACCGTATATTAGCCACAAAGTGGATCAAACCGCTTGATGGGGGAGGACAGAAACCCTTCAGATGTCTCTGCGTTAAATCTGCGTAGGATCAAGCAGTCAGGCTTACGCTGCACTCAGATTTGAAGCGACTTTGTTGTAGTGGGCGTTCCCACTACTGATGGCCTGTCTTCATTTATCGAAACAGGAATAAAATGGATCTTGTTGAAAGTGAGTGAGGAGGTCGTACAATCTGGTAAGTGTTAAAAACTAAATTTGAGACTACAAGGTAGCTATAGGCAAAAAATCTACATTATTTGCCATATTTTACAACTACTCTCCCGCTGACGAGTTGATGTGTTTATTCACAGGAAGTGTGCAGAAATAAGTGGAAGAGTTTGAGGGACACGCTGATTTTCAGCCTCCCATAGTACATAAAGCGCAGCAACCCTTTCAACAAAATCCAAGTCAACCATTTCGCAATGAGACTGGTGCCTCCTGGCCATCTCCCCATCCCCTCCCATGATGTAAATTTGAATTTCCAAAAGTGAATTTCAAAAGCCAATGAAGCAAATTTGACACGTGAATGAAGCGAGAAAACTCAAAAATTTCAAGCGTCTGGTGTGAACGCTCAGTTAAGACAAATAAAATTGCAAATATGAAAGTGTCGGACCAGAGATGCATACAATCTAAAAGCGAATGCTAACCCAGACCTACCTGATAATGCCTCGTTTAACCACACCCCCACAAATCCACGTCAGTATGTGGTATGAGTTCCGCCAAATATGTACACAAGTAAGGTGGGCGAACCTGACAGTAAAATTACTCTGGAACCTGATGTTCCAAATATGGTAAGAGTCATTACATTTCCATCACAAGCTTGCAGATTTCCACCAATCACTACTCTCTGATTAACTGGCCAATCACAGCACACCTCGCTTTTCAGAGGATGAGCTTTGTTAAAAAATCTGTGCATTTCAGAGAGGCGGGGCAAAGAGGAGATACAAACATGCACGGCATGTGGAAAATAGATCGTTTTGATTTATATATATTGTTAATTCGTTTTTTTTTGTGTCAGAAATATAAAAATTTCTTATGATTTATTCATCAAAAATGGGTTACGCATGGTAAATTTGTCTGACTGGAATATAGTAACGTTCTTTCACATTCATATTGGTTGACAGGCAAAATACTGTCTGGCGCTCGAACAAGATTTAAATATTTGACATTCACTGGGCGTACCACCGTCACAGAAATTTTGTACGTTTTTTAACCTTAAATTGTGTATACACATTCCATTACACCTAAAACAAATGATAATACGCGTTTTAGATGTGTCATATGATTCCTTTAACTCCCTTCAAAATCCCCCTAAAAGATATTTTCTCAGGAATGTGTACAGCTCCCAGAGGATAATCATTCACCCTGCACGCCGTTTGGAGTTGTCATAGGCAAGAGGAAAGACGCCTGTGAACTCAGTGTGGGAAAACATTCAGCCTTGGCTGACATTTTATACGTCAAACAGAAATAAATGAAGGGAAAAAAGGATATTGGCAAAGCACTCAGTGCGGATTTTAATTGAGTTCTGGGGACGTTAATTAGACCGAAATAATTCATAATGTCTTCTTAACAGGATCTGAAAAAAAAACCTAGGCAGGTGTTTGCTTATTCGCTGCCGCACTTATGTACCCTAATCGCAATCCATTAGCAGACGGTTTGAGCTTCTTTGAAGTAAACAACTATCTGGTAATGGAGCCATCCATTCACGTCTGAAGAGAACGGCGGGTTGTCGGAGCTCCGCAACGTGAAGAATTAACCATAAAACGTGTACCTTTGTGGATGTAAGATAGTAACCAAGCGTCAATACTCCAGATAAACACTGTTTTTACAGGACTATGGTAGAAACTTTAGAATTTGTTTTGTAAAAGGACAAAAGAAAAAGAGTAAATCAATGTACAAGTGCAACTAAGCAACCAGAATAAAAGATCTGTTTACAAAGAGGCCGAAATGAAAAGGCACAAAGAATTGCAGGCGAAAGGTTTATTCACAAAACGAGTAAAAGAAACAGCATTTGGGCATTCTGAATGCTTAAATTCAAGACACCACACCAAGGTTGTTGGTTCAAATCTCAACGGAACACATTATTGATAAAATGTAGATCTTGAATGCACTATATGCAAGAATATAGCCCACGACTGAATGAAATCTCACACTAAGGTCTTTTTTTCACATTCAGTCTAGTGTTTTGCAAGGATGAAATCATTCTTGGCACCGGATACCATTGCGATTAGACCCGAGTGTGTGTTCTTTACAGAAGCAAAGAGGTGAAACGCACATCACTGTCTCATTACGACACTGGGAGTCTGGAAATGACCGTACTGGTGGTCCTTTCCTTTAGAGATCAGATGCTTAGCGTGAGATTGGAGACGTCTTAACAAGCGTTTGTTTCTCCTATAAAAGCAAATAGTAAAGTTTGGAGTTTATTTGGTCTCTTGTACTGAATGGATCTTACAAGTAAATCGAACTTTATTTATTCTGATTTGGACATTGAGTCCTGGACGTTGACAAAAAGCATAACGTCGACCTCATTGTTAGTTGTTTTTCCCATCGGAGGGCCTTGGCAAAGGACAAATAATAAATAATAATGCGAGTGCTGCAGAAGCAAATATCTTTATTAGTCTCTTGGAACCTGGTTTCGTTTTTGCTGAAGATGGGTCTTTTTTTTTCTTTCACGACTGTTTTGTCATTATAATGAAGTGCTTCGCCCGAGCTGCGGAAGGCAGGAGTTGATTAGGTTTATTATTTACAGTAAAACAACAGAGTGTGCTTGTCTCGGCCTTATTCAACTGGTACAACCAATCAAGTTTCGACAAACAACCCGTACGATCTCCTTTTCTCATCATTAACTAACATGACTAGTCGTTTTATGTTCACTACCGTTTCTGCAAAAGCATTTTTGTTCACACTTTTAACCCCCTGGGAAATGATTTGTATCTGTCGACGCACGGTTCCGAACGCTGCGAACTGCACACACAACCTTTTAATCATTTATGCAAATGAAAACCCTTCGAGTTACATAAGAAAAACACAGAAACAATAGCTGAGGAACTCCCGACTGTGCATCATTGGAATTCAACGTCTTGACAGAAATCCACGACTCTCTTCCTCTCCCGAGGTACTGTTCTCTAACAAAAGGGCCAATCTGTTGTAAATTACCATCAGGAGGGCACGCAATCACTTTCTAGATCTTTCACAATCACTCGCCGGTGGAATAATCTTCACAACTCCATGGGCTGTTTGAACCACAATCATTTACTACAACACTTCCTGAATAGATGAGGAAAAAACTGAACATCTAAAAACGTCAAATGCTAAACCTTTGCAAAGATCTGCATGCGTGATGAACATAATATATAGCATACCGGTATAATAGTACGAATGATAGTGTTACTTTCAATCAAATCAATGATAGTGTTCTATGATATATGTTCTATAAAATTCTATTTAAAGATACAGGTATGAGTTATGGCATGACAGAAACAGTTAAATAAAGACCCATTGTGCCAGTAGTAAATCATTGACCCCATCGCGCCCCTGTGAAGCTCAATGTCATAGCTGTAGCTCTCTGTGGATGCAGCTGCAGGTCTCGGACAGCCCGAAACATCTGAATGTGGCTTTGAACAAATGCAACAACTGCACAAAGTCCATATGTCCTCATTTGTCAAAGACGTCTTTCAAAGATCATTTCTATTATTATTAAGTCTGAAAAATTCTTAAAAATTAAGAATAACATTTCCAGTTTATTTGTTCTTAGTTTTCATAGACAAACTAAGTTTAGTTAAAGGAACAGTACACGCAAAAATGAACATTCTGTCATCATTTATCTGTATACATTTCTTTCGATGAACACAGAGAAAGATAGTTGGAAGACTGTGTGTAACCAAACAGTCCCAGGCAACCATTGACTGCCATAGCAGGATCAATTTCTTTATAGATTTTTTGTTCTGTTGAACACAAAAGAGGATCTTTTGACTTTAAGATCAAACAAATACACACTGAAAACATAAAAGTCCGGCGTAAAATGTAATGCTACATGACAAATTTGTAAATGTAAATGTATAATGAAATTTTCATAGATATTAATGCAAATTGAAAGCTCAGCAAATGTCAAGGGTAAAAAAGCAGATATAGATATTTTTATGCTCATAATACACTACAACCGTACTGTTTCCTACAAAATTTGCAGTCATATTAATAACCACAATAATTGGCCAAATGAAAAACAGCTAAAAACAAATCTTTTCAAACTACGGTATGGAAATATTGCTGTACAGTTAGTATTGCGTTTCTCATTCCGAGGTTAATTATAGTCTTAATGTTTGAGGGAACCAGATAATTTCATCACTCAAAATGAGCTAATGGAAAACCAACTTGCTTCTTAATTGCATAAAGGAGAAACATTAGGTTTACCCACCATATTAATATGGAGGGAAGGCAAAATGAAACAAACTCCAATTATGAAGTGCTCTAATCTATCCTATTAAGATTTAGCAATCCATATTGAGATGTCTTCTGCTGTTCGGTATGTTCTTCGTGTAAGATTTCTCACGTTCTCTACATAAAATCATCCTACATATACAAAGAACACCATGTAAAGATATAACCTTGATATCTTTAATACTAACTGAATAAGTCGTGACGAATGCTTCAATTCAAACTTTGATCCACATTATCTCATAAATAGATTTTGAGACTTAAGCCTGGATTTACAAACAGGGTGACATATATTACATTTATAATACAGCGTTGAAGAACTTTTATGTCATGTATGGGTAACACAGAAGGCTACTGACCCCGATATTGAAGTTTCCGGTGAAGTAGTCAAGGTTTGCTTGGATGAAGCCGATATTCATCAGCCCGAGCTGAGCGCTTCTTTCTCTCGCCCTGACCAGCGACTCTTCTTTATTCTCAATCAGTATCACCTGATCGGTGACAAATGGGTTATTTTTCCATACCGTAACATACTGAATCATTCCAAAATTACTAACTGATTTATTTAAACTGACAACCATTTTATCTTATAAAGAGATAATACAGAATAATAATGTACATCTTTACCCAATAATCCACTGAACAATCTGATGTGTGTTAACCCTCAGGAAGTATTCTAATAAAAGTTGATTATCCTATCCGCACTGAGTATTGCAATAATGCGGTGAGAGGCGAAATGAAACAATATCGTGAAAAGAGTTTATTTTTCTACTGTCTACAAATGAGGTCACCTGGAAAGAAGACAGAATGTTTCTCATCTCTGTCTCGGTTAACTTGAGCCAGCCACACTTGAACAAATCACAAAGACTTACCTGACATTTCGGAAGCGTGTGCGCCAAAACAATCCCGACGTGCCCCTGCGAAAACAAACAGAGGAAAGCAAAGGAACTTGAAAAACAGACCTCAAAGAGCTGACCAGATCAAAGACTGATCAGGGGAACTCAGCCGGCCAGAGATATATTGACCTGTTGCCTTTGGGCCAAAATATCTAACTTGTAAGGCAGAAC
The DNA here is from genome assembly GCA_008369825.1 of Triplophysa tibetana. Classification (NCBI taxonomy): domain Eukaryota; kingdom Metazoa; phylum Chordata; class Actinopteri; order Cypriniformes; family Nemacheilidae; genus Triplophysa; species Triplophysa tibetana. The sequence goes on along the minus strand of CM017896.1, from coordinate 8,891,996 downwards.
AGCAAGACCTCGCTTAAAAATTACATGAGTCGACATGAGATGGGAATAGATACTGGGTGCAGAACACGAAAAAGAATGGAAAGGATTTTTTTCAAATGTCACAAAGTAATCTACCCCTCCACTGCAGAAATCCACAACAGTCTGGCCCGGGCGGGCCATCTCCGTCACCATGGCGACCAGGTTATTTAGTTGCTGTTGTTTTCTTACGGCACGGGCGTCCGACATCTTACCTTTGGAGGACAGTGAATAAAAACACAAAGACACAAACTGAAACCTTGGATGTCCGAATTCGCTGTATTCAGAAAACGGGGAAAACGTGTACTTCCTAAATGATTAAATCATTTTTTAATACTTTTTGTTGGTTAGATATTTGCAGAAACATAATGATATAAACACAAGGGTTGCTTATGATAAAAAAATTCACAAAATTTGTGGAGATAAAATGTTTCAGTACAACACCAGCAACTTTTTTCCGAAGAAAAGGCGAGTTTAAAACTTTTGCCTAAAGATTAAACAAATAATGACACTTCATACATACATTATTATGCATTTTGTTTTGAGAATTTTATGCCTTACAAAAAAATCATAAGACATGGATTTTGTTGGTATTTGCTGTGATAAGCTCTTAGATTATTTGCTACCGACAAAAAGCCAGAAAATTCAGGTTCAAACACCTCAGAAACCAAAAAGAAACTTCTGAGAAGCACTTTAAATAGTGATTAAACAGACTGAATTACTTAACTGATGTGTGAGACATGTCAAAAGCAAGAAATCTCAAAAATAATTTTCCACCTTTTTTCAACCACTCAAAACGTCTGACACTTTAATTGGAGACGAAATCTGTTTTCACACAGCTAAACTCACTGCCACGGGGAATACATTTGCCGCAGATTTCCTGTTTTGAACCAAGCGCTCACGCTGTGTTGAAGGAACACCTTCAACGTCGAATAAATCATAAGATGCTTCTGCCGACCGTGGTTTCATTCTCTAATGAAGTGCTACCTGGAGCCAAACAGGAAGCAAACCATGAAACAAACAACGATTTGTGCAGATTTGTAATCATGCACGCACAAGCCCTGATATAATTAACGTCTGCAACTTTGAGGGGAACAAACAAAGCAATCAGGTTATATTTAAAAAGCTGAGGAAAGTAAATCCAGAACACAGGAAGGTTTTTGAAGAATTTTTCTGGGCGAAAAAAGTCGTATCACTGTGAAGCAGGCTTAAGGAATGCAGAAAAGACATCGCTCATTAACCAAAAGCACATTTGTAGTCATTCAGCGAGCCAGAGATGAGCCTGAAAGCCATAAATCTAAAGGAATGTCGGCTAGCTCTCAAAACAAGATCCCGCTCTCATCATTAAAATCAGATCAGAAAATCTTCCAATGCACAGTACTTATGTTGTTTTTGCTCAGTTATTTTTAGCATTTGGCTTAATCAAAGGCAAAATATGTCTCTTTTCAATGGTAAAATACTTTTACATAGTTAAGAGTTACATAAATGACAAAACATTAAAGCTGCAATTTGTAACATTTGCCTCTCTATCGCCATCTGTGTCTGAAACATAAAATTGCAGGTTATTAACATGATCTTCTTTGTGTTTGTTGAAGTTAAATTCGAACTAAATTTCACCACAAAATCGAACAGGACAGTTCAGCTTCTAGATCATTATTAAAAGCCTAACATTGCAAATCGGGGAAAGGTACATATACCAAAAACAAAAATGATACAGATTGCAGCTTTAAATATGATCAATTATCCATGGCATGGCACCTTTCACACATGCTACAACAGTGAACTGCGACAACATGGACAAATCTGAATCCAGCTCACATTTTCTTATCCCTTCATCATCCCAATCCTTTTCTTTACTCTTTTCACTATCAGAACAATAAAAGTGGGCAAAAATGTTATCACGGAAAAACCCCAGATGACGTTGGCAGAAGGTGACTGGTGCAATTCTCAGGATACATGACCACAAGATCACTCGCTTAGTGCATTCTGGAGTCACATTAACCGGTGATGTGAAAATCCAGGCAGAAAGATGCTCATAGGATAATGAGATATATTGATCGGTCCGAGGTTTTAATTTGCTGGAGATAGACACTCCGAAAACCTCGGCGATGAACGGCGACAGCACAGACAATTGAGATCCAGGTGAGACGGTAAGGACAAAACTCAACCGGGAGAGAAAAGTTCATGGATTCACTCTCTTACAGACATTACGTGTCAACTTTACGCTATTCCAATCTCATTCATACATTTCAATGAACTACAACATTTCGAAATGTGATGTGCTACAATGTGTATTGTATTGCAAGCTAACTGTTAAGCCCTTCTGTATCAAAGCTTATAATCAAACTATTAAAACAAATGGTAAGAAAAATAAAGAGCAACATTTTTCCCCCACGAACCAAGGGGGCAATATTTTCCAGACCTCCATTTCCTCCTTCGCTGTAATGTTCGAATGTGTGAGAGAAGATGGAGTGGGGGAGGACTCTTACCGAAGATACAAAAGCACAAGAAAACAGAGCCCTTCAAGTGGGTGAACAGAACGGTTTGTTCAAGTGGCTACATCAGTGTTTGTGAGATGATAAGATGGCTGAATGAGAGCAATTAAACAACAATGGTTCAAGTGGACATTCCCTATGCTGTTTTTCTACCAACCGGTTACAGTTTCTGGGAGAACTGTGAGACGGACTCGATATAAAGAACAACATGACGATAATAATCCTTCTGCTGTATATATAAAAAGTACTTTACCACAGTATAACCATGTGACATCATTTCTGTACCATGGTGCTTCAACTGTAGCAGAGATAACATGTAAATACGTGCATGGATGGATTCAGAGAAATACAACTAAAAATCATTCTAAAGATTTAAATATTTGCCACATTTCAGCCCCTTTGCCAATAAAAGACTTCATGAGCAAGCATGCCAGTTTCTTCACTTGAATACACAGATTTGTTCTTTCTCTCGAGACAAAGCCAAACCTCAGACATCCAAGCCAGTTCATCTAAAATTTGGTTCTTGTTTTCTGGACACTGTTTTGTGAAATTTAAGCTGAAGACGGAAAGCTGGAACATGTAAAAAACACATAACAGCAAAGTAGCTTAGCTCAAGAAGTTCTGACCTATTTTCTTCAGTTTACAAAAACTCAGGCGACAGTGTATTCATTCATGCATTTGGCAGACGCTTTTTTATCCAAAGCTTATTGTAACGCAACATTCCAACCATTAATACGGTATAAAATAAAAACAATTACGTTATTATCAAAACCAGCCAAGCAACAAAAACAACAAAATGCTTCGGCGTGAATAGACAGTTTCCTCAGACATAAGCACATGGCCCCAAGTCAACATTTGATCTTTGTTTGGTTATAATATAACATTTTGTTTTATATTTAATTTATATGAATATTAACATAAATATGAACTGTATTAAATTACTTCATAGTTTACTGGAAGTTACGTTTAAGCCACTTAACATTTGATTATGTTAATGCCGCTGAATCCGTCTATAGACCATGTCACAAGATGTAAACACTGGTCAAGCAGGACTAGTGGTTTTAGTTTTTTTTATCTTAAATATTAAAGAAAAGATTGATATATATGATATTTTGATTTGGTTCTGCTGGTCAAATTCTGTTCAAACATTGTGTGTAGTGTTAAAACACTGACACAGGAAGTGCTTCTGGAGCAGCGTTTTTACGTCTTCTGAAGTGGTCTATACTGTTTTCAACATTGTCTGATGATACATTTGCTCATAAAAAGTGCTTCCAATAAAAAAAGAGAAAATGTAACACAAAATGAGCATGTCACTGAAAGATTTACATCCGAACCATTTAACCTCAACAACCTTGTTGTGATTAGCTCTGCCTTTCGAAACAAACCTTTTGCTAAAATGTGACCAAAAAAGTATTTTCCTGAGAAACGACCGGCCTGTGCCTCCACGATTACATTGTTTGAAGGCTAGAAGCGCTGTGGAGACGTGGCAGCACGGCCAACAATCTCTGGCCAACTCTGCGCTGTCGTCTGAAGACAGACATGTTTGTTGAGGGAGAAAAACAACAGCTGTATCTCAAATACGTCCGTGATGAAGCAGGATCGCCGGTGCTAGCGTAGGAGCTGGCACAGCCCATCTGGCTGAGCTTGCGTTCCCAGGAGCCCACGTGGATTGTGTGGGAAGACTATAGGGAATGAAGACAGCAGCCAACAGAAGCTCAAAACGCAGAGCTTGTATGAACAGACTCGGAGGTTAACCAATGACATTAGAGAGGATGGGACCCTGATTTGCAGACAAGCCCCTTCTTGAGTTACGAGCTGTTTTGCGGATGACTGAAAGGGTAATTAAATAAAAAGGGTAATAAATAGAAATAGATCTTCATCACCACAATAAAAGTTGAGCTATTTAGCATCAAGGTGTATTCGGCACACGTTTAATATTGGAACAACTGACAAGTGCCCAAAAAATGTACTATACTGGAAAACGCTCAGAACAAATCCAATTCCCTATCTGAAATGTTTCATATCAGACTTTCCTCTTATGTAAAACATCATTTACAAAAAATAAAATAAACATTGGCTAACCTGCACAAACACCCCAACTACTCTGGTAAATCATTTCCAAACTCTTTCTTCCTTCCACATGCTGAAGACTTCTTATCAGTCATCCATCAGCAGCCCTAAGCGCCTTAGATTGCGAGGATCAAAATGTAAACAGGGAAGATGGCCATGAAGCGCCTTTGTTCAAACCAAAGTTCCAGAACCTTCTTTCATCTCTCAGACAAAGCTATATGGACCCTATGGTCCTTTAAATAACCAGTGCAACCTCTCATGAAGAGTGACATCTTGAAACTGGGAAACTGGCCGGCAGGCCGGGCATCAGATTAGATGTCCAGTTTGAGAAAGGGTGTCTGTTAACACAAAAGAATAAAACAATGCTAGACTGTGACAAGCATGACTAAGAATTTAAAATCTGAGCCTGTACAGAAAGCCGAGAATTAATGAAAAAACCCATCAAGCTTTCTTAAATGATAAAGAAATAATAAATAATGCACTTATGAGAGATTTAGAAAACCACCGAATCCCAAACGCAGACCCTGAAGAGAAACGCTGCTCATGAAACACCCTGATAAAGCCTAACCAACTTAAACCGCTGGAACGAAGCCATTTCAACACTCACAGACATATTCTCAGACACTTATAGACAGAGGCCCATCCAGATTAACAAGAGCGCTGTTGGCGTTTGTTTTTATGTTCGTATAGTGTAAATTATCGCTCGTGGTGATGAAAGAAAAAGAGAAATTGAAAGCATAGCGAGACTGAAGAGAAAGAAAGCGTTTGCAGAAGACTTTCAATCGAACCCTTCTAGGTAGAGGATTGTGATGGTCAAAGTGCTGTAAGAGATTATTGATGATAATCAATAGTCACTTTTTGTTGTGATTTAACTTTATTTATTAAAAATACAGACTTGCAAAATTTCACAATGTAGCTTAATTGGTAGATCACTGCACTAGCAACAAAGATCACGGAATCGATCCTCAGGGAACACACACATCCTGATAAAACATGAGCTTGAATGCAGTGTTATTTGCCTTGGATAAATGCATAAATGTGAACACAATTTAAAATTGTGCAATTCTGAGAACAAGCAAACTGGATGCAGTGCTTCTGTGTCGAGAAGTCTTTCAAATACCCAGATAATATATTGACTGTAAAACTGGCGAAAGCCTGTTTCTCAATAATAAATCCAGAGAGAAAAAATAAGAAAATGAGATTTCTCAGAGGACGGAAGGAGGTTTGACTGCCATGCGCCTTTAAAAGCAGATGAGTAAGAGAGAGCTGGAGTTTTATTCTTTAGCCAGGAAGACTGTAAAGAAACGACAAGTAGAAGAGAAGAGTAGAGAAGGGAAGGGGGCACAAAAGTGAATCCACACCAATTCGCTATAGTTTTATAAAAAAAAAAATCTGTTAATTAAAATTAAATATCGTATGAAAATAGAAAATAGAATGAGCAGAGTAACTAAAATATTCATTGGAAATGAATAAAAACTCAAGTAAATCTGATAAATTATCATTTACATTTAATCATTTATCAGACGCTTTTATCCAAAGCTTACTAGTTTAAAAAAAAGCCAGACCACTACCCGTTGAGAGAAAGAGAGAGTTTTTTTTTTTTCATTTGTATCAAGTATTCACAGAAGAGATGGGTTTAAGTAGTTTTCTGAATGATGTGAGAGATGTGGTTGACCGGACCGAGTTAAAAGGGGTGTCACATTAGCCCTTTTGGGCTGTTGGAAGATCAGGTTCTGAACCAGCTGGAGCTGCCATAGAAGAACCTTTTGGTTCTATAAAGAACCTTCAACATCTAAAGAAACTTTCTGTTTCACAAAAGGTTCTTTGTGGCAAAAAAGATTATTCGGATTACAAAAAAGTAAAAAAGAGATGGTTCTTTGAAGAACCTTTGACTGTATGGTTCTTGGTGGAACCAAAAATGGTTCTTCTTTGGCATCGCTGTGAAGAACCTTTAAAGCACCTTTATTTTTAAGAGTGCAAGCTTGCAAATGTTTTATTCTCACAAAAAGACGAGCCTGAAATAAAGGGTGCAGAAACACTGAGCTTTAAGTCAGGATTTATAAAGGCCTGGGAAATGATCTCAGACTGAGAAAGAAAACTAAGACACTAGAGTCCAGGTGCTCAACTGGCATCTTAAGAGGCACATAAAACTCTTTTCTGTTCGCTTTAGGGCTCAGAAAGTATCCCATTCGCCCAAATTGGTTCTTAAGCGGGATTTTGTAAGTCTTGTCAGTCATAAAAATCTAAGTTGCTGTCATGTTTGGAAAACTTTTTTCTGACCCATGTGCAAATGTATATATGACTCACAAAACACCTGTACCAATAACATCCTTCATTCTACAGGTTAACTAGTATCTTACGTCTTATTTTTGTACATCAAGACCCAGTAGGAATTGTTGTTTTACACATGTGGGCTCTCACATGCTATGATATTCACCGTTGTGATAAAATCTGAGATTTAAGAAGGGATTGCTCTTCGCTAGTAGTCGTTTTGCACTGAGAAGGAAGATTATAGTTTAAAAACTGAGAAGAATATCAAATGTAACCTCATGAAACCAAGTCCCCGAAATTCAGCGGTGAACTACAGGTTATCTGCTAAACATTAATCTTGTAAACACACCAGCGATAGCGCTGCTCTCCTCACAGGTATTTCATATCGTGTGGGTTCGCGTCAGACAAAGACGCCGCCAAAACACACCCATACCATGTCTGGAGAATGTTAATACAGCCTCTGAAACCAAAAACCGCCCCTACATCTTTAAACATCACGTCAGATTACATTGTTCAACGGTGATGTGCACAATAGCTGCGCTGTTTGTTTAGCTCAGAGCCGCTGTGACCGAGTGTTTCACATTTACACTCCAACTGCGAGGGTGTTGAAAAAACTGACGTGTCGGGGACAAGCAACCCTACAGAGACAGGAAGTCACTCCTTGAGCGTCTGTCAAATGTGAAGACACCTTTAAAAATACAAATGGTGATGAATTGGATGTGTTTAAGTCATCTTATTTTGAACTTTAACAAAAAGAACTCGGAGAACTTCAGTTTGAAGTCTGATATACCCCAGAAGTACATCAGTTTTACTTGTAATGTCATGTTATCGTTCACCTTTAATCTTCATCTCAAACACTAAAGATGGACACCTTGAGAACAAACGTTGACACTTGAATTCAACAACAACAGCACATATTGTGACGTGAAAAATTGTGTTCACAGCAATCTGAAAGGCTATAGACACATATATCAAATGTTTTTGTATATTTTCCAAAGAACAAAGTAATATCACACCTTCACTCGGCTGGCCATAAGATTTACGGAAACAATTCATGTCTTACATAACAAGATTTTTTAAACAGGATTGGTCTCAAAGTTTTCTTTGTGGCTGAAACACCAGTCTCTAGTGAAATCGTGGTTAATAAAAGATTCAGACAATCTGTCGGTTGAACAAATGTGTTGGGGAAAACAGAGATCCCGGTATTGGCTTTTTACTGTTCTTGTAAACATAATGAGGCCTCTATTGTACCACTCAAGAAATCACCATCAGGGGAAGGATTAGTGTTCGAAAACACGATGCGAAATGTTGTCAAAAAAGCCGGGTAAGCAATCAAAGGATGCTTTTATTTCCAAGGCAACAGCAGGGCTTTCAAATCTGTGGGACAAATAACCTCATCGGCACCACGGATCAATGAGCTAAATGGATCTTCATTGTCTCGATGAGAGTCTTCACAGCCCTTTATATAAGGGACAGGTGATAATTGGAGTCTTTTTGTGCTGTTGAACACGGAAAATAGAGGCGAGAATAGCAAGAGGATTTTTGAACGTGTGACTGCTGGCGTTCTTATTAATAGACTCGATAAAAGCGGTCTAATTGAGACTTCAGCGAATTCTGATAAACCGGCTCCACGACATTTGTGTGAACGCAGATATGCAGAAGGCCACGCTGGACATTCAGGAATAAACATTTGAAAGATGGACAGGTGATTAAATTGAAGGACAGCGTCTCAAGGTTGATGGTTAAGTACAGAGGCCCGTTATGAAACAGGAAAATATAAAACAGTGATGGATAGGATTAATGAAAAAAAACTGAAAGCGTTCTGAAGCAAAGAAATGAGAAGAAAAGAGAGCAAAAAATCCTAAACAATATGAAAAGCCTTGCCAAGACATGGCATTTTGCAAATAAAAGCACCGGTGTATTCACGCTCAAAATCACGACTCAACATTTCGCCCATTAGTAAAATTCATCTGCGGCTCTTTGGTGTGTGCACTATACACGGCGACCGAGCTCAGAAAGTGCTGATGAATCTCCAATCGGGAGCAACAAAACTGCAAAGCCAGCTTTGACAGCCACATTTAATTGGTATTGATTAACTGAACCGATCTAACTGAAGAGATGGAGGTTCAATTAATCAAAGTAAACCAAATGTCGCCTTCTGAAAGGGTAAGTGCCATTTGCCGCTGGCACATGTTAGAAAATAAACTGGGACCTTCGCATTGAATTCTGAGACGAACCCATGTACAGTTACTGGAACATCGGAAGGAGCTGGATTTCAAAACGGAAGTGATTTTGGAGAAACAGGACGCACAGGTTCTTGCCATCAGAACACTAGATGCTAGACAACAACAACTGCTGAAAATGAAAAGAGCAATCCATACATTTTTGAGTTATAAAGAAACAAAAATCAGGTTTTTAGCAAATACACAGAAACTGTTATGAAAACTGACAACGGTAAGCTTACTGTATTGATTTACAATTTTAGGTATGATTTTTTCGGAAAATAAATGTTTTTAACGTCATTTAAGTTCAACCTATGTGAAGAAAAGTTTGTTGAGTAACCTGTAACCTAATGTTTTAAACAAAGATGGCAATAGAGAGTCCAAGTTATGGAAAACCTTTCATACAATTAAACGCACCACCACTAAATTATCACTAATCCACATTTTGATAGCAGACTAATTTCGTTCTTGCCATTCCCTAAAAAAATACAGTAAGAATGTCCAGTCCAAGTGGGTGATACTATTCCAAATTAATAAACTGCAATGTGGACAGTTTAATGGCAACCATCTAAAATCTGACTGCATGCGATTTGCGTCTTTTACTAATTAAACCTGAAAACCTTCAAGACACATTATTGCAACGTTTCACCATTTAGCTGTCAACGACTGATTTCCGGTGATGACCTTCCCTCCTCCACGTCCCTGCAAGGCCATAAACCATCTAGAAATGAAGCATCTCTGACAAGTAGCTGCCAAAACAGGCAGACGCATCCGGAACACGCCTCCCATGTAAAAGGCCCCTACCCACATAAACTCAGTGAAGTCTCCTAAAGCTCAACAAGGCCAGTGTTGACAAGGGAAATGAATTCGCATTCAAGGCACTGCCGCCAACCACGTTTCCCAGGTGGCCCCTGGGGCCTCTCTCAGCTCTGTAGTGACAGCCGCTGGTTCTCTCTCCCATCCTCGACAAACTGCATAATAGACACCCCGGCGATGCAATCCACCCACAGACTGCCCTCAATTTAAAACAATATTTATCAGCGCCCTGGAGGAGGCTTGCAAAATGTGGGTGGTAATTGCTGTGTATGTCTCAAACCTCTAAATATTTGGATAAAATTGGCCAATTCATGTAAAATTTGAATGCCTGTCTTCAAAGACTACATGAGATCTCCCAAAAGTAACAGGAATCTTTAATCTTGTTTGTTTTGTAACATACAAAATTGTGAATTTGATTTACTGCACAAGCACACACATCTTATTGTGTTTCAAAACAGTGATGCAAGCATATAAAACCAACAGACCCGAAAATAAACAGGTGAGGGTAAAAATAATATAATAGCAGCAGAAAATCCCAGAAAAGTTAAGGAGCTGCTTACTACAACACACAGTAACTATCTAATAGGAATGATGTTCAATTTGCAGATGTGGAGGGTCCGAACACAGAGTTCTGTGGCTCTCCCACACCAACGACTTGTCAGACGCTGTAAAGACTAACAATACCAAGAGATCATGTTTTTCTGTGGGAAGACAGAATGTGCTGACTTAGGTCCTCCACGCATCTTTATGTCTGGACAAGCAATCTGGTTTTTAAGTGAAGTACAAAAATTCACATTAAGAGTTTGAACTTCTCTGCACAACCAGACTTTTGAGGCACTTTCTTTGGTTGTTTCCGACTACGACAATCCCCTAACAATGGAGCCTGTCTTAACGCCCGCGGGCTACCTGACCACCGAAAGATGTTAGCAGCGATTAGTGGGATGCTGGAGCCATGGGGGATTCATAACAAACAGCAGGACACACACAGGTCTTGCTGTTCTTACACCTTTCCTCTGTTACCGTTCACAGATTCAGCACTTGAAAACACATTAGAGAGGCATGTGTAGGCGTGTGCTGACAGATACAGCTGCTATAGCGCAAGGAAAACCACGAAAAAAGCAACATTCTCCTGCATGTGGTGGTTCGGGTAAAAGGCTATGTGCAGTGTGTGATGGTCAACAACACTTTATCCTGTTTTAAGAACTGTGTTGTAACTTCCCTGGTGTGTCTAGCACTGTACAAAATCAATGAGGAATGGAAATGGCTGGGCAAAAAGGAGACATTTTTAATCCTTTCTGAGTTTAACTCAGAAATATGAACAGATCAATAGATGTCCACTAAAGTCCATTTGAATCTGCACTATAGTAAAAAAAATCCTCTAAATAACAAACTTTTTCGAAATGCAAATGGAAGATAGATGAGTCGTTGTAATTGTAGCAGAAAATACAAGCGCATTGTGGACATTTCCATATATACTTTCAAAAATCTCTAAAAAAAAACTAAAAAGCAGCTACCAATCTTTTTAAGTATAAACTGAAATCCCCCTATTTGTTGTTGTTTCTTACAGACACCAGTAAATGATGCTCTGAGGAGCACTGGTCGATGAGGATTGTTTCCTTGACGTTTTACACAAACTGGATTGCTGTCTCTCTTCCGTCTGTCTGTGCAAGTTGATTGGCATCTCGCTCATTCCCGCTGAAACAGCTGCCTGCTGCTCTAGCTAGTTAAGACCCCTGAGCACGCCTGCTGATAAGCGTCAATGCTTGCCAGTCGCAAACACTTTTCCGCAGGTATGATCTGCTTCCAGAATGCACATACGAGCAGAGTAACGTTTGTCTGGGGCATAAAATGCTCCTTAATTGGCTTTGCTTTATTTATTAAGCATCTAAGATGGCCGCCGTCAATCATTTTACGTAAAACCGACCGTTACAACTTTTTCGTAGCGTGCAGTTGAAAATGAAACCGTTAAAGATTTTTAAGACAAAAGCATCTGTTTTCCCCAACATGCAACTATATTGCAAAAGGGAAGTAAGAAGGAAGAATGATGCTCCCTATGTTTACCCGTGTAAAAAATCCACCCCAGGTTACCTTCAGTTGGGTTGACAGCCGCAGGTAAACTATCCCAGTCGAGGGTCCGTGATGGGCAGGGATGAGGAGAGAAAACAGCATCTATTCCATTCTCCTGAAGAAGACAAGAGCATATAAACGAATTACCAGAGCCGCTGTCAATGTAGAGGGTTACAAATGAGTTCTTTATAAGATTATACTCCGATTGGGCTTCCTGTAGGCAGTAAGTTAGTTCAATGGTTTAGGAAACAAGCTTTAACACTAGAGCTGACCACTGCTTGTGTTTTCTCAGCAGAGAACACCTGAAATAAAATGCCTGTTAAATCGAGAAGCAGTTGCAAAGATCAAGCTTGAGAAATCCTCCTTTTCGAACCCTTTCAGAGTTAAATGTCCTTTGCTTCTTTAAAAGAGAATTTGACGACCTACGAAACGAGCAAGACCCGTCATTATCATTATTTGCTTTGGAAGCGAGACGCAAACCAAGTACTTGAGATTACATAAGGACAAAAATTAATCTTGAGAAGGAATACTTGTTGTGTTAGCATATTTAGTCTTAGCATACCAGTTTCTAAAAGTGTAAGTGGGAGTTCAATTTAAAGTTCAATGTTCAATTTAAAAATAGCAATAGTAAACTCTACTTTGACTAGCGGTACATAAGCAGGCCCGTAGCTAGGGGGGGTTCAGGTGGTTCGAAAGACCCACCCCTCACGGTCAAAGGTCCAGAATTGAAGTCAGTATTTAGCATTATTTTTGTATTGAAAATGTGTCCTTTTAAATAACAACTAATAAGGACCATGGGTGTCGGAGACACAAAAAATCTGAGGGTACAAAACAGTATTTGAACCTCAAAATTAATAATAAATGTGGGGGGAAACGACAAAAAGGTCCACTTTTTGAGAAAAATAACCACCCCTTCCACAAGGCTGGCTACAGCCCTGAAAAGGGTCATATATAGGGATGTAACGATTCACTCAGCTCACGATGCGATTCACCATTTCTGATCTTACGATGCAATTTATTCACAATTTACTTTTACAAAATGAGTTGAAACAAATTAGAAAAGAAAAACTTCCATTGCATTATTTCTTAAATGTTTCACGTTTATTTGTATAAGAAAATTATGTTTAATTTCAAATAACAAAACTGCAATGTTAAAACAAATTAATAATAGAAAAAGTCTCTTTAATATAAGCACACTAATACTGTCTGAGCTTTTCTTGGATTTTTTTTGCATTTAAGAAATATCAGCATGTCCACGTTCAGGTTTTCCGTGAACATGGCGGCCCCTGCTGTTCAAAAAATTGATTGCAATTCAGTTCACACCTTAACCGATTTGAATCGTCACACAAGCGTTACATCCCTAGTCATATATAAACAGTTTCAAAGCAACAGCATAAACAAACGTTATTGCGCATGTGCGCTTTTGTGGCCCAAACTTAACTTTAGATAGAGTCCCATGTAGATTATTTCTGATATCAAGCAAAATGAATAACAAGTTAATTAGATTAGCTAGCAAGTTAAAAGTATGTCTAGACAATGGTTATTGGTTACCAGTAGAAGAACTGTCACTTGGCTGTAAGAAAAAAAATTCTGACAGGTACACGACCAATTCAAAAAAACGTTTATTAAAAAGTGTAATGAAATGGCCTTGATTATTGTTTTATACTTTTCTATGAGGACTACTTATAACGTTTGCATGGTTTTTACATCCCAAAACATCAAAATCAATAACTAATAGGCTATTTTCTACCCAGGTTCTGAGGCCAGCTCTGGAAATGCTCAGTTTAAATGGTCGTGACGCATTGAAGACACTTGGAAGTAAACGCCCACCGCTTTAATAGTATAGCAGTTTGCGTAGTTGGAGCCTTCTGTGAATTTGGTTCAAGGCGTAAAGTTACACATTAGCACCATTCACAGTTTTCGCCTGACATCAGTTTTATCTAGAGATCTCCTGTGATCCCTACATCAGTATTTCATGTGACGCATTTGCACTGGATGATTTTGAGTTCTGTCATGCGCAAACCAGTGGGCGGGTCTAGAGAAGTAGTCGTTGATATGTTTCTGTAGAGGTGGTATTCAACCTATAGATAGGTGCATTCCAAAACATGACGTTCGCTGGGCCTGGTGTGAATAACAGATGTAATCTCTGTAACAAGGGCGTTTTCAGTTCTGACACTTACATGATGTTAGCGTGAATACGATTCCCTCTTATATTACAAAAGCTCAGGTTAAAATTGTGATTTTAATTCATGCCTTTAAAATAATTAATATACAATAAAATTAAACAAATTGTTCATTTAAAACAATTATTATACAACAAAATATTTATGTAAATTAATATTAATAAAATTAAAATACAAATGGTTTTACTATAAGCTACTAGCCAGACAAACAAACACTGATGCAAGTTAATTTCAGGGCCAGGCGTGTGCATGAGATGAAACCGTGTATAGCTCTAAAATGCGTAGTAAAAAATAACAGTAAACTTTACTTTACTTTAGTGGTATATAAGGTTCATTTATACTTCAGTTAGTAATTGCATTTTTAGGGTAAAGGAAAAACTGGCTCTAAGTCAAAGAGGCTAAAACAGTGATGCTTAGTTTAAAAAAGCAAAAACTTTTCTGAACGGTGATAGGAAGTATTTAAAAAAAAGAAAGAGCTGTTTAAGGAGCTGGAGGTCAATTATAAAAAAACAGTCGAGTAACAGTGAGGCCCGACTCACATTTCGCGTCTAAAACCGAAAAGTTGAACTATATCCATATCGATGCAGCGCCGGCTCATAGAAAATTGTACGTGCCGCACTGAATGCATGTTGCGACTACGTCGCCCCCTATTTGCTTTATTTATAAAAACGAATAAGGGAAAAAACAGAAATGTGAATTGGGCCTAAGGATATGCAAAACCTTATTGCACTCCTCATATTATTTCCAATAAATGATGCATCCCGTCATTGTTACCTCACTCTTGTAAGTCACTTTGGATAAAAGATTTGGCTTTATGGCAAATTTTAATGTTTAATGTTATGAGATAAAATAAGAGATAACTTCAAACGTGATTTTTTTTAAAAAGTTAAAAACTGAGAATCCCATTTTGGAACCAAAACACATTAAGTTTGCGACACACACTTTACACCTGATAAGCGAGTCTTTTTCTTCTTTAAAATGCAACCGGTTTGTTCGTAAGAAGAGAAAGCGCTGAAGTCTAAAGACCAGACTGGACCTCAGGAACACCTCATCAAAGTAGTGGGTGGATTTATTGATTTATAACAGGAGGAAACAAACACCAGGTGTACCTCATCATATACCGCCAATGGCGATTCTCTTTTCCAACATGTTTCATGGGCCTGGAATTGGCTTCTGCAACAGGATGACAGGGGAAACCACTTTTTTTAAGGAGGAAGTAAAATTCTCCATCAGCACACATGTCCCTGACACATTCAGCCAAGATGCTCGTGTGGGACACGTAGATTCAGTTCTAGCCTTGATTTATTTCTAGCCTCAATATCCAAAAATTTCCTGTTCCAAAGTCACACAATAAAAGCACCAAAAAGATAAAACAACTGTGTGTAAAAGCCCATGATAATACAGTCAGTGAATCATGACAACAAGCTCATCTACGCCGCTCATCCCCAGTGTGAATATCATAACATATAACTTTTAAGATAAGTACCTGACAACTTTATTGCTTTAAAAAGGAATTTGTAAGACACCTTGAAATCCTTAACAATCGCTCCGCACAAAAACAGGTCCCAATGCAGAATTACGGTACATCATTTAGAAGCCAAAACAGAGTTTTTAAGAGTTCTCGGGTTCATTGCTTCAGGGCATGTCTGTCTGATTATCAGCAGCTCCTGTTGTTAAACAGTAGCTTGTTATTCGCCTCCCTGTTTGCCGTCCAGTCCTTACAAATCCAGGATGGCTATAAGGTCCGACTCCACGGGTCAAAACCCACAGGCAACAGCTGCAAAGCAGACCTAAAGCTAAAAGCATGCAGACTGAAAATCCCCGCGGACGTTGATGCATTTAGGAGTGCACGCTGAGCTCCAACTCATTCACACGCACTAAATTGATATCCACTAGCGTGACGGGAAATATCTGATTTATAGTAGCTGAATGCCAAAAGTGGCAAACACACATACACATGCAGGAAGGTGGGAGTAGGGTTCTGCTGCGGGACTGAGAATTTGAAGGCAGCTGTGCATTTATCACCTGCTAGAGACTCAACTGCAGCATTGTGGTCCAAAAAAACACTCGGGTTACTCTGGTCGCCCCTCCTGCGGAGGAGTATGAGAGCACTGCGGGCTCTTTACTCATTATCGGCAGATTTCTGCACTGGGGATAAAGTGTTGTTGGAGTTTGTGGTGTGTTCAGAAGCTGGGTAAAACAGCGGGACTCTTACAGAGGTAGTGGGCGATCGAGAAGAGTGCGCAGGAGGTTACAAACTAAATCAGCCCATCCTCCGGGGTAGGCGAGTGTTCATCGGGAAACAGTAATGATGTCACAAGCTGAGCCTGTCGTGTTATACAGCCTTATGGGTCCATTATTATCTGGAACAGCGAGTGAACAAAAGTCTGAAACACCGGGGTCTGCGAGTAAGCGAGCGATTTATCATGAACTGACAATAATATTAGAAGAACTGAAATAAAAGGCTAAAGTTAGACACTACAGTGGTGGTAGCATGGGACTCCAAAGATTACCATGCTAATATCACAACCAAACCATAAAGCATTAAAACATTACACTCAAACACCTGTTCATGAAGTTAGAGCAGGTCAACTGTTGAAAGATACTGAAGAATAGATTTATAATGGATTTTGTGTGCCTTCTGCCATAATACATCATTACTAAATAAATGAAAACATATGGTATTATATCTGCAGAGTTTCTTAAGACAGTTAAGACGAATAAATCGCTACCTCTTTCAATAATAAAAGTAATGGACTGTGAAATTCAATTCAATTATTCTCCATCGGATTCTCTTTATACTTAGTCTGATATATTACTTCCAGAAAATAATGAGTTTATGACAAAACTACATCAAAGATTACTTATAACATGATTTGTTTACTTCAACCTTTGTTTTGAAAGCCGTAAGACGATAATTTTCATCTCACGATTGTACTTTCAATCGGTTGAGCAGCTTTGTGACAAAAATGCCCTTGGCATAAATACTTTATTTACGTTAGTTATACGTTGAGCTTTTGTGAATGCATTCTTCTCAAATATTTTCCAAATGAAGGTTATTTAAAAAAGCTTTTATTTTCAAAAATATCATACATTTTTACTCTACTACTGAAAACTGAACATTTGTTATGTTTGGCTTTGTCGTGATCTTAAAGTTAGATGTTTTGTCCGTTTTGTTGTTTGGAGAATCTGGAGATTTGGATTTTTTTATTTTAGACCCGTACTACTGAGGGAGGAACGTTACCGTCATCATTAATGGATAAATATTCCTTCAAGGCTTCTTGCAATTCTTGTTAAAATTGAGAAGTCTTAACATTGGATCATTTGATCTCAAATATGTCAATAAATGTTTTTTAAATACTATATTAATCTTCATAAGGACTGGGTAATGGTCTGAAATGGTGGCTGGTTCAATTGCAAATCAAAAAATTTCCTGCAGGGACATTAACGCAAAGTCTTTTTCTTAAGGATTTTAATGTTGCCAAATGTCCACTAATCATTTTAGACATTTTATTACTGCATGCAGTTTAATATCTAATTAAAATCATATCCTACAAACAAAATCCCTTTACTTTTACTTATCTGACCAAGATACCTTTTTTTTTTTTTTAGAAAAATATTATCTTTATTCGTCCTGAACAAAAAGTACTGTGGCACATTGCTTTACTAAATAAACATTAAATTTACTTTCATATCTTGAATGTAAATTTTTTTGAGGATTAGTTGGGCCAGATAGTATAGAAAAAGTAGCCAAATTTAACTAACAGCTATTTAACATTTTTAGTGACTCAATAATTTGCAAAGACTTTGATTTGCATTTCATAGCTTTCACTACTCTTGCTTTTGTTCAAAAAGTGATCAAACTAAGTTTATAAGTCAAACGTATAGTGTACAAACACAGACTAGCTTCAAGCTATTTATTTTTATACTTTAGGTCGTCAGGTTCCACCTTACAGCATTTTCTTAACCACTATTATTAAAGTGCCCGTGAACCGGAAGTCGCAATCGTTTTTACTTCCGTATTCTGACACATTTCCGAGTGAAAAGGAATTTCAAAGGAGAAAAGTTTGCGTGGCTTGTGTTTTTTACTGCGTATTGATTGGATTTTTAAAAACAGCTGTTTCATTTTGAAATGAAGGGGAGGAGCCAACGGATGCTCTGCCCAAGCCATCTAATTTATGTCATTTGAGATGGGTTCGTCATTTCAGGGCGGAAGGGCATTTTCAGATTTTAACTGAAGAATATGAGGGTACATAACTTTTAAAAAGGAAATGACCCACATTAATAAGCTATTTACTAAAAACTGAAATATTTCATGAAAAAATAAGAATTGTAATTATCATTTTCACTGGGACTTTAATCGTCAGATTCAGGACTTGAAAGAACTCGCTGTGTTTGTCAGAGTCAGATAGCTCCTTAATACCGGCCTCCTTAAAGTATCAAGTGGCAGGGAGTCCCATCAGTTAAGAGTGAGTCAGTGCGGCTGCTGTTCTGCCTCGCTGGAGTGCATAAATCCTTTATCATCAGGGTTCAGACCCGCAGTGGCACGCGGTCCTGCCGTAGAGGGATGCTGAACACATTGAGAGCGGATCGCTCTTTGGGGATTATGCTAGTTTGCCACTGACAGGTTTAGCGGAGTGGCAAAGAGTCGCGCGACTGTGAGCCGCATACGTTATCTCTTTCCGTAGAGAAGAGATGGGAAAAGAAGACGGAGGAGAATAAAATAAGAGAGCGAGAGAGAAAAGGGAAAAAAAAATTCAATTACTTGGAGCTTGGTCAAAGTTGGCCTCGGGCCCCCGATGAAGGGCTCTTGTTTGATTGTGGGGCTTTTCTGCTCTGCTTCGATGGGTCGCGGGGGCTCAGGGTGGGAGGGGCAAGGGTCAGCCGTGCCTAGACTGAGGAGGGCCATCCCACAATCCTTTGCGGCTCTGGAAACAATGGGCAGCTTCTGCACACGCTGGTACCATTTCAGCAACAAGGGGAGATGGGAGAGGGTGGTGGGGGAGTGCTTTTGAAGGGAGATCTGAAACATAAAAAAGTTTTATAAACTATCGGTTATTAATAATTTTAATAATGTACCAAAAAAAGAGTGTTTATGGATGCGATATGTTCATGAAGATATTCATCATAAAGTATCTTTACTTGTACTCTGTGTGTGTTTGGTGTTCCTTGAGGCCATTAAATTTTCAAAAGTAACGTGTACGTGCATTTAAAACTTGAGTAACCCATCACAGTGCCGTGTCCACTGAAGCGGGAGCTTCCCGACGCTCATATCATTGCTTCTCAAAGAGAAGCGAGGAGTAGGACGCAGGCGTGGACAGAAAGTGGGAGAGATGCTAGACGGAGTGTGAAACGAGAGGCACTGATGCGCCCCACAGCGCCTACAGCGGGAGAACGGCAGGAGAAAAGAGTGCACAACGAACTGTGACAATATAAGACAGACACAAAAAAGAAATAAAATCAAGAGATTTGACCCAAAAGTCATATCATAGGATAGGAAACTAAATGTGCTTTGTCTTTTAGGAGGAAATATAAAATAAAAAAGCAAATCTGGTAACTGTTATGGGCATTCCAATTTAAATACAATACATTTGAAAAGTTGATAGATCATGAGAAATAGCAAAACCAAATGGCCCAATTTGTTCGTTTATCTGACATAACAATTCTGTTATAAAGGCACACAGGTTATACTTCTCCTATGAATACCAATGGCACAAGGAGCAAGAAAAATGTGTCCGTGTCACATTACTACAGAGCCTGGTTTTCACTAAAGGAACTCATCAAACACGCAAAGGGGCAACTAAATGTCTTCAAGTGATAGTTCACCCAAAAATAATAATTCTGTCATCTGTACTCATTAACTCCCCCGTGTCATTTAAAAGTTGTATTTTGACTCTTTCAGTGAAAAACAAAAGAAGATATTTTAGTTTTAGTTGTAAAAAGAGTCAACTGTGTTCTCGACAGGTTTTGTAAGATCCACCAAGAAGCAGCCTGCATTATTTAAAGGCCCTGTTTTTTCTCTGTTTTCTAAGCTTTGGTTGTGTTTTTTGGTTGTTTAACAATGGATGTTCATGTTTCTAGTTTCAAACAACCTTTATATTTAAAATATATAAGTCTACCGTCCACCGCTGTCTCTCTTCTTACAAAACGACTGGAAGTCCCGCCTTCGGAAACGCTCTGATTGGTAAAGCTGACCAGGTCTGTCGTGATTGGCTCCCCTCCTAGAATGTGTGTGTGAAGATGTCCCACCCATACCATATTAGCAAGATCCGCTCCTCAAGCTGTTGTGATTGGTGAATTCATGAGTTTTGGCTTTTAGCAATAAACAGTAACAATGGCGTCAACTTCGCTTCATCAGTTCAACACATGCGGATCGATCGAAGTGTAACGGAGGTCTGCTAGTGCAAACGCAAATGTTAATCTTTGTTAGAGAGCGCATTTTTCTACTATGGTGAGGGAAATGACACCGGACCGAATGGCGTCAGACCGGTTATCACTAATAACAGAGTTGGATAATAAAACAAGCAGATTGACTAGGAGAAAGCAAGCAGGACTTCATAGGACGTTTAATAGAAGCGTTTTAGAGGTATGCGCACACACACACAATATCAGTGTATCATACAGAATAGCTTTCACAGCCGATGTTAAAGTCTTGGAAGCTGTAATTTGACCGTTGGTTATCTTAGAAGGTGTGTAGCTGAATTCTTATTACCAGCTGTAGGACTGGGATGAAAGTGAAATTAGTTTAGCGTGTAGCTCATGTTTGCGATCTCTGATAACCGAACACTGCTCCAGCGGCTCTTCCTCGTCTCTAATGAGGACCTCGCCATTTTTTGGCGTATTCCTTTGGGCGGAGGTTATAAAAAGCACTCGGAATGGTGACATCATGTACCCAGGAAATAAAGGGCTGTAGTCTGATCCAGCCGTTCTCTGTAGTCCTTGAAAAGCGAATTCTGTTAAAGACAATATCTCGCTTGGCACTGAACTTTGAGCTTTATCATCTTGCAGGTATTATTTATGCTCTAACAGCAACAGTACACACTCACTAAAGGTTGAAAAATGGGGTCGTGGGGAACGTGCTCTTTAAGATACAGTGGAACATCCTTTCCCTACGAGCTTCAAATGAATTCACTACCAAAAAAGAAATGCTAGAACAATTCTTTTCTCATGTGTAATAAAATGTCTTGCAATCTGTAAGCATTGCTTTTCTTACCAGATACTGATGGATGCACGGCAGCAGCACAACATCAGTGAGGGTGAAGAACAAGCCCTCTGTGAACAAATGTTCCAGATCAGGCAGATCTGTGGTCTTGACTTTCCTAATGTCAGAGCGCTCTCTGGTGGAGACAGAAGGGACCGCATCAACAGAAAGCTTAGCCAGAGCAGCATCGAGTTCAACCCCGTGGCTCTTTTCTTGGACTCCTAGCTCAGCACTGGGGCCATTTGTTTGGTCATCGCTCTGAGAAGAATTATTCTTCTGTTGTTGAAGCTTCTGTCTGCGTATCTTGTCATTGTTGTGGACTTTGACGGGTTCCCCTAACCTCTTCTCTAAGTTGAGGACCGCAACTGGCAGAAGAAACGTGTGGTCTGTAGGGTTCTGTAAATGCTTCTCCACTGAGGAGGGAATCTCCAGCTCACACAATCTGGTCCACTGACTAACCTGAGGAACAGAAAACATGTAAAGGAAGATTTGACATATGAATGTTGCTCATTTATGAACAATTTGTGTCAAACTATGCATGTTTACATCAATCCCCCGACCGGGTTTTTGGAAACCTATAAGCGTCCTTGATGTGGAAGAAATGTTAAGGCCGACAAATTTAAATGTATGTTAAAACATGTATTGCTTTGTTTAGCATTTGCGCATTTGTTTTTAAGTAGTTCACACACTTCAGCACAAGCCTTCAGACAGGTGTTCTTGAAGCCCAAGAGTGAAGCCACATCCCTGCGGCCTGGCGTCAGCTGGCATGTCCGCTGAATGATGCGTCGCAGTACGACAGCCAGACCGGCTCTGCAGAAGCCAGCGTCAGGCTCTAATGCGGCCGGAAGACGGCACAGCCTAACCAGATCTGGCACCTCCTCTCTCACCACCTCGGCAACATCCAGACCCTCCGGCACCAAACCTGACAGAGACTGCAGAACATCAGGCTGATCGGTGACTAGGTGCACGTGAAAGGACGAACACTCTGTGTAGGAGAGGAGGAACAGCGTGATGGAGGTGTGGAGGGGGAGAGACACCGCTCCATTTACAGTGGACACCTCCAGATAAAGTCGCTCTGTGTCACACTGTGGCTTCATTGTGATATTTCAGTGCTGGTGAGATCTCATGGGTGACTGGAAATCTGCAAGAGAAAAAATACAGTTTCTTATCTAAAACTAACGTTGCTATCTGAATTATATATGATGTTTAATAGCAGTAAAAAAAGTCAACAATGACATAAATCCGGTGTATAATTTTGAACTATATATGATATATATTAAGAAATCTTCTGACATCATGTAAGTCTTAAAAAAATACTGCTACTATAAAAAGCCTAATTTGCAAAATTAATGCAATTGCAACAGGATGTATTTACCTGATGTATTTATTCATGTGTAAACATTTGGTTATGCTTGTTATTGTTTATTCCAAGTAACCGTTAAAAAAGAAGAACAATGTTAGATACTTACAGTGTTTAAATAGAGCAAAAATCCCGCAGGAAACACATGTGCAGCTGTTGTGTCACACTAAAAACATTCCGGATGTAAACAATTCTCCGTTGAGTTCCGCCACTTGAGGCGCCATGGCGTCAAAGTCCAATTATTTATTTGACAAGGTTTCAACGTTGCGTCAATATTTGTATAATTTTACGTTGAAACTGTACATTATTTAGAGGATACTGAATAAGATAGAGATGGAACCAAATTCTTGATTCGTGTTTTATGTTTTTTTGTGTTAATTTATGTCAGGGTTGCACCTGCAACCTAAGCATTTTTCATGCAGCATGCTGCTTGTGTCAACGAACACATTATCCAAGCTAGGGAAAATATGCAATTTTCATATGCAAACAGAGACTGTGCAGAGGTCAAGATGCTTATCAATGCTCTCTCCCTGTTCTTTCTCTCTCTACTTGTGTCACCTCTGTTTAATATAAATGAAACAATTCAAATGTATAACACATCGCAGAAGATGTAATAACAAAAAGTGAAGTTTTGTATGCATTTTACATAATATATTCCAGAGTGTTTGTGTGTTCAACAAACAAAGTTTGCAATCCTATGTCATTGTATTTCTAAATGAAATTAGATATTCTCGAAGAAAATTCAAACCTTTTATAAATAACACACCTTTAGAATTGCACCATCCCCTTTACAAAGACAAGGAAAAGAAACTTAAGACATTGTCCTGCTTTTTTGCAGTGTTGATTCACTTGTTAAATTAAAAGAATAGTTCACTTTCCATAGTAGGATTACAAATTTGTATTTAAAGACAATGGGGCCTTATTTTAAAGCAAACTGGATGCTCCAAGCAAAGATCTATGGTTGGTTTAAAATCCACAAAAAGGTTATATGCGAATGTTCATGTATGTATGCAAATTTTGCTTGTCATGAATGTATGCAAATGTTTTTAAGCAAAGTGACTAACAAGAGGATACGACACAACAAACCATTAAAATTCAGTAAAGCATGCAAGTTCAAATGCACGAGAGAGTCTAAGAGGGATAATACAATCATCTCAGTGAAAAAAACCTCTTCTCTCTCATCTACTTAAGTGTGAGGCGGGTCTCCCTTCAGCCTCCACTCTCCATCCCTTTGATTCTGAATTTACTCTGCATCCAACTGGGAGGGGGTACGCGCAACAGGCCCGAGCCCTATCATTACCAATTTTGTTGCCACTGGGCACCACTGCTCCCTGGGAGAAAAATACAGCTTTGGTTTGGAAGGCTGGAGTCAGGTCCGGAAATAGCACAGTGGCAGGGCAGGGAACACGCCGAGCCAGCAAAGCCATCCATTACTGCATGTGGTACAGATTTTCCTCTCCTGGTTCTCCACCACAAGCATCAGTATCAGAGCGCAGGGTGGAGACTGGCTCTCTGAGCTTGAAGGGATGAAGGGAAGTTTGAGAACCACCGTCAGATGAACACTGTAGTTACATTGGAACGGACACAGCTGAGTTTTGCATGTGGTGCTAAGGGACACAAAGGCAAGTGAATTTTATTTGTCCACTTGAATAGCAAATATATAACAAACTTTTAGTTTTTCGTATTCTGAAACAGAAGATATTGGTGATAATGAGTGTTTTTCATGCACCATGTTATAAAGAATCCCATGTACGACAGGAGAAGATCTGCAATAGGAACTCATTTCCAATGCAATTACATTTCAGCCTAAATTGGTTTGGAGGAAATCGATGCCTTCGTGTCGAGTGATTTCTACGATTAATCATTCTCTCTGTGTTTTTCATGATGTTCTGTTTATTGGCTTGTGAATATTGCATGTCTTCGTAATGAGGGGGACTGAAATGCAAAGGAGCCAAGTCTGAAATGATCTTGTTACTCGGTTAAACCAGAATGTTCCTGCTGTT
This sequence comes from Triplophysa tibetana, assembly GCA_008369825.1. Taxonomy (NCBI): domain Eukaryota; kingdom Metazoa; phylum Chordata; class Actinopteri; order Cypriniformes; family Nemacheilidae; genus Triplophysa; species Triplophysa tibetana. Next base: position 8,867,293 of record CM017896.1, on the reverse strand, counting down.
CGTTCTCTTTAAATAGTAACTTGCAATTGCCAAGTGTTTCAGTTTCTTTTAATTTGTGTGCTTTATGCTTTACATTATTATTATTAGACGAAAGACATATAAAAACAACTTTTGGAACATGAAAACTGAAAACATGAAAAGAAACATTAACTGCTCTACTATAATATAATAAAGTTTGACCAATTAGCTGTTTACAATAAACATTATGGTAGATTTAAAAAAACTCTTTTTAAGGAGGAATTATATGAAATATGTTTTAATGTACACCTTATTTGCTGTGCTCTATATATTGGCATCAGTCATTAAACCCATACCGGTTAACCGCAAGTCCTGTAATTTTACATACACTCCAACCCATGTTTAGGTAAAATATAGTCAAACCATGGGCTGAAACAACTCAACATTTTTAGAGTGTACCAAGAAAAACATTCTGCCATCATTTATCCACCATCGTGTCTTTCAAACCCTGTATATGACTTTTTCTTCTGTTTAACACAAAATTAGATATTTTGATAAATGTCTTAATGGATTTGTGTCCATGCAATGGAAGTAAATAGGGTTCAGTGTTATTTGGCTCAATCAAGATTCTTTAAAATATCTTCTTTTTGTGTTCTGCCGAAGAAAGAAAATCATACAAGTTTACAATGTAAACTTTTAGTAAAATAGTTTATGTAATATATCTTTAGTGAGAAAAGTTGAATTTTATCCACATGTTGAATGATTGTTTCTGCCCATAATATTCTATAACGTCTTTCCTGGTTTTCTTTTTTCCACAGCTGCATTATTTGTGGGCTTTCATTATCATCCCTGAGTAGATTAACCCACTGGCCCGTACAGGAGAGTGTCCTGTAAAGCCATCATTAGTGGGTATTTGTGGGCACTCATGGCGTCGGCAGACCACCAAGGACGCAAGGACCCCACAGAAATCTCCAGAACAGATGGAGCTCCATCCACCCCTACGTCTTGCCCCGTCCACAGCCACGCCACCGAAGGGCCGAAGAGGAACGGTTTAAGGAACGGGCTGGTAGGACATCGAGACTATGTCAAAATCTCTGTGCCGGAAGGAAAAGGGAACAAGTTGCCGTCGGAATGGTGGAAGACCATCATCGCTTTGGTTTATGCTGTATTAAACTTGGTTCTGACCACGGTTATGATCACAGTGGTTCACGAGAGAGTGCCTCCTAAGGAGAGCAGCCCACCTTTGCCAGATAAGTTCTTTGACTACGTCGATCGCGTTCAGTGGGCGTTTACAGTGACTGAGGTGAATGGGATGGTGCTGGTGTCCATATGGGCCATTCAGTGGCTCTTTCACAGATACAGGTAGGTGCCATTGGTGACATGTGCATGTCTATTGTTGATCCTGAATAGTTGTTATGACTCTGTATATTGTTTTCACAATTCTAAAAAATACATTTTATTTTGAAAAACAATGAGAGGAGACACCTGACCTTCAGAACAGTGATTCTCAATTTATGTAGAGTGCTTTGCTTTGTTGCCCCCCAAATGAAGAATTATAATCTTACATTTATATTCAGTTATACAATGCTAGAACACAAATTATTTTGGTTGGTGATTTTATTTCTCTGATGTTTGATTGCCTAACAATTTTGATATATTTCTAAAATTCATAAAATGTCGTAAAATCTGTGCCCCACCTCCATCCATCTTGGACCCCCCAGTTTGACAACCACTGATTAAGAAAGTTTTGAGGGTTGCAATTTATCTCATGTTAGGTTTGTAAAATGTGCAACACTGTCACCGAAATTTAACACATGTCCCAATACTAAGAATCATTCTTTTTATTTTTTACATTCATTTATTTATTATTTATAATAGATATATTTTTCCCCCACATATAAATTGAATTAATAGATTTACGGTGCGTGATTAAAACATGCCAGAATGAGTAACAGCTGTAAAAATGTAGGTAAACTCATAACTGTTTGTCGGTATATAAGATATAGGAATTCACACAGAATTTACAAACATAATTTGTAATTTTTTAAATATTTTTTTATCTAATAATGAATATCCAATGAAGAAATATACATTTATAATGATACACACACTTCATCATTATAATCTTTATAAAATGCTTAACAGATTTAATGGTCAATGTATTAAAGTTTAGTATATAGATCAAATCACTATATATCAAATTGTCATGACGTTCATAATTAGTTAAATACTTTGCGAGATGCTCATTCAACACAATTGTTAATTATTGCTAACATACCTGTATAAACAACCGCTCATTCTTCTGAATATTTCTGTATGTTGTCATTTTGAAGTCCCATTAAGTCTTGAGATCACGTAACCTTATTTTAATTTAACTGAATCTAAGTTTGTCGGCTCCAGTCTGCACATTTCTATGTAAATTTATGCCCTACCCCTAATAATCGAATAACTTGTGGTCAGTGTGGTGCATTAGAAGCTATTCACAACATAACCCACAATGATGACATGAATTTATTTATTTAACAGGGCTATTGTGGGAAGACGATATTTATTCCTCCTTGGCACACTGTACATGTATCGATGTATAACCATGTATGTTACCACTCTACCCGTGCCCGGCATGCACATGGTGTGTGCACCAAAGGTAAATATAGGTCAACATCAGATAAGATCTTAGATAGAAAATAATATTGTAATATTGTATACTATAATATTCTGAGCAATGTGAGGATTTATGAGATAGCTTTTTAATGTTGTTTTAATCACATTCAAATATCAACATCCAGTCAGACATTTACTCTGTCACCTTGTTTTCAGTCATTTTTGCACTCATTCCCATCATTTGTCTCCTGCTCTTTCATTCAGCTTTATGGCGATTCTGACGCGAAGCTGCAGCGTGTTTTGCAGTTGCTCTCTGGTGGGGGCTTATCGATCAATGGCTCTCATCTACTATGTGGAGATTTCCTCTACAGCGGCCACACTGTCATTCTCACGCTCACGTACCTCTTCATAAAGGAGTGTATGTCTCACATTTTACCTAACAAACGAACATCATTTGCCATAAACACTGCCATTTTGCAGCTTTCGGTTCATGCATAGCTTTTAGTTATTTATTGTTTTTATTTATTGTTTGAGGTGAATGATCTATAGATTTACTTTTCATTTATTCGCTTTTTTACAGATTCTCCGTGTTCATTCTGGTGGTATCACCTTGTGTGTTGGTTAATGGCTGCCGTGGGTGTCGTTTGTATCCTGGTGGCTCATGAACACTACACTGTGGATGTGTTGGTGGCCTATTTTATCACCACCCGACTCTTCTACTGGTATCACACTATGGCCAACTTGCAGGTAGATGTTATTATTAAATCGAATGTACATTTTTTAGCTTGGTTCCTGGTGAAACCTGAACCAATTCACATTAAAAACATAAAACACGTGAAACTTATGGTTATGATTCACTTGGCATATAACTTGACATTAAAACCTCTGACTAACAATACCAAGGTCATGAGCTTGATTCCCAGGGATCACACTGACAAAAAGCTGTAATATATAGTGTGTTGGTTTTAATATAAGCTTTTGGCAAAAGTATATCATAAATTAACCCCAAAATAATTTTTAAATCACAGGGTCCTGTTTCAACGATCTTGGGCGTGTCCAAATCCACTTTTCTAGTTTAAAGTCCCTATCAACCGGAAGTTGCGATCGTTTTTATTTCCGTATTCTGACGCATTTACGAGTGAAATATATTTTTTCCGTCTTTCTTTGCGATTTGATTGGATGTATATAAACAGCCGTTGCATTTTGAAATAGAACTGGAAGCAGACTGACTGTTAAAGGGAAGGAGTTCACGGATGCTCCGCCCAAGCCATCTAACATACGTCATCTAAGATAGAAATTCATTACAGGACCGAAGAGAATTTTCAGATTTAACATAAGATTATGAAGCCAAACGTTTTTTTAAAATGAGAATGACCCAAGTTGATAAACTATTTACAAGAAATAATGCCCATAATTCATGAAAAAATAGGCATTGTAATATTTATTGGTTGCATTTTATTTTAGTTTAGACTTTAAGGACGGGAAAAACGGTCAGCGCAGCGAATGCATGGGCTAAAAGCCCTGCACACACACAAATATCTTACATAATACAAACATCTGACACCTCAGGGACCCACACACCCAGGCTTTCAGAACCTGTAAATTAGACCCGGAATATCATTAAAATCAAAACAAAATGGCAATGAGCCTTTTACAGAAAGTGTACACTCAGACTATGAAAATCCATTAGGACAGGCCTTTGAGAAATGACTCCCTATTGGTTACAAAGTGCAGCAGTCGAACAGGAGGAATCTTTACCACAGATCTCTGCATTTGTCCTTCATGAGGTTACTTCAGGAGTATGACCCTTAAAACATATTTATTATCATTAAATATATCTTATATGCTTTGCGTATCTAAACTTATCTAAACATTGAAAATAATCATAAACAGCCTTTCACTAGCTCAAGTGAATGTGCCATGCAAATGATAAGCAATGCCAAGGTTGTGGGTATAATAAAATGTATAGTTTGAAAGCAGTCCAAGTCTTAAATATACTGTATGTAAAAGTTTGAAAACATATGATTTGCAATAGTTCTTAAGAAAACAGAAAATAAGAAACCTGGCGAAAAAGGTTCATTTAGATCTTTATATTTTCCTAAAGACTGTGCTTGAGTGGATATATTAATTCTCTGCTGTTTTCAACAGAATTTGAAATGTTCCCCGAACAACTACCTCACTCACACCTGGTGGAACCCTGTGTTTAATTTCTTTGAGAGGAACGTCCTGACTCAAGTGCCCTGCTCTTTCTGCTGGCCGATGACATGGCCCCCTGCTTGTCTGAAGAACCCCTGTAAGAAATATTCCATGGTGCAGAGTGGACGCGAAGAGTGACTTTATTTGTCATCGTGAATTCATCTAAATATTTACATCGTACCAAAGACCAACAGACCAAAGGCTGCTGGTGAAGTCTTATCTTCCTCATGTCCATTTGGAGCAAGAGAGAAACTTTTGTTATATGTAGCCAAACCAATATTATTTGACAAGTGTTTATGTTTTATTTATGTGCAGTCAATGTGCGCAGAAACACACAAATTGTATGATTCAAATGGCTTACTAGAAGTGTTATGGATATAAAATTGTAGATTTCCAGAAATGTTCTCACTCTCTTTCTTTCTGTCTCTCTCTCTCTCTTTCACACACACTCACATGTTGCAATTAGTGTCATTTACAAATGTTTATTACAATACCATTTTATTTAAATGCATGTTTCTTTCTATTGTCTATTCTTTTTATATTTCTTTTTATAGATACCTTGTACCTGTAAGATACATTTTACATTAACGGCTTTTGAAGTTTTTAATAATAAAATAAAAAATAATTATCAACAAGGCATCATCCATCAAATGCCTTCTGTATACATAATACTACTGTCGTGTTATATTTAAAGCATAAAGTATATTTAAAAAATCAAAAAAAATGTACAATTTTGACAACGCCCAATAAAACGGCATAATAACACACTGTAAACTTGCGGTTAAACTTTTATAGAACTAAGAGCTGTTTCAGTGAGAAACTGTTCTTATTGGATCATTTTGGCCCACCCCAGAGCCATTAAAAGGGAGAGTCGCGTCAGCTCCGTGGACTCCTTTGGAAGGCTCTCAATAGTTCCCGGAAGTAACTAGTAACGCATGGAGTGAAGAGACGTTAGTCATTTAATGAATATAAAAAATAACTAAATCATTTACATAGAAAACAACTTCCTTCCTCTGAACGCTCCATGAATCACGTGACACGCAAAAATGTGGAACTTCCGTTGGCGCAACTCTCTTTCTGGCCTGCCCGTACTTACGTCATCGGTTGACCCACCAATCATTTATCAGTGTGCAATCTCTCGTCCAATGAAGAACAAAAACACACAACCCCATGCTGCTGCAGAAACAACAAAACGGGAAGAAAATGTGTCTGATCAGCAGACAGTAATTGAGTATTGATCGAAATGAAATGTTTAGTATTTTAGTTCATTGGTTTAGTGAACGAGGGGACAGAATGGCTCGTCTATGGCTAGATTTCAACCTGACAAATGTGTTTTCTTTTGCAAACCTTGTGGGCCTGACTGTGTTCGTAGTTGTTTTCTGTGTGCTGCAGCGGTACCAAAGGCAAAACAAATACTCGAACATTCCTCCGGGTCCAAAACCATGGCCCATCGTGGGCAACTTCGGGGGCTTCCTTGTGCCCTCGTTCATTTTAAGGCGATTTGTGAAGAATCGCGAGGAGATGTCAAAAACGGCGTCAAATCCGCTATCGCCGCAAACTGGACTAACGGAGTTGTCTAAAATATATGGCGACATATTCAGTATTTTTGTTGGACCTCAGCTAATGGTGGTGCTGGCGGGATACGACGTTGTCCGGGACGCGCTGTCAAACCATGCGGAGGTCTTCTCCGATAGACCAGAGATCTCCCTCATAACTATTATAACTAAGAGGAAAGGTAAGGTTACAAGTCCATATAAAAGTTTTTGAGAATATAAATACATTTGAACAAATATAATTGTAAACTGCAGCTTCAGAGGGCGTATTGCTTTAGTAAAATTGTCATTTCATACAACGTTACCTGGCAATGTTTAATATAATAAGCACACAGCAACAAATCAACGTCATGAATCAACAATGTGATGATATAGCTAAAAAATATATATTCTTCCGTCAAACAACGTAGTTCTTAAGTAACGACAAATTGGTTGCCAAGCAACGAAAACGCAATGGCGCACTAATACCAAGATAATGCTGTCAATCACTATGGTGCTGTCAATCACTATGGTGCTGTCAATCACTATGGTGCTGTCAATCACTATGGTGTGGTCACGGATTTGACCAGTCATAAAAGATCTTGAAATATTGTCAATTACAAAATTAAGTTTAACTAAAGAACCCATAGTTTACCATTAATTGACCATGGTCTTTCTATAGTAACCAGAGTTTAACCATTTATTTTTAAACTGTAATGCACATTTTCAACAATCTGACGACAAACATGACTTCACGTTTACTATAATTATTTAGTTAATTTACTTAAGGTAAAATATAAATTTTGTTACAAAACTATTCTTTATAAAGTTTCCAAAGAAATGAAACAACAATTACATTGGCAATCTACAGGGATTGTGTTTGCACCCTATGGACCCATGTGGCGGACAAATCGTAAGTTCTGTCACAGCACTCTCCGCAACTTCGGGTTCGGCAAACTGAGTCTGGAGCCGTGCATTCATGAAGGTGTGAGCATGATCAAAACAGAACTACGTCGCCTTAGTGAGTCAGCAGGGACTTCTGGTGTCGACCTGACTCCTCTGGTCAGCAGTGCCGTGTCCAACGTCATCTCATCCATGAGTCTGGGTCAGCGTTTCCATCACCAGGACGAAGAATTCCGGACCATGCGGGATCTCATGGCTCACGGGCTGGAAATAAGCGTCAGCACTTCCATTTTGCTGGTCAACATCTTTCCCTGCCTCTATTACCTGCCCTATGGCATTTACGGGGAGCTGCGGCGCGTGGTGGTCGACATCACAGCCTTCCTGAAGAAGATCATAGCGAGGCACAGCGCCACGCTGGATCCGGACAACCCGCGAGATTTAATAGATATGTATTTGGTGGAGATGCTGGCCCAAAAGGGGGATGTTTTGGAAGAATGCAAATTCTCTGAGGACGATCTCTTCTACATCATCGGGGACCTTTTCATTGCGGGGACTGATACTACCACGAATAGTGTGTTGTGGAGTATACTCTATATGTGCTTGTATCCTGATGTACAAGGTATATGCGTATTCAGTCATGTGCACACTGCCACACTTTTTATTTTTTGGTAAACTATCCTTTTAAAACTCATATTTTCAATCTTTCTCCCATCAGAGAAAGTTCACAAGGAGATTGATGCAGTAGTGGGTCGTGACAGAGTCCTGTCTCTGACTGATAAGGGAAGTTTGCCGTACACAGAAGCCACTATAATGGAGGTGCAGAGATTGGCTGTAGTTGTTCCTCTCGCGATACCTCACATGGCCTCAGAAACCACAGGTAAGAAAAAAACAAGATGCTGTTTGGCTTTTAACAGAATATATACTAAACATTTACTTCTTATTGTGATAATCTGGTGCTAATGGACATGACAAGAAGGGGAATCAAACACAGTCTTGTTAGTTTTGCAGTCGGTCCTATAAATTATTAACAAATAAACCTGAATTAGGTCAATTTCACCTTTTCCGTAATCCACAGTTGGCGAAATAAAATATCGATTTGGGTCATAGGGCTTTTTTCTGTTTACGCATGCGTTAACATCCATTGTCACAACACTATTTCTGTCCAAATACATTCTGAAGACACATGAATAAAACCAAAAACGGATCAATCAATTTAGCTACGTTTGTGTCTTCCAAGAGTTCAGAGGCTACACTATTCCTAAAGGCACAGTTATCATCCCAAACCTGTGGTCAGTACACAGAGATCCCAGTGTGTGGGAAAATCCTGATGATTTTAATCCAGCGCGATTTCTGGATGAAGAAGGAAATCTTCTCAGGAAGGAATGCTTTATTCCATTTGGTATAGGTATGTTTTAGGACGTTTTTAATCACTTTTTATACTTCCTGTTTAAATAAGATATTATGGTGTTTGCATCTGATACAATGCTGCACACAGAACTGTGTTCACACAGAGCTTGTCCTCCTTTCACAGGTCGTAGGGTGTGCATGGGAGAGCAGTTGGCTAAAATGGAAATATTTCTGATGTTCACCAGCTTGATGCAGGCCTTCACATTCAGACTTCCAGAGGGGAAACCTCCTCCACCCATGCACGGGCGCTTTGGTCTCACCCTGGCTCCATGCCCATATACAGTGTGCGTGACAGCACGCTGACCAGGCTTTAAGAACCCCGACATGTAATTCCTGGAGACACTTGTCTTATGGTCCATAAAAAGATGAAGAGATTTATAGTATTTAATTGTATTATGAAGCAAAAGTTCATTGTTTTTTATGAGAAAGTTTGTATCATAAAATTTGTCATATTTCAGATTGAAAACGAACAATTAAAAACAATAAGGTCATACAGCAGTAATACAGTAGCACATTTCAGTTTTATTATTTAATGTAGTTTTAAAATCTATTGTTTCTGTTCCACATTTTCTTTGTAATTTACTATTTTGTAATTTGGGTTGCTGCAGCAATTTTAAAATATAATCACAAATTATGGCTTTGTGTATAATAATAACGATATCGTTATTTTGATTATTTATATAATCATTGTTTTGATTAATTTTTATATTTTATTATAATAATAATGACCTAATAATGTCAAGACCGTTTTATTTATTTTTTGAAATCGAAACAAATATAAATAAATGACAATATTGCGCATGAAATTATATCATCTCAAATATATTAAAAATGTAAACAAAGTACATTATCAAAAAGCACTTTCTACGATGAATAAACAAACTTGAATGTCGTAGAAATGTTTATAATGTGTACGGTCAGCGCAGCACACCTATCGGCACAGGAACGAAACTACGTGTTCAGTTCAACCTTGCTCCAGTTGTCGTGTACGCGCAGTGTCAGTACTCGAGACGGTCATGGCCTTCATCACACACCGGATCATCAGATCTCTGTCATCGTCTGCTGCTCGACATGCAGCGATTAAACATGTCACCGTTATCGGAGGCGGGCTGATGGGTGCAGGCATTGCACAGGTAAAATCTGCGTGCATTCACGGGCAGTGAGCTCGAGTTTATTGCTTAGCCTTGCTACAAGCTAAGTGCTACACCACAACTTTCTAAGTAAGCTTGAATGAAGTTAAAGTAAAGTTATATTATTAATAATTGCATGTTGCACTGGGGCGATTTCGTGTCATAGAAATCTTTAGACAAATCCAGTAGCGTTGTGTTTGCAACTGCTGCCGTGTTTTGGTGGTTGTGACCTTTCACCCAGTTGTCCAAAAAAACGTCATACAAAGTGGAATTTAGGGTCAATGTCCTTTTATCGATGTATATTGTACATGTAAGCAAATAGGACAAACTAATGTATGCATAACCCATTTAGTGTACAATTTGACTTACTGTAAATCTTGCATTGTAGATTAACACGTCAGTCTGTGTTTAATGGCGTCACTGGACGCATGACGTATTGACGTTCATCGGTTTCTTTACTTTTCAGGTTGCTGCAGCCACGGGTCATTCGGTTGTCCTGGTGGACATGTCTGAAGACATCTTAAAGAAGACGTTCAAGGGCATCGAGACTAGTTTAAAGAGAGTGGCGAAAAAGAAGTTTGCAGAGAAACCAGAGGTTAGTTTCGCACATTATCATCAGTATTTTTGGTCAGTTTTCTCAGGAGCGACTGTAATAAGTGCAAATAATTTGGCACATTTTAACAAGCACACAATTTTTTTCAGAGCTAATAAACATTAATGACAAATGATGGCATTTTGTTAGTTCAAATGTGGAAAGGTGACTGTCAATCAAATCTTTTTAGGATGGGGAAGCATTCGTTCAGAAAGTAGTAAAGAACATCTCCATAGCCACTGATGCTGCAGCGTCTGTAGCTCAAGGCACTGATCTCGTGGTGGAGGCTATCGTTGAAAACGTCAAAGTGAAACAGAATCTGTTTGGATCTCTGGACAAGGTCGCTCCAGAGTAAGCATCATTTGCATATTTACACACAACGTGAATAATGTTAAGGAATTTACTAGCCTACTTGTCAGTGTCTTAACAGTGAGATGTTTGTGCTGTCTTCAGGCATACCATATTTGCTAGCAACACGTCCTCCCTGCCCATCTCCGAGATCGCCAGCTCCACTGCCAGATTAGATCGGTTCGGTGGTCTTCATTTTTTTAACCCTGTCCCAATGATGAAGTTGGTGGAGGTTTGGATTGTGCTTTTGTTTAAATCACTGCAACACATTTCTAGAAATTCTAAAAGACTTAAAAATAACGTTATACGCTAGTTTTATAATGCATCCTTTAGCTGGAAACTGTACTAGTGTTTTTTTTTTCTTTCCGTCTCATCAATATTTATTGATTTAAATGTGGTCAGCTTTATTGAGAATTTGATGAATTATTATTTCAGGTGATTAAGACCCCAACAACAAGCCAACAGACATTTGACACTCTTCTTGAGTTCAGCAAAGCTTTGGGGAAACACCCTGTATCGTGTAAAGTAAGTTCTGCCACCAACCATATGTTACATAATATATTATTCTATTGCAATAAAAATGATGTAATTGTGCCTTATGACTTTCTTTTAGTCTTGTACAAACAGTAGATTTTCATGAATCCTAAAATTGATCTTTTTCATTTCTCAATTTCCTGGTCTATTTTTATGCATACAGATTCTCCATCTGTTTCTGTATTTTGTTATTTAGAACACCCAACATTAGGTTGGTTTTGGAGATTATAGGAGTTGTATAGGATGGAATTGTGTAATGATTCAAAATGCAACTTTTCCTCATTTCTTAGGACACTCCAGGATTTATAGTGAATCGTCTGCTGGTTCCATACATGATGGAGGCTGTTCGATTATATGAGAGAGGTATGTTTACGGCAAGCCAAGTATGATGTGAACATATGAACTCAGACTGTTGTGCATTTCATCATGTGGTCTGTTTCTTTCTAGGCGACGGCTCCAAAGAAGACATTGATGTGGCTATGAAGCTTGGGGCCGGTTATCCTATGGGTCCTTTTGAGCTCTTGGATTATGTGGGATTGGACACTTCAAAGTTTATTATCGACGGTGAGCTTTTTTTAGTCAAGTATCGTATGTTAAATCTGATGTCTCACCTTTCGTTTGATTTTTTTTAAACCTACTCATTTGCTGATGTGCAGGTTGGCATGCAATGGACCCCGAAAACCCACTGTTTGGACCAAGCCCAATGCTCAACAAACTGGTGTCAGAGGGGAAGCTCGGCAAGAAAACAGGGGAAGGGTTCTATAAATACAAATAAAAGAAGCAATGGCCTGGTCTGGACTGCAATAAACTATGAGAACCTGCTGCTTGATTATAAATTGACTTGAACTGATGTAATCTTATGTCCTGTTTTTTTTAGGACGACTAAAAATACAGTACAAATTCTGAATCAGTTGGAACCTGTTAAATAGGTCTTTAAAATGAGAATGTTCTGAACATCTGGTGACACTTCACCTAGTGCCTTGCTGTGAGAAATGACTGTCACATTAAAATAAATTGTTTGTTATGGCTGTGTTCATTGTGATGGAAACGTCAGACAATAGCAAAAGGGTTATATATAACATTTGGTCACAAGAGGTCGTTGTTCTCCAATTTATTGTTGGATGAAAATAAACCGTGCTGCATGTGTACATTTGGAAAATGTTGTGCAAGTCTCATCTGAAATAAATGTACTTGTTTTACATAAAAATGTTTACAATTATTTAATTTGAATAATTTTGGGAAACAAGAAAGAGAAAAGGGTTCTCATTACAGCACATTGCATTGTAAGAAACCAAACCCAAAGTAGTAAATTATTTATGAATGTCATTATAAGAAGTCTTTTCAAAGCTTTAAATCTGATAAAGAAAAAATATAAAGATATGGACCCTTCACACTCAAAATACTCCTGCAATATTTAATGAGATTGCACATTCATATGCATATAATTTAATGTTTTGACCACTTGATGGCATTATTATTCTGAAATGTAAGGCTGGGAGTATAAAAACGTGTATTAACAATCATGTAGAGACCCTATATTTAAAACACCCTTTAACTCCTATGCCTCTGAAGATTTTTACAATGTGACTATGATTAGAAATGAAGAGTTACTGGTGCATATAAAGCAACTTTAAACTACCAAATAGTGTATGCATTTAAAGGAACTGTTTACCCAAAAATGAAAATTCTGTCAACATTTACTTGTTCCAAATCTGTATAATCTGCTGAACAAAGAAATATATTTAAAAGAATATTTGTACCACACAGTTCTGGGTCACTCTTGACTACCATAGTAGGAAAGAACTTATGTGTTGATAATTTGTTTGTTCTGTTGAACACAAAAGAAGATATTTTAAATAATGTACGGTTTGAAACCAAACAGTTCAGGGCCAATTTTAACTACCATTGTAAATTTCTACTATGGTTGTCAATGGTGCCCCAGATCTATTGGATGACAAGCATTCTTCCAAATATCTTTATTTCTGTTCCGCAGAACAAAGTTATTTATACACGTTGGAACCACTTAAAGGTAAGTAAATGATGACACGATTTACATTTTGAAATCACGTTCCCTTTAAAGGATTATATGGGAGTATTATGTTACCTATAAGGCAGTGTTTCACATCTTAACTGCAAAAAATGACTTTCTTGCTTAGACTTTTTTTCTTGTTTTTAAGTAAAAATGTCTAAACATTCTTGAATCAAGAAGCATTTTCTTGATGAGCACACTGACCAAAGAAAATAAGTCTTCTTTCTTGTAAAAATTTACAAAATATCAGTGAATTTCTGCTTAAAACAAGCGAAAAAATCTGCCAATAGGGTAAGAAAAATAATCTTGAATTAAGGTTGATCTTATTCTTGGTCACTCAATTCAAGATTATTTTTCTTACCTAATTGGCAGATTTTTTCTTGTTTTAAGCACTAATTCACTGAAATTTCATATTTTTTCCATAAAAACAAGACTTGACACGACAAGGTCATTTTGCTCATCAATGCATCTTGATTCAAGAATTTGTATACATTTTTACTGGAAAATGAGAATAAAAGACTAAGTGAGAAAGTATTTTTTTGCAGTGTTCCAGTAGATATACGTTTATTTGTAACGTTGCTCGATAAAAACAAATTACTCTGAAATAAACGACTTGAAATATTCAACTTGAACCTTGCAAAACACCGCCCTGTGGAGACCTTTGACTACTTATGACAAGGGCTGGAAAAACAATAGCATGCTCGCATAAATACAATCCAGTTTCAGTTTGTCCCCAGGTAATGTAGGCTAAATATTTGTTTGATGTATACATAATGAATAAATACATAAACAATACTTTGTTTGTTTATATGGGTTAGGGTTTAAGTTTGGGGATAATGTAATCCAACTAATTTATGTCCATCCCTCACCTGTGTTCATGACAGTTTGTCAGCATTCCTGCTCTTCCACCCATCGCTACTTCCGGCTAGCACACGCGCATGGCCAGAACTTCGGTCTGTGTTTGATTTTACAAATTATTTCATATTAAATTTATAGTAATTCGTATTCATGTGTATACGTATCAAATAAAACAACTCAGTTATAGATTTTTTGGGGGATGTCTATCAGAAGTTAGGTTTGGGCCACATGACGTGTTTACGTTGTTGCCGCTGAAACAGGTTTATGACCATTTTGAGCACACCAAGGTAAAACTGAATACATTATGAATAAAGGCAGAACTAAAAAAACCGTGTGTGTGTAAAATGATCACATGTGAGCATTGATCTGCACTTTCTGCGCGAGGTGGCGCTGTAGCACTTTAAAAGCAATTCTGTGATGTTATCAATTTCCCCGACATCTATGCATGCAGGGCAATACATCCTGTAATTCAGTCTTTACGAATGTTCATCTCACGTTACCAACAATAACTTTAAAATAAACAATAATACTACAAGACCAAACTGAACATGGGAGAGTAACGATTTGTCTTTAATGTGAATGGAAAAATACTATTGCCCATATTTAAAAAGGAAAATCTCTCACATTTTAATAATCATGTTCCTGGGGCTGAATGAATATTCAAATGCATATCGAAAATGAATGTAACTGTCTGTATATGTTATTGCCCACTCATTTTAAGATCCTTTGAAGTTTGCAAAGATGCATGTGATTGTTATATAACACGCCCATCCTGAATTCTTCTGAACAAAGGATACTGAGAACACCGATATTCCCCCCAAAATGTCAGTGTATTGTTATTAGAAGAAAACACATTGGCATCATTTTCAGTCAAAGATGCCTATTTATTTTCATAAAAAAAGACATGTTGAAACAGTTCAGAAGTGACTGCTTGGAAGCAAAGTGCTAAACCAAGCTGACAATTCAAAATATGACAATGAATGTTAAAAAAAAAAAATCCTGAAAATAGTAAAAGAACATTTAAAAAAAATGTGGAAATGTCTGCATGGAATAAACATGGTGAAAGACCACTCAATTACCTACCAGAGAGGACAGAGGTACATTGCAATAAAAAGGAGGACTACCAAGTGCTGGGGTAAATATATATAGATATATATCTGCTTCATTTGTCAATTTAGATCAATAAAATATAGGCCTCTGGGTACCTACTCTTTCACTTTAGTCCTAATGTTGCCTGCAAAAATACAGAGAAAAGTGACATCCAGACATCTTGTTAAAAAGTACACATTGAGCATTATTTTACATCTGCGCAAGACTCGGAGGTCAATATTCGTTACAAATAGTTATCAAAAGAGGACTTCCAAATGTTTTTTCTGCAAGAAGCTCCAACAAGAAAAATGGCTTTCCTGTCTCCAAGCTTATTTTCATATACCATTATATATATATATAAAATAATGATTAAAAAATTCACTTAAAATATACACCAAGAAATGAAGAGAATTAAAAAAGCATTCAAATAAACGAACCCAAGGTGTAACAGATAAATCAACAACATTGATCCTTTTTGCACCGGCGCGTCATAATGCAAAATGGAAGCTAGAGTGATCCTTTCCGGGCAACACGTGATCCCTAAATATTGCGACAGAACGGCGTGAGGTGTCCCAGGCGGCGCCTGTGATGCTACATTTTATGAGGCATGAATGAACGTGAGGGGGTGACGGGGAACACACGAGGGACAGAGGTGCCTAATAACTTAAAGAATAACTTAAAGAACAGGTGTAGGAAAGAGTGAGTGTGTGTGTCTACATGTGGCCATATGTGCGCTCTACAAACGGTCAAAAACAGAATCAGTGCAATGCCTTAGGCTTTGGGAGTGAATTAAGAATAGAAATAAAAAGGAACGTTGGAACGAGTTATTCTGTCTGCGTGAGGGCCTGTGTTGATGATTGTCTGTTCTCGGTTCAATGTCTCTACAGCGTCGCCTGCGGCCGAGGAGCAGATTGCGAGGACCGGGACCCTCTGGAAATTCCACAGGGGTCAAGAGGTGATGGAGAGGGTGAGAGGTTGAGGAATCTAGCAGGCCTCCATCTCTAAAAGGGGGCCTGTAGCTCCAGTCTTTGCTTTGCAAGAAGAAAAAGAATTTCGTTTTCCTCCTGTATAACACAAAAAGAGAGAAAAATGGGGTAAGACTAGAATTAAAGACAAAATAATTTTGAACGAAACGTGTATTCCAACATTTTGGTAGTAAAAATCTTAACGGCACATTTCTGTGAAGCAATGCATTTTTATGCTCGATTGTGAAAAACTCAAACCAACATTTTATTATTTTTTCTTTCATCATTTATTCACCGTCGATTCGTTGTCTATTAAATAATTGCGATTATTCTGTTTAAAGGCTTTGACAATCATAAAGATTTATTACAATTAGTTTACTCAAAAAAAAAATATAGATACATTAAGAAATTTGAAAATTCCATAAATAACTTGTAACATTCCCTACAGAGTGACCTAAACAGAAAAGACGGTCTCAACAGAAAAAATGGAGACATGAGGATGATGCTGTCTTGCTGTGTAGATGCAGCAAATCTGGAATCACTTTAATAAAACTCAAAAACAAAAAGTCCAAATGTGATTTGAACGTTACAGTGAATGCAGATCAAGGACGGGGGATGAAAAATGCAGCAGATCACACTTGTTTTCTAAGGATTTACAATCATTATGGTTATCTGAAATAGTTGCGATTATGTCAGATAATTGAGATAACACGATTATTCAATAATTGTTACAGCCTTAATTTCAAAGCTGTATTACTTTTTTCAGCACAATACAAAATATGATATTTGGAAGAACGTTGGTAACCAAACAACATTGGACTCTATTGACCTCAATTGTATGGACACATAACCACCAAGATATTTCTCAAAATATCTTCCTTTGTGTTCATAAAGAAGAAATGTGCATCTTGCTGATTTTAACTAGCATTATAAAACCCACCATACTAAAAATACTCCCAAGCTCACCATTCAAGCTCAAAAAGAACATTCCCCACTTTATCCCCAACATTAATCAGAGCCCTTTTGTGAGAAACCCAATGTTCTCTATCACAAAATGGTTGTCCAATCTGAATCCCTTTTGAGAGGTGAAATATTAAATGTAACAGGCTCTATTTTGGTCGACAAGCTGTATGGGGCTATTTCAGAAGTGCATCAAATGGAATTCCTGATCAAAGTCAGGAGCAGGGATACAGGACCAAACCTCTGATGGAGAGAGAGAGAGAGAGAGAGGGATGGATTAAATATAAAACTAGTAACTGTCTCCTCCCTGGAGCTCAGGTCGAATTCAACCTTTTCTGCGAGCTGTCAGTTTTGCTCCTCGGATCCACACATACGATCACACATCCCTGCACTCGTGTACTGCTTTACCACATGTGGATGAAAGGTAACTACTTTCCCAAAGAGATCTGACCCTCCTGTCGAACGCGTGAAAAGAAAAATAGTCGCCGAATAAAGCGAGAGGGGAAAGGCGGCCGGGTTGGTGGCGGCCAAAGGGCCCGAGGCTTTTATTTACCTCCCCTGCCCACTCTTTTCATCTAAGATCTCAAAGCTTCCCTGTGCCCTATGCCCCCTTCCTGGAGAGCGTTTCCCTTCCCGGCTGCAGATGAAAAAGACTGGCAAGCTTTCCTGCCTCTCACCGCCAGCCTCCTGTTGAAAGGGGGGTGGGAGAGGTTTGTACGGAGGGGGGGCGGTGTTGCCATCGGGCCACCCTTTACAGTCCGCTCGGACACAAATCCATTCAAGAGCTACTTCCCATTTGCGGCGTGGAATGCCGATCCCTGACTTGCAGGAAATGAAACGCTCCTCTGTATTCGAGAGCCAGCCACTCTGCGTCCTTCTCGTCAGCTCTCTCTCTCTCGGCAGTGAGGCTGCCTTTGAAGTGTGGGAGGTTAAGATAACAGGCATGCCCCAGTGTCTCTCAATTGGCCTGTTCACCTCCTGGGGCAAATCAAAAGGCCTGCAGCTGGGAGGAACACACCCCCTTCTCTTGTCTAACCTTCCTCTATCCCCCGAAAATAGTGGAAGGCCACTGTAACAGCCTGGAATGCACAAAAAAGTCATGAAAATACTTGACATTTTGTGCCCCATAAGGCCAGTCACATTGGCCCAAACAAAGACCCACTGTTTTTTCAAATATTGAAAACTTGGAGGGTTTTATTTTATTTTACACTGATCGAAATACAAAAAACGCTTAATGGGGTATACACACTATGACGATATCTCCAATAATAACTGTTAGTATTTAAGCATCCACAACCACAAACAATTATGATAATGGTGTAAAAATAAGCCCCTTAAAACTCACTCACAACAAGAGCGATAGACTTTAAAGTTTTAAAATCATTCTAAATTTTACAGTGGAACAATATTGATTTTAATCAATTACGGAGCAAATTTTCAGCCGATCAATGCTAAAACATTGACAACCAATCAAAATCCAAATGCTTGCGTTACTTTCAGTTGGTGTGTACGTTAGTAAAGTTACAGCAACATTTGTCTTTATAGTTATCATTCATGGTGTGATTGGGGCCTTTACTGTTCAGTATAGTGAATGTTGGGGCAAATCTTAAACCAAAGCATTATCTGAAAGAAAAATGTATAATGTCCCCCCCAAAAGTCTATGAAGTAGGTCATATACAGGGACCTGAAAACTGCAATTCCAATGTTAAAATCCAATAATTTACAGACATGTAACTGTACATTAAATGATTGGAAACCAGAGGGGGAAATTTTAAAACATCCACGACAATGAAGAACCGCTAGCGGTGAAAGTGACTTTGGAGCCCAAACTCAAGTCTAGTCAGCAAAAAAGGTCCTTTTCAAACCAGCTTTGGACCACTGACCTTATGTTGTAGCACTTGGCATCACGTTCAGTGAGTATAAAAATTCGACGGGCATTACAACCAATGATCTACCGGGAGGAAGTGGGATAAAAAAAATGGGTCTGAGTAATAAAAACAGCACCTGGAAGAAAAGTCCTGTTTTAAATAAACTGTTTCATTCGGTCAGCAGTTTCTGTAACGTTAAAGCGAGAGAAAAAAACTCCCACACAATTATGTCTTTATAACTGCACGGAAACCAACCATGGCTAAAATGGGGGAAGGAGGTCTTTTTCTGACAATCTCCTTCCGTTTCCAAAAAGGTTGAGGGAAAATATGATTTCGCAAAGAAATCACACTTTTATAAAACAGAAAAATACTAGGTTGAAGTTGAGAAACATCATAGGTTAGAAGGTTTGAGTGGTGGCAATGAGTAGGGTCTGCCCACATCTGTGAAGTGGTGACTGGAGATTGCTGGCTCAGCCCGAGCGCAGGAACGACGTGCCCCTGCAAATCCTGAACTGCAAGCCAGGGCGGCACTATCAAAGAAAAGCACAATGACTGCTCCCCTCCACCGCCCGGCTGCTTCAAAGGGCTCGTCTCGCTCGCAGTCAGCAGCGGGAGGGGTGGAGGAAAAGGGGTGGAGGAGTGGTGGTTCCGCCTGCTTTCACAATGGGAGCCAGATTTACTGCCTAGGAAAAGAACTCCAGCAAAGCGCAGACGATGGTTGGGGAGTGAAAGAGATCGGAGAGGAAACGTAGTAGACGCCGCATAGTTTTATTGATTCCTGCGCCGCTTAGAGTGGCGGGTTTCGACCTACGTCTGGCCACACGTGACCCACGCCAGCAGAACGTCTGCATTGGTCACTCGCTTTTCTCTCCCTACAATGATATTAACCCCTATCATCATATGTGACTGATGTTAAACCTTCACTTTCAAGGCAGTTTTCCCCCTGAGGCACCTTTCATCTCCAATAAGGGAAGCAATAAGCCCACAATGACTGCCTTGGATGAAGATGTCCAGAGGGTTGACAAAGGGTGGACATCAAGATTACAAAGAAAGGCGCTTCTCATCGCCACACAAGGATCTTTTGGTTTCTCCACTTTTCGTTTTTATCAAAGGCTGACTTCTGGCCTCACACATCACAGAAATGAAGTTCGGTAAAGACGACCCAACTCGGGCACAGATGTCCAACAGCACCTCCACATCACAGAGCGGGTCATGAACTTCAGAGCGGCCAGTACCTCCATCGGTTTCCTACAATGGCCCGCTGTTGTCAACCTCTGGAACACTGAAAGCTTTTAAACCTTCCGCTGACCACTTCTATTCAAACGGCACCAACTTGTACAACATCAATCCTGGAAGAAGAATGAAGTCCATTTGTACAGTCCGCAGAACACAACGGTGGTAACCAGGTGGCCACAAAGAAGCATGTTCAAATGTGCCAAACTGTGGTGACTCACAACCTTGGCTTTTCTGAGTGACTAACATCTTATGAGGCACCCGTGTTAAAAGACCGGCATTGTTAGGCTGCTTTCTCAGTCCTCAGTGAAGTAAAACGCACAGTGGCAAAAAAGCCTGGAGGCCATGTATGCCCCAGCTCAGATAACAATCTCAAAGCTTATAAATCACAAGGGTTAATCAGACTAACACTCTTACGGCCAGAGTTGGGGACAAGAAATGGATATGTACATGATAAAGAGGGTGGTGGGTGTTGTACAGAAATACATAGCTGATATCTGGATCAAAACATCATATAGATTATATCAAAGATGTTAATATTAACAAGATTCGCCACTGTCGTTACAATGAATGGCGAGGAATGCAACGCTCAATATGGCCGCTCTAGCAAAGGAAGTCCTACCTTCAAGTGAAACGAGCCAATCGCCAATCAGTAAAGACTGGCGATTCTCTTGGGCTGGGCTCTCGTAAGGCGCTTGCCAGCCTGTGCGCAGTTGATGAGGCGACCTTGAAAAGGTTATTTTTGTCGCAATTTAAGCTTAGCAAACCAAATTTATGATACAGTTCAAGTCATGTTTAACTATTGATCGGAAATATGCCGTTTAATGTTGCCTTCCCATATTGAAAGAAGATTGGAATGTGGACTTGCTAAGGCGTAAATGACTGCCCAGAGGCATTGCAATCATGGCCACAGAGTGGCACGACTTCCATAAACCGACGTTGGCTATATTCAAAACTGCAAAAGATGGTAAAGCTGCAATCCGTAACTTTAGTCTCTCTATTGCCATCTGTGTAAATTGAACATACTTTACGTACAATCTTACCATTGTGAGTTAGGGTAAGATAAGGAGACAATTTTGAACAACGATCTTAAATGTACTTGAACAACAATTGATTTGTTAATTTTTAACCAAATAACTGAAATACTGAAGCATGGTTTAATTGATATATAAGCCTTCCCCTTTTGTGACATCACAGTGTCTGTACCTGCCCCAAACATACAAACCCACACAAGCACCATTGCCCTATGACTTAAAACAAAGTGATGCCCATGTCTAGAAACACAGAGGAAACAAGAAAGAGGTTAAGAAAGTAGAAAAATTATTCTGTTTTAAAATCGAATACGATTTCTTTTAGAGAATGTTTTTGTGTGTATGCTAAACCAACCGGCATTCAGTTCTTAGGATCTGCATAAATTGACTGGTGATATTCTCAGTATTATGTATATGAGCTAAAGGCTGCCACAATACATCAGCTGGGGCTTCCATCCGCTCTTCTTTTGACACTGCTAATTATTGAATGAAAGATACAGCGCCTTTATAAAGCTACGCGGCTAGCGAAAAATAAGAAAGAGACTGTGTAACAGTCCAATTTGTGTTCGGCAACAACGCCGTAGTGAACTGATCAAGCATAAAACCTTTGTCTGGCCGATTTAGCACATCTGCGCAACTTTCATGGCAAAAAGAAACGTAATAACAGGATGTGGAGTGACTTAAAATGAGATAAAGTGTATTGCTGGCTAACATCCTTATTATTTTTGTAGACTGTTAGATCCTCTACCTTCAGGCCACACCTTTGCTAGTTTAATCGCTATTTTTTTTTTAAAACGACAGTTCAAGCTAAATATGCTGGGTTGGGGCATTCTTCATTCATAGAGTTGGCTTGATAACACATGCGGGCCATATGGGTAAACGCTTAAAGTGTTAGCTTACATCTGGGTCGACTCTCAATACTATTCCACTTTCCAAATGTTCTCAAAAAAGACAAAAATAAGCTGGGGCAAAATGGACATGAGCCGCTAGATTGTCTTAAAGATGTATGCCAAATATCAAACATGGAAGAAATGAATGGACAAAGACGCCTGATAGTATGGGCTTTGATGCTTTCAGCCAATTTTGTCGAGATAATTCTGGTTCTGCGATCCGTCATACAAACGTGAGCAAACCGCTTTTGATAAAAGCATTGGTTTTAAAAAAAACACTAAAGCAGTACCCGATGCAACGAGCCACACATCAGTCTACATGTGAAAGGGATGTCAAGTAGTGAAATATAAATGACCTGTCATAAAAGTGACATACATCTGTAAGTTAGAAGGAACGTTTCCACAATGCAACGGTGAATGGTTGATTGGTGAACCTTTAGGATTAGTCTTCGTTTTTTTTCTTTCAATTGCCAAAACCACATTAAAGTAATTTACGACAGTCAGACCAGAGGTATGGAAGAAGTTCTTACCATTGTTCAGATGTACGCCGTTTTCATTCTTTGGCCTGTACCTGCAGGAAATCGTAGCTTTTAATCACCAGGATGTGCCTCCAAAATTGACATTTATGCATTTAGGCTTTTTATTTACAGTGCATTAGAGGCATACATTTAATCAGTTTGTGTGTTCCCTGGGTATCGAACCCATGATCTTGAGTAACAGGAACACAAGTAACACATCTCTGGTCTTAAATTGTATTTCTTTGCACTATATTGATCATTATGTAATGTAACATTACGATTATTTCATCATTTACTCATCGTCATGTCATTCCAAATCAGAAGCTTCTTTGCAGTCCACAAAAAAGATATTTTGAAGAAAGTTGGTAACCATACAACATTGGTCCCCATTGCCTTCCACTATATGGACACAAACTACATTTCTCCAAATATCTTCTTTTGTCTTCATATACAGGTTTTAAATTACGTGAGGATGAATAAATGACTATTTTTATTTTTGTGTGAACTATCCCTTTAACCTAACTCTACATTGCATCATTTAGGTTTAACTTAGAGATTCACTGAATGATTGAAATTACAAATACACAAGGCTAATAAATTTTTGTAGGGGTCATTAAGAAAACAATTAAAAGACTGAATTAAGCCCAAGGTCTTCAAAACAGACTAATCCTAAAAGACTTAAATTGTGACACGAACAAGATGGAAAGATGGAGGGGTGGAGTGAGGTGTGCAGTTCTTGATCGTGATGTGGGGAAATTTCCGAGAAGTAATTAGAAATCGCACGGACTGTAAACCTGTTTGCTTTACGTATTTCAGAGAAGTATTTAAGACACAGATACCAAGTGTTTTAAGCAGGCGTTACAAAAAGTAAAAACATTATTTTTTGAGCAAGCACTTTGTCTCCCATCACTGACCAGATGTCACTTAACTAAGTGATGTAAACCTGTGTTTATTTTATAAGTAAAACAGGTGTGAGGAAAAAACAAGGGAGTTCTGGGTCTTACCTGGGGCAGGTTCCTGGATCTTTTCCCTCTTCCGCTTTTTCTTCTTTCCCTAGAAAATATCCCGTTAAATATATTTAAAGCAACACAACAGCATTCACACCCACAAGTGCACTCTTAAAATGTTCTCAAATTTTCTCAACAATATCAACGTTTATCTTGACTTGAAAGAAATCGCAGATTTTAATTTCGTTCACAAGACAGAACGGCCCAATCACAAAGTCAAACTAGAATAAAACATCTACCCCTGCTCCAATTGACACGACAAACACTCCACTTGAGTGAGAAGTCTGGACTGCTTTAGGATTTGTGGCTTACTCAGAATCCCCTGGCAGGATGACTATAGGTATAGATAGCGCTGCACTGTCATTTCGCAGTCCAATATGAGGCACGCTCTGGTTGCCTGCTGTAAATTCTGATAATCCACTTATTCAGTCGCTAATCTGTGTATTCGAACCCCGACTGACATAAGCGCGAAGCCCAGAGCAGTTGAAACATCTCTGACAGAACGGGGATACGCTCAGAATCCTTAGCGCTATTAAATACAAGTGCGTTCCCACTGCTTATGTTTAAGTGGGTGATGAAAGTTCATCTATCTTTGAAGTGTTTTTTTTAGTCCTGTGGCCTTTCGATTCCACGATGAGCGTGAAAGGCTGTGTTTAGTTTTAACATCACGTCCTGGCGCTATATATTGGGTGACATTTATGCCGTTTAAAATCTAGTTGTCGAAAGTTGCCATCACAACATTTCTTGGATGGGAACTACACGAGCTAGCTGGATATTTGCCATACTTGTATAGATTTAAATAATTGTTTAAACTGAAAAGTAAACATTTTTGTCTCCAAAAGTCGGGTGTAGCATGTGACGGTCGATAGTAAAATCTAAAAGACTGCAATAGTGCTTGACGGTAGTTCAACAGACAAACAAAAGGAAGTGGTGAACCATTGGAGGAATTTGAGAGCTACACTCTGAAATGCTTTTGTATTTTTGTAAATATTTCAGCATTAACAGAGAAATATGTTAACCAATAACTCTATTTGTTCGGCTCAGATTTCTGGGCCTCACTCACAAAAGAGGCAAATCAACAGAAAAAACATAAAACTATTAGTCTTTCATTTTAGAATCAAATGTCCAAAAATGACGACTGATCTATGTTAGAATTCCACCTGCTCATGTTTCTGGACTACATTGACAATACACAAGCATAACAAATTTCTCTAAATCGCTTGTAAAACCATTCTTACAGAAAAAAACGAATTCGTTCTGCTTGCGTTTCACAAATCAGTCACAGTGTGTACATGAACTCCTTTAGAGTGGCCAAAACATTGCAATTTTTTACATTTAAACATTTTCATATATCATAATTACATCAGACTTTGTCCAACCAGTTTTGGCAACCCTAATATTTCTCTATGGACTTTATGCGAGTCAACATTTAAACTTTTCTAATAAAAAAGCCTACTTAACCTCATTTGACTACAACTAATTCAGAAATATGATTTATTCACATATATTTCACATATTACTTATTGACACGTATTGTTTTGCCACATTTCTGTATAAACCACTACGGAAAACGTTGGCAAAGCGTTGCCCATCCAGAAAAACATTACTTCACAAACGGTTGAACAAAATACAACCAACAGAATATTAACAGCCCAATGAAAATGTTAAACAAATATCTTTAAGATTTTATTATATATGCAAGACTAAAAAAAACAATTCTGGACCAGGTCTTGCGTAGTGCTCAAAAGTGTCTCTCAAGATAAACATTTGAACAAAAGCTATCAATAAAAATGTGATGTATTAGGGATGGAATCGTGCACTTTACAGGAGAAACCGATGCACATTTTTCACAGCTGATGCAATGAATTACATCTACAATCTTGCAGTCAACAATACTCAAGCTTCGTGTTAGTGTGGACACTTACATAATTGTCTCTGGCAGACCATCCCGGGTAGAGCTGCATGTGGAGCTGCCGTTCCTTGCGGGCTAATTCGTAATACTTAGCTTGCTCTTCCCGAGATAAAGCATGCCACTGTTCGGTGCGAAGGGAGATTAGAGAAGGAAAGCAAAAAACAGCAGTCAATTACTGACACGCACTTTCAAGCTCCTTCCGAAGAGACGCGTGCTGGCGTCTTACTAAAAATCCTTGTTAACCATCTAATGTTGCATGTGAAAAGTGTCTGCGTGCACGCCTGGGGGTGGAAGGGAACATGATGAAGAGATTAACATGCGGCGATGAGAGAAGGGAAGCAAAAGAACACTGAACTTTGATTTCATATCAAAACACTGGTTCCAATTTAGCACCGCTTAACTTCAAACTATGTCAGGGTGCAATTACCCAATGCCGCCGCAGAGCGGTCCTTTACTGTGGCTAGCCGTCTTAAAGCGATAAGGCTTTGGTTAAACCATTAAACATGTTTAACCGTTCCTCTTTTTCCAATTCCAATAAGAAGTAACGCTTTAAACCACCAACTTGTCAGAAGGTTTTTTAAATTGAGTTTGAGAAAAGTTCTGCGAAAGACCCCCAGGCGCGATGGCGAATCATATACGTACCCTTCGGCCGAGGATCTGATTGATCGCAGCACTCTCCTTCAGCGTGCATTCGGCCACCACATTGGCGCGCATCTCTTTCATATAAAGCATGAAAGCGTTGAGAGGTTTCTTGATGTGAGGTCTTTTGGGCTCCTGCTCCTTTCTCTGCTCGTGATGAGATTTCCTGGAGAAACAGTAGAGGAGGTAAAAGAAGTGTTTGGGGGGAATTAAGCGATGTGGAAAAAACGTCGAAGCCACAGCGACGCCACAGAGTGTGAGAGCATTGAACATCTGATTCCACCCTCCAACCCACGAGCTGCGTGAGAGAACGATCCAGGAGCCGGTGCCGAAAAGCTCGCAGCGGCTTTTAATTATGTCCATTTGGGTGCTTTCATGCAGAGAGATTACTTCACCAGTAATGGCATCCAAACCTACTTTTCACTCCGCGACTAATACTCTACCAGTATTTCACTCCCATGTGTTACTATGATACCCAAAGGGGCAACCGACCCATTTTGTACCTTCATCTGTGACCTTCTATATCAGGCCAACATCAGTAAACCATCTTAAAGGAAGACTTTACCCACTTTGAAAATGTATTTACCCTCACGCCGCAACATCATTTTTCAATGAAACATGGATGACGAACATGGACGACTTTAATTGTTGAAAATCCAAAAACTGAACATTCTTTATTCAAGTACACCAGAAGACTTCATTGGGATAATATTAATAAAGAATGTCTTCTAAAGCGAAATTATAGGTGTGCGTGCTGACACAATTTTTAAGCCAATTTAAGAATTTTAAGAATTCAATTATGGCGACATATTAGAATCTCAATGCATCCCATCAAATTCCAGAAGTGACTAGAATTATGTACTTGTATTGATTTAAATCTAATAACTAAATGAACAAAAATATCAATCAAGATGAGACACTCACATGTGCATCAGTTCAGAGTCATGATGTGGTTCTTGCTTCACATGCGGGTTGACTATGGCGGGATGGGGGATTCCTGTGGCGTGGGGTCCAGGAGGTCCTGGTACCATGTGATGAGAGAACCTGAAATAACATGATGTGCCTATTAACGCGGGCATGTGCTTCGTGCACCAAACACGTAAATGCTAAACTTAACCATTTGAAAATAATTTACAATAAACGATGGTCCTATAAATCAGTTGTAACATGCCAAACAAGGTGGAACAATCATGCTGTTGCAATCGGGCCTGTGTTTAGCGATGAAGGAATTTAGTGGGACGGTGAATGAGATAACGTTGGATGTACTTCAAGATTCTCTATGCGGGAGAACTCTAATGCAATTGACTTCAGTGAGGGCATATGCCATATCGAATTTGACGTGAACAAAAAGGGCCTGTGAGAGACGGGACAACAATCTGTTCCATACTTAGACACTTAAGAAAGCTTCGAGGGAGAAGGAATGCGTGTGATTTGGTTCTGAAGGTGTGGTACAGTTGTGTCAAATTAAATTAAAGTGAAAGTTTGCCTAAAATGACATTTCATTGCTAACCTGTATGACTTTCTATCTTCTGCAGAACACAAAAGGAGATATTTTAAACAACTTTGGACACCATTGACTTCTGCTGTATGGACACAAAACCACTACGACATTTCTCGAAATATCTTCTTTTGTGTTCCACAAAAGAAAAAGTCACATAGGGGTTTTGAATGACCTGAAAATAAAAAGATGACAGATTACATATAGTCTATACAGACATACGTACAGCCTATCTTGACTGTGGTCAGTTAAGCCAATAGAATATTTCTGTATCCAATTCAAGACAACCAGCTCCTCCAGACATCCAACCAATTCGTTTCACGCTTGCCACCCGTGAGGTTCCCCTAATATAACCATTCACCCAAGTGCACACTCACCATCCCAGTGGAGGGGTCATCTGTCCGACTCCCCCAGGAGAGAGAGGGTAGAAATTAGGAATGTCAGGTCCAGGATGATGTCTGGGCATACCTGCTTCAGGATTTAAGAAGAGGAGAGCAAAATCAGAGTGGCGTGTGTGTTCGACAGACACATCTGGAGAACAGCGGTGTGACATTGAAGGAGTTCGGAGGAAGCGGATTGCGGGATATGGAATATTTTGGTGTTGTATTAATATTCACAAATCCTGCTAATATGATTTATACATGTTGGTTAGTCTGCAGTACTTTGCACAAACAATTACACGCCTGCACACCAAGGGCAAGATTGTGTTTGTGTATAAAGCTTTGAATCAAAGAGGACAAAGTGAAGGACCGGCCAGCCACAAGGCCACAAACGTTTTGAGATTAAAACCAGCCCCAACATCTCAAATTAATAACCCTAATAACCTTATTCATTTCTTATTTTCTGAAAAGCAGGCGTTCTGAATGTGCCGCCTGTAAAAGTCTTCAATTAAGATGGTTACGGTCAAAACCAGCTAAAGAACTGGCAAAACCTGTACCTAAAATTTCCATGCGGCTCCGTGTTATCCATGTTGTTTTACCTGAGGATGAAATTTTTAACTACTAGGGTGTGCCTGAACCACAACTTCTATTAATAAAGTTTCGAGTCAACATGAAATGGCATTCACAACCCATTTTACTTTATTAAATATGTATTTGAGTTCCATGCCATGCTATTAAATATTTCAGACTTTACAAACAAATTTCTACATCATTAAGTTTCATGAGTACGTTAGTGTATTTTTGTGAGACAACAACAGACGATGGCCAGGTTTTAGATTATGTGTCAATCTGGACGTGTGCCGTTGTTCAGGCTGTTTATAGTTCCTCAGATCTCCCCCACTTTATTACATCACATCCTGTCTGCTCAGGGCCTTCGAAACAGCCGGAAACCGTGCATATGGAGTCTGGCTCACAGACCAAAAACCACTGACCCTCGTCCTGCCGGATGAAGTTTTTAACCCCACCCTTTAACTAATTTAGCAGTGGTAGGACTCTATTGACGGGAACTTTTTAAAGCCACGACATTAAAATATCATTTCAACATCACCGTACAAATATCATTTCTATATTACAGTAAATACTACGATGCTTAAGGACGTTTTAATCCATTAAGTGAAGGTTATCATGGTTCATAAAAGTAAGTCCACCCAACATTTTTGCCAGAAGAATATTCAGCCGTCTCGTTTCAACCTATGAAAGTATGTGAATGCAGTTTTACGTGGACATGTACTCGTGTGTATATATAGGGAAACATACTATAACGTTATAAGGAATGTGTAGGAATATAGGAATGTGTACCTTGTTTGGGGTTGATGTCTTGAGGGTGGTGCCCCGAGTGTGGCCCAGGGGCGAAGTGCTCATCGCTGTACGTGATCAAAGGGGTGAGAGGGTGAACCGCATGCGACGGCTGGACCACCGGCACCTTATTTGACTGCAACACACAGAGAACGAAACCCATATAACAATGCATCGCATTTACAACATTCATAACTTTTAATTCGAGCACGTTGAATGCGTACACATCCAAAATCAAACCCACATTTGCAAAAGGAACACGACCCTTCAAACGTACACACCCATAAACCATCGCAACTCTGACAATGTGCAGAAAGTCAACTGCAATATTTTGGGCAGAAAAGAGAAAAAGGGGGGTTGGTAGAACGAGCGTGGGTGAGCGGAGAAGAGAATGAGAAACAGGGAGGGGAGGGAGCGCCACAGGGCAGACCAGAGGTCTCGGGGCTGAAGATCAAAGGGAGTCATTAGTCAGTGAATAAGGGAGTTCATTACAGAGCTCCGGCTGTCTGCGGTGGAACTAAGCAGGGTTAATAACGTCAGCGGTGGACTCAACACACACACACAAATACATGCATGCAACTCTTGAGCTGATTCACAAAGCCATGCTCTTGACAAGAACCAGCACACACAGACACGCATATCGCATATGAAAGGAAATTTGTGAAAGTCTCCTTACGCTTGCCGTCGCTGTGACGTCACGAGTTACAGCTAAATCGTATTTACAATATGCATGGCTGTGAACGCAACTACTATCGCAAAAAAAAAACGTGACTGAGTTGGGGGGCGTCTCAAAGTTACATAGCAAAAACAAGCACAGTTATAGATCGCAATTATCCTTATGCCTCCTTAAAGGTTCCGTTATCATTTTTAAATGCGACAATGAATCATAAATCGCAGAACTCGCAAAAAGGCGAGGCGGGTTAGAAATGATCTACAAAAATCCTGCGGGCATGAACTAGCGGTTTGTTCTAATTTGGGAGCAAAGGTTGCCGTTCCCAGCCAGCTAATTGGTTAGAGAGGCAGGTGTAGAGAGCAATTTCAGGGGCAGACACGCTACTTCCACGGGGCGGGAAACGTGCGTCTGTGGCTGGGGATGTTACTTCGCAGTCTCTAGCACACAAGAGAGTTGTGTTTTTATGTTGTAGCGCAGCAGAAGCTGTAGAGTAAGTTTTGAGGAGCGGTTTAATGGCTTAACACAAATGATTGAAAGAAAACAAAGTCGCTTTGGGAATTTAAAGTAAGAGTTCAGAGAGAGTCAAATAAGGTGCTGAACAAGGTTATTCATGCAAGAGAAGAACCATATTTGGTTCCCACATTTTTTACTGTTTTTGGGAATCTAAATGACCTTTTTCACCGTGTAGAACATTGTGTGAAAGAAAGTGCTTAAGGTTCTTTATTGAACCATTCAGCCAAAAAATGGTTCTTTATGGGATTGTGAAGCACCTTTTTTAACAATGCAAACGCTGTCCAAATCTCTATGCTCTGAGTTGTGATGTACTGTTGGCCTTATGATTTGAACAAATCGAAAATCCATCATTGTTCTGACTGCAACTATAACACAATAGTAAAACAGTTTATTGGTTTTAAAACATGCGTGTTTGGGGAAAAGTATGGACCCATGGATAAATAGTTTAATGGTTTTGTCTCAACCCAACCAACTCCTTAAATTTGAGAAAAATCATTTGTTATTCAAATTTGAAAACATGGGAAATGAGTAGCGATCAATTCATTATGTACTATCATTCTTACTATAAAAAATCATTAGATTCTGCTCATGGTCAAAAGTGATAGTCTGGACAAGTTTTTAAAAGACTCCTATTTCACCTTATGGGCAACCTTATTACTGGTTGGTCCTTGTAGCTATAAAGAGACTCTGGGCCAATAGCCAACGAAACGAGCCTTGACGATAGCATCCTCACCCTCCCCCTTCATTTTACGCCTCCCCGACCTTATTGGCTTTCCCACCAGGAGAGAAATAAGAGACGGGTATAGTGTTTTTTACTTAAGCCTTTAGCCTGTGTCTAAAGGCGAAAAGGAGTTTTAAAAACAGATCAAATAAACAAAATAAAACGACACTGCACAATATAATTTTACGTCTATTGTGTCAATCAGGGGTTCTTACATACAGGACCCATTAAAAGGGTACAGTGGCACTTCGCGTTCCACCTTATTTGATCGGAACCTCTTTTCTGTTCTTTCCGCTGCGGCTGTCACAACTCATTTTGCTCAACTTCTTAATAAACTGCCATCTCAGAGCGCCCTGTAAAGCCAACAATCCGGCAGGGAACCTCTAGACTGCTGTGCCAATTCACAGCTCCCAAAGGCACAACCTTTCACAACCTCAAAATAAATTCAATTTTTGGAAGAAGATAAAAAGGAAATAAATGTCAAATTTAAAATACGAGGTTTCCAAAAATGTGGATTTGGCTCTTTCGGTCTTCCATAGTTTTAAAGAAGTCACGCAGCCGGTTTCCAGCGCCACTCAAGGCCATTCAAAGCTTTCCAGGTGGTTAAGGATCACAAGCCGCACCACCCGGTTCCCAGCCCAGCTCAACGGCGTATTAAACAAAAACGACTTTTGCCCAACCCGATCAGGAAGTGGCCGGACACCCCGAGTGACCGCAGGAACCGGGTCAGATGGTGCCGTACCGATTTATCCCAAAGATCTCACGGGGACCAGACTTTCACAGGCCGCGGCGACAGGATATAGCACGGTCATATGCCCCCCATTCCTTTTCTTTTTTTATCATGAAGGAAAATAATAGGCTTATGTCTTTCTATTCATATTTGCAGAGAGGCGGTGCCATCTGAAAAGAAGCATGTCCATTTAGAGTTTTATAAGCAGGTCTGGCCAAGCCTGCCTCTCGAGCCCCTTAGATGTGGTTTTAAAAGAAATTTCATTGTGCAGAACTCAAGCTGGCTGAAGGCCCATTGAAAATCCAGAGAGAGCGAATGAGAAGCAATGCAATTGGGTGCAACTGGTTTGTAGACAAAATGGACACCCGTTTTTCAACAGTCCACCAAGACCTCACCGATTCAACCAATCAGCAAACAGAAAAGTTGCACAATCATACTAACAAAGAGGTTAAAAATCAACCAAATTTGATCTGAAATGTACTTTGGAAAGTTTTGTTAGAAAAAAAATCTTTATACATATAGATTATACATGAATGGAACCACATTTGAATTAAATTAAAGGGGTCATATGGCATGTTTTTCTGTGTCTTTGGTGTGTTATAAGTTGCCTATGCATGTATTAGACACGTAAAATTGTCGGAAAAAAAGATGGATTCAATCCAAAAGCTCACCCTGACCTTCCTGAAACGCCACATGTAACCACGACCCCACAAAACGAAGTCAGTTCGTGGTATGATTTGACTAAGGCCGCCCAAATGTATACACAAGTAAGGTGGGTGTACCTGTCAGTACAATTGCTTTGGAACCTGATGTTCCAAATATGGTAAGAGCCGTTACATTTCCGTCACATGCGCAGTATTCGACCAATCTCACTGGTTAAGTGGCCAATCATAGCACACCTCGCTTTTCAGTGCGATGAGCTTAGTAAAAAAATTGTGTGCGTTTCAGAGAGGCGGAGCAAAGAGGAGATACAAACATATGGTACGGTACGGTACAAACGGTATGTAGAAAATACAGTGTTTTTGAACCTTAAATCGTGTATACACAAACCGCAAAAAAAACGCTCATATGACCCCTTTAAAGCGCCCTGACATCAAACCCATCACCCAGGAGTGCTCTACCAAGTTAGGAACACGTTGATAGAAACATTTCTTAGGGATAGCAAAGTTATAAATCATGCCAAACACAGCCGGGAACATGTTCGAAACAAATTTTCTGTCGGCTAGAGACCGCTATGTAGTCAGCCTCAACTCTCACTTCCACAACACTGCTGACATAACCCCACCAATGTTTTCTTCGCACCTCCCGCCCTTCGTCCTCCACTCAATTATATAATTTCCGTGGGGTTTAGGGGGCATTTATAATGATCTCTTCCCTATACTGTAATTAATATGCAATGAGGAATCCTCATGCCTGCAGATACAATAAAACCCCTGCCTAAAAGAGTGTGAGGTGTTTTGCAAGCATTCAGGGAGTCGGAAACTTTAGTACCAATGACAGATTGCCACACAGCTAGATATGAAGGTGAAACCATGCTGTTCAGTCTGTCAACAGAGAAAGAAAGAAAGAAAGAAAGAGAGAGAGAGAGAGAGAGAGAGAGAGAGAGAGAGAGAGAGAGAGAGAGAGAGAGAGAGAGAGAGAGAGAAAGAGAGGCCTATAAATATACACAATTGTGACTAAACCGTTAATGTATGCATGTACAAGTTAAACCTTCAAATTTGAATTTATAGCAAAATATCATTCTTGGTCATTAAATGAAACATCCAATTAAAGTTTTCAATGCATAGGTAAAACTTTTTTTATTGAATCAACATTATTCTACAAGTGTAACTTCTTTTAAACCTTGATCATATTAGTATCTTTGTGACCATATCAGAGAAAGTGATAAAAAGGAAATAGTAAAAGATGATTTTAAACCATTTAAACATTGGACAAAAGACAGTTTGGTCTTGAATAGAAACACACCCAACATTGCTGGCCAAAACAGTTCTCGCCCTCGCCCACACCCACCAAGAACAGACCAGGTGTTCATACTCACAGCCATGTGAATGCATGACCTTTAAACAACAAAAGGTGAACACTTACAGCTCACTCATTTCGATATATTGGTCCCTTTAAAACCCCAGTAAGTGAGTGACCACAGTGCCGAATGGTTTAAATAAGACAGGCACCCGTTCAGGAGAGGCAGGTTATATATGGAATGTGATATTGGCAGGATGGCCTGTTGGCTCTGGGGCTTAATGTAACCAAACCCAATTAATAAAGAGCTCTGGTGGCACATGTCACATGCCCAAGGTAATGATACAAACAAGAGCACGAAGGGAGAGCTGGAGGAGAGGTAGAGGGGGGAACGAATGAAGGAAAGCCTGCCCTGAGGGCTTTGAGAAAAGAGACTGAGAAAGATCCCAATCCTCTATTCTTAAGATTCCCGGCAGCAAGTCGCTTTAAAACGCTAAATTAGTTTAGGGTTGGTGTATTTAGGCATCACATATAAGGAATGAACCATGGCTTTATTACAAATAAAAACAAAAACATGGTTTCTACAGTTAAATGACAGCAGTAACCACAAATAAACAATTGTTTACCATAGTTTCACCATGGTATTTGCAGTTAAACAATGGTTATACGAATAGTATACCAATACGGCAAAAAACACGGTCACTTTTGCTATAATACCATAGTCACATACAAACAGAAAATTAAGACCAAAGCAAAAAAAGCTAAACCAAAAAGCAGGTATAACATTAAATACATAAATATAAATTTATAATAATTATATTAAAATGATTGAGATTTTTATTATATTTTGACATTCTACAAATATATATTTTGTAGCATAATTTTAAAACAATTTTTTTTCAAATAAATTTAAACAGCCACTGGATAATTCAGAATTGTAAATCGCAGGGCCTGCTTAAGTTCAGGGTACGATCGAGAAAACTGACAGCGGCAAACATCAAACATATCTCCTTTGAAACCAGAAACCCACATTACCATCATCAAAACTAAACCAAACTCGAACCGTCAAACAAACTCAAATCTGATACTTGCTAACAGAACGAGGATGAACGGGAATTTTTTTTAGAAAATATGCTTCTAAAAATGGCAACATACTGAACAAAACCAATTTTACTTGAGTTATAGAGAGATGGGATTGTGATGACAACTAACAGACTGTGTTTACATTTCTGGTTGGTCGTCTGCAGCTCAACCCACGGTTTCGCATTGCGTGGAGCTTGTGTAAGGGTTTGGCACATCTCTCCATATCCTGCGGCACGTTCAACTTCGCGGCTTACGCAGGGCTCATTTTCACAGCGGGCCCTGGTCACTTCAAAGCACCACGGAAAGGTCACGCATTCCAGTAGAGGGGACCGTCCGGCAGGCATCGCTGCCCCCGCTGACCAAAAGCACACGCCATGAGCAAGCACGCAGTCACATGAATTTTACCTTGTGCCAAAATAACACACGTGTGTGATCCGTTTTGTGGAAAGTGTGGTACGGTTTTGGTGTTTGCTGCAGAAAGCACATGAATGAAAATATATTCCTTCCTTTTATTCTGAGCCAGCTTTCACTCCTGCTTGGTTATTTTTGGACACCGGCATAATCGCATGACCGACTACAAGCTTACATGCACAATGCAATGCATATTTGTGTACTTTAAATGCACTGCAGGTTACTTTCAATGAGAGTGCATGCGGAACGCATGAACGACAAAACAAATGAAAACATCATAGCAACCATGGCAAGGAAAATTGCAGACTACCATCACACATGAGAATTTCTTTAAAATGACTATAAATCAGGAAAATGACGGTGAGAGGGTTGACGCTTTCCAAGCAGTTGACTTGACTTAAGGATGGGATTTGCCTGCCACGTGCAGTTTTGCCAGCACATTCACACAGGTACGCGCCGTGCGAATGAACGTCACTCTGGATTTGGGAGGAACTTGCAGAGAGAGTAGAATGAACCCTGTGGGGGTCCTTGTGATGGAGGGGTGCAACAATCCGCTCCCTCGCGTTCCATCTCTGCAGGCCTAGAGTATCAGGTTAATATTTGAGTAAAACGTTGACACGGCATTGCACACATGTTAGCGCTCGAGAATGTACGAAGCGCACCTGCAAAATAAGACGAAGGGGCGGCAGTGAACGGAGCTACATCTGATGTCGGGTACTGACCTAGTTTCACACTCGCTGCAACAAAGCCAGAGCTTCGCAGCCCAGAGTTGAGGATTGAGATGAGAAGAAATGAAGGCAGAGCCGGGGGGAGGGTGAGACAGAGACATCGATAGAAAGCTCATTTACATAGCAGAAGATGTGGCTTTGTGCTACAAACGCAACATAAACATCGGCATGGCACGAGAACATAAGGGTCTTTGTTACAATATAACATCTGCATCTTATTTCGATCGTGTTAACCATCACAGCAATTTGCTTGTGACCCCTCTGTGAGAACCTCAAATAAACCGAGAAAACCAACGAGCACACTTGTCAAAAAAGTTCTTCGTGAACTAGATTCTGAAGAAAAAGGGTATGTGCAGAACAGGGTCGCGTGAGTTGTTTCTAGGGGGTTGCAATGAGTTTGCTAAAATGTCGTTTCAAGTAATATGAAAGATTATAGATGTTCACAAGATGTCAGTTTTATAACTTCACTCCAAAAAAATGCGGGATTATTTTCAACCCAGCGCCGGTTCAAAAAACGAATCTAAATTAACCAATGCAGGGTTGTTTTAACCTATGGTTGGGGCAGATATACATATTTTCTAGGTTCATTTAACCCAACGGATGGGTTTATTCTTTTTTGACCCAACACTGGGTTAAACGACCTGATCTCACAGGAATTTTTAACTTTTATGAGTGGGCTTATTCGCATGAATTTATCTGTTGTGAATCTTACAAAAATGTACAATTACTAAAATAAATAATCCTGAAGCCCCACCCCAACCCTAACATCACTGCTGTGTAGAGATCAAATTTATATGAATAAGCCAAAATTAGCCACATCGTAAAATAGTAACGTTTTTACACGAGATTGTGATGGTTGAAAATATCCCAGCAAGTGTTACGCTTAATAAAGCCTTTCTAGCATCCAAATCCCGCCTGTCAGGAAAAGCAGACAATTATCAATTGTTAAAAACGGATGATTCACTGGGGGAGAGCCTCTGTATGTCGTGAAGCTGAAATGTTTTATTTTTTGTGGATTTTGAGCTTAAGAAAATAAATGTATGGCACAGCCAGGTTTAATTACGACCATAGCAAACGATTTCAGAGATACCGGACTTCCCACCATCACGTTGATAGGGATTTGTGTTTTATGACTGAAATACCTGCCTGGAGGTCTTGCAAATTTGGCCGCTGAGATGGATGTCTTTCCTGAAAGGGATTAAAGGGATTTTGGTGTTGCTTTGCAGTTAATTTTGTTAAGGACCTTGTTCATGTGACAAAAAGAAAGAGCCCAAATACATAGGAGATATATATCCAATCAAACCAGATAAAATTGATATGTACCTGAAGTTCTTATTGATATGTCAATATCGCAACAAATATATCAAAAAATTATAATTCTCTGTGAATTTTTGTATGCCAAGAAAAAGCAGTGTTGCTTATTCTTTGTGGTGTCGCTAGCATTACATAAATAGCAAACTTCATCTTCATAGAAAATCCAATATATCCCAAAGCCCACAAACCACTGAATCAAAATCTTGTGTAAAGATGATTCATTATTTAAGACAGAATATGACTCAATAAGCCTACAGGATCAATTGTAACAACCCTAAATCTGCTCTTCTTTGTCACACAGCTTTTGTCTCACTGCTTTGTTAGTAGGTAGGACAAACCGCATCACGAACAAACATCTCGAATAAATCTGGCCTTTCCACATTGTTAGGGAATTAGCTAGTTAACCTCAATACAACCGCTTTTCAATTTACCGTCAGCCATCGAAAACCTTCAGTCTGAGAATGCACACACTCGCACAATAATCCCCCGGAGAACAAAATGACTTCTCTCGGCCCACGCATGAGTAGCGGAACACTTCAACAAGCCCTCAAGAGCTGGATCACACACAGGACGGGCACCTCCCACCCCCATTCGATACTTTTGAAGGAGTTTTTTGTGACTATTGTCCCGGCTAAAGCAAACAGAACATCAGCTGTGTTCAAACAAGGCTAGACGGTGCGGCGGGGTATGTAAACGTGCACGAGGCCTTTGTTTTGCCCGACTCTGTGTGATTTAACTCAGAGATAATGGGACAGGAGAGGGAACAGGTCCAAGATCTAGTCTGACGAAAAGAAACGTGGCTTTTGTTTGATAAAGATTTAGAAAATTTGCCTAACCCTGTGTCCACTGAGCAAAGGGTTGGGATTTCATTCTTGTGCTTTGTCCATTAAATGTCCATAGATAAATGGAAATGTAAATAAAGATGACGTGTTCTGCTGACAGCTTTGCAAAGTAATTCTGAA
This sequence comes from Triplophysa tibetana, assembly GCA_008369825.1. Taxonomy (NCBI): domain Eukaryota; kingdom Metazoa; phylum Chordata; class Actinopteri; order Cypriniformes; family Nemacheilidae; genus Triplophysa; species Triplophysa tibetana. The sequence goes on along the minus strand of CM017896.1, from coordinate 8,828,765 downwards.
TCGATGTTCAAACCCGAAATGAGATCATGAAATTTTTACATCAAGAGGGTGCGGACAAAGAGTGAGGACGGTAACTATCCGTCAACATTTCTGAAATATGTTCAAATCTTTGAAAAGAATCATCTTTCAAAATAATTCCTGTCCAAAATCTATAATGTTTGCCAAACATTTAAAAATGGGGGAACAATACACAGGTACAACTTTTAGTCAATGCCAATCGAAACCATCCAAAATCTCCTTTCAGAAAACAATTTAAATTCTGTTAATTTACCCTCATGTTGTTCAAAATCTGTATATGATCCTTTTTTCTGTGGAACACAAACGAATATATTATATGAAATGATTCCTCAGAATGGAAGTCAAAGGGGTTCAATGTTGTTTGCTTACCAACGTCCTTCAAAATATCTTCTTTTGAGTTCTGCAGAAGATAGAAAGTCATACAGGTTTAGAGATGCAACGATTATAGATTTTGATGTTACGATTGTAGTCTGAGGAATAATCCGTTACACGATTATGACGATTATTATCCAAACATTCATTTCTATATTTTTAATGGCCATGACAAAAATGTTACTTGCCCGCCACAAAAAGTAATAAATAAGTCATAATGTCTTGTTATCAGTTTTACCTATGCAATCTTAATAATAAGCTCATAATACCATAAATCTATTAGCCTCACTCTTATAATACTAGTCAATCAGTTAGTAATAAACTTAGAACAAATAACCAAATTATGAGCAATAACACAATTACATTTAAGCAAACACACAAATAAAATTATCAGTGCTTTTTAGGTGTTTCAGGTTGGTCTAACTGTGGCTATTAGGTACAGAAACTGAATAAAGGGGTCAAATTTTAAAAAACACTTCATAGTCTTCACAAATATAGATCAAAACTTATTAAAGTTGATCAGTCAGGAGCAGCGAGTCTGTTTTGTCTTCGTTTTTTGTTGTTTGATGATCATTAAAACAGATACATTTATTTTGCTGCTGTCCCTTTAAGACAAGTGGCCTCCGTGTGTCTTATAAGCACGGCTCTTTAAACTGGTGTAACTTTGTTTTCATTTTGTGCAAGTTGCAATGTTTTCGTTCCATGCAATAGAAAAATGCGGTGTTACAGAGCCTTTACGATTCATTAACCGTGACATTTTTAAGCGTGGTTAATAATGAACCTTGGTAATCGCTGCATCCCTATACAGGTTTGGAGTGACATGAGGGTGAATAACTGATGAAAGGATTTTTTTTACTATCCCTTAAATGGACAATGCATAGTCAACTTTGCTCGTTTTATAAAATGCTAACACATGCTAGATCAGCTTTAATCTAGCTTTAAAACTTCTCTGTAAAAGTGTCCCAGTCCTTTCCCAAATCTCGCCTCAGCCCACTTTCTCGACTCTAGACACAACATTGCACGGGCCCGCCCTCAGAGCTCTGGGTCTGAACAAAGCTGTAAATTTAATATCCTTATTACATGTGCACTTCCTTTGAGAGTCAAAGATGAAGTTAATAACTGTTGGAGAGGCAGACAGAAGACTGTATGAGGCACAAAGGCAGAGACGAACAAATGCATTCTTGCGTAGGATTTTTACAGGTTTCATCATCTAGCATCAAACAATCGAGCGAGGTAAACAAAGTCCTGCTCTCCTCAGGTCTGACATCAGTACCCATAGAGAGCGAGAGACACTCTGGGAGTGCTTGGATGAATAATAGCGGATCCTAAAAATACAGCACAGAGCAAACCCCTTTTAGAGTCCATTTGGATATGCAGCCTCATATCTGATCCTCCGTACATCTGTGAAGGACCCTTCAGTGATAAATGAACGCACTCCACATGGGTTCAAATCAATTAGTGATAGCGAAAAAACATCACAATGCAGGCCTGTGGAGATCTGTCACGGCCGCGCCGAATGCCAGATTCAGAGATGAAAGATCAGATCAAAGGGGCAGAACAGTCAATTTGTTTGATGAACCATATTAACAATAGCCTGACATGACAGTGCACTCGTAATGGCTGCGGCTTACGTAGTTTGTGCAAACCATGGTAAATATTAGTACATTGATCAAGCAAGATGATCATTTCTGTGAAAGTCTGACTTAAAATTAGTTAATTTCAGCAATTTTTCGTATGTTTTATTTGTCTACATTAAATTAGAATCAAAAGACATTTAATATTGTTTAAAGCTGCAATCAGTAACGATAGGCTCTCTATCGCCATCTCAGTTTGAAACACTGCAGGTATCCTTCAAAATGACATAAGTCGTAAAATCATACTTAAAACATCCATTTATAATTCAAGCATACTGCTAAATATTACTCCACAATAATGCTTTATTTTTCAACGTCACAATACACTGATACCGACAAATACCGTGATATTAAACATTCGGATTACCAATTTCCGCTTTTCCACTGCATGGTTCCGTCAGGTTTAGTATGACTCGGCTCGGACCAGGTCACTTCGGCTCACGTTGCGTTTCCACAGCAGTTTAGTACCACTTCAAAGTGGGTGGGGATTATAAACGTATCGTCTTTGTTGCGTCACCACTACTGCTGTAGCATCATTGTGACACAACAAACACAAGCACAACATAGGAGTAATGGAGCATATCATTGGCGGATAGCAGCAAAACAAAATACTGCTAAAATACCAGAGTTTGGAAAATCTTACAGCAAAGAGCAGACAGCGATCATTTGGTTTGCTCAACGTCGCAAGAGGGTAAGCTAATGTAGCATTTAGCATTGCGTTAAGGGTCTCAATCTCTATATTACCATCACAAAGCATATAACGAAATCCCAATATTACGTATTAAAATGCGTATTCATGTGTTGCTGGTTATGATTCCCTCCGCCAAATCGGTGATCTGTGTGTAAACACATCACATTTTGGTATCGGCACAGTATGCTTGGAACCTCAACCGACGTGGTACTAAAAAAAGTATCAGGTACTAGGTACTGTACCCAGTGGATAACCCCCGAAAAGTGAGCCGTACTGTGCTGTACCGTGCCGTACTTTGCACTTGAAAAGCAGCAAATATCATGCAAATACTTTACATTTGATAACATCATAAAGAATTACGCACTCGTTTTAATTTTTACCTAAGGAGCCACAATAGTTACAAACTAGGCCAGCCAGAAGAATTTTTTTTTACAGAATTAAAGACTGATAACATTATTCACATATTTAAAAGAAAACATGATATTAGATAATATATAAATAAAAAGATAATAGTCTTACAGTGAATTCCACGATAACCATGAAGTTTAAACCTGATATTGTGACAGCCCTATTTTTAACCCCCAAAAAGTTACAGATACCAGCTGAATATAGACATTGCATCCCTATTGGCCACGCTGCTATGCATGTATTAAAATCAGCCAATGGAAAACTCAAGATTAGTTGACCACGTGTGTGTGTTTTTATTTACATGCCAAGTAACTGTGTATCTTGGACAAACGCAGCACCTGGGACGGAATCGTTTCCATGTTACAGTCTCATGTGGTTATGGGTGAGGGGGGAGGAAAGGGGCATTCTGGGGGTGTTGAGGGGGCAGAACCGGGCACACGCTCTGTGACAATAGAGGGGCCTCGTTAGCTCCGGAGCAATCCCACCGCCTACGCCACCAAAACATTGCCGGCATAAATATGGGGACATCTGCAAGGGTAATCACTGCATTGTGCTCCCATTTTCTGCTCTGCTGGACGGCAACAGGACAGCCTGCTTTTCAACACCACCCCCCCTCCCTCTGCCCCTCCCGTCCCTGCCCGGGCTCCCCTTTATCGCGGCGCGTCTCTGTTTCTGAGGTCAGAGTCCCTCAGATAACCCGCTGAGGCTTGCTCGGAATTGCACATAATTACTCCCGGGAGCTGATCGATTTTGACCCGAAAAGAGCAACAACAAAAAAACACCTTTAACTTCCTGTTGCCCAGTCTTTGTTACTTTTCAAGTTCCCTCATTCTCTCTCGGTCTTATCCTTTAACACACACATGCGCGCGCATGCAAAACAACCCCCCTAATTCACTCCCTCTCTCGCTCGCTCACTTTCTCTCTCCAGTGCTCACGAAAGAAAGCCAAGACTCTTCATCTAGCAGGAGGCAGAAGGCTTTGAAGAGATCAAAGCCAAGGCCGCGAGCAGTTGTGCGCCCTGGGAATACGCCGTAGCTCTCTGCTCCACAGCCCTCGTTTTCCAGCGTCATGTCGGATTGCAGCTGGATTGCATTTTGCCAGTTTTCTTAATGCTCTTGGTTTTGACTTTGACATCACTGATCCCCCTCAACATACACACACACGCACACCTTTATACACGAGAGTGACGAAAAGAAAGCCACAAAGAAAGAAACATGGAAAAAGGAAAGAGTTAAAAAGGGAGAACGAGAGATTGACGGAGTGTTTTTTTATTTTCACGACTCCATAATTGGGCAGTTCAAAGGCGGGCGAGAAAAGAGAGCATTTGTTTTCAATTCTGCGGCAGATATGAAAGGAGCGACAAACTTTTATGGGTTTCCCCAAAAATTAAAGACAGGCTCTTTTCTCATTCAAAGAACAGGGTGTTTTTTTATGGCCGGGACCACACAAAAAGCGCTGATAGCCAAGCAGCCCCCCCCAAATTCTGTCCTCTGTAAGCATAAGTTGAATGACTAAGAGTAAGAGGGAAAAAAAGAGAACGTTAGCGAGTAAGACAGAGAGCGAAAGGATGGAAGCAAAGAGATGGTTTGATGTGCACCACAGAAGGAGTCTGCATTCGTGTAACCATTAAACGGCCTAACTAATAAAGCCTGGTGGCGAGCCATCTTTTGTACTGCAACTCAGAGAAGCCCTCTCCCAAACTCCTACACCAGGGAGCATGAATATTTCAGGGCTGTCTGATCCACGGAGCATGTGAAGCTTCTTTACACCCCACACACACAAACAGCCCGGCAGAAAAAATAATGAGCTTGAAAAAAGTGGCACAACCTAGTGGCACATAGGCTCTATTGATCAGCTCGGCTCAAGTGCAAATGAAGTTCATCGCAGAGCTAAATGTAAACACAGAAAGAAGAGCTTTTGCATCATCGAGGGCCTTTTGAGACAACAACGGTTTGACGACACAGTCAATGGGTCTCATTCAATGAACATGAGCAGAACAATTTTGTGTTAATCGTTCTGATAGTCGTTTTGACATACATTTTCGGATTCAAAATGTTAGTTAGTACGAAAGAAATGTACACCTATGACATGTTAATGCTGTGTAAAACATTCAAGAGTCCTGTATTCCCTTAGACAAACTCATGACAATGACATTTCACACGCTCTTTTGTCCTGTCTTTTTCATTTTTTTACTCTTTAACTTTGGGTAAAACGCAGAGCTCCTCACTGTCCTTTTTTGCACAGCTGTCCAACCAAAGTGGAGGAGAGGCGGGACAAACACTAAATTGACCAACCACCATAGACAACAATGGAGAAGTTAACATTTCTGCATTTTCATAACGGCATATAGACGTACAATTCTTTAAAATAACCCACTAGTGACATATAACTGTCATAGATATTCCAAATCGCAGCAACAAACGCGTCTACGGAAAAACGTGCAGAGATTCCTAAGCGCCCCCAGCTGGCCATTTTCAGAAGAGCGCCAGGTTTTAGATCATCTGCGCTTTGGTGGACACAGTCTAATTGATTAATTCATTGATAAGCATATAGCCTATTATGCAATTATGTTGCCAAACCAGAGAATGAAGACCAGAGGATTCCAGCACTACTAGATACGTAATTTGCGTAGCTGTTGTGCAGAGGCGGAGATTATGCTAATTGTGGATGAGCGTACATGCGCACTGTTTACGAGGAATTGGAAGCCTATTGGAATTCATTAACATACACACATTTCACCATCAAATCTGACATTTAAAAAGTATTCGTGAATCCGGAGTAAAGTTTTCGGGTAACGTTAGGTCCGTTTTACGCGCAAATGACTCGACATTTACACATTTATTTACCAATCTTCCATGAATGAGGCCCAATGTCACTATGTGACACTAAGTTGTACAACATACATAATAACCCATGTTACACTGAATCAACATTAAATTAATTATCTTCGCTATCTGCTGATATTAGCTGAAATCCAAACATACAATTTTCACTCACACCGTAACAGTAAAGTTACAGTGATTTTACAATGAACGCAGCTTCACAACACGTGTTAAAATTCTAGATCCCTCGAGACAAAACAAGACAACAGGGGACGAGAACAAACTAAATTTTGCATCAAACGTTCAATAAAAGGAGTAAGAAAACAATAAAGATAAACAACCTAAATTTGGAAAATTGCACGTCTGCTACTTTTGTCAAAATTAATCTCGGACCGCTGGTGGGTGCCTGAGGTCACAGCTGGACCTGGAGACATAATATCCAATGGAGTGATGACAACTGTGGCGCAAAGACAAAACACAACAGTGTATTTCACTTGCATCTGGCCTCAGGATACCCTCAACAGGTGCTGCAGTATAGCAGAGCATTAAAGGGATAGTTCACCACAAAATGTTTTTCCCATTAACCCTCACATAGACTTTTATCTGTAGAACAAAAAAGAAGATATTTTGAAGAAAGTTTGTTACCAAAAAACATTGGACCCACTGTATTTTCAAAACCACCGAGACATTTCTCAAAATATCTTATTCTTATGTTCCACAGAAGAACATGTCATATACAAGTTTTGAGGAGAATGAGGGTAAATACATGATCACAGTTCTTTTATTTTTTGGTGAATTATCCGTATTAGAAGAATTATAAAAAACTACAGAGCACATTTTTACTCCAATTTTCTATAAGATTGTATACTTGATACAAATATATCAAAATCCATGTGCTTCAAACGCTGACAGAAGATAAATAAGCACTGTCATTGCTTGTACACACAGGACGGAGAAATACAGTTTAATCATCCTTTCATGGACATCTCAATCTACTAATTTTAAGCTTATTACACAAAGTCATTCTAATGGCCATCGAGTCGCTAATGAGATTAAAATCGCAAAGTTCATGCTTTGCTGATGGATTGCTTGACGCTGTCAAACCCTTTTAAAAGACCTAATAACACTGCCAGCCTTTTTCGTCGTAAATCCAGCACATGGATTCAATATGGCTGTGGTAGGCGGTCGATGTAAACAGAGTATCAATAGCCCTCTGTGTTAAAACACTGGGTCTGTACCAGTACACTTCAAAGGGATGTGGGATGCCGAAACGTGCAAGGTCTAGGCCACGCTCGCTGCTCAGAACTGCACAGCAGATGATACGGCTACTTGCTTGCCCCTTATCGCCCATGTGTGGAGTTGAAAGACACAAAGTTAAATGGTAAAAGTATAAGCTATTAGCATTAGGGGCCATACGGGTGGAACACTAGTCATGATGTTAACTAGATCGATTTCAGATGTCGTCATCAGAGAGATTGCAACAATTGCAATTGAATTGTTGGCATCACATAAAAAAAAAAAGCACAAAAAGGAGGAAATTATGAAATCCCATGGCAACAAAATATTGCGCAACTACAAAGTGCAAGGCCTGCTGGGAAATGTAGTTTACTTAAATGCAGGTGATTGGGAGTAGGAGACCCAGCTGCGTAAAATCTCTTTAGGTAAAGCCAGGGTTTGGGGGGGTTTGCGATTCCATGGCGTGTCCACGGCAAGCAGAAGATCCGTCACATACCACATCAAAGCAGAGTGGATGTGGGACTGAGAGTGTGTATCTTGGGGCGGTTCTTTCTCAGTCTCGCTGCCAGAGGCCAATCCAAGTCGAGAAAACCAGAACATGGACAGCAGATCTTCCACATGCACTACAGTAGCTGTCGAGTATTATGAGAGCACGCTCACAAATCAAAACAATCCAGAACTCACAAGAGGTTAACCTTAAAACCTTTCCATCATTTTAAACGATGGAAATATTTAATTAATTGTACAGCTACTTTTAAATCTTTAGCCTATTTTCCACACTTAACATAATTTTAATGTCCATTTTTTAAATGTTTACCGGCTTTTGTTCACAGTAAGCAAGTACAATTTGTTAATTAAATTAAAGAGATGTTGGTAAGACGTTACAATAAAGGGGTCGTTCACACAAAAAGGAAAATTCAGGATGTTACACATCTGATTAAATTTATTTGTACAGCAGAACACAAAGAACGATATTAAGAAAAAAAGGTTTTCTGTGGATTCATTGACCACTATAGGTGAAAAATGTAAGAACTGTTTGTGCAATCCCCTGGGATCGAACCCACGACCTTGCGTTGTTAACGATTGCTCTTTCCAATGAGCTACAGGAAAGGACATTTTATTTATACAGTGCTTTTTACAATGTAGGATTGTTTTAAAGCAGCTTTACAGAAATGCACATAAAAAGGATGAATAACTGGTTTGCTAATGTATTTACTAATGATAACAAATGCAACCTTTTCGTTCTTCACATTAAACCTTATTTCAGACAAAATAATTTTTTATATATTTGTTTTCATACACAATGGAATCCTCACTGATTGTACAAAAACAAGTTTTTCACAACAGGGATAAATCCATCTATCAATAAAATATAAGCTTTTGCTCAAGTGTCCTTTCCTGCTGAAAATTCAATGTGAAACCTATTGGGCACGCCGAAATTTAATTCAATTTTGGTGTAATAATGCCTTTAGGTTGATGAAATTTCATATATTTAAGCATTTTTGTAAGATCACCTGAATGAACGTGTTAACTTGCATGTCAAACATGTGGTGTTCGTGACAAATATATATATATATATATATAGATACGATGTAATCCAGACCCAATCACATCAATTCTCTTACTGATGAAAGAGACACAAATATAAACAGAACTACACAAAAACTCCTACTCCTAAAGGAAGGGAGGGATGTCATTTCAAAAGGAGGAAATTCCTAGGTTGTCCTATTCCCAATTCACCATTTCATACAAATTTAAATGTCGGCGTTTCAAAGCTTCAGGCACTAAAGACAATGCAGTTCCACTGTTTACCTGGAAACATTATCTGCTGACCCCGAGTTAGCCATCTCAAAGGAACCATGGATGCCATTTCCAGATGTCGCCCATTAGACATCAGATAGGCTTTACATTACAGCAACATGTATAGCTTTCATGGATCGCTGGTGCCTTGTTGCCAACGGTCACACGTGTCAATACAGTTGACCCATGGGATGGGGAGGGCATTGTACTCACTCAGCCGGTGTTTTACCAGGGTGCATTGCCAAAAAGATCTTGGAATGATACTAGGCATTGGAATGTCATGGCCAATGGAAATCAATCCAAACTATGGGGGGATGAAAGGGGGGAGGGGAGAAAAAAGAAGAAGCCTTTGATCTCCCTGAAAACCGATCCCAGACTTTGGAGATACTGTGTCCGAATATTTAGCCACCACAAAGGAGAGAGAGACACACAGGGTTGGATAGGAAATGGATTTGGCATGATTGCGGTTTTATTGCATACGGAGTGAAAGGGGGAAAGTTGCGAATAGCCGCATATTCTGCAACACCTCTGCAAAATCATTGTCCAGCGAGTATAAAATGGGGGATTTTTAAATGTACTTGCCGAGTAATGTTTTTAAACCCCAAAGGATATACAAGGATGCTTCGGTCACACAACCTTGCTGAGCCAAAGCTATTTTTGTGTTTAGAAATAATCCGAGGAAAACTAAACAGCCTTGCGTAACAAAGCAGCCTGGATCTAAATCCCTTCCAATATCGAAATGTAAACTTTTTGCTAACTGCTTTGTTAAAAAAACGAAACCGAATCCAATGCATCCGCATGCAACTATAAACACCGCATCAAAATGTCTAAATTAAACTATGTCAATGACTGAATCATCTTGAGTTCAATGTCCATTTACACAGTGGCGAAACGAAGACAAACCAAACCGTAATCTCCCAGTCGCAAGCTGAGACAGGAGCTGTGCAAACAATGGATGAGATGAGCTCAGCTGAGAAAGCTCGCTCTCTTTTTCTGGGCTCACAGACTGCCCGCAGCGGCCGCCTCTTCCAGGCACCAGTCAACTGGCAAACGGGGAATCTTCACCACACAAAAAAACTACCAAACAGGATTAGAGAGGACAGCTGCTAGCGTATCCACCATCTTTTATTTTCTATCCATCCCACCCCCCACCAGCGGTCGATTTATAGAATTACTGCGACGAGGACAGATGCACGGCGAAGACACACGAAAAATACACCCAACGTCTGTCACTGACTTCGGTGTTCGGACTCTCCAAAGCAACCATCCAAACAACAGTTATAATTTCTTTCTTCGTATTCCTCAGTGGAACGTATAGTTTATATAAGAAATGCACCTCAACGAAGTCGCTCAGATATGGGTCACAACATTAGTCACGGTCACTAACATCATAACTTGGAGCTGTACGTGATTAGAGAAGAAGACGAAAATGTTTTGGAAAAACTGTCATTCATGCTTCTTTAAGAGGTGATATCTTTGTTTTAAAACACAGGGCTGAAGAGCGAAAAGGTAACACTTACCATTCTGGGAATGGGAGGCGAGAGAGAGCCGTTGTTCATATAGTGCTCATTGTTCATATTTGTCATCATGATGTATCCTGGGTAACTGGGGTACGGATTTCCTTTGCAGTACATGTCTTGGAGTTTGCCTGAAAGAGATATCAAGATCACTTTGATTGTTGATTTAAATTACAGTCCGCTATTGCATTTGTGATCATGTCATGCAAAAACAGTTTGCATAAGTTTTGCATGGAGCCTGTTAACATTCACTTCTAGTTTAACATTTGTGCATTCAACAGATGAGATGAGTTTATTTATTTTATACAGTATGTGCAATCGGTGGGTCTCAAACTCATGACCTGAGCAATGTTAGCATCATGCTCTACCAGCTGAACTACAGAAAAAGTCCCTTTGTGCCAATCAACAACAATTAACAGAAAACAGCACCAGACCTACTTTTTTTAATGTAAGATGCCCAAACCAAACAGGAAAGCCTGCCGTTTCTCACAGTATCTAATGCAGGGGGAGTCGTTCTGAAGCCAGCGGAGTGTTTGGCTGAAAATTTGCATCCTAATTCACAGCGAGCGGAGAACAATGGGACGAAGACAATCAAGTCACTTCACTTTGACCCTAGCACCCTGCCCAGCGTAAAAAAAAGACCCGGGTGCAAACAGAGATCAAATGAACTCCGGGCCATCACAGCAACATGCTGCCCCTGACAATAGCATCCCAGACGGTGTGTTTGGAAACCGGAGTGTCACAGGAAGATGGGGCACTTCCCAGTTTCCCTGGCACGTGTCACTACGTGTCGAATACAAACAGAGCGTGGAATGCCAAATAATGTTACACCAAGATGTTATATAAAGAATGTTAAAAGAGCCAATGAATAAATCACATCAACACATCAAAAAAATTTGTGTCTTATTTGCTTTGAAATAATGAACGTTGTCGTAAAAAACAAATATGGATAGAAAGTTTGATTGAAAAAAGCAAACACAAGCCATATTTTACAACTAGAAACTGTCTACCCATGTGAGAATAACAACGGCATGACTTTGTAGAGAATGTGAGTCACTAAAAATCATTGGCACCACTGAATGTATTTAGTCTGAACTGAATTAACAATATAACACACATTTTCATACCACTTACCATCATCCGGATGGTCCCTGTGCTTCTCATAAGAGTCTTGTAGTATTTGGGACTGTCTAGCTGCCTGTTCAAAAATGTAGAAGACAGATATTAACAGCTTATTTTCTGATGTAATTGTCACTGTTGAAACACACAAAGGGAATAGCAAAATATATTTCCCAGCATTTTCTGTTCAACAAAGAAAGTTCAATCAAATGTTAACCAGAAAGGGCCCGTTTTGATTTCATTTTACATTAAAAAAAGCAGCCATACAGACAACAGCGACTGTCTGGTGTGGTGACTACAATCGTGAAAATAAAATCTTTGAAACGATTCTTGTATCCCTTGCATTATGAATCAGAGGTGCGTGGAAATAAACTCCATTTGGAGTTCAGCTCCCTCAGGGCGCCTTCCAACAGAGTCTGAGATCTGAACCGCTTTCCCAATTAACATGCAGCCCGTCAGTTTGTTGGTAGGCATGCCATAATATAACCCTGCATGCTGTTGATGCCAGGGGGAAATACATTTCATTAACAAACGCACGCATTTTATTATTTTTCCAATTCATTTAACTTGTTATAAACGACCTTGTAGTAATAGAAAAAAATTTGAAACGTGGAAAACTGAACTGAAATGAAATAAACGGTGATCACACAAAACCGGCAGACAAAATACTAAGGCTTATTGCTGCATTTTAATTCTTAATTTCTTATCATTTAATCTAACAACAATTAATAAACTACAATTTATTAGAAAGAAAACTCAAATAAAAATCACTGCACTTTCCCTATTTAACTGAATATTACAATCAATTAAAATTGTGAATAGATGAACACGTTTGAATATCAGAAATATCGTATTCGTGCGTATGTCGCAGGTTTTCTTTTAATAAGAGTTCTTTATACATCCCTGCTAATATCTTATTTTATTTAACAAACCATTAATAGTAAAATCAAATAAGTTAATTTATAACAATTTTTTTTGTAGATGAGTTTGGAATAACGTTTAATTTTTAGGATTAATAAAAAACACTGACAACAAACCCCAGTGACTTTCTCTTTCCTTGTTCACAAACAAAATAAGTTTGTTGTCGTCGACACGTGCAGCTCGACACACGCCAACAGTGCAGAGGCGAAAACATCAACTTGCAAAATGGTTACGAATTATAAGCACAAATCCCAACTTCTCAACAACTGCACATCGTGCGTCGTTCTGTCGATGACCGGTAAAGTTTCCACGAGAGCTTCCCGTGTGTTTGATACTCACGTCGTGACTGTTGCTGTTTGGACTGGTCTCTGACTCGTTGACCAGAGACGATTTGATCTCCGCCAGGTCTCCCTCTTCTTCGGAGTGACAGATTTCCGCGAATATCTGCTCCTTCTGCGGATCCCCCTCGTCTTTGAACGGGATCATTTCGTCGGTGGCGCACAGCTCCGGGTCCCCGCCGCCTCCTCCGCCCGATAACTGCGGCATTTTTTCGGGTGAATGAAAGTCCACCTCACCCTAAAAACGCCCAGAACGAAAGCGTGCCACAGAGGACCCTGTGTACTTTCAGCGTGCGCGCTCCTAACACGCGTGTCCTCTCAGCGTTCGGCACACGGCAACGGGGTGCGCGTACTTGCGCGATGAATCCAGGTGGGAAATACACAAATCGCCGGTCGGCTTTTAACGACTGTTGAGGATAAATAGCAACTCCTTCGGTGTAGATAAAAAGAAACAATAACGAAAAGTTAAAGTTGGGTTGAATGTAGCGCAGTCTCGACTGTTTCCGTGGTTAAAAAAATAGAAAATAAAAAGTTGTTGTATGTCATTCCCGTTTGTTTTGTTGAGTTGTAAAAGGTGTCCCTCTCCAGAAGTGAGCCCAGCAGAGACTGAGTGTAATGTTGAGCTGGAGAGAGTGTAGTGCTGTACTCCTCCCCCTGATCTCTGACTGAGTATAAAGATGAAACGCAAGCCGCCGCTGTGATTGACACCACACACACACACTGGCTCTCCCGACGAAAGTAAAGGGGGGATTTTATACATCTTTTACAACAAATAGGCAGAGAGGTAGAAAGGTAGAAAACACTGAATATCATTTAGGGATTGTCGTTAACGGGAAGGTCGGTGTTCAGTAAACCCAAACAATATTCTGTAAACGCTGTGATAGAATGTCCTGCGTTAAATATAGCGGCTTTTGTATTATTTAAGCATTATTTCAAAATTTAAAATAGTACGAAAAAACGAAAACATTTTGATACGTATTAACAGAAAATAACTACAATCAGCTCATCCTCCAAATGTTACATCGATCCGCTTTACGTTGGACTATAAGATTCGTGCATTAACATTCTTGTCTTATTTGTTTACAGATGTAGTAGCTATAATGGAGGATAAAATTCAGTTGGAAAAGATCCAGACACTTGCTTGTGTATATGAAAGCAGGGGCGTGTTAAAATAATTAATCTGTACATTTCTTTACGAAACAGTGTGGTCTTGCAGTCTTGCATTGTACTTGATTAAATCCCTATTTTAGGTTATATTATGTAAGAATTCTTATTTTGATATCTTTTTTGTTTTTAAATGTTTCTGATTTTATTGAAACACTATATCATCTAATGTTAAAGTCTATGAAAAGAGAAAAATATTGCATTTATATTACACATTATTAAAGTAACATCATTTGGCAAATAAGGACAAATAAAAAAAATCATATAAAAGGATTGTAAAATAAGAAAAATATTCAATTTATATTACACATTATTAAAGCAACATCATTTACAAAATAAGGACAAATTAAAGCATTTTTTTATCATATGAATAAATAGCAGTAGGTGTGACGGGGAAAACCGATCACAGTCACGTAAAAAATGTAAAGAATCCGTAATTAGCAGTAGGTTATTTCATTTATTTAAGAACATTTAAATATTATCATGTCAACCACGGTGTAGGAACTTATTTTGTGTTTACACCATGAATTAACCATAAACGCAAGCAGCTACAAAATGTGTTCGAGATTAATGCGCTAAATGAAACCGGGCTAAATTCATGGGGCCCTCCCTCGACGTAGCCAAAAACAAGAAGAGGGAAGAAAAACATTGGGAAGTGTTTCTGTGGCTTGCGTGAGAATAAGTTTGGAGCAGGAGGCAGATCTTTATAAGGCAGGCAGAGGTGGGGTTTGTGGGCGGAGCCGCGGCTGCCTTTGATCTGTCGGCGGCGGCCTCTTTCATCCCCAGCCTTTGTATGACCATATTTGGTATGAGGATGGAGACGGGCCAACATTTCCACGCGCGCCTTCATCCCAGCTGAGAGGGAAAGCGAGGGTTCTCTTCCGGGTAAAGGAGACACAGCGAGAAAGATCAAAGGCTTTGGACTGGAACTCAAAAGAGAGCGAGAGAAGAGAGACGAAGGGACTGGCCGCATTCCAGAGTGTAGCGGAAAACCGGGCCTCGCGCGCACACACGCTCCTAGGATAACAATCCGACCTTTCAGGTTTAAAATGTATGCAGTGCAGTTTTTTTTATAGCAAACTGTGTGCAGTTATTTTTAAACTTGGATATTTCATATTTTCAATATACATAATTAAAAGGCTGTGTTGCTACAGCTCTGGCAATGGTAACAACAAGTCACGTATTTCTGTGATTAACATAAATAAGCACAAGGTCTGGAAAATTAAAGTATCCACCATGTCAGGATTTTTGTTGAACCATTATATGCATGTGGAATAAAAATTGAGAATTAATTTTAAGAAGGAAAGCATGCAGGAAGGGATCAATATATCAACAACAAATCTAAATATGAACAGATCTGACCCTTATTCTCTGAATAACTCATTGAATTCAGATCACACATGCTGATAAAACGTATACACGAAATGCACTGTAAGTTGCTTCGAATAAAAGCGCTGCTGAATGCAAAAGTGCAAAAATGGAAATGAATGGAAATTATGAAGAGAGGGCAACTGGCAAGTTTACTGTTAGAAAACACACACAGTCACACTTAATACTACAAAAGAAAAAGTTGGAAAGAATATATGCATATAACAAGGCTGATGTGGTACTTTTATAAATTGTGGGAATGTATTTTTTTTGCATGCCTAATGTAAGTCTTCATATCGTCCTTGTAAAAACCTTTTATGTCCAAGTTTTTTAGGAAATGGAAAAAAACACTGAATTTTATTGACATTCTTGGTAAGATATTTGCAAAACCCAGTGACAAACATAAAGGGCGACTAAAAATAATGATATATGGCAAAAAAATGTAATCATGAAATATGGAGATAAGAGGTTTCAGAAGGACAACAGTCATATGCAAAATACCAGGGAGTTTTTCTATAGTGCTGAGCAAGCAATAACATTAAAAGCCATAATGAAGAACAAGCATTTAAAGATCATATGTGGAAAAATACGCAATCAATAAATCATCAAAATAATTAACCGTTAAACGTTTTTGTTATAAGTGATAATTTATCACTAGTCAGGACCTGTACAGCCAATTTGATTATACTTAAAACAATATGCTGCAACAATTTTTAAAAATGTAAAACATTTATTGTATCTCTCTCTCTCTCTAAAGGCAGACTTTATACTTCTGATGAGAAATGTTTTTTTAACAATAAAAATCTTGGCATTGGCAAATCAACCAGAAAGAACACTAATAAAAATGGTCAATACACAATCTGAAAAAGGAATTTTGCCCTCAGTTAACACACCAGTATTAATAAAAGGCATACATTGAATGCAGTCAATTTGAATAAAAGCTTCTGGCAAATGAATGTAAATGAAAAGAGATACAATGAAAATGAGCTGTGATTTGCAGGTTTGTTGCTAGAAAACACAAGACGAGGCATGTACAAATATGCTTGTTCTAAATTACCCCTACAAAACGTCCATAAACAATATAAGCCTGAAGTTAAAAAAACTTACAGTGTTCTGTATTTAAAAATGTTTTATAAACGTCACATATTTGAAGGATTTCCCAGTTTTAATTGAGATTTTAATGTAATTCAGTTATTCTTTGTTTTGGGAACTGCTCTGTGTGTCTATAAACACCAGAATGCCAATGCAAAAACAAGCATAATATTCTGACTTGCCAATAATTTGAGGATGTTTGATTTGACCACCAGCACAACAAAAGCTAATCCACAATTCAGTGAAATTAGGTGCTGGATGTTGTTTCATCACTGGACCGGTTGGTAAACATCTTAAGCATGCACAATGTCAAAGAATATTAAGAGCTAGTTAAGAGCAGAACTAGATTCGATTGTACAGTTCTAGCGTAACATTTTCTTTTACAGTAACTGGAAGCACAATAATTGGCTTTTCCTTAAAAAAAACAGGGAGAGAGGAAAATATACTAAAAGAGATCATTTGCATTTCAGTCTTAATGAGTTTGCCGAAGTGACCGCTCTGGATCAAACATGAAAAGGAAAACCTCCTGCTGTGTCCTGACCTGAATTTAGTTGTCTTCGTTCTACTGCATATTGAATGTTATATAACCTTGAAGGACCAGAAACGTATCCATAACACAGCATAATTTATCATAGCGCTGCTAATCTAGAGGAGAATTAGAGCGTAGAGATATTCAGAGCAGGGTCTTGCTGTGATGTTCATAAATCTAGTGCTATTGATCAAGGAACGTGGATTAATAATTTGGTTCAACTGTAATCTGAGAACAGACTCGACCTATATAGAAAGAAGGGAAATTTGCTGATCTGGTGTGAAACTGTTTCAAAATCGTTCGAAAAAATGAATGAGAATTCTTCAGATAGTCAAGTTTATTTTTGTTATGTGACATTGTGTATCTGTGATATTCAATGAGATAAATGTTGAATTGGACTTTTTTCTAGACCACTTTGCAAGACTGGTCCAAAAGACCTCCAGTTTCACTTTTTTTTAAAATATTTTTTGTAATCTTACATATATATTAAAGTCTGACAGACATTTATTTTGATTCGGTTATAAATGTTCAGTGTAATTTTGTTCAAACTTCACCCAAAAAAGAAATTTCCTTCATAACTTACTCATCCTTAAGTTGTTCCAAACCCGTATACATTTATTTGTTCTGTTGACAAACAAACAAAGATGTTAGCAGCTGATTTCTGGGACTTAATTGACTACCATGTCCATAATAGGAAAATTATTGTATCTAAAATATGAGATATTTTGAGGGATTTGGGAATGCAGACAGTTCTAGGGAACCTTTGACTACCATTTACATTTTTCCTCTATAGCCAATGATGCTTTAGAAATGTCATTTTTCCGAATATCTTTCATTGTGTTCAATAGAACAAAGAAATTTATAAAGGGTTTAGAACAACTTGGGGGGGGGGGGGGGGGGAATTCATGACATATATTTGGGTGGAGTATCCCTCTAACCTTAATAAAGATCCACTAGCTGAAGAATCAGCAGAAAACGCTACACAACAGTACAGTATGTTAAAATCTCACCCTTGGTCCTCTGAGATATACAGCTGGCATACAGATCCAGTGAATCTCACCTGCTTGAGCTCCGACACGTCCCACCAAATTCAAAATTATAGCTGTAATAAACGACAGGAAACAAACATCACATTAAGATGAAAGCAGCATACAATTAAAGTTTAGAGGGGGGAAGAAAGCCATCTATCAGTCGAAAAATGCAGAAGAGTCAACGGTGGGTGAGGTCTAAAGCGAGAGATGCTTCGCTACTCTTTTATTGGTGGGAACACAGGTGATGTTCAGAGGAAGAGAAAGTGTCTGCAGGGGATGTGCTAAGCGTTCGGCCCCACGTCTGTTCTGTGATCTGCTGATTTATAACACGGCGAGAAGCAGACATACTGTTATTAAAATAAAATCATATTCTGGTTGGAGATGGGGAGGGGAAAACGCCCAACAGGGGAAATTTGTTACGCTAGGTTATTGAGTTTGGAGTTTTCCACACATAGCTTAACACACACTTAAGAAAAAGTCTCAAGAAAAAATGAAAATAAAAACACTGAGAGGCATGTAGAAGATAATGCTGTGTATGTACAGTACATACATATGGGGGGAAAGTTGTCACACAGGGAGGGAGGTTTAGATTCAAAGATTCAGTTGCATGTAGTTGATGCATGAATTGAAATAATTTTTGTGAATTCTCTAAACTAATATTTCAACATCACAGAAAATTTTGTGTGGACAGATGTATCATATCAAAAATTAAACAACTTTGAAAAAAATACAGAAAAGTAGTCTCAACATCTTTTCCTCCAATACTAAAATTCTCATTCAAAACACATGTGCGACGACGAGTGACATTTTACAAATAAACACAAAACTATTGAAGAAGTAGATTTATCCGAAGTTTCTTTAAAACAGAGTCGATTTTTAATTAAAAACAGATATAAGTCAATATACAAAACCGCAAAGCAGGCAACATCTCAAGAATGTGAGCTTGCGGCTTATGAGTCAAATCATTCAATATCCGCAGGGTTCACATCGTAGACGCGACACAATGCCATTTCCACAGACGTGTTTGGCTTCAGAGAGGAAGTCCACCAGCAACCCAGAATGCTGTCTGTGTCATTTCATCTCGCCGCGTTATTAAGGAACACATTGAGATTGTGTCGAGGCCTGCTGAGAAGGTGTCAGAGGTCACGGCCATCCCGCTGAGGGGTCAAAGAATCCCAGACCAGTTTATAATGAAGCAGACAGAGCGTGCACAGCCTTCGAGGGGGTCATCTTAATACTAAATAACAAGAATCATCACTTTGACTTGCCGATAAAAGCGATCATTCTAAACAAAATCAAATGAAAACAATTGAGTTTTGAGTTTCGCCAGCTCGTATTTTCCAAAACACTTGGCACTGGCTTTTGAGTTTAAGACCCAGTTCAAAAACTCCAAGACGAACTGGGCAGGAGTGAAATCTGTGAACTCTGATGGGTATGTTGTGTAAAAGAAGCATTCAGAAAGAGATGAATGATTAATGTGCTCTGTTCGTTGTTTTTAGTAGACCCTTGTGTGGTAAGTTTCTTTCCTCTACTGACAGTCAAACTGTGATGAAATAATCTTGAC
This sequence comes from Triplophysa tibetana, assembly GCA_008369825.1. Classification (NCBI taxonomy): domain Eukaryota; kingdom Metazoa; phylum Chordata; class Actinopteri; order Cypriniformes; family Nemacheilidae; genus Triplophysa; species Triplophysa tibetana. The sequence continues at coordinate 8,809,141 of CM017896.1, read as the reverse complement.
TACAAAATAAAAGCCCTTTACTTTAGTTGCTTTATTAAGGAAACTCGCTGAAATTAAACCTAAAAATAGATAATATCGCATTGGTGTACAACGTAGTATTTGGAAGAAGTTAACAAGTAGCTGTGCTACCAATTTAACAATATTTGAGATTTGCATGACTAAGCTTAGCCTTTTTAATAATGTTTTGTCATTTATAATAAATAGTTATCCAACACTGCATTTCATTTCTTTTCTCTATATATTATTTTAAAGGATGCATTTAATTGGTGCTGATTTCGCTGTGTGAGTATCGCTGGACATGTAGGACTAGTTTCATAGACGAGGAGAAGACATAGTCCAAGACCAAATTTTTTAGCATTTGAGCTGTCTTAACTCAAAAACAATTTACAATCAAAAAATATCAAAATAAAAATCTCATTGTGTTGTCTCAAGATGCACATTTTTGTTTCTTTTACATGTACATAAAAGCTATTTACATGTCCTAATTTATAATTTACTCATCGTCATTTCATTGGAAACCTACTTTCTTTTGTGGAACAGAAAAGAAGATATTTTGAGGAATGTCTCAGTGGTTTTATATCCATACAATGGAAGCCAATGTTGTGAGGTTACCAACGATCTTCAAAATATCTTATTTTGTGTTCTGCAGAAGAAAGAAAGTCATACAGGTTTGAAACTACATGGCGGTAAATAAATGATGACAGAATTTTCGTTTTTGGGTGAACTATCCCTTTAATATAAGCCTTGTGGGATCCCGCCCCTTAGCAACTAAAGAATATATATATTAAGTAAAAAACATTTTTTGATACAAGTTCTGAAAGCTAAAGAACTTAAGGCACACAGTAGATAAACTATTAATATTTTAAGAAACAGAGTATTCAGCTAACTTTTTGTTCTAGCTTTGAAGTTGGGGTATCACAGCCATCACAAAAATGAACAATGCTTAACAATGGTGGTGGCTTGTTTCAACCCATTGTCGGATAAAATAGGGAAGAATCCAATCGTTGGTTTCAATTGACATACATATTTGACTCAATTATAGGTATATAATCCAGCATACTTTAATTTAAACCCAACAGTTAGGTCTGTCTTTTACCCAACCATGGGCTGACCATTTTAACCACTCTGACCATTTTAGAGTGCAGTACAGACATGAACTTCCTCATTGTCAAGATCACATGACCAAATTGCCCTCATAAATTTAAAATGCTTGCATGTTTGTCACACTCAGATGTGCATAAAGTACAGTTTCATTGCTGATGCTTTACTACCATCCATCGTAAATGCCCCCACCCTCAAACCCCCTTGTCCCGCCCATTCGATTAGACCCCTCCCCTTACACCGTCTAGTCATTACCTTACCTAACCATCTGTCCAAGCCCTATCATCAATAGCCAAGGGAGTACAGAAATCAAAGAGCTCTTTCATGAATTCGCACAACACCACAGCATCGGCCAAGCAGGGTTCTGTAAATATTTGCTGCCTTTCATTTGACGATGAATCGTTTCTTCTGCGAGGGGATTCGTGGGTAAACAGGGAGCGTTTCTGGAGGACCCCACGGTCCCGACAAGTTTGTTTACAGTGTTTATGCGGGAGGGCGTGCACTCCGATGTCCTTCCTGTTTCCCATGGGCGACTGTTCTATCTCATCATACGGCCTTCCTCTCGGTGTATCTCTTCCTCATCGACCGATCATCCTTCCCCAAATCAGCTCTCTCCACCTCTCCATCTCCCACTTGCTGTGCCCTAGCTTTGATTTCTCGCATCAGTGCCATAAACACACTTCCCTAGTGGTCTTTCTCAATTTTTTCATCTTTTAAGCACTTCGTAAATGGTAGCGCTTTGATAAAGTATGTCTGGAGAGAACTGATTTAACCTCAGACAGGGTTAGAAAATATTTGCACTCTTACAGACGCGCAAACATTCGGTTCATCCACAGCTTCTGATTGGAGTTGGAGATAACCATCAAAAATGGAAGGTATATTATATTTTTCCAGATGTGAGGTATATAGACATAAATATTTATGTAGGTTTTAAAAACCCTTCCATCACTGAATAACTGTTTTTATTAAACACTGTTAACAGAGCCGCAATTTAATGGAATTGTGGGTAAAATGGTTGTCTGCACAATTGTTTTTTAACATATGATTCATTATAGCTTTTATGTTTAACGAATCTCAGAAATTGAGGTCCAAATCAGAGTTACCATTTAGCAGTAATTTTGTATAAGTGGTATTTAAAATGTTACATCCCAGCAGAATGTGATAAAAAGATGACTAACAGAAGATAACAGACATTAGCATGAAGTGTGATTCACATTTACCATCAACCCCCTGAAGCAATTCTGATAAATTCATATATATATATGTATAAATAGACCACATGTAGGGGAGACCAGGGCTAATCGCCGTTCACGCTAAATTACCGTAACTTTACATTTTTACTTTAAAGTACAAATGCAATTTTTCGTTTTGCTGTTTTATGAATAAAGTTTCATAATAAATAATGTTTTATCATTAATGTACTAACATTAAGTAAAACTTGTAGTATTGTATTTGATTTTAACATGGTTTTGTGAAAGCTTACCTTATGTACTGTGAAAATATGTTTTGATATCAGGACATTATGGTAAACTACAGAAAGATTCAAGAATTTTTCTGACATAGATTCCCAAATTAAAGAAATTACAGAATCAGAAATAAAGTCTGTCAACTAGCCCCTGTCTTTCTGGATCAAACAATGCTCTTAAAGGGACAGTTCACCTAAACTGTAAATTCTTTCATCATTTACTCACTGTCGTGTCCTTTAAAACCTGCATGACTTTCGTGCCCAAGATGACAGATCTTGCCTATATTAGGAAAAAATAAGACATTTTTAAGAATGTAGTACAGATAAATGTTCTGGGGTACAATTGACTACCATTGCATTTTTTTCCCACTATTGTAGTCAACGGGGGGAAAATCTGTATGGTTATAAGCATTCTTCCAAATATCTTTCTCTGTGTTCATCATAACAAAGAAATGTATACACATTTGGAACAGCTCGAAGGTGAGTAAATTATTTCAGAATTTTCCATTTTGGGTGAAGTATCCCTTTAAGGTTCTCCTTTCTAAAAACCTAAAGTAACCATTAAACCCAATGGAGAAATCTGTAAACCTTCCTGTATCTGACCCCAGTTCACCATCTGACACAGGATCTTTCCCATTGAAACCGTGGTCCCCTGAAGGGAGCGTGGCGAGCCAGCGGATTGGATCCCAGGGGTTGACAAAATGAGTCCCTAATCCAACCTCATCCGCACACAGCGCCATTCTGCTCTCTGTTCAGCTCCACTGTGCTTTTTTAATGCACTATAGCATGCTTGCTTTCCTTAAGAGAAGAAAAGAAATCAACCTTTTCTCACTCCTATGACACTTACAACTCTACTTCAATCACTGCAACTCAAATAACGCAGTGCAAAAAACATACGCCGTGCCACCCATCCCAAGTCTCTGAAAATGTGGTTGTTCTTGATGAGCGAAATCATCATAAATCACCTTTCGTGAATCTTCCTCTAATTTGAATATTTCAGGACCTTCTCCAGCCCGGCTTTAACAAGGGTACAGTGTGTACTCGGCGAAGATGACTGCCTGACTAATTCTGGCGATTTGACGCGATCCTCCATTGTCCCGTGCTAATGACGTCCCTTTGTGAGTGGCTGGGATGAGGGCTCAAGATGTTGTCGGTGGTGAGGGTGCGGGTCGCTGAGGGTTTTAGCGTGACTGGCAGCTGCAGTAATCCCTCCTTTGTGCCCTCGGAGGGGTTCGACGAGCGTGCCCGTCGCTTCAGACAAGCCAGATGGAATCGGGAAGCGAGAGAACGTCAGAAAGCATTCAATGCCACACAAAAGCCTTCGGGCCAGGCCACATTCAGCTTATCTTAGGTTTGGTTTTCGAGAGGTTCGGTACTCAAGGTCTTTGGTCGGGTACAGGTTTTGCAGCCGGTTTGAAGTGTGTCAGGGAGCTTTGACTGGAACGTGTTCTTTTGTGGGACTCGGCAAAACAGCGAACCATCCAAAACACAATTTATTTATGCTTCAGGCCTCGGAATGTTATACAAGACCACTTTACAAGAGTTATATACGAGTAAATCTATTGAGTGTGGATGAGGAGTTCTTTCCAATTGTGTTTGGCTTGGCCGTATGATGTGGTCGCTTCCCAACATTCTTCAGCATGTCAAAAATTACTCTTCAACGGTGATGCAATGACATATCCACGGTTTGTCGGCGGATCTGGGCACTGTTTGTTGTTGACTCATGTTTCAATTCATCTGAGGAATTTTTGGGATCACTATTGTTTGTGCACAGCAATGAGTCGATATTTAATCACATTTGATCTTCATATTTAGATTACGACTGAAACCCTTAAAACTCTTAAAACACATCACGAGCCCAAGAAAACCAAATCGAATGAGCACTTTGATTTCCAGCGAATGAGCCTCTTCGCTCGAAACTTCAAATGAAACGTTAAGCAACAGGATTTGATGGGAAACAAACGCCACTGATCTTCAAGCTTTCTTCTTAATTTTTACGAAACTGTGGGATTACCACCAAAAACTTTTCGAAAGCCTTCAAAACAGTCATTAATTTCGGCTTGGCAAATCCTGTTTCGGTGCCGAATTCATACACAATACAGTGGAATCTCTTTAATTCAAACATAATTTTCCAAAACATTCAAGTTCCTCGCGAGAAAATTAATCATTCGCTCAAACCAACCTATTTATTTACAACTGAAAACATCAATAGAGAAGCTCAATACGAACGCTAATACTTACACATCGCAACAAATCTTTTCAAACGGACACAAAATATTACATGTATTCATCTAGGAAAATCTTACAAAATTCAGACATTCTTCATTTGCTAATAAGCGTACGGCACGTTCGACTGCCCTAAAACGCAAAGGGTCTAGGCCATGAATAGCTCTTTGCCATATGAATCCATTGCCTGTTGAATAAATTGGCCAGAGAGGGTAAAAATGAGGGTTGAGAGACGTCTTGCTTGAGTGTACAAATCCCAACGAAGGGGCAACAGTAGCTTTGAAATGAAAGTCATTCTTTGAATGTGTGTGGATGTGTGTTTTGTACATGTATAATGAAAAGCGGTTAGTGAGTGGAGCAGATCCCGCGCTCTGAGTGGCTGTGACTCAGGCTCTATTAATTTAAGAGGGGATTAGGCTTGTGGAAGAACCCTACACCCTCCCGCTCTAATTGGGGACGGCTAATAGCTGGACTCCTTGAAAACTGAGCCTTTTATCTTTCAGAGCTCCACAGACTTAAAACATAGAAAGAATTACAATGTGTCCATCCGAGCATCGCACATCATTTCTTTTGGCTGAGCACAGACCATAGCTGCCTGCCGAATTCGTTTGAGTGCGTATTGACTCATGATGTCAAAATCCTGGCAGGGCCATTGTGATGTCATCAGCGTCTATACAAGACCTAGGCTTTAAGACATCTAAGAACACATAAACAAGAGTGATTAAAAAACACTGACATAGGGTCAAAATATAATCTATTATTACGGTTGGACGGAAACTTAATTTCTCAATTTTAATAATTTCGATTTTTCACAATAAATAGGCGCTTTTCGGTAAAGAACAAAGTTTTGGAAAGATTAAATAGGGCTGTCATTAGTGAACCAAGTTTTCCCCGAGGCAATTTCCCTGATCGCATTCAAACTGGCAAAAGGAGCTATTTAGTGACATAAGCCGGTCAACCGCAACATCATTTTAGCACGTCTGTTGAACAATGACAAACAATCAAACAACAGAAGTTCGGCCAATCGTTTGTTTACGTCCCGGAACTGCCACAGAAGAAGGTGAAGTGTTCCTCCAAAAAGGTTCTCTCGAACTAAAATTTAGGCTGGTTCCTGCAGTGCAAACACAACAAAAAGTGGGTACTTCCGGCAAGTCATTCCGGTACTAAGAAATCATTCTGACAGCCCCTTTTGGTAAATCCTCCTATTTCTCTGCGTGTTAAGAAAATATTTACTTAATTTAAATAAATTTAAAATAAAAAGTATCAAACCACTTGTCAACTTTGACAACACTGTTTATTTATTAAAACATTTTTTTTTGAATTTCCAGAAAATTAGCAGTTGTGACCCAAACTTAACTTTCTCAGACCTCCGCAATGAATCAATAACTGTTGGGTAGTGTTAATATAATTTAAAACTATTAATTTTCAATAAAAAATATATAATATAAATTTATATGAATATAGATTAAAAAAGTATATACATGTTATGTCCAATCACAGACCGGAAGTTACCTTCAGTGCCAGACACGTGCATCCGATAAAACCATCTATATATGATATTAAATAGCAAACATCAAATCAATATTATCACAGTTATCAAAATATTAAGAATAAAAAAAATATATATTTTTAAGTGTGTTTGACTTTATGTCTGCACAGATTGTTCACTACGAGAAACATTTGAAACCTTTTTACGATACTGAGAGTCATAACAACGAATTCCCCCCATGACACCATATCCTCTTGTAAGGTTTTCTTGTGAAATAACTCTAAAATGGCATTTTGTGCGTTTCTTCCACCACACATTGACTTTTATTTGTCATATTTTCAAACGTTAGTAACTGTACAACAAACTGCTTTACTGTCTGATATTCATTTAAAGAAAATGTAATCCATGATTATACCAAAATACTCTATCTTCTTTACTTCGTTGTTCATCTTAAAAGTTTTTAAAGTAACTTTTCTTTTTCTTTTAATGTTATGGTTCATAATCAGTTGAAACAGTTTACAAGATGTTTAACAAACAACATTTGACAGCATGTAAAATAAATCTGCAATGAAGAACTCCTATGTATAGAAGAATTACTTGAAGTTTGGTTATCACAAGCTCAGCTGTTGCCGTTGGATGATGTCTTTAAAAATGATACTCATTCAACGCATGACAAATCAAAGGCCAAAATCTCCCATATTCCCACTGATGTTCCCTTTTAAACAGTGCGATCATTACAGCAAATATAAAAGCATGCACCAAACTTTTTGCAGGGAAGGGAAACTTCTGGAAATGTATGTGAACTTTACAACGTCTCTGAGAATCTCCAAGGACCAAGCACTTAAAAACCCTCCTCTGAAGCCTTTGAGAGACCCCAACCAGTCAGAGAGAAGGAGAGAGCACGCGTACATTGATAAAAAGAGGAAATATAAAAGAGAGGGAAGATCTGAATGAGCAAAATAATCTCTTAACAAGAAACTATAATTAAAAGAAAAGGCCAAAAACTCTGGTTTTTAAAGCGTCGTCTGATCAGATGAAATAAGACGTGTTTTTCTCCTCCTTTCCCTGCCGCTTACTGCAATAAGAAACTTATTTTTTCCATCTGATTGAATGTTAGACTAAAAGAGGAATAGGGGAAGCGAGACCAGCTTGTGTGCCCACTAGCTTTTAGTCCGTAGCCTAATGAGTTCCTGAGGGAAGGGGCGCTGTCAGTTATCCAGCGTTCCCTTTTCTTCATCTCCCACCAACTCAGCCCGTACCGCAGAACTGAGGGGCATGACATAATTAGCGATCACTAAGTTGCCGCAACTTTTTTCCTCCTTTTTATATAAAGGCCTACATTAACAGCGGGGAAAGAGCGCTATGATGTGTTCAATTGCAAAAGTAGGTGCCTGTTTCATGGCAGGATTTGTGTTACACATGGAAATTATTCAGTTTCAGCAGGAGAGTTTTGTCTGAGGTAAAGATGAAAAGTTGCTTCAGAAAAGAATCAAAAGTACAAGACTAGTTTTCTAAAGTACCAGTTTAGAGCGAAATGGAAACACTACGCAAACAAAAAGTCACATGGAAGTAAGTCTTTGTGGCAGCTTCCAATACAGTTTTAAATATGTCATCTTTAAAAGGGGTCATATATCTTTTATTATATTTTCTGAACATTCAAGCATTGTGTCACCGCATGTATCTCCTCATTTCAGAAGTGATGAAAAGAAATGACAATCCTGCCAATAAGAAAGATCACATCTGAGATACTGTATCTATTCAACATTCAATTGTCTTTCTTAGCATAAAAATTTAATAAAGGGACAAAGGAAACTTGCTTGAGTCTGTTGCATCTCAGTTGTTTCTCCGAACCAAATTCAGATTTGTCAATTGAAAGTCAAAGTTATTAAAAATGTCATTATGAATTAGACAGTTTTGTCATCAATTTGATCAAAATGAACAGATATATTGTCACCATATAGTCGGATTAATTAATATTGCATAATGAAAATGATTTCTTCTGCAATTTTAAGAGAAACATCAGAGACAAAGTAAACACCATTACATTTGCTGAGCAATAAAAGAGCAACTTCAGAGCGATAAATACATCCACCTGGTTGTGAAGGTGTAAAAAAGACGTTACTGTTTTTTCATTTGTTGAAAGTTAATATGATGTCAGCAACTATAGTGAGCAGCAAACAGGTGGGAGGAGTGTCGCTTGATGGCTTGTGGGAAACAAAAATGAGACGTGGGTTTATAAACATCTGCATGTGAATGGAGTTTATTTACATGCAGCATCAACGGAGAAGACGAGATTGAAGTAAATACTGATGAGCTTATAAGAGGGAAAAGACCAAGTGCCGTTATTTGAGAACAAGGTGTGAGAGACAACAGAAATCACACACGCCCCACATTAACATCTCATCATTATTTACCCACCCTTATGCACTTATTTTTTTGTCAGCTGTAAAAGAAACGATTTGCATCTAATAACAAAGGTCCAAGTGACCACAGCAGTTAAATGTAAACAAATTTCTTTTGTGTGACATATTTCAAGTTGTTTGCATTTATGAAGAGTGTGAAAAAATAAAGAAATAATTTGTTTCACTTTAAAGGGATAGTTCACCCAAAAATGAAAAGTCCGTCAATCACTCACTAGTCGTTCCAAACCTGTGTAAATTTCTTTGTTTGGTTGAAAGATATTTGGAAGAATAAACAAACAGTTCTTTGACCCCATTGATTACCATTGAAGGACAAAATACAATGGCATTCAAAAGCGCCATTCTTCAAAATATCTTCTTCTTTATTCAACAGAACAATGTAAAGTATTCTTTATGGAATTGGGTCCAAGAATTGTTTGGTTACAAGCATTCTTCCAAATATCTTTCTCTATGTTCATCATAACAGAAATTTATACAAATTTGGAACAACTTGAGAGTGAGTAAATGATGACAGAATTTTCATTTTTGTATGAATAAAGATACTAAAAAATAGAAAAAAATGCATTTGTTCACAGTTACAAGCCTAACAATTTTTAGAGTTAGTATTACAAATTTACATCACAAACAAATATTAATTTTTAATAAATATTTTGTGTCTGTAATGTTATCATGTATTTGATATATTTTCACAATTTTCCTGACTTTATTGTCTTATTTTTCTGCCGTTTCTTTCCTTGTGTCTCTGGTGTCTGTTCTAAAATAAACATTTTGTTACGCTGCTTTGCAACAAAGCAGAATTCTGAAAGGCATTACAAAGCAAAACACAATATATTGCACCACAATACAATCTAATTATCCAAAATATGAGATCCTTTAAAAATATCACACCATCCCTTTTTTTTATTTATATTATGAAGCCTAGCAGTCTCATTTTAACCAAAAGGCCTCTGCAAACCACTCTTCATTCTTCTCTAGAAAGATACCAACAGCTTTTGGGTTAATTACCCCATTGTCGTCGCACAATGCGAAGACTCCGCGTATCATCTTTGTTTCTTGCGCAGCTCGCTAGGTACCCTGGCAGCCAGGGAATTGGCATTGCCAATAGGGAGGAACGTGCCAGCCTTCGAAAGGTTTGAGTGCAGTTGACCCCCATAGGTTGTGTGGGCATTGGACTCAGATCAAAGGCTCGGTGCAGCGGAGAGGGGAGGGGCTACGGTAAAAGTGGAAGATGTGCCAACTCGGATTTGCATCCCGGGAGACTGGGGGAGGTGTGAGACAGACAAAAATACAGGACACCCATATACCTTGCTATTTGCTTGCTCATAAAAAATCCCAGAATGCTTTGCTGTATGACTTTCTTCTGCAGTACACAAAATAAGATATTTAGAAGTATGTTGGTGACCAAACAACACGGGACCCCATTGACTTCCATTGTATGGACAAAAAACCACGGAGACACTTCTCAAAATATCTTCTTTTGTGATTGACAGAACAATAAAATATTAAATCACATTCAGGTTGTGAACAACGTGAGGGCGAATAAATGATGACAGATTCTTTGTTATCGGTTGAACTATCAGGGTATCACTAGGTACTACTATCCTAGTGTCAAGAAACATGTTACTGGATGCACAGCGGTACATTTGTTTACCCCATTTTTTCCATCGCACTTCTCCTGCTCTAACCTGTTCTCCGGCACACCGTTCACCCGCCTCCGCACCAAAGGTTGACATCAGGACCTCATGTCATTTTTTGTCTTCTCTTTAATGATGGAGGGATTAGCACGTGAGATTGCTGGGCCATCCACACGTTCGCGTTCCCGCTGCGAGCGCCTTTTTAAGAGACTGATCAGCGTCACTCTGGCACACTATCAGTGAAGCTTTACACGACTCTACCCAGCATGGGCCACACTTCCTACAGCTCTCTCTGAGGTGCTCATGAATCTAAATAGGAAGAGAAACAACATAGGGATGGTTAAGGGCCTTAACCGTATAGTGAGAATCTGGTTTTAGTTGTCCAGGAAATTCAAAGTTCGGAAAGGAGGTCTTTATGATTTTCAAATATTTAAGAGCGAAAATTGAAATACAAATCTTACTTCTTGAAGAACCAGAGCAGAATGACACGTGGTATAAAATGCTTTAGTTGTTTGTTGGTTCACCCTTAAATAAACATTCTGTTCTCATTTAATCTTTACTGTTGCACACCTGCATGACTTTCTTTTATTTTGCTGAACACAAAAGATGATATTTGGAAGAATGTGGAAAACCAAACACCTGGGGCAACATTGACAATCATAGAGCACTCTTCCACCGTTGCGCCGAACCGCTATAAGCACGGTCTGGAAAAGTTGCATTTATGTTCAGCTCGGACTTTCCGGCATGGTTGCCTAACCGTAATAATGCATGCAGAGACATTATAGCTCAGTCTCTTGTGTTACAGAGGCAGCGCGTGAGGTGTTTGTGTTGACATTCTAAACATATCCGTTATAGCCCTGTGGTGGAAAATAAACCCAATTAGGCACCATTTGGCCCAGATCAGCACGAAGAGGAACGATTAAATAAGCAGGTTACTTTAAAATAAGCCCCAATTGACTTTCCATGGTAGTTTTTATTCCTACTATGGGAGATTAATGGGGGCTTATTTAAAAAGAAGCTACTTCTTAAAGCAACAAGAACGATTCAGCGCAATGGTGGAAAAGCGCTCGTAGTAATTTTGTAGTAGAAATAGTGACATCAGATGACAACCATGATACTTTGTTGGCAGTAAGGGTCTTTCTGTGAGTCTAGGTGCAGAAGGCCCTTATCGTCGCAGCCTTCATTAAAGCGATCGTCGCAGCCATCATTAAAGCGATCACATCCTACCATTGGAGCCACATAAAAGAAAGCCCTGTTTTCAACATGAGAGCGGAGAAAAAATATGCAGAAAAAAACAAAAAGATATCGGTAGACAAGAAAACGCTGAAATGTTCGCCAGACATCCTTGGTGGTAGATTAGGCAAACGGTGCAAGTGGGAAACTCCCTATTGTGTTCAGGGGGATCTCGGGGCGTGGTCCTGTTCAAAAAATACGATCAGTTCTGTGTGAGTTCTGGATTAGCTTTGGTCTGTGTTGACAACACAAAGATTATCTGTGTCATTAAGACAGATACCACCGAAACAATCAAAGTAAGTGTTTGCTCAAGCCCCTCCATTCCCAATGGAATTTCCAAAGAAACTGTCAGAAAAGAATGATGGGGGATCCCGCTTTAAAGTACAAGGCTGCCGAAATCAGGACCAATCCGTCATCACCCTGAAACCCCAACGGCTGTTTTATGTTTGGATTTTGGAAGGACTGTTTTAAAACTCCGCATGAGAGAAGGTTTGAGTGCCAATGTCATCCAGTCCACTGATGGTCTTGTTGTTCGAGGACGCCTGTCGAATTCTCAGTGGATCCCAACCCTCCTCTGGGCTTAATTTCTGAGCCCTCACACGAGCGCCAGATTAAAAGGTCCAGTTGGATGGCTGAAAGAGTTGCATTTTTATTGTCAGCGGCTTTTATCCCTCTAAAACTCGAGAAAATTCATTGAAAATGAGCTGTCAAATTTGGCGAGGAGCATCACCCTCGCTTGACAGCAGATTACGCCACTAAAGAGAGGAATCAAACGCATTAAGTAATTTATTTTTGTTGCGATTATGAACGCAACGGGGGCTACAAGTCTAAAATACGAGCTGCGTTTCGGTAGAAAGATGAGGTTTTAATTTATCTTTATTTTGTGGTCACTTTCTAACGGCTCAAAATGTAAAAAGGCACGTTGCAACCAGTTAATCGAAAGATTGCCCCGCATTAACAAACTACAGATTCTTAGAAAGTTTTAAATTGAGGGAAAGAAAGCGTCTTCACTATCATGAGCAAATCAGGCAAATCAAAGTGCCTGCAAAGTGAAGACGCTCTCAGCGCAACATCTAATGATTCACAAAAAAAAGGAGAAACACAGACTTGATTGCAAACATCCTTGTTGAAAAGAAACAGCACACGCTGGTTACGTAGGTTTTGTAGCTGGTTGTGCTGGTTTAAGGTGGTCTTGAGGTGGTTTAAGCAGCATATGCTGGTTTTATCAACAGGGTGTTTGTGTTCCTGTAGCTCAACCCAGTCTCAAGGCAGTTTGTGGCATACGCACGAAATTTGGAATCTATTGATTCGTGTTCATCCACAAAAAAATTTCGTGTCAGTCAGCATAAGCTTTTTTCGTGTCACCCAGCACGACTTTTAATACACGGTCCAAGTGTGTACATTTATATATGTATAACCTAATATCAAAACAAGCTGTACATACTGTCACTTCAGAAGGTGGCTAACCAACATCTTATCTCACCCAAAACCCTAAAAATACAGCCGCAATGGCTAATTTAACAAAAACTGCAAGTTTCACGAGATGGCAAGTAAGGAATAAGTGATGATGGGCCGTTCAATTATTTGAAAGTTAATGCACACCCTGAGGTGGTACTGCGGCCACGACACGAAGCGGATGCATTATCTTTCGTATAATTGCACTGCCCGTCATCAATTATTCCTTATAACAAATTTTATATAAAAAAATATATTTGTTATCAAATATAAGCAGCTTGAAGAGGAAAACGAACCAGTACGCTGTCCATGTTTATTAATGCATTTTGTTATTCTGATAAGTTATTTTATATATTTTCGAATGCATTTCTTGTTTTGAAAATGCTTTGTTTATTGAAACGAAACTGCACACATTTCCATTAACAGTAAAGTTTGACATTATAGACGTCGGATTAAGAGCAGGGTTCTGTGTGAGGTGATGTCACGGCTACACTATAACCTTTCTGCTGTTTAAACTTGGTTGAAGTGGTATGGAACTGTAATGCAGTCGGCAAACCTGGAACACCTTCAAAGGTGTGCGTTTAACTGAAAGTTAATGCATAGCCATAGAACGTTTGTCAACCAATCAGATTGAAGCATTCAACAAAGTCAAATCATAACAAAACATACGAATAAGATGGTAGAAGACACAGGAATGTGCCACCTAGTAAAATAGCTATGGATCCCAATCAGACTTAATTATTTATATATTTATACATACAGATTTATATTTACACATACAATTTACAAAGAATCTGTATAAATATGTCACAATATACTGTATTAATATGAAGAAATTCATATTTTCATATTCATTTTTTACAGTTATTTTACATTTTACTCTGCGTTAAATTACATTTTAGCATTAACGGTCCGTAAAATAAAAGGAAAAAGAACAGGTAATTTTCTACAAGTACTTTGTGTTGGGTGCACAAAATAAAATCGTGATGACTGACACGAAAAAAAGGGGAAATTAGTGTCCATGAACACAAATTAATAGATCACAGTTTGTGACAATGTCACAAATTCCTGCGAGAACGTATTGTGTAGCTCCATTAGTACTGTAGACCATTGCGTTTTCAATGCATAGATCATGAGGTCGATCCACAAGGAACACGCATAAATACAGACAATTTGTAATGTACTGCAAGTGGAGATTAACATTGTTATTCAGCAAGTTTTTTCAAATTGTACCTTTCAAATTGACTAACCACACTCTCCACGATGCCAATAATAGCCAACAATGCAAAAATTCTCTATTTATAGTATTGTTTCATGGCGAACATGTCAACAGAACACAAGGTGCTTAAAGCTTTTAATGTTTGCTTCGCTTCTGACAGTCCTGTCACAGACTTCTTACCCCTTTCTGTACTGATTTCATTTGTATTTTTATCCCACTTTTAAAAACGAATACTTCATTATTCTTTAAAAAAACGCACCAGTGACGGTCTTTGAAGCGGCTGTCTCCTTTCGCATACTTGTGACACCGCAGGATCGGCAGAGAGATCAAACTCCTCCTCTGCATAGAAAACATGAAACGGTATGAATGCAGGCCCAGTGGACCTGTTTGGGCATTTTATTGTTAGAAAAAGAGTGAAGGGGCACTTAATCATCCAACACGATCATTGCCTAATATAGCTGTTTTATCTATGAGTGTTTATAAAAGGAACTTGTTCTAATCTTAGGAAAAAAAATCTCTTTATCTTGATCACGATCAACTATATAAAGTTTTAATAATGCTGGTGTATTTTTTAGTTGAGAGCTGAAGGGTCTGTCACTGCAGCGAGACTGTGAAATCTGTGAATGATGTAAGATAATAAATTGTGTACACTTACTGTAAATCACACATTGCGTGTGTGAATGAGATATTGCAAGTTCGGAGTCATAGCAAAGAATAGCACAGCCTGAGGTGTGGAATTCCCCTTCTGCATAACATTCACTCTTCAATTAACTCATACTGCCAACACCTGTGAACATTACACAGACAGACAGACAGACATCCACCAAAAACATATTACCCTGAGGAAAATGTATTCATGTTTTTTGGAAGACTGATTATTGTTTTAATATTACAGTTTATTCTTAAATGTCATTGTTAAACTATGTTTACAATACACCTTCTGCAAAAAGTAAGGAAGACTTTTCTACAGAAAAGTTAGAACAAGTACAAACAGCAGAACATTTAGAAACGAATGGAAATGTCACATTTTTAAGACATAATTATAGAAAAAAGTGCTCATGGGCAGTGCTTATTGTTTATATCTTGCAAAATGGTCTATATAAGACCATGGTACATTTGAGATTATTACTATTTTACATAAAAAAGAACAAACTGTTGCTATTATTAGTTAAACCGTGATTAATTTCCATAAGGGTAGTTATTAGTAACAATGTAAGAAAAGTAAAAAAAGAATATCAACATGATCTTAAGGGAATATGTAACTTTCTAATAAAGTGGATAATTCATATGAATGAACAATGTGAACTAAGCCCCTCCCCTAAACCCAACCCAAAACCTAACGTCACAGGTGTGAAAGCAAATCGTACAAAAAAGAAAAAAAATGCAATTAAATAAATTAAAATATTATTAAACATGTAAGCGGATGATACTGATTCCAAGGAGAAATGTTTTTTTAAAGTAACATATTGATCATACATCGTTTCCTTGGCATCATCAATTTTGCCTCAAAAGCCTTAGTTTTAGTTTTAGGAAAGATGATTCAGCATAAACGGCGTGCGGCCCTGGTAAATGAATTCCCGTCGGAAGAGAGTGGATTGTAATGTACAAAACAAGTTGAAACAGAACTTGATAAAATAATCTTCAGTGGGTCATTTTCTTAGCAAATCTATCCTTCTACTTAAAACCATTCTGGATGCTCTCAGGAGCGCAACACAACACAGGCAGCCTTTTGTTCAGCGCAAGGCACTGATGTGCTTTCAGTTTCCATGCCAACAGACTTTCATCTTCCTTACCAGCTCATCCTACGCTTCATATGAATTAGGTTTGTTACAAATTCTTTTGAAGTGTGAAGGCAACCCCACCCACCCCCCCATCCCCAACCCCACTTCAGCCAAAACAAAACAAAACAACCCCCTGAAAATAAATAAATAAGGAACCGGAGTGGCTGTACGTAAGCCAATAATAAGTAGCTATTTCGCCTCCTTGGAGGACCTTTGGCGTTATGTACGCGAAATCCTGTCTCCATTTCAATTGGGAATATTCCTTTGCTTCTCCCCTCCATTCTCCCGAGCGGCACGCGTTGAAGTGCGTCCCGCTATTCAGCTCCATTATGGAGCCCGAGCTCCGTCAAGACGCATTGTGGACATGTAATGATCTTCAATTACGCTGATGTCGAACCCGTAGGGAGATGTCGCGGGGCGGGGGTTGATGAGCGAAGTGTATCCAGAACAAAGCCTCGAGAGTGGCAAGAACCTCCACGTCCTCGGATACGGACCTCTCTAAAGACGCTTTGGAGAATTACACCTCTAGACACAAAGAAGCAATTTGCCGAAACCATGAAGTGCTCCAAGATGCACGGAGACTCATGCATGAATGCGGGAGAAGGCCAGCGTTTTTGAAGAGTTACCACAATAGCCTCGTATTCAAACGCCTGCGTCTTTCTGCTGAGCACTAAGCATTTTGCAAATGAAAAAAGAAGCGTTTCTAAGGACAGATGTCCGCACACGACTGTTTGTTCCCTACACAAAAACAACGAATCGTTGAGGCCTTGAACGATTTCACATGTAAACATGAAAAATTCCTTTCGAGAATACAGGGCAACAAATGATTCAACAAGACCCACAGACAACTCGTTCATTTGGACTATTCTGTGTTATTTTTTTCATGCAGTCTGCTACGCTCTCGTTGACGGCCCCCATAGCGAGATGTCTTGTGCCTTTGTGTGCGCCTTTTGAAGTTTACTCAACTTGAGGGAATAAAGAAATCAACACGGACGAACAAAACACTCGTTTTTGGAATCTCAGGTGAAGTGTCTGGGATTTCAGAGGTGATGTGAAAAACGGAGGGCTTTGAAAGCAGGAAACGTCAACGAGGACGTTAAAAACAACAGAGGAATAAAACGAAGCTTTCAACGTGCCGATAAAGTTCAGACAAAGGCAGAGAGAGAGAGTGAGACAGTGCGGATAAATTTAAAACAAACGAAAGCACTCAAAAGCAGGAGACGTGTGTCTGCCATGCAGGAATTAGGCCACGCCAAACCAATAACCAAACAAACTCTTTCTACCGGTTTTAGACTGCTAATAGCCTCGCGTCATGATGACAGATGTATCAAGCACACATTGATTTGATCTGTTTGTGTCACAGCGCTCGCTGAGTGTGTCTGGTTATTAAAAAGCTCTTCTCCACTAAAGCTCTCATATTGTGTGTGAAATGAATGAAACAATTGGTCTCTAAACACTTTTTAATTAGCATTTAAAAGATAGGCAGCATATGGGCATGGGGGACTATTTATTTGCATCAGAATGGAAAACTATAGCGCACAGGCGCGTATACAACCTGCCAAATGTCTCATTTCATTTTGATAATATCAGGGTCAAAATATTCAAGCTTTTTGTTTATCTCATTATTGGCAACACAAAAACATAATTCAATACGGATTATTGACTATTCTGTGCGGTGAAACCAGTATACTGCATTTGTGGTTTAATGTAGCTGAACGGAACGTTTTAATTTGGTAAAATAATATTTTCTTAACAAAGGATCTATAAATCTCAGTAAATCTGAGGCAGTATGAAATCATCTTCATGATGGCCATTGAGACAATAAAGGATGACACGGGTGTGTTGGAAAGGTTCATAAAACTTTATCATGATGCTATTACGTTTGACCATATTGAAAAGTCCACACTAGAAAAAGGATGAAATGACAAACAAATGAGGATTGTGTTTGTTCATAAGGTTTTCCAGAAGGTTATCATCGTCTGAATCGATCATTTTGACAGAGAAAGGGGGCAGAGATGCACCAATCTGGTGGAAAAATATCAATTTAAAAAAGACATGCTCTGATATATTGCCCAATAAAAGCATTTTTACACACTATCGGCTATCCGGCGGTAGTTTTAAAAAACAGCCGATGACAAGGGCCGATATATATACGGTCAATGAAAAGAGAACAGGAAGATGCAATACATTTTTACTCTGTATATAGAAAATATTAAGCATCACAGCACCGACAGATAACCTTCTGAATAACTGTCTATCGGTCTTGGTGGAGAGGTTAAGTATCGGTGCAACTCTACAAATTTTTTTTTTCATCATAATGATTTTCGTGTCTAAAGCACGAAAAGACAAATATAACAAACCAAAAGATTATTAAGTAACTGTGTGAAGGGACATTGTTTTTTGCCAATTTATTAGTATATTGCATGCCTTTAAAACACAAAAAAATGTGATCTATTTTAATAACATACTTTTAATTAGTTTAAACAAGCAAGTCAAAAATATCAACTTCATCTAATTTAACGAAGTGGCTAATTTGTACGATGTGACCTAAACCCCATCCCCTAAATCTAACGTCAGTGGCACAAAAGCAAATCAACCTTAAACGTACGAATACGATCTTACAAATTCATATGAATTTGCCATTTCGTAAGATGGTCACGAATTCCTGTAAGATTGTGATGGAAATATGTTGTGAAAAAGTATGTAACTTGCAGAATAAGAACATAAGATAGAATCACAGAGCTGAATCAAAGATGGCCGATTCAAAATATCTCTCCTCTTGCATATCTTCTTCCTCGTAACCACACTAACTCAATTAACTTCAAAGCCACTGTTAGAGCTTTTAATTAAGGGTAATGTAACACTGAAGCGCAGATAAGCCTCCACACATTTTCAATTTCTCTCTTAAACACTCATCATTACAAATTCACTCTGGCTTGATTCTACAGATGCTAATCACATGCAACATGCAATGTTAATAATATGGCTTTACCTGACATTAAGATGTCACTTCCTGTTGGGCAACATATTAGGAGTGGGCCATTTATAAATATCATTAATGAACATACTAAGAGACTTGATTGGAAAAATAGCATTTTAAAAATGCAATATTTCCTACAGGTCCAGTGTATGAATTTTAGCGGCATCTAGCAGTGAGGTTGCGAACTGCAACTAACGGCTCACTCCACCTCTCCCTTTCGAAACACTACGGTGGCTGACACAGGCCTAAGATGCCATTTGTTTATTTTATTATTATCATTATTTTTATACATTTCACTCAGCACCTTTCATCGGAAATATTTCGTTACATTACATGCACCTAAAGCCATTTTTAAATAATTAAAATAATCCCAAGACTAAAGATTTCTCACTGCAACTTTAATACTATAGAAGAGCAACTAAGCGCTAGAAGAACACAAGTACCGATTATACAACTGTCTGCTACCCTGGCACAGTCTGGCAAAACCCACCCCCTACCGCAAGGATCAATGGCAGGCTGAGGGGAGCGGGGTCTTACCCACAGGGAAGACTGAATGTTGGCCAGATTAATTGCAGGTTGTGATTGAACACCGCTTTGGGGACACACAGCTTACAGGCAGCACACCCCATATAATGTACAAGTCTACATACACGAGCATGCACGCACCGTCACACACACACACGTCTTAGATACCATCCGTCAGCACGCTCGACCCCCGATGAGCATCTACACCCACCCGGAGGTGCTGCTCTTTTGTCTCCAGGTAGCCGAGACCTGGCAAGCAGCCCACTGCCTGCTCCTTTCATGTGGGCGAGGGGGAATTATCTCTCTTTATGAGCATGTGTGTGCGCGAGTCATTCAGAGGTAGCTTCCATATCGGTGTTCTGGAAGCGGGCCAGCCACCTGTGTGCTTTGTGTGTGTGCGTGTCTGGTGTCTCAGGTCCACAAGCATCTATAGCAGACAGAAGCTAAGAGCTTCAGGGGACAGAATATTTAAAACAAGCTCATTCACGCAACTTGTGGAAAACTGGGGAATAGCAACCCGTTTACTTTAATATGGATGTGTATGGTTACATGTGTGTTAAGGGTTTATACTTGGAGGACTGGATTTTTGCTGTATTTACAGATTTCAGAATCTCAAAGGGTAAAACCACCTGGTCGCTGCTGGGATCTGGATCCATTAAGCAATACTACGTTTGGTTTCTATTGTTCTGCAATAAAATGCATATAGCTCACAGTATACAGATGCAGGAAAAGATTAAAGGGGTGCTGCAACGATGTGTTCAGGAGAGAGAGAGCGAAAGAGCATATGTTCGCGAAGTTCAGGTGTATGTTTGTTTGGGTGATGAGTGTTATATAAACGGTGGATATAACACTGAATTTGGAGATCGTTTGAAACTGACATTTGGAGCCGTCCCAGTGCTAAAAGATGCCGGACTTGAACCGCATGCGGTGAGTGAAACTGATGTCTGTGTTTTGTTGACAATGGGTGCACACGTGCTTTAGTTCAGCCAAACCCTCCCCCCCGCATGCGCCGTTTGATTTCGGAGGTAATGGTACAGCTGTATCTATCTATAAATGTGATCAAACTAAATACTCCTCGCAGATACGATGTATGCAATTCTACACTATAGGTACTCAAGATTAATATGAGAGTCCCAGAAACCCTGTGTGTGAGGGCTGCTTTAAGAGACCATTCCACATTTTCATTTAAACAGATGAACTATAGGCCAAAGTGGCAAGTATGTGGTCTAACCTCCTTTTACACTTGAACCAACCTAGCTTCCTAAATGTAATGAAACCTTAATTTCTAATTCTTATCTAATGACCTTTGCCTAATCCCTAAAAAATTCAACGTGTGTGTAGTGCAAAGACGTTACCCTAAAATACTTTCTTTTGACAGAAGAAGCCCTTTTGTTCTGATGTTTTTACTTTAGTTTGCATATTTTCTTAGATACAAATAATAGATATGAATGGTCATAAAATAATATTAAACCGCAAATCTGGTGGTTGCTTTACCATATAAAAATACTATAAAAGACTGTGTAAACAGACTATATTAAGATGCCATTAAGTGCTTAATTCTAAATTATTATTGTTTTTTTCTACATCAGCGAAGGGATTTTTGAATAAAGGGACAGTTCACCCAATAACAAAAATGTTGTGTCATTCAAAACCTATACATGACTCTGTTCAACACAAATGAAAATACAGTGGGTAAAATAAGAATTGAACACGTCACCATTTTTCTAAACGTTCTGTTGACATGAACTTTGTCTATAGCAACCCAAGAAATGCATACACACTAGGGGTGTAGCGATACACTCAGCACACGATTCGGTACATATCACGATGCTGGGTTCACAATAAGATACACATCTCGATATTTTTAACAACATTAAAAATTAAAATAACATTTATTTTCTAAATATTAACAATTTCAGTAACTTATTTTGTTGCAGATACAACTTAATAAATAATTTTACAATTTTAAGGATTAACTGAAATTAGAATTAAGATCAGTTTCAATATCAAAAGCAAATTTTGATTTAGTTGTAGTCATAAACTAAATTGCGTTTTAGTCAAAAGACTAAGTCTATTTTGAGTGGACAAAATCCACAATACATTAGTCTACTAAAATGTATCTAACTATCTAAATGTATTTAACTGTTTCGACATTGGAATTAAAGGAAACCCATTACATTTATTTTTCAGAAAAGTTGAGTTACTACTGGATATGCATTGTTTAACACAGAGAACATTAGATAATGAACGACATGTACCAGTTCATTCAGTCTCTTTTTGACTCAATTGACTTGTTTGTTCAGTGAAGGCCGTATTCAGTACATTCAATCAATGAAACTCTCTGACAGAGCTCACACTCAAGCGCCATTGGCTCATGTCTGTCTTTGCTTAAGACAGTAATGAATGAAAAAAATATTTCAAAAAGACATTTTACTTAAACTGTATGTCATTTCTTCCCTCATCCAAATCACATACTTCTTTTTTAGCATTTCATTCGATCTTTTAATATACAGTACTTTTAATATACAGTACTTTTAATATACAGTACGACTGTTCACTGATCAGAACAGTGCTGGTTTCTTTTGGCTTTATGTTGCATACCACGTCCAGCAGCCCACGTTAGCGGATAAATTAACATTGGCATTTAAAAACGTTTGTGCTGCCTCTGAAATGAGTTTCGGGGTGACGCGCCTACAGTAACGTTTCAAGTTCACTGTGTTTTAACGGTGATTGTGAAGGAAAATGTGACACTCTGTAAATATTTACAATTATCCAAAGCGAGTTTAGGGAGCAATAAGCAAAATGTCATACAGGAGTAATAATACATTAGGTGCCAATACAAAGTTACTGGTTTCAACTAAAGCTAGACCATTACCTGTTGAGAGAAATGGTTAGTGTTTTTTTTTAACCACTTGGAGAAACGATTGTGTCTTGTGCTTCCCCTTCTCCCAGAGACTTCTCTCTACCGCATATGTAATATAAGCACACGTGAAAGGCTGGCACAGAGTAGGTAACGTTAGCGTCTTGAATAGAATTAAACACCCATCTCTTTACGATGTGCATTGTAACATTTTTGCATCGCGAAATATCGTAATACAACGTATCGTTACACCTCCAATACATACAAAGAGAGAAAACGTATAATTTCCGAGATCGCGTATCACAGGGAAATTCTGCCAATCTCATATTAATCTTCACCATAAAAGGAATAGGATCATGTGACGACACAGGGATCCAGAGTTATAAAAAACTTTCCGAAACAAGTTGTAGTGCTGGGGGAGTGTATCACCTATAGAAAAACTATGTCATACGTCCAACTCGATTTTTAACAAGTCGACCATGTTAAAATGAGAAGCCAGCACGTTACACAGTGTAAAGAAGTCATAATGCATGACTTAGCCTGACACCAGTTCTTTAAATGAATCATTGTATTCAGAGCTTTCATTTTGAGTAGCACATTAGAATGATATTGAGTTCCTACATTGATTTCCAGGCATCGACTTCTCACATGTTTACCAGCAACCATGCAGCACCAATCAGAAAGATCTACACCTGCAGCCTCATCGGGCTTCCATCACTGCTGCAGAGATGTGTGGTTAGGGGTAAAGTCAGGAGAGTCAGGGGCCACAGGTGGCCCCTATAGTGCAAACAAATGGCTGAGGGTTGTTGATGTCTTGTTAGGGGGAAACGCCCCCATTCTCAGTGGGTGCACCTGCATTGTGTGAGGTACATCCACCCCAAACCTGTCCTTGCGGTCGTTATTAAAGTGGTTTGTGTGGTCCGGCGTGTGTGTATGTGTGTGTGTCCAGAAAGTGCACAGGTGTATCTCTGTAAAGCTCTGAAGAGAAAAAAATGAGCTCTTACAAGAGATGCGCCATCTTTCCGTATTGCATATGGCCTCTACATTTTTGCAATCATAAAACTAGATGAACGTAATGGTACATAATGAAATCTAGCAAGTGACTGGCCTCAATGAAATTTGGCATCATTGCGGAAAGATCAAAGAGAACTGCTCCATTGATTGCTGCCCAGTCACTAGCCTCCTTGGAGATAGAAATCTATCTAAAGAAAGTCTATGTGCTTTGATGTGAGGGTGTCTGGGTCTTACATCAGAGCCAAGGTCGACAACCTTGAAAGGCAAGCATATTAAGAGAAATGTAACAAACACGTCTGTGCGCTTTTACTGCGAAGGGAGCGACGGTAAATTTGAACCGACGGATAAACTCACTGTAAACTGGATAATAATTGACACATATTGGCTGCACATATTTGCATCGCTCGAAAAAAACTTTTATAGGATACGAATAACACAAGACACACCACAACACATGGCTCGATACACGAGTAACTCACACGTCTGTACACGGATGTGTGTGTATACGTTTATATAAGGTTTGGGTGAGTCGGCATATCAAAGTAGTGATGAAGACCGGTCTCGCCATCGGATAAGGCCGGTAAACTACTCTCTGCTATTACAGATCTCAGTCTAACCCCACGCTCTTTATCTTCATGGGTTGTAAGCTTCGCTTTAGACCTTTTCCTCTGAGTCACGGAGGAGCAGCCCTTTAAAAAAACTCATTACCGCCAAATCCGAGCATGTCTCTTGAACCTTCTCTGATCGTTTGGCTGCTTCGCAGTGAAATTAAGAAATGAGCTCTCTTATAATAATTTGTTTTGACCAATATGCTTAGACTTTTTATATCAGTTTTAATAAGGCATTTGAGTGAAAGCACACTAAATAACATTTTCATTAGCTTTGGTGTCCCTATACCCAGATATTAGTAGACTCAGTAGTTTTTTTAAAAGCAGATGCTTACAGAATAATGAATGAAAACACATGGATGTACTCAGTATTTTAATGTGCACTCTCATTAAAACTTTTCTTAGGAGTTTTTCCAAGGTTATTATTAGTATTAGTATATACTGTAGCATTTATTGTGTCGTATTAAAAACGCTGAAAATGTATTTGACATGCGCACTTTTATTGATGTATTTCATATTGAATTCCTCTCTTTTAAATCTGTATAAATGTATTTAGTCCGATGAACACAGAGAAAGATATTTGGAAGAATGCTTGTAACCAAGCAGTTTTTGGCCACCACTGACTAGCCTACCATAGTAGGAAAAAAAAAAATCACAAAAGGTGGTCAAAAGTGCCTCAGAACTGTTTGCTTTACATTCTTCTCAAAGTCTCATTTTGTGTTCAACAAAACAAATAAATGTATTTAAAGCAGCCGTAACACACGCGGTTTCTGCCAATCTCATATTAATCTTGAGTACCCAAATAGTAGTATTGTATACTTCATATCTTCGAAGTGTATATAGATCACATATATAAAAGATAGATACAGCTGTACGACTATTTCCGAAACCATATGACGCGTGCAGGGGGGAGGGGTAGGCTGAACTAAAGCACGTCTGCCCCCATTGCCAACAAAACACATGCGGTTCCTGTCCGGCATCTTTTAGCACTCGGACGGCTTCATATATCAGTTTCAAATGATCTCCAAATCCAGCGTTATATAACATTCATCACGCAAATGCAGTCAAACAAACACCTGAACTTCGCAAACGTATGCTCTCTCTCTCCTGCACACAAGTGAAAGTGACGTCTGCACATGCTCCTTCTCCTGATCTCCGTGCTGCTGCGTGGGCATGGCGAGTGCTGCTCTGGGTGAATTGTTCAATAAAGGACTAAGAAAAATAGTTAAGAAACAGTTTTATACGTTAGAAAAACATTTTCCAAACTCTGTACGATTGCTTGGGGAGTGTATTGAGCACAGAAATACTAAGTAATACGCCCAACTTGTTTTTTTGACAAGTTGACTATGTTAAGCATGAGAAGACAGCACGTTTAACATTGTAAAAAAGCACTGTTGCACGGATGCTTTAACACATTTTCATCCCATGGCAGTCAATGGTGGCTAAGAACTGTTTGGTTACAAGCATTCTACCAAATATCTTTCTCTGTATTCATCAGAACAAATAAATGTATGCAGATTTGGAACAACTTGAGCGTAAGTAAATGATGACAGAATTTTCATTTTCGAGTAAACTGTTTCTTTAAAGGGCTTATCACCCTTTTAAACAGCCAGAAGACCATGAATAAACAGTAATTTCTTGCTAGTTAGTAACAGGTTATAGGGCAGGAACACTTTTATTATTGAGAGAATCTGATTGGACACAAAAAATGCAGTGCAGGACGAGCCATCAGTAGTTTTTGGTCTATTTTCTTGCAAGAAAACCAGTATTAAAGTTTACATGTGTACATCTGCTATGAGTGAATAAAAAAACATTTGGATAGAATACCATTTGGATAGAATACAATAGGTTATTTAATCAATTTATGCAAAGATGGGGTTTAAAATGTCCTTTTTCAACAGACTACATGCAATTAATGAGATCTTTTGGAGAGGGGCTCAAAGACACCGGGGTTTCCCCTCCACACGTCTGTGCCTGAACATGACTGCCCACGTCTGTGAATCCTGCATTAATATATGGCTAAGAGCACACGCCGCACATCCTGTGAAGTTTCCACACAGATGGAAATCTTTTTATGGCCTTTTTAAGACACATGTGAAATATGCCTTTGATAGAGATGGAGAACTGATTTACAACCTGACTTTTATTGCGGCTCCCCCATAACCTGTTCGCCCCGGAGCGCACCTCTTGGTGCAGACGTCTCAGTGGAAAGGAAACCACCCGCTTTGATTCACTGACAGCAGGCACAGGCCATCAAGTCTGGTCTTTCCAAACAATTCACCCTTCAGCCAACATAAGTTAGGCTACTTGCAAGTTTTTTGACGGTAAAACATCAGACCTTCAGGTAGATGTTTCAAAGGATTTAAAAATGTTGTATTATTGTAGAGGAGATTGAAAGGGTACAAATGAACAGTTCACACAAATGATATCCAACATGAAAACTTAACTATTTCACGAGGTGGCTTATTTTGACTAATTCACATGAATTCGAATCTCATTAGTACATTTTAGTGTGATTTGCTTTCGCACCAGTGACAGTTAGGTTTAGGGGTGGGGCTTCAGTATTGCTTTTCTAGTAACCGCTTTTTAATAGGATTCACAACGTACGAACTCATACGTATTATCCAACTCGTAAATCAGTTATAAATTTCTATGAGATCGGGTTGTTCTATCATGTATTCATCCTTTAGACTTATCAAGTGTTTATTACTTTTTACTGTGGACATTTAATGGGGAAAACATTTGCCATCTCTATTTCAAACATAAATTTGCAGGTAATAAAAAACGGAGAAATTTGCTGCAAAATCTGAAATCTTCTCCAATTATAAATACTTATTGCTTACTTATTAAAATTGCTCAATAATTGTTTTTTTGTATTATTGCAAATCGTGATGGATTGCAAAATCAAAGGAGAATGTCTTTTCTATAGAAAGTGAATGGTGACCACAACTGTCAAGCACGTTCTCAAATGAATAACAAATATAATTTTAGTTCCTTCATCACACAAGGCCATCCAACAGCTGCATTTTAGCCCTTTTAGGGCAAGAAAGTCCAAAGTCTCCATCTACCTTAAAGAAAAAGCTCAAATTTCTGCTAAACCACTAATTAAATGTTTAACGTCTAAAAGAACGTAAAATACACTTGGACTGACATGAGGAAAAGATTACAGAAGATGAATTTAATTGTGTGAGCGAACTATCTCTTAAACTCCCTTTGTACGCCAAACAGTAAGAAGTACATTCATTTCCAATCTGCATCGAAAATTAATGTATAGAAGGCCCCGTGGGCAATCGCCAGTGTTTCATGGCTATTTTCACTCCCACTCACCAGAGTGCGTGGGCATGCCGCTATGCACCATGGGATCTCTGATCATCCAGCTGATAGACATCACACTACAGATTTCATTAGATTCCAAATTAAAGCAGGCACATCAAAGAGTGCTGAAAGAAAAACTGAAGAACGAAGACGTGGCAACCAAGAATAAAGCTAATTTTTGCCAAGAGAGACAGTGCAAAGCTCAATACATTCAGAAAAGTTTACAAAGCACTGACTGAATGAAGTTCTCTTTAACTATAAATATTAAAGGAGTCATATGACAAGGCTAAAACAAATATTATCGTTTGTTTTAGATGTAATGCAATGTATACATAGGATTTAAGGTTAAAAAACGCAGTGTTTTCCACATACCGTGCATGTTTGTATCTCCTCTTTGCTCCGCCTCCCTAAAACGCTCAGATTTTTTGAAAAGCTCATCGCTCTGAAAAGCAAGGTGTGCTATGATTGGCCAGTTAACCAGTGAGTAGTGATTGGTCGAATACTGCAAGCGTGTGACGGAAATGTAACGCCTCTTGCTTTGGAACCTGATGTTCCAAATATGGTAATTGTACTGACAGGTACACCCACCTTACTTGCGTATACATTTGGGCGATCTTAGTCAAATCATACCATAAACTGACGTAGATTTGTGGGGGTGTGGTTGCACGAGGCATTTCAGGCAGGTCTGGGTGATCATTTGCTTTTACTTTAGATAGAATGCATCTTCTGTTCCAAAACTTTCATTTTTGCAATTTTATGTGTCTAATACATGCATGGGCAACATATAGCACACCAAAGACACAGAAAAACACGTATTCGCGCCATATGACCCTTTAATGTTTGAATAAGCTTGTTTCTTGTTACCATATACACATGAAATCTATACATTTTAACGTTTAGTCAATTTATCTTGTGTAAAATATAATACAAATTACACACGGTAATATGACCCTGTCCGTGAAATCTAGACTGAAGTCTCATAATCTAAATATGAAATTATAGGAGCATCAAAGTTTAATTTGAAGTATTCATTTCACTATGATTTCAATCTTTCTCATTGCCTTTTTGCAAAAAAAAATATTTTGACAAAATGTTCTTTACATTTTGTAAGACACTTTTATGTAGAAATGATCTATCACACAAAAAACGACTGGCTGTTTTCAAACGCTTGGTCACATATATAATAATAACCAACTACTAAATAGATTATGTGTTATAATACATTTGGGTTTTCATTTAAAGAAAGAGTTCTTGTGTTCGTTTCTGTATAAAGTACATATAATACGTATATACTGTCTGTTGCATAGATACCGATTTGTGTTCCAATCAAATAAAATCTTATCCAAAAAAACAGGAAGGACATTTTCCAGGCGTCTTATTTAATTATCCAATTACTTGCTAGATTGTACTATTTATTTATTTATTTCTTGGACATGGCTGGAAACATATGATTCCCAGGGGTTGGGTTGACCAGGTTATCGGGCAGAAAATCAGACGGATTTTCTCCACACTGAAGGTAGGAACTACAACGTGACCTTGTTTCGATCGTCCGGTCTGATTCACTTGCTTACGGAGGCGGCCAGAAAGGATGTCGGGAATGGATGCTGCTGTGGATGAGGCAGAGACCCAACAGCTAGCTTGCTGATTACATCACTATATGAGTGTGACTTCAAAGAGTCCCTCGCTGCCCAATTTGAACAGATAAGGGCACTCGGGCCACGGTTCAACTCCAGGACAGGAACACAACGGGGTCAACAGCAGGACCGTGAGGGCCCTTATGCGCAAGATATGCCTGCCTCTATTCCTGTACTTCAGTCTTTTTATATCTATTCTGCCATTCAGTGTTTTCAATGCTTCGTAACCTAACTCCATCAATCCGTCAGCGTGAATCACCGAGTTCATGTTAAAGTTGAGCCACGTCTTAATAACCTCTGCACTTTTCCTTTAGGCTGGATGTCAGCACCTGGTAGGGCTCATATATCACAGATCGCAGCCGAACGGTCGGAACCCTCTGGGCTTGGAGTATAGGGAGACCATCCGTCCTCCCTATCCAAGAGATAAGAACTCCCTAGACGAGCCTTAGGGAGGCGGTCTACTCTTTCTGCTTGGCAAGCATTTGACAGGTTGTCTGAGTACAAACGGTGATTTCCAGTGAAAACAAACCTCGGCACTTTTAATGATGAAGACGTGTGTGGCATGCACTAAAAGGCTTAACGTAGCCACATGATGCCAAAATATGATGTTTTAAGTGTGGGTGCAACTACCTGACCCTTGTCGGTATGATGCACTGTGTTGTGAAATGTGTAAAGTTTATTTTGCTATACCATGTGTTTATATGTCACAAAGAAACATGAGCAACAACAAATTAAACAAGTTTAAAGGACAGATTACGCAAAAATGAATTTAAGTGCATCATTCACTCACCCTTGAGTTGCTCCATATCTGTATACATTCTTATGATCTAATGAACACAGAGAAAGATATTTGAAAGAATGCTGGTCACCAAACAGTTCTTGGCCACCATTGATTACAATAGTAGAAAAAATGCAATGGTAGTCATAGAGCCCCAGAACTGTTTGGTTTCCTACATTATTAACAGAACAAAGAAATGTACAAAGCAATTTTTCCTACTGTGGAAGTCAATGGTAGCCCAGAACTGCCGTCTTCTAAATAATGTGTTCGTCAAATAAATGTTTGCAGATTTGAAACAACTCGAGGGTGAGTAAATAAAGACAGAATTTACATCAACCTCTACAACATGAAAAACATGCCGTCTTGACATAAGACAACAAAAACCCTTATGCAAGGACACCCACGACAATAAACACGAGACTCCAGAGCAAACGTGTGCCCCGTTTACATTTTCCGTGCACGATCTGTAATTGCCTCATTACGTTGCATTCAAAGAAAACAATAACATCTGATGGATGTAAGAATTACAACTTGGCTAGATCAACGCGCTACCTAATGGAAGGTGAGCGGCCCGTGAGTGATTTAAAGATGCCCCAGGGATCTAAAGTTTAATGATTAATATTGTGTGTCTTTTGAGACTTATCTCACTGTTTGAATATGATTCAGAGTTTGAGAGCGGGGCTTCAGATCTCGACTCTGCAGGCACCGACAAGAGGCCGGCTCGGCTGCCAGTAATCGTGTTTTGTTTGGAAGAAGTCGCTCCTGCATTAAAATAATGGGAAACAAATTGCCTGAGCATGTCCCTCCTTCAACCACGGGATTCCCTAATTCAAATCCACCATTGTGGAGAGGAAGAAGGAAAAATTGAATCGCGTGCTGAGCCGACTGTGCTTACCAGAGAGCTTTAACTCAGAAATGACTTCAGTGATATAAACCGGGTTCGCTGGTTTTATCTCTACTGAAGAAAGGATTTTGCTGCTTACCAGCAAAACTTGGCTGGGGAACACAAAAGAAGATATTCAGAAAAATGTCCATAGAATGGAAGTCAATGGGGTCCAGTGTTGTTTGGTTAACAACGTTCTTCAAAGTATCTTCTTTTGTGTTCTGCAGAATAAAGAAAGCCATACAGGTTTGAAATGACGTGAGGGTGAATAAATGATCAAAGCATTTTCATGTTTGGTTAAATTATTGTGTAAAAAGGCATTAATGATTTAAAACAGAACACGCCATGATAACCAGCTACCAGGGCTTTTCAGAAAGAAAAGATTGAATGATAGACAGACCTCTTGGCATGGGAACTCCTACATGAATAAATCACATTATAATCCCCGTCACCACAAAGAAAAAATGGAAAATCAGGCCAAGCATATGGCTCAGATAGAGACCGCAGTCACACTGGTGAGGGAACAAGAGACGCCTTTCACATGAACTCGTATGACCATCGATGAGAAGATGTGCTCACAAAGGATGAGGGTGACATATCAAAGGCAAAGGGACACGGTGTACCTGCACACCGTCAGCGACTGTCTAATAGAGAGAGTTCAAGGAGAACCGATGGTCGCCGTGGTTGAAAGGCAGGAGAGGAGATCAGCGGTCGACGGGGAGGTCTCTCTCGCAGGGAGCCGGGAGTGTGTGTGGCGCTCGGGCGGGGTGTGTGTACGAGGGCTCTTCGAGTCCAGACATGAAAAGGAATTCTTTCATCATTGCTAATCTGCAAAACATAAACATTAGAACATCCACATAGTCTGCGATTCTCTCGCTGTGTTTCAGGTCCTCCACCCTGTGGATTGTGGTTAGGGATGTGGGAACTCGCGCCTTGAGAGCGTGCGTGAGTAGCTTCGGCTGTTTGTTTATGCTTGCCAGATTCATTGTAAGGGCGTAGATCGATATCCTCGTGTTCTCCAGGCAAGATTGGAGGAGAAATGAGTAATTATTGCCTGTTTTTAAGAGTTGCAGAACATGCCAAACTGCAAGGGTGCATGGGAGTATTTTTACGTGTCTGTCCATGAATATTTGTAATGTACCCTGTACGTACAAATACAAACTACACAAGAAAATTGAAGGTCCAGTGTATGAAATTGAGTGCCATCTAGCAGTGAGATTGAAAACTGCAACCAACAGCTAGGTCCACCCCTTCATTTCAACGAACTACGGTGGCTGACACAGATCTAAGATGTCGTCACGTCTTTACTTTTTTGCCGAAGGAGATCAAGTATTTACGAAACGCCCTCTGTGGAGTTTGTCCATTTAGGGCTACTGTAGAAACAACATGATGAATTCTATGCAAGGGGAACTGTTCTGTTTGTAAATAGAAATAGCTCATTCTAAGGTAATAAAAACGTAACGCTTCACAATGAAACGTCTTGATACACCTCTGAAGACAGGGATATGTATGTTATATTGCATTTCTCTCATTAGTCCTCCAAAAAGGTACAAATTTGTCCTTTAAAATGCAGAGTATTATCTGTGTTACTAGCGACTTGAAACAGCAAAATAAACAGCCTGCCAGAAACAGGTAATCCCACCCTATTTCCACCTCTTTGGATAGTACATGTGTGAATTCAAAAGTGAGTCTGTACGGTTATTTGTGTATGTTTGTGTGTACGGATGTGTAGATCTAAAGGCCTGTGACTACAAGTGTATTTATGTGCTCAGATTAGCACAAGACAGATATTCAAATTCTGAAAATAACCCATCATTTTTTAGACATATTTTTATGTCTAGATCACTATTTACAAATAAAATCACATCTCATGATTGGATAATTGGGTTGAGGCAGCAAATGCTGTGAAAGTGTGTTTCGAATCCCAGCCAAGAATGTTGATCGTAGCCAATCAGCAGCCTGAAATCCAACAAGCTGTCATTCACAATGATTACAATTTAATTGAAACAAATGCAGTCACCACAGCCTTAAAAAATATTAAATTCATGCCTAAAATGCTACAATTTGCTCTTGCTACAAAGCGCGATGGTTTAAAGCCGGTTGACCAGTCTAGCTGGTTATGATCTGGTGAGGACACCAGCATCCAAAAAACATTCACTGCTGACCTTTTATGTAAACATAACCGCTCTTTAATGTCCCAGTGAAACGAAAATTCTTATTTTTTCATGAAATGTTGCAGCGTGTATAGAAAAAGCGAATCAATGTGGATAATTAAAAAAATAATAATCTTCAATTAAAATCTGAAAAATGCACTTCGCTCTGAAATGACGATCAATCTTAAATGACGTAAATTAGATGGCTTGGGCGGAGCATCCGTTAACTCCTCCCCTTCGACTGTCACTCTGCTGCCAGTTTCATTTAAAAATCGATGCAACAGCTGTTTTTACACATCCAATCAATTTTCAGTGAAAATCGCAAGTCCCACCCACTAATTTTCTCCTCTGAAATTCCTTTTCACTCGGAAATGTGTCCGAATACGGAAGTTAAAACCATCGCAGCTTCCCGTACACAGGGACTTTAAGCATTCAAACACAGGCGGTCCCTGCCTACATGGAGGCCAAAGCTGTTTTAGGAGCATTTAAAAGATAAGGCCAGTCGAGTTATGCCAATGTACCGCCATAATCCAGTTTTCAACCCTCTTCCCATTCGGACTCCTGCTAGGCAGTCACCGTCGCTCAGCCGCATATCTGTGACAGATTATGCCAGATCACCCTGGATTACCTTTACCACATCAAGCCCCCTGACACTGACCCTGAGCCACATCCACATGCCAATGTGGATATTTGACACATGCGAACCACTTTGGCAGACAGAGATGCTAGCTCCTTTGCACCAAACCACAAAATAAAAGAATAACAAGGGCACATGGATCGTAGACAGATACATAAAAAGAGACAAAAGGGGGGGGGGTGTTGGAAAACGTTAGATAATCGTTTTGTACGGTTGTATGTAAAACTGTCTGCACCATCCCTGGTATCACCCCCCGAAAGAGTTTGCGGAGACCGGAGGACGACGTCTGCAGTTTAAAGTGCTAATCCACACCGAGTAGGGCATTAACTCTGTCCACCATTCACACTTGCCGCTACGTACAACACACTGAGCCCTTCGCAGTGTCATCCGCTGACTGCGGTATTTAACTCCATTATGAGGGAGTATAATCTCGGCCCCACAGTTGAACATTCACTAAGGTCTTTAGCTCCTAATCCACTCCTGGATACATGAGCATGTGATCTTTACAAAATCATATTGGCTGTTGTTTTAGGTGGAAGGTTTTGTCACCCTTTTATTATCAACTATCCCAAATATTTTTTACACAGCTATGTTTTTGTAACAGGAGATGTAAACACTACAGACCTTCGTGATAAATGTGTATCTGACAGGAACTCCACCTGAAATATTACAAAGCTGAGACTTCAGACCCATTCTTTGTTCCTTCTTCCATCTCAATAAATAGCACCCTCATGTGGAAGCCTGTGGAGTACCATGTAAAACATTAAATATTTATTAATAAATCTTAAAATAAATGATTTTGTTAAAGTTAGCAAATGCTTAATACACGTATGCTCTTTGTCAAGCTTAAATTGCCTTATTTTGAAAATATCTCTTGAAAGAAAAATCTCTGATGATATCTGTATTATGAGAAATTTTTCATCAAGGTGATAAAATAAATGTTTTCTTATTTAATCTCCATCTCAGATGTTTTTTCTGATAAATATTAAAAAACTCATGTACTCGCCACACTATGCTAAGATAAACCAACATTATTGATGATTTCAATATGAACTCAATCGAGTTAAGGGTCAATTTGCTTATAAATTCATAAAAGTTGACGAAGTAAATCATGACTTAAGAGTAGACCATGTTTTAAAGACTTAAATTTACATTGTTTCGGCAGAAGAATTCACCAGCATTAAGTTTGGTAAAAAAACATACTTTTATCAGCCATTTTGTCAATCACGTCGCACTCTGGGAGGCTTTTTACACAGTATTAAAATAACCGTTTTTGATAATATGGTTATGAAAAATGGTTATGTTGTCACAATTATATTTTCTCTGCAATAATTTTGAACGGAAGTTTTAAAGATCACGGAAAACACTTTGGCTTCCCCAAATATATATTTTTAAAGTGGCACATACTATTTATTTTCTCTCCTCACATCAACTGACCTCAGTCTCAATGCTGTCTACTGTATGATCTATCCTCTATGAGAAGGCGATGAATGAAAACATCTTCCCAAAGGTACAGCCATGAACTCTTATCAGACCCCACCTCCCACTTACAGAGAACTGAGGCATACTTCAAAGACAAACGTATTGGAACCAAAGGATGGTGCATGACTTTGGACCGGTATCAAATACAGCTATACGGTCGAAAGTTGAACCATCTTCCCTGGCTTCCTACTGTATCCAGTATTAAAATAATGCACTTTTATGTCATCCCAAACCTGCATGACTTCCTTCTGTAGAACACAATTCCTCCCTCCGAAATCGCCTACTTCCCTACTATATACTGTAGTAAAAATGAGTATGAGTCATGAGTAGTATGTCCGAAACCTCAGTATCTCCCCGGATAGTCTTCTTTCGCCAAGATTTGTGAGTGTCTATTGGATGGACACTTCCCTCTCCCAAGATGATCACAGAGACATTTCTCAAAATATCTTTTGTTTACAACAGAAGAAAGCTGTACACTAGTTTTGAATGACAAGAGGGTAAAAACATGATGACAGGATTTTGAATTAAAATGAATATTGCGTGTTTTTGTAGCTCAACTGCTACCGCGGGTAAAGCCAAGGTCATGGGTTAAATTCCAAGGAAATACATATAAAGATAACATAGCTTGACTGCAAGTTGTTTTGGAACCAAGTATTTGTCAAATGCATAAATGTATTATTCTTTGCAACTCTGCTTTGCACCATTTTTAAAATAACTACAGATATTCATTAACTAGAGATATTTCAAAAAGGGGAGGTTAGGGCCAAACTAGAAATAATTGCAGAACCTACCGTAGAAACACTGGAGAACATGACCACATAAATGGTTTTTAGTTGTGGGTCTAAGCACCTTGGCAGGACGCCGTGCGGGTGTTTTTTGGAGCTCTCTGGAACAGACAAAAAGCCAAGACGGGTCAGGGCTTACTGACGCCACAACAGCGGTGCGGCCTCATTGTTTTCTGCTCTTTTCATCTCGACTCACTCCCTCAAAATATTTGCAGGAATGCTCGGAATAACATGAAGGTACTGAGAAAGACATGCTCTGTATATTGTTGAAAGGAACTCTGTCTGCACAACTTTTCTTCAAAGTCTATTTTGTTTTGGTATATTTAACCTCCCCATGTACTCGCATTGCGAAACACAATAAGGAGGATATCTTATTGTTCCAAGGGCTCAGGTTGGAGATCGGCAGCCATCTGTCGATAATTTTTTTTCCATGTTTATCGTGACTTGAACATGCTGAGGACAAAAAGAGAAGATTATGTTAAACTAAAGGGTTAACAACATACATAACAAAGCATTTAAAAGCAAGGAATGTGACTCGGTACTGAGAGGATTTGCAATGTACCTTGATATTCCCAAGTCCTCTGCATTTAAATAGTTTTTTTGAATTAAAGCTGAAAACGTGACAACCCAAACTGGGATATAAAATACAGGATGATTCGTTCATCAAATGATCAATGACAGCCATCTGGGCACATTTGGGAACGCCTCTCACCCTGTTATCTGTTCAATGGGATGTTCCTTGGGACGTTACATTGATTAGGCCCTGAGGGGGCCCTGCAGTGCTGCTCCGTCATAGCTGTGAAGAGACTGACAGCTCTAATGAAGTGTATAATCATCTGGGCAGAAGTGCCAAAACTGCCAAAACTTCAATCAGTCCATGTGATGACCAAAGAGTCTGTTCGCTCTTCTGCGGATACTCAAAGCAAGAAGGCTGCCCCTGTGGGACCACGCCACTCTGTCCCATCCAGAAATGTTATTCATGCGGCTGGTTGGAGCAAAAAACGTGATCACAAGGTGTTGATTCAGATTTGGTTCAGCTTAAAAATTCTTAATATTTTTGAGTCTTGAAAATAGTCAATATAACTCAATCTTTAATATTTGCTCAGAATATTTATTTTAAGTGATAGTTCACCCAAAAACTGAAAAAATTCTGTCATAATTTATTCACCCTTAGGTCATTTCAAACGTGCATGAAAAATGTTGGTTAACTGTTGGTTGAATGCATCACACATTATTTGTTTGCGAAATGAGAGTCCTAGTTAATCATTTTAATTCTTTCCCTGCATATGCAGGGGAATATAATACAATAATAAGAAATATTTTTGATTCGTTTTTTACTCGTTTTTACATTTTATTATTATTTGGTAAATCTCTTTCCGTTCAACAGAGGGGTGAAGCGCAGTGGAACCTCAGAAGGCTCGTTCTCTCTTTGTTCTATTATTCACCAGCCTGGGCTTCAGAACTAACCCGGTTCTCAGCGGGTTTAGAGATCTGCTTTACAGCATATGAGAGATAACTTGGAATATACTTGGATAGATCAAGCAAGCAAAATACACAGTCTCTGGAGAGATATTTCACCTTGTACCGTAAAAGTTCCCCCAAAAATGAAAATTGTGTAATCATTTACTCACCCTCATTTCAAAAGGGCTTTCTTCCACAGAACACAAAAGATTTCAACGGCTGTTAGAAACTGGCCCCCATTCACTTGCATTGGTTTTGTGTCCATACAATAGAAGTGAACGGGGGCCAGTGCTGTTCAGTTACCAACTTCCTTCAAAATATCATCTTCGTGTGTTATGCGGAAGGAAGAAAGTCATAAAAGTTTGAAATGACAAGAGGTTGAGTAAATGATGACAGAATTTCCATTTTTGAGTGAACTACACTTTGAGAGCCCATGCTGTTCCATGCCCATAAAACTAAACCATTATTAATAAGATAGGTAATGCATGTAGACCAATCAAGATTTGGGACCATTTTATGACACTATGACACACCAGGCCAATTATGTCTCCATCCTCTAATATGTAACTCGGTTGTCACTGATCATTTACATAAAGTCACAAGACAGCGATTGAGCGTATTTGTTCATCAAGAATGCTCATTTGTACAAAACTAAAGAGTTATTTGTGAGCTAAAGTCTCATGTTTGTTTTCCTCATAACCCTTGGGCATAAGACACACTTCGGTAATAAGAACCAGAAAAATGTTTATCTGCAGTGATGTCTTCAAAAATACAAATAGAAAGCTTGGTAAGTTTAATCGGCTTCCATCTTAGCTCTCCCCAAAGCAGCGCAACTGGAGATTTGTACGGACCTTGTCGAAAACTTCTCATGAGCCATTCCCCGATGAGAAGCAAGCTGTCTGAAGAAGACCTTCAGAGGGATGTTTCACTGACTTGTTATATCCCAGCAGAAACTGTCTGTACTTGTGAGAAGCAAACTTCAAGGATTACCACTGCTTTGAATCAACAGCACAGCTAGCTTCGATTTATTAATGATCTAAAACTCAAGAGAACTGTGGTCCAACCTAGCGCATACACATAAAAGACACTTTCAATATTTTTTCCATCTCATTTTGGAACCAAACTGTGGCGCTGAAAGTCTATTTTAAAACGGTTTAAAAAATATTTTCATGTTTAAAACTAATTAACAGACCAAATAAACACCTTATTATACACAAAAATGTCAAACGTCATGTTTAGTGTCTACAAAGTTCCAGCCAGTGTCCTAGTTTCTGACGTTGTCAGTATTGTATGAGTTGACTGACCCCTTCTGGAGCAATAAAAGACCGGAAGAATGCATGTAACTTGAACGTGCTGATAATTTTCAGATATACATTAAGTAATATCAAACCAAGCCTGACCTGTTTATGGTGAGAAAAGTGAGATAAAACAACAGGGGGGCGTTATCCAGGCAGGGGATCGCCGCCATCTTCCAGTGCCCAATTAATAGCTCCCGTCCGCTTGCTTCTTTTCCTGGTCGTGAATTATTTATCTTTCAATTGTTAATAAATCATATCTGGCGGCTCAGGGGATGCTGCCCGGTCAATTAGGTGATGATGAGGGCGAGTCAGGGCAACGGGGGGTCGGCGCATTATTAAAATCAGCCGTAAGTTTCGTCATCTTCATTATATCGCCTGCCGTCAAAAACAATAACACCGCGATGCAATGCGAAACTTCAAACGGCCATCCATTCTTTATCTTTTGCTCTTTTCAGTTTTCACTCGTTTTTGCTACACTTTTTAATTATTTACTCAGCTCTGCTTCCGACAACAGCTCTTTAAAACGTCGGGAAATTCATTTGAAACAGGTAGCCTAAGTGTCTGTAACGTGAGGAAATAACGGTCACAATTACAATTAGTCGAAAAAGTTTCTTCAAATATTATTTTTCATAATGAAAAACATACATGCGAACTCGAAGAATTGCTCGCGTCCATTGCACGTTTGGAGGACGCGCCGCGTAAAACTTGACGTCAGTTGCAAATGCCGTTGGAACGTCACGTAGTAAACGGCAAAAACCTCAATTTTTACAATTAGTAGGCAATAATGTAGACTGACAATTATTTTCACGATGAGATGTCATACATTGCGTATAGTGTCTCTTTCTTTTTCATACGTTGTATTCTTCTATTTTTGGAGATAACTAAAAACAATAATGGACGTCTAATTTAAAGCGAGCCCAGTCCAAAAATGCAATGTACGCAAAGAAACGAGGGAAATGTAGCTTTCGTGTTTGAAAACTTGGTATTACAATAACCGCAGAACTGTTTGAAAAAACAGCATATGTTGGATAAGGTATGTTTTGATCACGTAATAAGGTCACGTGCTGGTCCAGCTGGTCGTGTGATGGTTCCTCACCAGCTAGGGACAAGCTTTAACCAGCACATGACCAGCAAAAACCAGCATCAAAACAGGGTAAACATATGCTGTTTTTTCAACGGGGAAGACATTACTCCAAAAATAAATGGCAAACAGCAGGGGTGAGTAAATATTTGTTCTTTTTATTTACACCCTCTATTTTTCAGTGTAAAAAGTGTAGGCTATGGCACCTGACACGGTGCAAAATAATTTGGAGGAATATAGTAAGTTAAATGGAAAACTTGCTTTTGATCAAAGTTGTTTTTAAGGGAGTGCGTAGTAAGTTATATATTTTTCAGTGAAAACCAGAGAGGCAAATCAGAATTACAAAGACGGAAAGCATGTGCAAGTCTTACAATTGGGCCAGTGGTCCATCTGGTTAAAACTGATGACAAATGCTGAGAAATATGAGAAACTTTATGTATTTCCCAGCAAGACAAAAATGAGCAAAATCTTAATCCCTAAATGAAAATAAATGAAATCGATGGAATTACACTAGCAATATTATAGTCTGTCCTCCTTTTAAAGTTTTCTTTAAATAACCAAAAACTGTGGTACTTTGAGGTTCCTCTCACACCTACTATAGATTATTATTGACACACCTACAGCCAAGGTGTTCTACAATGACAACGTCCACGAGAGGGCAGTGTAACCAATGTATTGCCAGGAATTGACATCATTTAAAAAGGCTTATCTATTCACACGATAAGTATACATAAAAATGTGTTTTAATAAAGTAAATATACTCAGAAACAGTTCTGTTGAGTAGTCGGTTAAATTTAATATTGGTGCATCAGAAATAAAATCCTCTGTTATGAAATAACAGTGTGATATTAATGTAAAGATACTGATGAACTTATGGGAGTTATTAATAGTTTTCCTACAGTTTGTATTTACAAAGAATCATTCAGTGAAGAATAACATAACCTAAGTGAAATCTGACAGAGTTGTAGCAATGTCTTACTAAAGCAGGTGAATTATAGTGCAAACAGCACATGCAAGATATTATCTTTCAACGGTTATTTACACAGAATTACATTCGTGGTTTGTAACATTTGCTATTGTAGCACTACATATGTCCATCCCAGAATGTCTCTCTGAATGCCTTCTCATCTTGTCTCATCTCCATCATAATGTTTTATCACTCCATGCCAACGACTTTCGCTTTGCAAGCTCCATCCAGGAGGGCTCCGCTCCATCTGACCGAGGCTGCAGATGTTGACAGACTTCTGATGCTGGTGACGGCTCAGTTGTAACAGTAGGTGCTAAAGTGCAGATTAACAAAAGCATCAATGTGTATAGCAATCAAATCATCAATTGGCTGCAAAGATTTGAAGAGCTACAGTGCATCCGGAAAGTATTCACAGCGCTTCACTTTCTCCAGATTTTGTTATGGTACAGCCTTATTCCAAAATAGATTAAATTCATTATTTTCCTCAATTCTAGAAACAATATCCCAAAATGACACCGTGAAGAAGTTTGTTTGAAATCTTTGCAAATTTATTAAAAATAAAAAACGAATAAATGATATTTACATAAGTATTCACAGCCTTTGCAATCACACACAAAATTGAGCTCAGGTGCATCCTGTTTCCACTGATCTTCCTTGAGATGTTTCTACAACTTGATTGGAGTCCAACAGTGGTAAATTCAGTCGATTGGACATGATTTGGAAGGGCACACACCTGTCATAACAGTGCATGTCAGAGCACAAACCGAGCCATGAAGTCCAAGGAATTGTCTGTAGACCTCCGAGACAGGATTGAATCGAGGCACAGATCTTGAAAGGGTACAGAAACATTTCTGCAGCATTGAATGTCCCAATGAGCACAATGGCCTCCTTCATGCATGAATGGAAGAAGCTTGGAGCCAGCAGGACTCTTCCTAGAGCTGGTCGCCTGGGGAAGAACGGTCTTAGTCAGGGAGGTGACCAAGAACCCGATGGTCAGTCGGACAGAGCTTCAGCATGTCTCTGTTGAGAGAGGAGAACCTTCCGTAAGAATAACCATCTCTGCATCACTCCACCAATCAGGCCTGTATGGCAGAGTGGCCAGACGGAAGCCACTCCTCAGTAAAAGGCACATGACAGCCCGCCTGGAGTTTGCCAAAAGGCACCTGAAGGACTCGCAGGCCATGAGACACAAAATTCTCTGGTCGATGCAACCGAGATTGAACACTCTGGCCTGAATGGCAAGCGGCATGTCTGGAGGAAACTCCAGAGCGCTCTGGACCTCAGACTGGATAACAAAGAAGTGGCTACAGGACAGCTCTTTGAATGTCCTTGAGTGGCTCAGCCAGAGCCCAGACTTGAACCTGTTTGAACATCTCTGGAGAGATCTGAAAATGGCTGTGCACCGACGCTCCCCATCCAACCTGGTGGAGCCTGAGAGGTCCAGCAAAGAAGAATGGGAGAAATTGCCCAAAAATAGGTGTGACAAGCTTGTAGCATCAAACTCAAAAAGACTTGAGGCTGTTTTTTTTGCCAGAGGTGCTCCAACAAAGTATTAAGCAAAGGCTGTGAATACCTATGTGCATGTGCTTTTTTTATTTTTAATACATTTGCAAAAATTTCAAATGAACTTCTTTCACGATGTCATTATGGGGTATAGTTTGTAGAATTTTGAGGAAGATGAATTTAATCCATTTTGGAATAAGGCTGTAACAACAAAATGTGGAAAAAGTAAAGCGCTGTGAATACTTTCCGATGTACTGTACAGTACATAAAATGTCACAGCGGTTGTTTACCTTCTGTGTTGGCAGGTGAGATGGGCTCTTGTCTATTGGTCAACTCTATTTTGCTGGAGAATGTTGCTTTTTTAGTTACATCGGCTTCTGATGTGGTGTACCTGCATGCAGTCGTGCCTTTATCCTGCTTAACAATGACACAGACAGATAAATGTAGGATCGATAGTAGTTCAAAAGTTTAGGATATTCATTGTCTAAATGGTAGTTCACCCAAAAATGTATATTCTTTTATCATTTAATCGCCCTTATGTCACTCCAAAGCTGTATGACTTTCTTTCTTCTGCTGAACACAAAATATATTTTTATTGATGGGAACCATACAAAGGGCATTATCAGCATCACCTCACCAAAATGTTACTTTCACCCAGGATAATGGATGTGATTGGGATCGGACACAACTCCTGAGATGTCTCTCTGATAATAGCAAAGAAAGCTAAGTAATAAATATGCTATGTATTTCTATAATAACTGATCCCCCAAACACGGGATGTCTACACGACGAACCAGTGGAAACTCCGACCTCCTTTCCTCTATTCATATTCTTGACTCCGCCCCCTGTCATGAATAAGGTATGGGAAATGTCCTATTGGGCAATTCAACTGTGCTGAAATAGTATAATAGCTTAAAAAAAAAATTTTTTTCCA
This sequence comes from Triplophysa tibetana, assembly GCA_008369825.1. Classification (NCBI taxonomy): domain Eukaryota; kingdom Metazoa; phylum Chordata; class Actinopteri; order Cypriniformes; family Nemacheilidae; genus Triplophysa; species Triplophysa tibetana. The sequence continues at coordinate 8,766,220 of CM017896.1, read as the reverse complement.
CAGAAAAAAACGGTCATAAAGGTTTTGAACGACATGAGGATGAATAAATGTCAGACATTTTAAATTTGGGTGAACTTAACCTTTTGACTTAAAGGCGTATGTCTTGATCTTTTGAATTGAAATACAATTGTCAATTAAATTAAAACAAAGTTTTGTGTACAATTTTTTATTTTAATGGATGATTAAGACCAACTAATTAAGAGAAAACTAAAGGACTTAAGGAGATCTCCATCAAAATTGTGTAAAAAGCATCTCATGAGCTCTAAGGAAGCTGCTTGATAAAAGGCCAAATGCTTTAAAATATTTAGGATTTTTTTGTTTATTTGTGATTTTCTTTATTAATAATAATAATATTAATAATGATAACAATATTATTATTATTATACTATATTAGTGAATTTAATGTAATTTCAATTATTAACAATTACTTTTAATAGTTAATGATAATATATTAACAAAATTCGCAAACCATTTCAGATATTTGAATTTTCCCTCTTTATAAAATAAGAAAGTCATTCCTAAATTACCTTATTGTCTGCTAGTCGTCCCCCGCCTGCTGATTGGCTAAATGGGTTATCTACTCTTCGAGCGGGTGATAGGGGCCTCTCTTTATTTCCACCCGGGTCCAGTCTAGAGGGAGATCTCGGTGTTGTTAATTGTGAATACTGTTGTGTGCTCGTCTGAATCGCTGTGTTCAACGTAAGCTGTGTTTTTATTGGAAGATGTGTTTTGGGTGGTACGGTTGGTTTTGGAGGCTGCAGGGTCGGTAGCATCGGAGGTGGAGGGTTGACTTGTGGGGACTGATTTGTGTATAATTTGCCCAAGAGTGGGTGGTATGCTTTGGTCTTTTCTCGAGCTAGGCTCATCCAGCCTGGCTCCGATACAGCATCATTGCTTTCTGTTGTATCTTGGGGAGATGGTCTTCCATCTGTTAAACAATAACCGCTTTTATATTTACACTTTTTATACACAATTGGTCAATAATATATTTTGAGAGTTTAACAGAGAGTGTAAGATAGTTACACTTACTGTCTGTGGGTGTAAACTGAGGGTCCATATTCTGCGAATCTTGTTTTCTGAGAAGACTTGATTTACTCTTGGAATTGGCATCACGCATATTTTTAGGTGTTTCAGCTTTCCAGACATGCTCTTCTGAGACGGGCGGCCTTTGAGTAGACTCTAAACTGTACCGTTTGGTTTCATCCTTGATTTTGGAAACATCAGATCGATATTTCAGAGACAGAGAGGTGGTGCGAAGCTGCACACCAAATGCATTCGTCCTGTCCTCAGGTTCCTCTGTTTTTTCAGCATCTACATATTCTGTAGACATCTCTGTCTTTTTAAGTTGGTTTTCTGATGTTGGTTTGGAGCTAATTGGAGATATTACTTCTCTACGAGAACTGCTTTTTTTCGTCTCTTGTGTTGGATGTTGAAGGTAATTTTGCAGCTCGCTCGGTTTCATCTCCCATGCTTCTTCTTTCTGTGGTTCTGTGTTGGGTCTGCTGGATTTGGTCTTGATTCCTGGAGGACCTTTCAAATCGCCCTCATTTTGCTTCGCCACACTTTCACTTGGTATTTTGGAGCGATATTTTGCAGATGCGATGGAAAACTGGAAGGACACGGAGTTAAGCGACAACGTGTCTTTTCCAGAAGGCGATCCAGTGACTCCTTTAGAGACTACGGTTGGTGATATTTCAGGAGTATATGGTTCAGAAAGAACCTCCCAAGACTTCGCTGAAACCACTGTGTCTACTTTTGGAGATGTAGGGCTCCTCATTTCCAATATAGGCTTTCTGATGGGAGGCACAGGATGTAATCTGAATGATGCTTCTGGCAGGATCTCATCTTTTTTATCAGTGCCGCACAGAAGATTCTCACTCGACCGCCATAATCTTTTATTGTCAGAAATCTGAATGTTTTGAGTATGGTACCTCTGGATCGGTGAATGGGCTCTTAATGGTTCTGTCTCCCTTGATGTCTGTGTGGATTCCATAAGTCCAATAGGTGACAACCTGCCCGATAACATGGGCTGCAGATAGAGAGGATTATTGGTGACCCGACCCTCAGATTCACTGCACTCGTTTAGCGTTTCAACATTAGAAGATAGGAAATTAATTTCTGTAGTTTTTTCATCCTGGTTCTGCACCGACAGGCTTGGAGTGGTTGGTTTTGGTTCTGGAGATGTAAGTTTTTCTCGCATCTTCAAAGTCGGAGAGGAATATAATCGATGTCGCATGGTTTCTGTGGTCGTCAGGCTTTCATCATCTTCCTCCTCAGACATAATGTTGTCCAAGTCATTGACACTTTCAGAACGATGTCTTGGAGTGAGAGATGCCTTGAAAAAGAGACAACAGACTGCTGCTAAATTCATTATTTAGTGAGTGGATAAAAAAGCTTGTGACTATGTGACCAAGTTTGCGAAAACCCAGTGTAGTGGAGTAGGCGGGGCGAGACCGTGGTTCTAGACCGGTGAGTAATTGTTAATGGGCGCCAGCTGCGCGCGAACCGGTCTTGAATCACGTAGGAGATTGGGAGCATATAAGAGAACGAGCGACCGGACCGCCGAAGAGAGAGGACCAGGCCCGAACGTGTTTTAAGTTTGTATTTATGTTTATGTTATTTCACCGGCGGTCGTCCGTGAGGGGCCGCCGGCTGTTTATGTTCTGTTATTATTTGATTAAATGTTTTAATGTCTTGCGGTTCCCATTATATATGTAATATATAATGTAAAGAACTTTCTGTGCAACCCTTGATATGTTTATTTTCAATTCGCAATTTCAATTTGCTCAATTTGAAAGGTAATGGCAACACAGTCAGTGATGAGTTTGATGGATCTGGTGTAGACATGATATGATGTCAACCTCTTTAACCGCAACTTCCTTCTTTATGAACTTGAACTTATAAGAATGTTAACAGCTTTGACGTTTGTGAGATTGGTATGTGTTTTATTGCCCTCGCGATCTCACCATTGGCGCTCTTTTGACCCTTGTGCTGACTCGCTGGTTCCTAGGTTTGACTGACATGCGATGGAGGGCGGCTGAGTTATCCAGCCTGGCTGTATAATTCACAGGGCTACTGATGTCAACGCCGCCAGTGGGTCTGGTCAAGGCTGGGATGGGGCTGATGATTGGCTGAGGGATTGGCTTAAAAACTGGGGATAGAGGTCTTGAGGATGGCTGAAAAGGGTCGCTCTGAATACAAAAAAATCATTATATTATAACCGAAGAATCTTTTTTTTAAAAGTTTGTTTTGAAAAACAAATGGCTTGCAGGCTTGATTGAACAAGAATGTTACCTGTTCTTCCTCTTCGCTTCCTGTTCCTGCTAAACTCAGAGAGCTCAGATGCTTATTAGACTTTGGATACTGTATAAGAAATCACAGACAACTTAAATATATAAAGCACTATAATAACAGGGGATTCTGTTTTAATTTTAAGTTCTTCACCTTGTAAACTGCTTCATGCATCACTTGCTCGTGGAAAGACATCTCAGGTGGGCTGCAGGGTAAACCATCGTCCTCTGAAGTGGCTCCTGAGTCTTCGGTGCGTCTGCTGGGAATCTGCATCGGATGACGTCCTAGACGTAAGTTCTGCTGCTGTAGTTTTAACTACCAAAAAGACAGAACGGCAAATGTATTGAGTCCACTTTTGCTGAACCTAAGCTTAAACTGAAGTTCAGTGCTTCCTCTCCTTTATAATATTAATAATACAATCGATTATCTCTCAAATTTTTCATAATAAAATGAAAAATAAGATTATTGAAGATGCATGTAATCCTACTAGATACAAGTACATATGCTCACCTGCAGTGCCTTAATATTTCCTTGAACATTCTCTTGTGAAAGAACCCGTGTTGGTTCTGTCGACTGTGGCTGGTCACTAAAGAAGATGCTGTCGTGGGACAGAGCCCTTGAGCTTAGAGACTGAGGGTACCTGAGAATTAGATCCAATAACTGTTACTTTAATAGACATACAGTATGTATATAATAAATATTTACATATGAAATATCACAGGTCATGACATTTTCTGAACTATTTGGGTTGTTGTTTCTCTTATCTATAATGTCTGAACCAAAACAATATATAATGCAATATAAAATAAAGCCAAAGTGTGAACACTTCCAATGTTTTAGTCCAGTCTAACTCATGAATATAGTTCTGAACTGGATTATGTTGTGTGAACAAGAATTGCATAACTATGCTATCTTGTAATGTATATTGTCTTTTGTCTATTTATATATCACTTATATGTCACTGACACATATATGTCACTTAGGTCTGTAAAGTCATTCAGTTGTCTGTCCAACTGCATTCTACTTTGTGTGGAGTACGCACACAAGACTTTCACTCACCACACATGGGGATGTGACACTAAAAGTGAGTTTAGTGGTAATACTTTTTCTCACGATGACTGTCAATAACATTTGTTATGTGTTACAGAAAGATATGACAGGTCAGCCACTTACAAACACTCTTCCTCAGAATCATAGCTTTCTCTCCCGCCTTCTGGAGCAGTGATGTCACTGGCAGACTGGCTTTGCTTCATCAGGCCATCGCTTTCCTTCTTCTTCAGTTTCCCAAAAAGACGAGTCTTCAGCTGCTTAAAACGTGACTTCTTCCTTCCTATAAATGTAAACCAAAAAACTGGATTTGATTTCAACACAGAAATTTGGATTTATTATGTTACACATTACTCGTGACTGGTGAACTGCTTGCATCTTAATGCACAATACACAACCTTGAGTGCACAAAATTGGAGACTTTTTTTGTCTGCTTGTATGTAAAAAACTATTTATTTTAACATTAAACACTCATATTTGAGGTCAAGTATGGTCTATTTAAAAGATCAGGAATGTATATACATTTTGTGTTTGTCAGTATAGTAGGAATATATTTATGATTATTTATAAAGATGAATGAGTGAGCCACATTTCATTGAATAATACCCGATAACACAATGCTTGTTAACCATTAAAATTTCACAGTAATGCTGCTGAAAGTAGTTCACCTTCAAAATGAAAATTCTGTCATCATTTACTCTCGTCATTTTAAACCTGTATGACTATCTTTCTTCCGGAAGCACAAAAGAAGATATTTTGAAGAATGTTGTTAGGAGCCCGCCGATTTCAATAGAAGTGAGTGGGGGGCTGTGCTGTTCCGTTAACAACATTTTTCAAAATATTATCTTCTGTGTTCTGTAGAACAAAGAAATTCATACAGGTTTGAAATGACAAGAGAGCGTGTAAATGATGACAGAACCACTCCTTCACCTATATCTGCTATTGCAAAAATGCAATAAGACTGTCTCTTACAGGAATTTAATCAAGTTATCTTAATAAAAGGATTTTTGTAACTGCAGCAAAAATGTAACTATTTCAATATATAGAAACAAACCTGCCAATTCCTCTCCGTTTTTGTCCATTTCTCCGAAATAAGAGTCCATCTTAATCTGCTGGTTCAGGTTAAAATTTTACCTAGAAATTAAATATAAAACATATATCATTGATATGCAGCGTTGCTGCGTAATATAGGTATGTAACTGAAGAAATCCAGTTGACAACTAGATAATCACATTCGATTGTGTGCGAGATGGTGCATATCCAGTGTTTACTCTTTGCATGCGCTTAAGCGCATCATTTCCTGCGTTCAAAGGTGATAAAACCTTGTCCCGGGCATTTGTAAGATTCCTCTGCCATGCCCTTATTAGGAAACAGCTGCTTCGGTCAGGTTTTCAGTTTAAAGGTCCTTGTGAAATACTGCATTTTTTTCACAAACACTTAAAAACACCTATTGAGTCTTTATTGCGTTGTGTAACTGACCATCTCACAAGCTAACAGTAGATTACCGGCATTATGATACAGTATTACATGATTCATGACGTAGAAGAAAAGCCACATCACTCTCTCTTTGCTTTTATTATTGCAAACATGGCCACACAAAACGTAACGCTTTCATACTGCTGGGCTTGCCTTACCACCAAATCAACAGAGTGCATAAACGCCTCCTCTGTCTTTTAATAGGCTTTGTATCGCGATATATCAGTGGCCTTTTGTACAACAATTGCAGTGACATCTGAGGACAGAAAATAGTTCACTTTGGCCTGGGCAGAAAAACCGGTTGCTTAGTGCGGCACAAGAGTGACGCAAATCTAGACAAACACTGTGTGTGTGTAACCACAGCCTGGGAAACCATGCTCTTAGCAATGCATAAGTCACACATTAACTGAAGCATGAGTAGGATACAAGCTGGGGTATTCCAGTCTCATTTTAGTTCAATGAATTGGAGGTTACTCAGAGGTAGAAATCAGAGAGATTTTATGCAGTTACGTTTCTTTTATTTATCTTTAGTCAACTGTATGCTTCCCCTAAAATATCGCCTGCAGAAAATAAAATATTGAAAATGTAATAGTTAGAATAGGAATTGTATTTGTTTGAATGGTATTGTGTAATTTCTGAATGATCTTCTGATACAAATGAGATGTATTTTACATGCACTGCGCAGTGTTATTCACCCAATTATTATATACCTAGAAAATACCCAAACAGCATTAAGAAGTATTATAGGAACATTAGTATAAATGGGTGTATTAGTAGGATGATCTGAAATCACATTTAACCAAAGATTATTGCATACAAATGAATTACAAAGATGATTTGATGATTTAATGTTACAATCAGTATACCTAATCATGATTGTTCACATAAATGCACTTTATATCATTTTAAGCATGTTTAGAGGACATTTGAGCACTGTGCAACAACATAAAATCCAGTGATGTTTCTGAGCCCTAAAAGCCTGAAGCCTAAAGTTTGAAAGTTCGAGACATGTTGTGCTCTCTTGGAACCTATGTACTTTCCACTGTTTGTTGGTAACTATGATACGGATATGATCCAGCAGTTTTTATGATTCATACCCAGATAGCACACGTGCATCTCTAAGATGTCTGCTAAAGATCTGGAGATCTGGAAAACATCTGCTGTGTAAAAACATCTCCTAAACACCTTAGACATAGCTGTTGTATATCCATTCTTAATCAAACACATCTTCTAGAGGTCTATATGACACCTGCCAGATATTTTGCAGATGAAAATGCTGACATCAAATAGATGTCTCCCAGATGAAGGTGTGTTATCAGGGTATGGGTGACCATTGTATGTACATTTTAACCATTGTTTGCAAATTTATTTTAAAAAATAGGTAATAAAGAGCGTACCACCATTAGATATGTACCTTGTTGCCCAAGATTTAAGGGTGGCAGAAAAATAGGATTGGGTAATAAAAATACGATTTGGTTTAAGAAGGTTAAAGAACCTTTTTGAAGTTTTACTATAACTCCAGGCTGGAAAACACATGGTTTCCAGAGGACTTGGAAAATTTCTCTTTGTTTGGCTCAAGCAAATAAAGTTACTGTGTGATGCATTCTTTTGAGGGGGGGGGTGTTATCTGGTAGAACACCAATAAATAAAATTAGAATTGTGCTCAAAACACACCACAAATTGGTTTTATGGGAAAAAGCTAATGGTTCATAATAATATTTTAATAGAAACCATTAAAGAAGTTATGATGGTTTTAAAAGGATTTGAGCTGGTTTTAATTGAAACTATACTGGTTCTACTGGTATGTGATGGAATCTATTGGTGGGATGTTTAATTCAACTGGAATATTGCCCAAAACACACTAGGAAATTTTGTAATGGTTTTAATGGAAAAAGCTAATGGTTCATAATGGTATTTGATGGAATCCATTAGAATTTATGTAATGGTTTCTATTGGCTTTCTCTTTGTTTTTCTTAAACACGAAAATACATAACACGTATGGAGGTGTAAAATGAATATAGATTGTGAAGGTAAAAAATAACCTAGATTTGAGTTAATTGATGATAAAGGTTTGAGTTCATATAGAGATCTATAATAATATTGACTTTCACTGACAGACTTTGGCAAATCTGAGCTCAGTTTGTGACATTGTTGAAATCTCTTTTGAACCTCTCAGACTTTTGTGAAATTTCTGAGTCTAAGATACAAGACACAGTCGCAAAGTTTCATCTGTGTTTTTTATTTCTTATGGGTGTCTGTGCAAATTTCGCTGTCAGTGATACAAGGCTTTGAGAGTAGTGACCTGAAAGTTGCAATGCAGGTGATCACAGTGTTTTTTAGTTTGTTGCCATGGTGTTCTGGTTGAATGATAATGTGTGGTCGCATACCCAAGTTATATTCAAAGCAACATGTACTGCATTCAAAGCTGATCTCAACTAATCAACTATGTTAGCTACAGAAACATCATAAAGTCTACTCAACGTTCAATCTTTATAATAATGTTCTATAAAGAGAACCTCTATGCAATAAAATTTCCTCTGGGTAAATCTAATGCTTGGAAAAGTAGAAGCGAGCATCCCAACAAACTGCATTATTTTTAATATGAGACGTTCATTTATAATAAAAGTGACGCCTGCCTTGTAAATGATCCCACTAACACAAACAGCAGTCATGGCTGTAACATTATACTCAGCTGGCGGGGAAATTAAAAAACAAGCTTTGGGGTGTGTGTGCATGTTTTATGTACTTATGTCTACAGGACATGAGTGTTAGCACACATACACGCCCGACACCACTGTTCTCGCTCTTTAACCAAACAATCGAATGACAGCAATACCAATAAGCCCTGTTTTCCATTCGGTCTGATGTGGAGTCATGATGCGGAGTCATGATGCCACATGTGACTTTGAGCAAGCAAGGGAAAACAAAAGATTTCTAATGTTCAAGTGGAGAGGATTGTAATAAACACAATAAGCTCTTGTTGAAGCAAAAGATCAAAAATCAATAGGTCATTATGTAATGGCACTGAATGGACAAAACATTCATAATTGATAAATATTTACTGTAAAGACATATAATTATTAGAGTTAAAGCCCATATGGCTTTCTTCTAACTGGGATGCTCAAGCTTCTCTAGAATTATCATATTAGATGCACCATCATAACCCTCACGTTTTCCAAACCTGTATGACTTACTTTCTTAAATTGAATTTAAAGGGGTGATTTCCCAGGCAGGGATCATTTTAAATCAGGACTAGGCCTAAGGGATTATTTTAAATCAAGACTAGGCCTTAGTTTAAACAGGATATTTAAGTAGTTTTACCAAACACAGCTTACTAAAAACATTACTTGTGTGCATTTTGAGACAACACAAAAGCAACAATGTATTTGAAGACATGGCAGTGCAAATTGTTTTCGGTTTGGACCGCTCTAGCATTTATCTTTGTCAAGGACAAGTCTAATCCCTGTCCGGGAAATCACCCCAAAAAGTGTATCATAAACTGAGAGGTGCTGTTAAATGTAAATGGGAACAGATTCCGTTGAGCTCCAGAAAGGATATCAAAGACTATAAAAAGCCATTCATTCCTTCGCTGTATTTTTCTAAAGCAATCTTTGTGCTGTAGATCATCATTTACAATGGTGCTAATTTGTCAAATCATCTTTATTGTAACTTATGAAGTTTGATATCATCTGTCTACGTTCACTTTGTATGCCAAACAACAATAAATACACTCACCTTAAGGATATTAGGAACACCTGTTCAATTTCTCATCAATGCAATTATGGTGGTGGTGTAATGGTGTGGGGCATGTTTTCTTGGCACACTTTAGGCCCTTAGTGCCAATTGGGCATCGTTTAAATTATGTTTTATTAACAAAGTTCGGGAGGAGCATGAGCAAATAATTACGCAGCTGCACGGCATCAGGGATCACGCAGCCGCCCGGAATCAGCAATCACACAGCTGCACGGCATTAGAAATCACGCAGCTGCCTGGCATTAGCAATCACACCACCTATCCTACCAAACCAGAGCGAGCTCTATAAATAGTGAAATCGCCTTACCTCTTCCACTCAACATTTTCGCAGCATCCCACCTCCACCCCGACTCCTCACCATTAAAACTCTTTTCTACCCAAAAGGGGGGGGAAGCGCTCGGGGCACGGGCAAACACAGAGATCAGAGCCCTCTCCCCGGACAGCACGCCAAATACGCATACTAAATTCTCAGCTTAACTACGCTGCCCTCCTTTTAATTATTGCTATATTATATGCTAAGGTGAACTCGTGAAATGCCAGGGCCTACCTGAGCATTGTTTCTGACCATGTCCATCCCTTTATGACCACCATGTACCCATCCTATGATGGCTACTTCAAGCAGGATAATGCACCATGTCACAAAGCTCGAATCATTTCAAATTGGTTTCTTGAACATCACAATGAGTTCACTGTACTAAAATGGCCCCAACAGTCACCAGATCTCAACCCAATAGAGCATCTTTGGGATGTGGTGGAACGGGAGCTTTGTGCATCCCACAAATCTCCAATACCTGCAAGATGCTATCCTATCAATATGGGCCAACATTTCTAAAGAATGCTTTCAGCACCTTGTTGAATCAATGCCATGTAGAATTAAGGCAAAAGCGAAAGGGGGTCAAACACAGTATTAGTATGGTGTTCCTAATAATCCTTTAGGTGAGTGTACATATGTAATACAAGTCCATCTTTTAAACAGTCATGTATCCATTTTATTTTATTATGCTAACAAAAAACATTTCAAAGTGATTTTTTTGCTCTTGCGACATGAAGTATTCTCAACCTGGATCATCGATTCTTTACCCTAATCTATTCCACAGATAGAGGCCTAATAAAGGCATGTATGGTGGGACAAATCTAATCTAACAGTAGAATGAGTGTTTATGCACCACGTATTGTGCAAGCGCTAGATTACCTGCTTCATCAGAGCCTGTATTGAAATTAAAACATGCGGTTTCACTACGACAGGTGCATTATATATTTGCATGACTCACTTGTCATGTGCACCGTGGTTTCTGTGCAAGGTGATAGTAAAAGGACGCCAATTCATATCTCTGCCGAAGCAAACTGAGAAGAGCATCTGCATTTATAGTATATCATTAATCTCAACTGAGGTTTGAAGGGACAGTTCACCCTTAAATAATTCATAATTTACTGACCCTCAAGTTATTCCAAACCTGTCTAAAGTTTGTTGTTCTGCGGAACTCAAAGAAAGATATTTGGAAGACTATGAGTAACCAAAAAGTTCTGGAGCACTAGACTTTCTATAGAAAACTATTGTAGTCAATGGTGCCTCAGAAAGGTTTGATATTGCACAAAACATTGATAAAACGTCTTCAAAACATATTTTGTGTTCAACAAAACAAAGAAATTAATACAGGTTTTGAACAACTTGAGGGTGTGTAAATTATGACAGAATTTTATCGGAAATGCCACCGATACCACATCAAATTTCTAGCATTGGTATCGGCGAGTGCTTAAATCCATGTACCGATCCGATACCATTTTCTTAAACAGTTCCTAGTTATACCCGCTAGCTTTCTTAACGCTGCAAATGTGAAATCATTTCTTCTTCGCTCAGAATGCAAACACAGGAAGTTGTGATGTGTCGTCACAAGCAACCACTGTTAGATTGTGTTTTTTTGCAGGATGAAAGATATGGAGACGTATTAGTGTTTACTGTTCTGTAAAGTTAAAATTCCGAAGTTTTTCTGTCGTCTGTGATTTTTGGGGGGTTACCATAGTGGTGAAGCGCAAAGTTACTGAGGTTGGGGACGAACACATTTATGCCCAATTTGCATGTATGCAGGTTGACTCAGTGAGTAAATTCTCTCTGGTGCTCCCCGCTAGCACCATACCTTACATGTGGTTAAAATATGTTGATTTAAAATAAAGTGTCACACTGAAATATTCACATTTAATTGGCTTAACACAAATGAATTACATGACATTAAATAAAATTAGTTGATGAAATTAAGATTGACTTGTCTGTACAATCTACCCAGTTTAAATTCAGATAAACCAATTCAATTGTAAGGAAATGGGTGTCATAATAAAATTAAGTTAATCCATACACTTATTTTTCTCAGTGGATCGGGAAGACTAAAGGGGTATTGGAACATCACTATTTGCATATAAAACACTGTTTTGCCACACAGGTTACCAAAATCCTTTGCCATGATCTTCCATGACCAGGAAAATCCCTGTTTGCAGCCTGTACAACACAGACAGTACAGACAGTACACCTGTGACTTCCACCGGAGGGTACACAAGGAGACATTTCCCAGTAGACCTTTTCTAAAATAAGCTCTGAATCAACAACTTACGAATGTCAACAAGCCAGAATCAAGCTTTCGCTGGCTCATAAAACACCTTCAGATGCTAAATGAATCCCCCGTGAGAAATCCAAGAAGCAGACAACACGGTGCAGCTGGCAACTAATAGTTTTGACCTTATGTAATCTAAAGCACTCCAACCGTAATTCAGCTTGTCTAGCTATATTTTTTTCAGACATGCCCTTTTCTTCAGGTTTGAATGCATCAATTCAAGTGCCGTGTTACGCAGGGGAAACTCAGTCTGCACAGCGGGGGAAAAACATCACTGTACGTGTACAGTCTCTGGGACATTCAGTTCATTCAATAAAACAGGCATGCAAACTCCCTCTTTGAGATAAAGAAATAGAAAATCTTACCTGTAAGATGATGTTTTATCTATATTTAGCAGGTCACTAACTTGAATCTGTGAAATTTGTGATATTTTAATTAAAGTTTTATATCGGCTAAATATTTTTCTCATGTAAAAGTTTTTTGGTTTTTTTTCGCCCTCTCAGCAGCTTGTCCTTCACTGTCCTGTAACTGTTTACTCAGACAGGGTGACTAATCTGCTTGAACATTAACTGTCTTTTGAAGATACTTGAACCATCCTTAACCCTGCTGTATATTAACTGACCTTTGGATTGAAATGACTTTAATGTTAGCCATAACATAGAGGTCTCTTCCATTCAAGCATCACACAAAGGGTTCCAGTTTCCCGTTTATTTTACTAGCATTAGAAAGCCAGTGAAATCAGCTAATTTATTCAAAGAAATTCAAAACAGACAAGTCCTGATCTGAATAAGGGGCTTTTTGTTTCATGCCGGTTTCGTGGTATAGCACTAAAGCATAACGTCATGTACAGCAATAGGTAATACCATCAAATACACGTTTGCACACACATTTAACATGACATCATTCAGTACCGTGAACTTTACAGCATTATTTCGCTCTGTACATTTAAAACACTACGTGTGAAAAACTCAGAAATCGATATCAGTCATTTTGTGTCTATTATATTCTGCAGAGACTCGTGAACTTATGAGGATGGTCTGACTGAACCGTATTTAATACTCCTCTTTATTTCTCTCTAAAACATGGCAACCTCAACAACCGCCTCTAAACAATACAACTTATTCTTTAGTGCTTTGTAAGTCAAGACATTAAAGACTAGTTTATACGTCTCCTGGTTGGAAAAACGTTTTCTGGTATTCAGTTTCATCTTCCCACTGCATCTTTGATTAAAACTACACTTTACTATTAACGTCACACTTATGAACATGAATAGGCGGGTAAACACGGCAGGACGAGAAATTTCTGTCTTACCTTTGCGGATGAAGATGCAGAAAATTGCACATGAGTCAAGACGACAGTGGAGGTCGAACAACTGCGCACGTGTTGTTTGACACGCCTCTGTGAAGACGACACTTGACGTCACAGCGCGCGGACAGGTGCACCGGGGACAAAATGGGATGTGGTCTGACTCCACATCATTTTTTCACTTTAAAAAGGCTTTCAAGTTTCACTGTACGGTTTGAAACAATTGATAAAGTTAACATTGCGAGCAGTTAGTTTGCTGCATAAAGTGGTGCTTTTTATTTTATTAGCTTATTTAGCCTAATATGGTTTAATATGGCAATATAAGATTTAATGTTTATTCTAGAAATGTCATCAATTTTTTTTCAACAGTTATTAGTTACACTGCTGGGTTCATTCCACAATGTCACTGACACTGCAAAAGCATGGAAATAAAAACTTAACCCTAACACCGGATAAACAGGCACCAAACCTGTTTCCATTGAAAAGAAATGTGAATAAAAGTGTCTGCAAATTTAAATGTAGAAATTTGAATGCAACACATTGTAGTTTTTCGAAATTAAAATAATGTCTCAAAAATTACTTTATTAGAGCAACTCTTAACCGGACAAATTCGACTGTCTCATAGCGGCTACAACCACACTTCTGTTTTCAGGTCTGTACACGAAGCCCCGCCCATCCCCTGCCTGCATATCTGCATATCTGCATTCGGCTTAGTTAACAAATTCACGTGTATTGCGCTGCCCACGTGGAAGCTTATACAGCGACATTATTGACAACACTGGTAATTTCTTTATTGAAATATATGACCATGAAATCACAGTAAATTTGATTAATTTAACAAATGTTACTGTAAATTTCTTCAGACAGAATTTTACCAAAACACTCCCCAAAAAAATACTTGTGTTGCGAAACTCAGTCATAAACTTCCTTGAATGACAGGCTCCTGTAAAAAAGGAGGAACAGACAAACAATGTGTTACAAACTAAGCGCCAACCCATATAGAACTTAAGTAACAAAAACATAAGCACAAACACTATTGACATTAATGGCATGCACAACACAATTACATATGTATATACATAATGAAAGGTATCACATCACACAGGAGAAAAGGTGTCTGCATTAGTATGCAGGTGAGCGCACCTGTCTGGGTAGTGTGACGTAAGCAGAGGGTCCGCTGAGCTGTGATGAGAGCGTTCTGGAGACCAGGATCTCTGAGGGCTCAGAGAACGATGACGTGATGTGGATGAGTCACGCATAGTGGAAGAAAGGACAGGAGAGAGACCTGAGAGACCCAGTCTGCGAAGTTCCTGCACAGCACGTTCCCTGAGAGAGAGAGAGAGAGAGAGAGAGAGAATGGATATACTAAGAAAAACTAAGTTCTTATTGACTAAGAACATAAAACAAAGGAAAAAAACACTGAGAAATAAAAATCTTACATCTTCGTATAAACAGTTCCTTTAACAATGACCTTTTAATTTGAAGTAAGCGATGAAACCTCAAAGTTTTACCTTTCAAAACGCTCAGTGGACAGGTGTCTCTTCGTCATGTCAAGATCTGCTTCTATATGAGCTGATCGTGTCCTCAGCTGAGCCATTTCCCTGGTCTGAGAACTCCTAGAAAGAAAGGAATTAAATTGAAGAGGGACAAAAGGAAGATAGAGAAGAGGAGAGTAACATTCTATAAAGCATAAAGAGTCATGTTTTGCTTCTGAGTTTTCAGTATACATTTGTCTTAGAAGTCTATTATGTGCCTGTGCCTGTACACTCACACTTTGCTGTCAGCCATGCTAAGTTTGTCCCTGAGTATTTGTGTTTCAGCCTGTCGTTCTTGAGAGGTGAGCTGTCTCTGAAGTTCCGTTTCTCGTGCAGACACCAGCAGGCTCTCCAGACTCTGAACAGACAGACGCTCACTGGCCAGCTTTTTCTGCATCATTGCCACCTCAGATTGACATGATTCTAGCTCATCCTGCACCTACATGTATGAACACACATAACTGACATGACCATTCTGTACTGTTTGTTGTTCATAGTCACAGTCAAAATCGCACACTGATCCTTGATGTTTTCTGAAGTTTTTTGCAAATTTTATGTGCAAAATAACATTAAAATGTATGTAAAAAATTTAAACAGACCCTGACAAATAACAATTTTTGACAGTGAGATCGGCAGGGTGAGAATCCCACTAGGGTTGTATGAGAAATAAAAAATTTGGGTGCTGCAGCATACATCTACATTTCATCTTTTAGAACTTTGGCAGGTTCATTGATGTTTACATCTGCATCCAGGGCTGTACTTGGACAAAAATTTGGCACCAGATTTCGTTTAGACCAGCCCACTACACAAATGCGCACACGCACACATACTGTGTATATGTCTGAATAATTAATTAGAAAATGCGAATTATTTTTTAACAGTCTAAATAACTAAAGGTCTTAATTTATGTGCTGTTTATTATTCTGATGGGAAAAATGAATCCTTAGGTTACAGAATGTTTGCTGAACTATATGCAGTTTTCATTGTTTCTTCAAGAGCTGCATTACATATCAGGGCCTACAGAAGAAGCTTAGAAAACGATTCACTTTTCTCTGTAACTTTGTCAATTATCTCAACAGAGTCAAGAGACAAGAGGATGTTCATCTCTATTGCCATCAACTTGCTTCCAAATGAGTCTGGTTTTAATGAATCAATTTGTTGCTTTCATCCTCTGTGTCTGTTCTTACTTCTTCTGGACTCTCTCTTATACTTTCTTGTACCCAATTCTTTCCTCCATCACGTGTATTATTTTCTCCTCTGTCTTCCTTCTCTTCTTGCTCCTGTCTACTCTCATCATTTCCTCTTTCTTCTCTTCTTTCTTTTTCACATTCCTCTACTACCTCAAGCACTGTCTCCTCTCAACTCTCCTCTAAGGAGGACCCACTAGGCCTGAGCATCAACATCGAAGATGTCAGAAATACACAAGAACAAACAAAATATTATTAATACTGCACCATAGAGAAAAAAGTTAATCGCGGGTGCAGACAAAAGGCTGAAATTTATAATGGCAAAGAATTGAAGAAGTATTATATTGTTTCTTTAAATTGGACAAGTGAGCAGTAAAGAAATACGATGCATGCACCATTTGGAATAATCACAAAAACAACATTTTAGGAACTGTAAAAAGCTTGTTGTGGAACTGACTTCACTTAGGGGATCTGGAATTGTTTTTTAAGATCATAAATATATTGATAGTTGTTGTCATTATTATTTTATTATAATTTACAAATTGAACACTAATCTACAATGAAGTAAAACAGCGATTAAGATAATTGTGTGATTTTTCCTTTTTTTTAACTTACAAAAGCTTTTAAAATCTTTAGAAATCAAATAGATTGAATATGCAAATGCGGAGTTCAAAGTTAAGGTTAAGATTTAAATGATACATAGACTACATTAAAAACCTTTTTTTTTTAGAAAACTCGCATACAGTTTTACGGTGCCAAAAAGAAACGAATTGAGCTTTGTTTTTAAATAACAGTGATATTTCACAGTGGTGGCTAATTATCGCTGCAATTTTGAAACAAACAAATGGAGAGCGTGCATTTCAGTCTCACCTCACCTCAACAGTCCTATCAAGACCTATCCTGACATCTTCACTGGAGTCTTTCGCTGCTCTTCCAGCAAATAATTCATTGATTTTCATACACTTTCTGGCTTCTGCTTTAAGTGCTTGTTGTTGTTTTTTCTCTCTTACCTTCTCAGCTCCTCTACGTTTAAAGATTTTGTGCTTTAACATGTTAACTGTTATTGAAGGTCGTCGTAAGAGTAAACGCTGCAGTTACGTATCCGTCGCTCTGTAGCCACTTGCCAGTAGGTCTGTTTCTTAATTCTGATCGAACAAAGTTGGTCACGTGTCAGTCCCGCAGACAGCTAGCGGTCGCATGAGCTTCATCGGCAGTAAGTTATGCTTACCCATATAGTCACGCTTAGAAAAAAAACATGACTCATCGGCCCAGACACCTAGCGGCCCACCGGGAAGCTCCCGGTAGTCCCGATGGTCATTACATGCCTGTCTATATCTGAAACTACCCAGCCAGTGCTGGTGATCTTTAGATGACAGCTGTGAAATGTTGCCTGACAATTTGTTGAAGCAAGTTTGCGGTTGTCACATCTGCATTTGAGACATGATATGTTTGAGATTAAGCTTTATTGTGTTGCATAAAAATGAGATTACCTGGCCTTAGTCAACTGTGGGCCGATTGGCCTGAGGATAAGGTATCAGACTCCGGCGCTGGGGATTGTGTGTTCGAGCTCCAACTGTGATTATTGTAAGAAGTCAACTTTACATGAGAGCTGTACAATGCTGTGTAACAATTTGTTGAAGCGACTTTGGCTAATTTGTGGACATAACATCTATGTTTGAGACTAACAAATCTGCTGTATGCATAGGGTCTCAGCCTCTAAAGCTTTATCCAGGTCAGCGATCTAACATCGGTGGATCAGACTGCCCAGCTTGCAACAAGTCTGAGGCCCAGTGGCCTAATAGATAAGGTATCAAGCTCCAAAGCTGGGGGTTGTGGATTCGTCTCCCACTAGGGTGGCTTGTTATCAATAAACAATACATGACAGCACCAACTTTGGTTAATTTGTGGACGTAATATCTGCGTTTGAGACAACCAAATCTACTGTTTGCATAGGGTCCAAACCTGTACAGCTTTATCCAAGTCAGTGATGTAACATTGATTGATGAGACTGCCCAGCTTGCTACAAGTTTGAGACCCAGTGGCCTAATGTATAAGGTATCAGGCTAGGGATTGTGGATTCGACTCCCACCTGGGTCGCTTGTAAGTAACAAGCATTACTTAAAAGCACCAACTTTGGTTAATTTGTGGACATAATATCTGCGTTTGAGATAGCCAAATCTGCTGTTTGCATATGGTCTCAGACTGTAACACTTTATCCAGGTCAGTGATTTAACATCGATGGATGAGACTGCCCAGCTGGCAACAAGTATGAGGCCCAGTGGCCTAATGGATAAGGGATCAGCCTCCGAATCTGGAGATTGTGGGTTCGAGTTCCACCTGGGTCGGTTGTAATCTATAAACAATACATGAAATCACCAACAGCACCAGCTTTGGTTAATTTGTGGACGTAATATCTTCGCTATAGACAACCAAATCTGCTCTTAGCATAGGGTCGAAACCTGTACAGCTTTATCCAAGTCAGTGATGTTACATCGATGGATGAGACTGCCCAGCCTGCAACAAGTATAAGGCCCAGTGGCCTAATGGATAAGGTATCAGCCTCCGAAGCTGGGGATTGTGGGTTCGAGTCCCACCTGGGTCGCTTGTAAGCAAAAACGTATCCGGTTTTAGACAACCAAATCTGCTATTTGCATAGGGTCGAAACCTGTATAGCTTTATCCAAGTCAGTGATGTTACATCGATGGATCAGACTTCTCAGCTTGAAATAAGTACAAGGCCCATTGGCTTAATGGATAAGGTTTCAGCTTCCGAAGCTGAGGATTGTGGGTTCGAGTCCCTCCTGGGCCGGTTGTAATCAATTAACAATATTTGACAGCTGTCACTTTTGTTGGATTGTGGGCGTAATATACATTTGAGATAAACACATCTGCTGTTTGCATAGGGTTCAGCCTCTAAAGCTTTATCCAGATCAGCGATCTAACATTGATGGATCAGACTGCCCAGCTTCCTACAAGTGTGAGGCCCAGTGGCCTTATCCCACCTGGTTCCATTACAAATGGTGACATTCAGATCACAGCTGTGGCACGACACTTTGTTTAAGCCCCTTTTGGATGTCACGTCGGCATTTGAGACAACCTGATTTGTTTGAGAGTCATGTTGAGAGTATTTGCGTTATCTGTGGCAAATCAGATCAAACTACTCAGCCTTTATCCAGTATGAGGCCCAGTGGGCTAATGGATAAGGTATCAGCCTCCGAAGCTGGGAATTGTGGGTTTGACTCCCACCTGGGTCGGTTGTAATCAATAAACAATATAGACAGCACCAACTTTGGTTAATTTGTGGACGTAATATACATTTGAGATAACCAAATCTGCTGTTTGCATAGGGTCTTAGCCTTGTAAAGCTTTATCCAGGTCAGTGATTTAACATCGATGGATGAGACTGCCCAGCTTGCTTCAAGGGTGGGGACCAGTGACTTCATGGATAAGGTATCAGCCTCCGAAGCTGGGGATTGTGGGTTCGAGTCCCACCTGGGTCGCTTGTAAGCAACAAACATATCTGCGTTTTAGACAACCAAATCTGCTCTTTGCATAGGGTCGAAACCTGTAGAGCTTTATCCAAGTCAGTGATGTTACATCGATGGATGAGACTGCCCAGCCTGCAATAAGTATATGACCCATTGGCCTAATGGATAAGGTATCTTCCTCTAAAGCTTTATCCAGGTAGGCGATCTAACATCGATGGATCAGACTGCCCAGCTTGCAACAATTCTGAGGTCCAGTGGCCTTATCCCACCTGGTTCCATTACAAATGGTAATGGAAACCTGCTATAAGTACAAGGCCCAGTGGCCTAATGGATAAGGTATCAGCCTCCGAAGCTGGGGATTGTGGGTTCGACTCCCACCTTGGTCAGTTGTAATCATTAAACAATACATGACAGAACCAACTTTGGTTAATTTGTGGACGTAATATACATTTGATATAACCAGATCTGCCGTTTGCATAGGGTCTTAGCCTGTAAAGCTTTTCCAGGTCAGTGATTAAACATCCAAGGATGAGACTTCACAGATTGCAACAAGGGTGAGGTCCAGTGGCCTTATCCCACCTGGTTCCATTACAAATGGTGACCATCAGATCACAGCTGTGGCACGACACTTTGTTTAAGCCACTTTGTGGATGTCACGTCAGCATTTGAGAGAAATTGATTTGTTTGAGAGTCATCTGTATTTGTGTTATTGGTGTCAAATCAGATCAAACTACTCAGCCTTTACTCAGTATGAGGCCAAGTGGCCTAATGCATAAGGTATCAGCCTCCGAAGCTGCGGTTTGTGGGTTTGACTCCCACCTGGGCTGGTTGTAATCAATAAACAATACATGAAATCACCAACTTTGGTTAATTTGTGGACGTAATATCTGCATTTGAGATAACCAAATCTGCTGTTTTGTGGGTTCGAGTCCCACCTGGGTCGCTTGTAAGCAACAAACATATCTGCGTTTTAGACAACCAAATCTGCTCTTTGCATAGGGTCGAAACCTGTACACCTTTATCGAAGTCAGTGATGGTACATCGATGGATGAGACTGCCCAGCCTGCAACAAGTATAAGGCCCAGTGGGGATTGTGGGTTCAAGTCCCACCTGGGTCGTTTGTAAGCAACATACATATCCGGTTTTAGACAACCAAATCTGCTATTTGCATAGGGTCGAAAGCTGTACAGCTTTATCCAAGTCAGTGATGGTACATCGATGGATGAGACTGCCCAGCCTGCAACAAGTATAAGGCCCAGTGGGGATTGTGGGTTCAAGTCCCACTTGGGTCGTTTGTAAGCAACAAACATATCCGGTTTTAGACAACCAAATCTGCTATTTGCATAGGGTCGAAAGCTGTACAGCTTTATCCAAGTCAGTGATGGTACATCGATGGATGAGACTGCCCAGCCTGCAACAACTATAAGGCCCAGTGGCCTAATGGATAAGGTATCAGCCTCCGAAGCTGGGGATTGTGGGTTCGAGTCCCACCTGGGTCGCTTGTAAGCAACAAACATATCCGGTTTTAGACAACCAAATCTGCTATTTGCATAGGGTCGAAACCTGTACAGCTTTATCCAAGTCAGTGATGTTACATCGACGGATGACACTGCCCAGCCTTCAATAAGTACAAGGCCCAGTGGCCTAATGGATAAGGTATCAGCCTCCGAAGCTGGGGATTGTGGGTTCGAGTCCCACCTGGGTCGCTTGTAAGCAACAAACATATCCGGTTTTAGACAACCAAATCTGCTATTTGCATAGGGTCGAAACCTGTACAGCTTTATCCAAGTCAGTGATGTTACATCGACGGATGACACTGCCCAGCCTTCAATAAGTACAAGGCCGAGTGGCCTAATGGATAAGGTATCAGCCTCCGAAGCTGGGGATTGTGGGTTCGACTCCCACCTTGGTCAGTTGTAATCAATAAACAATACATGACAGCACCAACTTTGGTTAATTTGTGGACGTAATATACATTTGATATAACCAAATCTGCCGTTTGCATAGGGTCTTTATCCAGGTCAGTTATTTAACATCGATGGATGACACTGCCCAGCTTGATACAAGTGTGAGGCCCAGTGGCCTAATGGATAAGGGACCAGCCTCCGAAGCTAGGGATAGTGGGTTCGCCTCCCACCTCGGTCGGTTGTAAACAATACATGACACCACTAACTTTGTTGGAATTGTGAACGGAAGGTCTGTGTTCGATATAACAAAATCTTCTGTTTGCATAGGGTCTCAGCCTGTAAAGCTTTTCCAGGTCAGTGATTTAACATCCAACGATGAGACTGCACAGCTTGCAAAAAGAATGAGGCCCAGTGGCCTAATGGATAAGGTATCAGCCTCCGAAGCTGGGGATTGTGGGTTCGAGTCCCACCTGGGTCGCTTGTAAGCAACAAACATATCTGCGTTTTAGACAACCAAATCAGCTCTTTGCATAGGGTCGAAACCTGTACAGCTTTATCCAAGTCAGTGATGTTAAATCCAACCTGTACAGCTTTATCCAAGTCAGTGATGTTACATCGATGGATCAGACTGCTCAGCCTGCAATAAGGCCCATTGGCCTAATGGATAAGGTATCAGCATCCGAAGCTGAGGATTCTGGGTTCGCGTCCCTCCTGTGTTGGTTGTAATAAATTAACAATATATGACTGCAGTAACTTTGGTTGGATTGTGGGCCTAATATACATTTGAGATAAACACATCTTCTGTTTGCTTAGGGTTCAGCCTCTAAAGCTTTATCCAGATCAGCGATCTAACATCGATGGATCAGACTGCCCAGCTTGCTACAAGTGTGAGGCCCAGTGGCCTTATCCCACCTGGTTCCATTACAAATGGTGACATTCAGATCACAGCTGTGGCACGACACTTTGTTTGAGCCCCTTTTGGATGTCACGTCGGCATTTGAGACAACCTGATTTGTTTGAGAGACATGTTGAGAGTATTTGCGTTATTGGTGTCAAATCAGATCAAACTACTCAGCCTTTATCCAGTATGAGGCCCAGTTGCCTAATGGATAAGGTATCAGCCTCCGAAGCTTGGGATTGTGGGTTCGACTCCCTCCTGGTTCGGTTGTAATCAATTAACAATAAATGACACCACTAACTTTGTTTGAATTGTGAACGTAAGGTCTGTGTTCGATATAACAAAATCTTCTGTTTGCATAGGGTTTCAGCCTGTGAAGCTTTTCCAGGTCAGTGATTTAACATCCAACGATGAGACTGCACAGCTTGCAAAAAGCATGAGGCCCAGTGGCCTAATGGATAAGGTATCAGCCTCCGAAGCTGGGGATTGTGGGTTCGAGTCCCACCTGGGTCGCTTGTAAGCAAAAACATATCTGTGTTTTAGACAACCGAATCTGCTCTTTGCATATGGTCGAAACTTGGACAGGTTTATCCAAGTCAGTGATATTACATCGATGGATGAGACTGCCCAGCCTGCAATAAGTATATGACCCATTGGCCTAATGGATAAGGTATCTTCCTCTAAAGCTTTATCCAGGTAGGCGATCTAACATCGATGGATCAGACTGCCCAGCTTGCAACAATTCTGAGGTCCAGTGGCCTAATGGATAAGGTATCAGCCTCCGAAGCTGAGGATTGTGGGTTCGAGTCCCTCCTTAGTCATTTGTAGTCATTTAACAATATATGACAGCACTAACTTTGGTTGGATTGCGGGCGTAATATACATTTGAGATAACCACATATGCTTTTTGCATAGGGTCTCAGCCTCTTAAGCTTTATCCAGGTCAGCGATCTAACATCGATGGATCAGACTGCCCAGCTTGCAACAATTCTGAGGTCCAATTCTGAGGCCACTTTGTGGATGTCACGTCGGCATTTGAGATAACCAAATCTGCTGTTTGCATAGGGTCCAAACCTGTAAAGCTTTATCCAGGTCAGTGATTTAACATCGATGGATGAGACTGCCCAGTGACTTAATGGATAAGGTATCAGCCTCCGAAGCTGATTGTGGGTTCGAGTCCCACCTGGGTCGCTTGTAAGCAACAAACATTACTTAACAGCACCAACTTTGGTTAATTTGTGGACGTAATATCTGCATTTTAGACAACCAAATCTGCTCTTTGCATAGGGTTGAAACCTGTACAGCTTTATCCAAGTCAGTGATGCTACATCGATGGATGAGACTGCCCAGCTTGCAATAATTATGAGGCCCAGTGGCCTAATGGATAAGGTATCAGCCTCCGAAGCTGGGGATTGTGGCTTCGAGTCCCACCAGGGTCGCTTGTAAGCAACAAACATTACTTAACAGCACCAGCTTTGGTTAATTTGTGGACGTAATATCTGCGTTTTAGACAACCAAATCTGCTCTTTGCATAGGGTCGCAACCTGTAAAGCTTTATCCAAGTCAGTGATGTAACATCCGTGGATGAGACTGCACAGCTTGCAACAAGTCTGAGGCCCAGTGTCCTTATCCCACCTGGTTTGATTACAAATGGTGACCTTCAAATGACAGCTGTGAAATGCTGCACGACAATTTGTTGAAGCAACTTTGGCTAATTTGTGAACGTAACATCTGGGTTTGAGACTACCAAATCTGTTGTATGCATAGGGTCTCAGCCTCTAAAGCTTTATCCAGGTCACCGATCTAACATCGATCAATGAGACTGCCCAGCTTGCAACAAGTCTGAAGCCCAGTGGCCTAATAGATTAGTTATCAGCCCTCCAAAACAGGGGTTTACGGGTTTGAGTCCCACCTGGGTCGGTTGTTCTTTATAAACATTACAAGTCTGTACCAACTTTGGTTAATTTGTGGACGTAATATCTGCGTTTGAGAAAACCAAATTTGATGTTTGTATAGGGTCTCGGCATGTAAAGCTTTGGCCAGGTCATTGATGTTACATCCATGGATGAAGCTGTCCAGCATGAAACAAGTGTGGAGCCAAGTTGATAAGGTGCCAGCCTCCAAATCTGCGAATTTTGGGTTCGAGTCCGACCTGGGTTGTTTGTAATAAGTAAACATTACAAGACAGCACCATCTAACATTTAGTAACATTTTCGTTTGAGACAACCAAATCTGCTGTTTACATAGGGTATAAGCCTCAAAAGCTTTGGCCAGGTCAGTAATGTAACATCCATGGATCACACCGCCAAGCTTGAAACAATCATTAGGCCCAGTGGTCTAATGGTTAAGCTATAAGCTTTGAAGCTGGGGTCTGTGGGTTCAAGTCCCACCTCGGTCATTTGTGAAAGTTGTCAGCTTCAAGGAGAGAGGATTGGATGTCTGGATTATTGTGACTTGGGTTGCTGGAGAAAAGGTTTACCTTACACACACACATTCTCACATGAAAAGCCATCATGAGCACTCACAGCCTCTTTGCTGGCATCCAGTTTGATGCAGAGCTCTCGTGTTTTTTCCAGGTCTGCCTGCACCTGTGCACACTCAGCCTGTGCCTGATGCAGATCTTCCTCCATGAGAATCACCTTCCGATTTAGCTGAGACTGCTGACTGTTGCAGCTTCGCTCAGCACTCAGTGCCTGCACATAGCAAGAAACAACAATTTAGATGAATAAAGATGGGTGAACATCGCATGATTTGAAGCTCATCACTCTGTGCACATTAAAATACTAAATGTTGGAATACAGCATGACTGTTGCTTAGTTTTCGGCTCACATTTTGCAGTTCAGAGAGGTACAAAATATTTACCATAGGTCTGTACCAGTCTGCAAATATATGGTCAATAGATTTTCAGGGATTTCAATGAAACTCACATAGTGTACGATGAGCACAGATTCAGATATTTCAAGGTTAGGATTATGATTCCATGTTGTTGGAGGATATCCAAATGTATACAGTACCATGGTCTGTTATAATAATCGATTCTGATTGATTGGAAGGTGTGCATTAAAACAGTTTAATGTACAGGTAGTCCCAGTCAATTTCATCAATGTCGGACGAAAATAACTCATTTTCACCTGTCTAATCAAAAATTACACTGTCAACATCAATAACAGCTTTGATTTGGCAAATGACCATGGGCGGGATAATCCATGGCTAGCCGGGGATTATCCCTTACCTATTTTTAAAAGATTTTAGAACGCATGTCTATCCACCCACTGAAGACCACCTGGATAGCTTTGTCTTTCACAAACATTTATCATTCTTCAAGGTTGGCTACGATTGTTGGGGGCTTGGTCATGTCTATAGAACAAAAATGGACAACAAGGGCAACACGTCTTGTAGGGTGTTGTTACATTAAGCTAAGAATCTTTTAGAGATCAACATCACAGATTCATAGTAGGCACAATGCCGCGAACTAAACTGACCTCTTGCAGGCTTCTCTCAAGGCTATCTGCCCTTTCTTTAAGTCGAATCATCTCCGAATTAGAGTCACTAAGCTCAAGGCGAAGTTCGGTGATGGTGGTTTCTGCTTGTCTGGTCTGCCTCTCCCATTTTTCTGCCTGAAGAGATGCTTTCCTTTCAGACTCCTCCACATTGCGGCACTCCTGCTCCTGTACAATGAACGCAACCATTATTAAAATGACCTATTTTTGAAACAATATAACACCTGGTTAGTTGGTATACCTAACATCTCTTTAATATCTGTTTTAGATAATTTCACCTTAGCAGACAGCAGATCTTCAGTGCATGAGATGTCAGCAATGTGATCTTGTACTTTTCTATGAAAGTCTTCTATTTCATGATTAGCTTCATCTAGCTTGAGCTGCAAGGACTGCAAAGTCAGAGAAGGATATTGCGATGCTATACTGAAGTTATTGTGAATTACTTAGGCCATGATATTTGTAAAGTGAAATTGTGACAGCCCTAAGCACTTAAATCGGTTTCTTACCTGGTTGTCCAGATGCGCTTGGTCAAGGTCGGCCCTGAGCAGACAGTTCTCCTGCAACATGGCATCTTTCATTTTCGTCAAAGTTACCACCCCCTTTTCAGAGTCTGACAACTCCCTCCTCAGAACATCCAGGTCTCTCTCTCTATCAACCACAGTCTCTTTAAGAACTCTGTAGACAGCAGCTTATATCAGTTAAACAGCATGGTTAACTCAAGCCTCATTGCTAAACAGGATACTTCAGGGAACTCTATAACGCATTAGATTACGGCCCGCAATGTACAGCATAATTAAACAGTGCATTTACAGCGTAACTAATTATAACAATGATGTACCTCTACAGTGCATATTTGTAGGTAAAGGGGAACAATATGGAAAGTTTTTATATTTTAATAGTATCATCTGCAAAATGTAATTGTTCACTTCTTGTTAATCTGCAAAATCTAGAGTAATAAAGAACTTACACTAGAGTTTTTTCAAGATCCTCAACTTTAAGCCTAAAACTCCTGATGGTTTTCTCCTGAAAATAAATTACAATGTCCACAAACGTGCACTTGATTCAATGGAAAGTAAGCCCCCACAATGAAATATGTCTTAAAGTTTTATTCAGTGAATGTTGCTCATGCAAAGTGATTCTCAAGTTAAGCAACACCTTCTCATCCAATTGGTCATTTGCTATGCTGAGCAGCTCACTCTTCTTCTCCAGTTGTAGCATCAGCGTTCTTCTGTGCTGGTCCAGCTCTGAGCTGGTGTGCTGCATCATGCTGACCTCCTCTCGTGACGCCATCATCTGCCTCAACAGAGACTCTGATGAGACATGCAGAGGCACACCAGCTCTAAGTGACACATTCTTTATAAACTTTATTGAACTCAATTGTAATTTTAGCATACTAAAACATATCTGACCAGTGACTACTTCTGTATGACTACAGAATTGCAAATTCAAAATGCATTTTTACCGTTCTTCTCATCTAGCTGTTTATTTCTATCCTGAAGGTTCTGCAGCTCTCCAATCCTGGAGGTCATTCTCCGCTGAGTCTCACTCAGAGAACTTTCCATCTGACTGTTGAACAGTCTGGTTAACACATACGAAAGAATGATCAACAGACTCGTGACAACAAGTTCAATTTTTTCAACACACTTCATCACAGTCTTGCATAAACATTTTATCAAAAGACCTGTATATTTACATTTAAACATTTAAAGTTATAATTTCGTTCTTGCTGTAGACACTGTGTTAAGATGAGTCCCTTTATTGTTAATTATTGTTGTTTAAAATTAATGTTCCTAAATGCCTAAATTAAATCTTGGCATTGCAAGATTCATTATTCCCGGTTACAATGACACCTTTTTGAAGATGCACGGTTGATATTGATTCCTTGTGTACCTGAGGCTGCTGCACTCATTCCTAATGCGGCCAAGCTCTTCCTCACTGCTGTTGAGTTTTTGGCCTAATGTTTGTACTTCCTCCTCTAGGCCAATCATGGTCTTCCTCATCTGAGCCTGTCTGCTTTTTTGCTCCCCGCGCTCCTGTTCCAGCTATGACACATACAATGGTTATGGTTAATATGGTTCTATTATTATGGCTATGTTTGCAATAATGCAGGACAGTATATTATTGCATGGTTCAACAGCACTGCATAATAATCTAATAAAGTAATGTACATTAAAATACCAAGTATAGTAAAGGGCAGTGTAGCATCATATGGTATGCATTGCATGGTTTGTGTATTGTGACATAGTACTGTTATAATGAAGGGGGAGATTGTAGTTTATAATACAAAATAGTGTGTTGGAATAGAATACATTACAGCACAGTACAATAAAGTTAAGCATGTTATGGTGTTGTCTAGTGTTCATATAGTGCATTATAGCATATAAAAATAAAGCTATTGAGGATAGATGCTCTTACTGTGAGTACAGCAGCCTGCAGGTCTTCCACCCTCTGCTCCAGGTGAGCTCTCTCACTGATGGCTGTCTCCTGAGAGATCTGAGGCGACGTGCAGTTCAAAGGAAACACATACACTCAGACGCCTAAAAAAGCACAACTCTCCCTCCTGGTATTATCCCTTTGATCCCTTGTGGGATGACTCAATTTATACTGCACTCTGGTGAGAACCTCAAGTGCGTAAGTGATTTTCCTTCAGTCTCGCTTAAATAACATCTTCATCAGAAGCAAACGCACACACAGACGTCACACGTGCAAGCAATGTCTTATACAATAACAATCAACATAGGATGGTGAGGTTACCTGCATCCAGTCTCTCTCTCTCTCTCACTCTATTTCCTATATTTAGTCCCTTTCTCAGGTTTTCTCTCTGTGTCCTACCTTTAATCTCTCTCTCAGGCTGTCCCTCTCTGTGGTCATGTGATGGAGGTCTGCAGCAGCCTCATCCCTCTCTGCCTCCAGTCGTTTGAGGATGCTCTGAACTCTCACGCTACTCTTGGGTCCTCGTGTGGTCCTTGACTTCATCACCTCTCGCCGTAGAGCTGCTATCTCCTCCTGAGCCTGCAAGGAGAGTTGGGGGACAAATAACACCACATTGTTTATTCAATGATTACTCCAAATAGGGTTTGAAACTACATCCTCATGGACGTTTCATAGATCTTTAATCGCAAGTAGAAATAAAACTTCCAAAACAAGATGAACAGTGCTATCATGAATCAATTTTACCTGTTGGTAGTGCATTCTGGTCTTGTCTCGCTCAGCTGTAAGCACTTTAATGTTAGCCTGGACCTCTGACATGTGGCGCTCGTACTTATCTAACATGTTTTGGAACTCATCTCTTTCTCGTAATACCCTCATCAGCTCTGAATCATAGGTGCCACCCTTAAAGCGAGAGAGAGGTTATGCAACAGAACTACACACTTAACATTTTCTGATAAATGTAAATGACAACAGCATTACTATCAAGAAATAAATAAATTTGGCTACTACACATTGATTAATGTGATTTTAGTACTTTAACAGGAGACTGTCTGGTGGGACTCCGTTGTGTGGAAGTGCCTTTGACAGGGCTGGTTGAGCGACGAGCTCTCAGCATCCTTCTGAGTTTCTCAGCCTCCTTCTTGAAGTTATCTTTTTCCTCCTGAAGAGTGCAGACTTAGGGCTCCGGGGAGTTGTAGCTATTGCACAAGTTTTTGAGTTCCCCCGGCTCTTTCTGCTGCTCCAATGCGTTGACTGTTGTGGTTCTGGTCTGCCCTAAAGTTCAGCTGGATGTCTACCAACTCATTGCTTTCCTTATTGAGGCACAGGCGGCACAGTGATATTCTGGAAAAGAACATTGATGAATGGATATGAATTGTTTTAGTCTTTCACCTTATTGGCAAGGCTCACTGAAGGGTCGTTTTGATACAGAAAAGCTTTTGATTCAGTGCCACCCTCTCTTGGTTAACATTAGTCACTACAATCCACAATAATGAAAATGATTATCACATACGTTTTTTAAATTTACCGGGCATCTGTTTCCCGATGTCTCACATTGAGTCGACTAACCTTTAAACCTTGATTTTTATTACACACTTCATCAGTGATATTATTTGTGATGCTATTTTATCGTTTCCCGTTTATTCATTAAATGCCTTGTAGTTTCTAAATAAACAAACATAAAATGTGTCAAATATATTCAAATATATTCAAAGCTACAAATTCAAATAAAGCATCACTAGATTGCTGTTTTTATTTACATTTACATTTATTAAAAAAGCAGACGCTTTTATCCAAAGGGACATACAAAGAGTTTATTAGATTGATTTACTAAAGCATGACAATTACAGTAAATTTCAGCAAGTTAAACAAGTATTTTGTTAGTTTATATTTACAGACTCTAGAAAACGCAGAGGTTGCCATGGCAACTGGACACCACGGCTGAGCCCGTCGTTGAAAAATGCGAGAAAAAGTATTGAAAACTGTCTAGTAGTACATAGGATTGTAATCGTTCAAACATGTTATGATAGTAATGATAGCACCAACTGCCATTATTTTACAAAACAGACAACGAAATGTACACACGCATTCGAAAAAGCAAATGCACATCAAATAATTAACAGCCCAAATGTTATCCTTTACATTTAATAACGTTACATACGTCTGCACGACAAAAAACGGCAAAAAATCTGATTGCAACTTGCATGAAATATTTGTTGTCCATGTACACATGTACAAGTTAGTAGGCATTACCTCACGTTGTAGCTCTGGAAAATGAAAACAAGCGTAAATTCAATCTCAACGCTTTAAAGTTCTTTAACATGAAGGATAGTTAAAGCGGACGCACTGGCCAATCACAAACCCGCTTTAAACTACGACTCATGACAAGTGTGAGACAATCACCAATCACAACAGTTATTCTTCCATCGTTTGCGTCCGTTGCCATGACTACAAGCAGGGGGCATGCTGAGTAGTTTTACATTTGGTTGATCTGTTCGCTTCCATTCATTAGATGAAGTAACGAGAAGATAAAAGCAAAAATCCTGAAAATAACCCAACTTGGTTTCATTTCATATGTTTGCTTCATATTCATAATTAACATAATTTACACTAAAGTAATAAGAAATTATGTTGAACCCACAAACCTTTTGATCTGAAATCGTATGACGAGTCGAATGGTTTTGTTGACAAAGATGTAATTGTCAAAGCAATAATTTAAATACTGTAAAACTCCGGTTGATTGGCAGTCACGACGGCAGGCGGCGCTAAAGCGCAGGCGTGCACAGTTGACCTTTAACGAAGAACCCGCGCCTCCTCATGAACGCGCACAGTGAGCTGCACCAAATCCGCTAGATTAGATGCGCCGCGCACGGTATGCGCACGGTTTTGTCAAACAAAAACTATTGTTTGCCTTCATGCATTTGTAGCGTTATCTGTTTTTACTTTATTCAAGGACTGGAGGACATGTGATCAGAATCTGTGCTCGTAACAGATATATCAATTTTCATTCGCGCTCTGTTAGAAGTCATTTTAAGAGGAATATAAAGAAACTGGATGTTTTCACGGATCAGGTCCATGAGACTCCGAGGAACAACAACAACCTAATGATTCCGAAAAAGCCAGACGACGGGGTTAGGCAACCAAAGTTACAGCCCTGCTAAAGATCGCCTTCGCACTTATTATTATGACTTGACTTTTATTGTTCATATATGATCCCTAGGACGTCAGATCTTTGACTCAAGTACTAACGTTGCTGAAATCACGAATGTACGATTTATGGGCATACTGGAAATACGACTAGTGTAACATATCCAGATATTTTGTTTTAACATGCAATGACTTGCATTGCATATGGTCAATTGTTTTAGCTGACAAGAGACTTAATAGTATTAATTGTAATGGGAATGCAATAACGATTGCTGTTCAAACACCATAGCTATTAAGGAAATTATCCTTTGTCAAACGCGCAGAAAGAAAAGACTTATGGCTATGTCTTTCTTTAATTTTCGAAAAATCTTTAAACTGGGCTTAGAGAAGAAGAAAAAACAGTACGATCACGTACACCGAGACACGAACCCGGAGGAAATATGGGAGCTCGTGGGGGAGCTAGGGGATGGAGCATTTGGGAAGGTGTACAAGGTAAAAAGAGAGTCTCGAAATTACTACATCTCTGATTAAAATGCTTATGTAATTGAAAAGTTATTGGCAGATCCAAGCGGTTATATTAAATTCATTTAACAATCTAGTCCAAATTAAGATGTACGAAGTTACAGGAGTCTTAATGGGTTTTGACGTCACCAGTCTGATAATATCATCAAGCCCAAACCACTGGTTATCATTCATATGAAATTTTTTCGAAATGGATTGTACTAAAGTAGTTTTATATTCAACGTACATTAGCACTACTAACTGAAAATAAAGTAGTCTATACAGTTGTAATGGGCCTGTTATATTAATAAAATATTCATATTCATCGTATGTGTCCTATGGTCCCTTATAAAAGGACATCATTATTCTCAGCTAGAGAGACAGATGAGATAAGACAGTTTGATTCAGTTTAATTCGCACCTTTTTTCAATTAAATTGAGAGATTGTGTTTTGCCATATTATCATGCTGCCTGCTTTCTTTCTATGACACATTAAAAACAACCAAATTACTCACTGTGACAAAATACTGTTAAAGGATTTTATGTTTTATTATTTCATACTTTCCTGTAATAAACCAAACAGACTTTGACCTGGTTAATTTTTCACTAGTGCACTACGTTTAATAACATAATATGCCACCCACATATAGTACATAAAAACAATACTGAGTGAATAGTTCTGTGTGACTTGTAGACTTCAATGAATGACACTAAAGGGGTCTCTGCTTAATATATAATTAAAACTAAATGAATTAAGCCATAAACATATCGTCCAATAAATCTCTCCCGGTGTGTATAAATAATTAAAGCAGATATATTACAATTTAACTTTGTACAAATAAAGGATAGATGTGAACATTACATGTTTGAGAATGTGTATTTAGTTTGACAAATAAATAAAGCTCCAGATAACACTGTGTTAGGGTCAAAGGTTTTCATTCTTATCACTAGCGTAATGTTTACCAATGTGTCTGCCAAAAATATAACTTTTGTATAAAGCTTGGGTTCACATACCATGAACGCATATTAATGTACTCCGATATATTAGAGTGCTTTATATAATATAAATTATATAAATTTCCTTGTTTTTAGGCTCAGAACAAGCAGACGGGCATTTTTGCGGCTGCCAAGGTGATCGACACCAAAACTGAAGACGAACTGGAGGATTACATGGTGGAGATTGACATCCTGGCATCATGCGATCATTACAATATTGTAAAACTACTTGATGCTTTTTATTTCGAGAGCAAACTTTGGGTGAGTGTGCATTTGCTTTGTTTTTATTGGTGCACTATGGATCTTTGTCAGACTATTTGAGCCATTGAATCTTGTTAATTTGTCTCCTTATGAATTGCATGTCGACTATATAATACTATCGGCAAAATGACAATGGAAAAGCATCAAAAGGTCCAGCTCTGTTTGACTTTTTAACTCTGAGCCCTTCCTTCCTGTGCAGGGGAAGTTTTAAACAAGGTGGAAGGGGGTTGAATATGGTTGTCGTCTAGCTTGCTTTATTTGCATTTGAAACTTGTTTGTTAGACGAAAATTTACATTTAGTTCTACTGTGAGGTTCAAACACAGGAAATTCTGAGATAGGACAAAAAGAGACTTTGATGTTCAGACATTAAATTAAATCAGAAAGCCTAGCTGAAGGCTTCTCTCATGAGGCTTAGATGATATGTTTTCTCACGGTGAGCTCAGTAACGAATACCTGAGGTAACGTAATACTGCCTGTTTTTCTCTTGTACCTCATTGTTTACTGAACAGTGCGTGCTTGTGGAGGTGTAGAGATTTGTTTCTGACCGGTACACCAGGAAATGGACTAATATTGCCATTGCCCATTTCCCTATGGAGACGGGGGAAGGGTTTTATTTGGATGTGTTTGAAGGAATGTAATAAGTGGATTATGATCATGAGACATTTATTGCTAGAACAGGTCAGGATAAACAGGTTCTTATAATGCCATTCAGTAATTCATATGAGATAGGTTCCTATCCAATTAATTCAAATAACTTAATAATTATTAATAAAATTACACTTATAATGAATCTTTTGAATTTGTCCGTTTTTCTTTCCCTGCATTTTCCAGTTTACATATATAGCATTTAGGACTGTTCCACGATAAATTGTGATTAATCGCATCCAAAATAAAAGTTTGAGTATATAATTTAAGTCACATATAAACATTTATTAATTTACTCACACATATACACTCACCTAAAGGATTATTAGGAACACCATACTAATACTGTGTTTGACCCTCTTTCGCCTTCAGAACTGCCTTAATTCTACGTGGCATTGATTCAACAAGGTGCTGAAAGCATTCTTTAGAAATCTTGGCCCATATTGATAGGATAGCATCTTGCAGTTGATGGAGATTTGTGGGATGCACGAAGCTCCCGTTCCACCACATCCCAAAGATTCTCTATTGGGTTGAGATCTGTTGACTGTGGGGGCCATTTTAGTACAGTGAACTCATTGTCATGTTCAAGAAACCAATTTGAAATGATTCGAGCTTTGTGACATGGTGCATTATCCTGCTGGAAGTAGCCATCATAGGAGGGGTACATGGTGGTCATAAAGGGACGGACATAATCAGAAACAATGGTCAGGTAGGCCCTGGCATTTAAACAATTCCCAATTGGCACTAAGGGAGCTAAAGTGTGCCAAGAAAACATCCCCCACACCATTACACCACCACCATAATTGCATTAATGAGAAATTGAACAGGTGTTCCTAATAATACTATAGGTGAGTGTATATATATGTTTATAAATTCAATATTAATATGCACAGTGCACAGGCATATATAATTATAAACAGTAACTTTAATTCTGGATGCGATTAATCATGATTAATCGTGGAACCACCATAGAAGCATTCTTGAAGTCAGATTCTTAACCCATAAACTGAAGTAAGCTTGATGATGTCATCTGAGAAGACGGGTTATTTTAGATGTGGAGCGAATGTTAACTTTCTTAATAATAACTAGTGGTGGGCCGTTAACGCAGTGAGACTCTTATCGCGCGATAAAAAAAATGTCGCCGTTAATCTATTCTCAAAGTCAGGTTGGGAGCTGGGTCTATACTACGCAAGCTATGATGACTTTCGCTTTGATATTTTAGCGCGGATGTATACCTAGATTAATTGCACTGTAGGGGAAGAGAACGAGATTTTTCAACTCGCGTGATTCGCGTCATTCGCGTGATTTGCGCCGCCTCATCATCTCATAATCAGGGCTTCATTCGCGCGATTCGCGAAGCAAGTAGGTCCATTGCCGCTTTGCATTCACTTAACATGTAAATCACTCACGCTTGACGCGCCATTCGCGTTTGGTCCGAAAACAACATAACGTTACTGTGAAATGACAACATCAAACGTGACGTACTAACATGGATGCAGCTATGAAGCCGCCGGGTTTGCTTCAGGGAAAATTTATTTTTAAGACGCTTCCAACTGGAAACCTCGACAAGACTAAGGTTGTTTGCACCTTGTTCAATGTGGAATTGGTTTACTGTACGGAATTGGTTTACATACAGTTAGTTTAAAAAAAAAACTTTCTCTCAACAGGTAGTGGTCTAGCTTTAGTTGAAACCAGTAACTTTGTATTGGCACCTAATGTATTATGGCTCCTGTATGACATATCGCTTGTTGCTCCCTAACTCTCTGTAAGTCGCTTTGGATAAAAGCGTCTGCTAAATGACTAAATGTAAATGTACTGTAGGAGCTCTTCCAGTCTCAAGTACCACCTAAACGCAAAGCATCCCTCGCTAATGCGGAAGTAAACCCAAGTACATCTTATTGAACATAATTTAATTTTCATCACAAATTATCATAGTAGAACAGCATTCTCAAGCAGTTTGTGATGCATTTTGGAAACAGGAGATGAGCCCCTGGTCTAATGCGCCACCTGGCTTGAGAAACCCGTTCTCAAAGACTTACTTTTAGTCATTATTTGGGTAACACACATATTATGAATGCCTTCGGCAGAATTCAAATGAGCCATTTTAATCTAGATTAATCTAGATTAATTCCAAGATTAATCTAGATTAATCTAGATTAAAAAAATTAATCTATGCCCACCACTAATAATAACATAACACGATAAATCGTGCACATTGAGAATTGTGGGAGACAGTCGCTTTGTCACCCATTCTAATCTTGTCAGTAGCCATGATATTAGTTTCAGATTTGCTTAAAAGGACTTGGTGGTATAATCCCACTATTTCAGTACAGTTGAATTCCCCAATAGGACATGAATCGAGGAAAGGAGGTCTGAGGTTCCACTGGTTCTTCGGGTAGGCATCCTCTGTGTTTGGGGGATAAATGATTATAGAAATACATAGCGTGCTTTACTTTCCTTGCCATTATCAGAGAGACGTCTCATGAGTTTTGTTTTGATACAAGCCTTTTAGTGAGGTGCTGCTGATAATGCCCATTGTATGGTTCCCATCAATGCGACTCATCGTCAGTTGTGCACCTCAGCTTCATCGGGTGTTTGGGCCCTTTATCACAAGACACACTCAGCCAAGGGAGGCCCACCGCAGGTTGATCAGACCTGGGTGTGAGTCGCATTGTTACAGGGTCATCTGGCAGAAGCAGTGGGCAGCTATCCCTGCAGCTCCACAGTCGTTACCCGCCGGCCCTGAGAAGATATCGTATTAATTCTACATGTATAATAATATGGTAATTAATAAAACATCCATTCAAAATTTTACCGTAAATGCCCAATGGTTGCATACTCTGTTTCTGCCTTCCTGCACTAGGATTTTAGGTGATTCATTGACGAAAAAACATAAAAGAAACTAAATGAAAGATGTATTTGATTAAAAATGTTGCCAATGCGTCGATTAAATTGATACGATGCATTGATTCCACACATAGAATGTCTATATGAGGTACCTTTATCTTGACACTCTCCAGATCCTCATTCCTCAAGTAATGCCGTCTTAATGAATTTTTTATTAGTTTGGGACATATATCTGTGTGGGACAGAGAGTGTTTAATTTTAAAAAGTTTACTGTTTATAAACTTTCATTTTAAACATTTTGGTTGCTTTCTGGTAATTTTTAAGAAATGCAACTGCTTGTGTTAACTAGACAATTAATCTCAAAATATCGATCAATTAATCGAATCATAATCGCATCACAGAAATTCTTGAGGTACCGACAAATACCGTATTGGAGGCGTAGAAAATCCATATTGAATCATATCGTGATGAACTGTTACTCCCCTTCTTATTATTAGTTCATATTATTGTAAAATTCAATAGATTTTGCGATAATATCACCACGAATGATCATGATTATTATCATTTTAAAATCTGATTTTGTAACAGCCCTATAGGCAGAATCAATTTTGTGTTCATTATAAGTGTAAAGTATTTATTTAGATATGTATACTCCGAGATTTTACAGTAGGAGAGTAAGTCTCCTCTTGTGTTAATGGCCATTGTATTTCTCTCTGTGGGTTACAGTGTTGTCACAGTCCCCAGTCTAAACCAACATCTCGCCCACACTGGAACAACCTAACAACTCGTGGCATGAATGGCATCGACTGTTCTGAACACTGCATCTGAATTTTCAGTTTGGACTTTTATGCTATTTGAATGGTACCCTAGATTTGTGCCTTTTAAAGTGAAGCCAGATTGTTTGTCGTTTCATGGGTTGTTTAGCTGACACTTCCATCCAAACTGGTTTATAGTACACTTCCTGAAAGGTCCGGTACGGGCATGATGTCGAGTGTTTGTTCGGGGTCAGATTTTTGGGGGTTTGAACTTGAAACCCTTCAGTTACCAGCTCAGATCCTATGATAATTACAAGAATTCGACAACTGCAATTTCTTTATGATGTTACAGCATCAGTACATTGTTTTTCTTGTTACGTTTTGCTTGTTCACTATTGAAGCTTCTTATGTAAGCACCTCTAGCAGAGCCTGCCCATCCTATCCCGATGACCAGCCTCAGCTCTGGCACTCCACTGTCCAACTGGGCTTCACGGAAACTCTTAAGCCTATTACGACAGAACGGACGTGATTCTGGCATTGTGCTAATGTGTGAAAACCCTTCATCCCTCCTCTTGTGCTCATGCAGGACTTGGCTACTCGATCCTCTTATGTCATTCTCCATTTTGAGATATGAAAGCAAGGCTTAGCAGCTTCTTTGACCAATCACAGCTCTAAAGTGTAACTACAAGAAGAGGTCAGAGCTCTGCAATGCACGGTGAATGGCCAAAAAACACAGGCATACCATGCAGCTTTTTTAAATCATTACAACTCTGCATTGCACCTTGAAAACAGAACTGCAGTGTAACTCAACGGACCATCAGAGATCTAAAATAAAGCTTTAACTGACCCATCATAGTCCTGCAACGCACCTTTCGCTGACCAGTCATTGGCCAGCAACCCTATGTTTTGATCAGATGGGCCCAATTTGTGGCCTTCTGAAAGACCTTTCTATGACGTATGCTTTTATTATGATCACATATGCTTATATTATGCAAATAATAATGAACAAGTATGTTGAATACCCAGTTTTTTTATGAATTAATAAAGCTAGTCTGGCATGTCGAGTGGTGAAATGTAAGGACAAAAGGATAGCTAAAACTTCTGTCAATCTCTTAATGCTGCCATTGTTCTGAGCTGGATTTGGGAAATAATTTTCCAGTTACCAAAAGTCTTGCACAGTGGGACATGGTGGCTGTTGTAACACCTCTGTGCAGCGCCATATGAAGTCAAACACATGTGATGTTTTGTTAACCTGTGCATGTGATGAATGTGTCTGTCTGCAGATCTTGATCGAGTTTTGCGGCGGTGGAGCTGTAGATGCGGTCATGCTCGGTGAGTGCACACAAACATTTGATATCCCATACTGGAGATTCTGGTAAAAGTCACTTGCAAAGGGATAGACAATTTTTTCAAAGAGGGATGAGAACTACAGGTTATAAAAAAATGAAACGTTATAAAACATGAATAATTTGTAACGAAATATTGTATCAAATTGGACATTGGTACACACTTTAATATTTTGTATGTTTGCGTGTAGAGCT
The DNA here is from genome assembly GCA_008369825.1 of Triplophysa tibetana. Classification (NCBI taxonomy): domain Eukaryota; kingdom Metazoa; phylum Chordata; class Actinopteri; order Cypriniformes; family Nemacheilidae; genus Triplophysa; species Triplophysa tibetana. The sequence goes on along the minus strand of CM017896.1, from coordinate 8,727,108 downwards.
TGAAAGGCCTCTGACAGAGCCACAGATCAGGGTGGTGTGTAAACATGTGCTGGAAGCTCTGCTGTATCTCCATGACAACAATGTCATCCACAGAGACCTGAAGGCAGGAAACATACTGCTCACACTGGATGGAGACGTCAAATTGGGTGAGCCAGTGTTTGCATTTATAGCATGATTTTACCCCACGGACAAAAAAGTGTTTTTATTTTATTTTAATTCGAACAACAGCAATATAAAAGACAGACATGACGAACAAAAAATGTGATATAAGCGAGGTTATCACATGAGAAAATTATTTAGGAACTTTTGCACAAATATAATTGTTGTATTGCTTAAAAGTGAATATGAACTTGTTTAAAAATAGAGAGCATCTTTTCTCTGTTATTTTGACCTCTTTCTCCAGTTTTCACATTCTGCAAATAAATGCAAATAAAAACAATACTTTTGTTTGAAATTTGTTAAAAATATTGTTTATAGTTTACATAATTAGACATAAAATATAATTTTACCTAACACATAACTAGAAATAGTAAAAACGGTCTCTTAATGTTTCAGCGGCTTCTATGTACACTTTAGTGACTAGTTTTATGCCAGGTCACGGGATGGAGAGTTTCTTGCTTGTTGTACCACAGTACAGCAGGTGATATAAGCTGTTACAAATTCCTGTACCATTGTAGTTGAATCATGCGGGCCCTAGAAAATGTTTGAAAACACCACGGTGCATTTCAAATATAGATGAATGTGGGAATAGCCACGGCCACTTAATAACAAAATGCAGAGACAGAAAGATACAGAGGGAGAGTCATTTACATATCAGTAAAGTTTAGCTTGAACATCCATTACATCATTGACCAAATGTAAATTTATCTGTGAAGTGCCCACGTGTGCAGGTCGTACATGATGTACGATGTGGTACAGTTTTTTGTGCTACAAACACACTTTTGCTCAGTTTTACAATCTTGAGAGCTGCAACTAATAGCTTTCCAGAAATGTTTTTAGATACACAACTAGTTCTTCCTAATAAAAGTATTCTCAGTATATATTTCTTTCAGCGTTCCTCTGCCATCTTAAATACATTTGTCCAATAACCACATGCGATGCATTATGGGATTGCCTTCAATGTTGCATAAGAATCTGTCAAAAATAAGTTATCCTAGGGGCAGTAAATTTAGAATCTATTTAGACAGTTTTTGTGTTGGGACACCACATATGAGCAATTCCAATGTTATGGATTTGACACTTTCAGTCAAAACTTGAAATATAACTCTAAATAATTTTTCTCTTCTGTTAGCGGACTTTGGTGTTTCGGCCAAGAACACAAAGACGCTCCAGCGAAGAGACTCTTTCATTGGGACCCCTTACTGGTACATCGGGCTAAATATCTAGATGAAATAAATCCATCAGTTCTCACACACATCGACATTGCTTATTGATATTTCTCTTCTCTTTCTCAGGATGGCCCCGGAGGTGGTGATGTGCGAGACATCTAAGGACAGGCCGTATGACTATAAGGCCGACATTTGGTCTCTTGGGGTCACTCTGATCGAGTTGGCCCAGATCGAACCGCCCAACCATGAGATGAACCCAATGAGAGTGCTGCTAAAGATCGCCAAAGCTGATCCGCCTACTTTACAACAGCCTTCAAAATGGTACAGGATGAAGAGATTTTAGTAGAAGTTTTATGTATTGTTAACTTTTTGAGACTTTGTGGCATGTTAAACTTTCAAGTACTCCACAATCTGTCTGTCTTTCTGCAGGTCTGCCGAGTTTAAAGACTTCCTGAAACACTCGCTGGATAAGAACGTAGACAACAGGTGGAGCAGCGCGCAGCTTCTGCAGGTGAACTTTATTCCAAACACTGATAATCCAAGACAAAGGCACCCTACGCAAAACTTCCTAATCGCTCTTAAAGGGCCTTTTTGTTTGTGTTACGCTCTGCTGCGCAAACAGCTGCTGGTCCAGGTGGCCGATTAAATCGACAGCTGTTTGTTGAGTTGTCAGCGTAAAGCACTTTCCACTCCAGGTCCGACGTCAGCAAAGGAGATTTTCTAACCGAGGCTTTAAGCACTGATTTCACACACACAGACACATACGTTTACACGCACTAGGAGAGATTCTGCACTTTGAACGAGTCTGAATGGGGTTGAAACTTCAGAACTCCAATTTTCCACCAATTAAACTGATAATATCAAAGAAACTGCATATTCTCAGACCAGCTTTTGACTGTCTGCAGCAGCTGTCAAAGCCCAAGGTAAGAATTTGAGATATGACGTTGGTCGTGTGCTCCTCTTGTAGTTTACCTCAGACATTTCTTGTTTTTTATATATAAATATATTTGTCCATTTTTATGTTATTGGCTTATATGACTGGTGAAATGTTCTGTCCTTTTTTGGAGAGTTAAATTGGTTAAAATTGTTTTTTGACAGCTGAGGACACTTTTTTCAGTTTTTCCAGTATTTCTGAACAAAATAGGTTTGATTTATGACTTAGATATACTCTTGCCTCGTTTATGTTTCTATGCTAGATGAGATCTAATGTTTATTGAGAAACACCAAAATTGTATTTTTGTCATTTATCCTAAAAACACTATTTTCCTAAACTGGTTCAATAATACATTTTTTAAACAAATTTATCCTGAAATAATTTTTCTTTTTGCATATTTTTTTCCCTTTTATCTAAATCTTTACTTTATAGTAAAGTCTCAGTGAATTAATAAATTAATAAAATGACAATTCTTATTTTGTCATGAACTATTGCAGCGCTTATAGTAAATAGCTTATCAATGTGGGTAATTTTCTTTTTGAAATTCATGTACCATGATAATCTTCAATTAAAATATGAAAATCCAAATGACCCCATTGGATTGATAAATGTCTTCTGTAGCAAAACTATGGATTTGTGAGAGAAAACAATATACATCTCAATCTTATTTAGAAAGGTTGTAACCAAAACAAGAACATCTGAGTGTCATTTCAAATAATTCTCATTGCATTTTTCAAAACTTTTGCCTTTAAAAAGCATTTACTATGTCTCTCATTAGAGTTTGATGACTGTGTGCATGTTTGATTAAATGTTAAAAATAAACATCATATGCTCTCATCTGTATAGCACCCGTTTGTGAGTAGAGTGACTGACAACAGGCCACTGAGGGAGCTCATCGCCGAGGCCAAGGCGGAAGTTACTGAGGAGATAGAGGAGGTGAAGGAGGAAGGGGAGGAGGAAGACCAAGAAGGAAACCAGGTAACATTATATTAACCATTCTACAGATATTACATATTGTATAGAACTTGATTCATTGAATAAGCAACCATGAAGTTATTAGGAACCTTATTTAGTCCTTATTTTTTTACAGTATTATGTGACTACATGTTTTTTTACACTAGCTAATATGTAATGTTTCTTCCATCAGCACCTTCCTGGACACAAGCGTGCGCCATCTGACGCTAGCGTCGGAAGCTCTGAGGATGAAAAGCTTCCACAATCGCCATCCATCTTGGAGGCAGTTCCTGAAAAGATAGAGGAAATCATTACTCCTAAATTACCGGTTGACAGTGTTGTAACTGGAAAAACAAGTGAAGAAAAAGAAACTGTGAAAGTTGCGGAGAACCACATCCAGGATGTAACCGCCCCTGAAAATGAAGGACAAGCTGTCGAAGTAGCTCCAAAGGAATCTGAAGAACCTAAAACTGATGAACTGGAGCTTGTTTCTCCAGGTACTCCAGTGGATACGGTAATCCAAGCGGAGGAGACACCAACCAAACCTGATGGAGACGAGCAGGAGGAGGAGGTGAAAATGACAACTGTGGAGCCGACAGATTTGCGGGAAGATCAAAAAGAGGCTGAAGCAGTTGAACGCAAAGAGCCAATAGGCAATGGTGAACTCAGAAAGGAAGAAGTGCCTGCACTAGATGTTACCAGTTTGGAGAAACCGATGGAGGAAACAAATAAACCAGACGGGGACATCAAGGCTGTAGCTGATGTGCTTGCCCCGACCTCTCTTGTGAAAGAAGAAGCGAAGGAGAAGGTGGAGGAAAAGGAGAAACCTGCATCGCTGGTGGATCAAGAAACTCCAGTCAGGCGAAGGTACGAGAAAAAGGAGGACTCCGATTCAGGAATTAGTTCTACTGCTGATAGCAGCAGCATAGACTTGAACTTATCCATATCCAGCTTTATAAGCAAATCCAAGGCGTCTGGATCCACCTCTCAACAGGTGAGAAACGTTTTCTGAAGACTATGGCAACGGTTTCGCAATCGATCACATTCTTTTATTTACTATAACCGGACTTGTCTTGTGTAATAGATAATGCTTGAATGTGTTATAGGATAATAAGAGGCAGAAAAAGACTCTGAAGAAGACTCGTAAGTTCATAGTGGACGGTGTGGAGGTCAGCGTGACAACATCTAAGATCATCACAGACAATGACACTAAAAATGAGGAGATGAGGTTCCTCAGGTGAGCCATGAGCTGTTTTTCATCTACATGTTTGTCTCATATTGGCATGCTTTGGTAAACTTCAAGTCTGGATTTATCTCCTATTGTTTTTTTCACACGTACACTTTTATTGGTAAAGACAGAGGGGCATTTGGTCGCACTGGTAGTGGTCAACAGATTTGGGTTTTTTAACAGGCAATGTCGATACAGATATTAAGAAAGCATTGTGGCTGATTGGCTGATAAGAGGCCGATACAATACAAATGCATCAAATGAGTAAATGAAGGACATACAAAAAAGTGGTGAAACTAAATGTACAGTTATTGTGGATTATGTGCCTATATAGTAACTAGGGTTGGGTATCGAGAACCGGTTCCAAATTTCAAAGAACCGGGGATTCGATAGGACGTGCGAATTTTGGTTCTGTTAACCGATTCCTGACTTTTTCAGTCACTCGCAAACGTGAGCATTTTACCGTTGTTTCTGTCTAGCAGTACCTGAGACAAGGACCTTATCTCATTACGCACGCGCAGTTCATTACCATCGGGAATCGGCACTATGAACATCACAAACGTTCATAAGTTTGGTTAAACTTTTGTGAAAAAAGATGACAGCATTGCCACATGCGTTGTATGGGGTAAAGATATTTCATGAAAGGGAGGAAGTACCTCTTATATGATGAAACGCGTCATTAATCGGAAGAAAAGTCTCTCAGCCTCGAGTCTTCCTGCTACAACGCACCAGATAACTTCTATTCTAGAAAACATCTATTAGCAGCCTCTCACACTTGGGTACAAAATACATGATAGAGATGAAAAGCAAATAAGGTTTGTTTAAGTTACTTAATTTGTTTAAATAGTGATCACAATTAAATACATCCGGGAAGCTACAGGACAACATGTTGTAGTTTTTTTTTTAATGATATTAATTTGAATTATTAATTCAATCACTTTTTTAAAATGATTTTATGTTGTATTTTTGTTTAATACTTAAATAGTTTAGGTTTGTAATTGCTTCTGATTATTCCTTAACGGAAGTGTTGTTTGTTTAATTATTTGACGAATTGTCACAATTAACAGTTACAGCCTACTGGTTATAGCTTAAATATGGCAAAAATAAAAGGTAAAAACTGTTGTCTTTAAGTATTTGCTATTTTTTTGTCTCCAGAAAAAAATATTTGAATCGGAACAGAGAATCGATAAGAAACGGATTTCATAAGCAGAATCGAAATCGGAACCGGAATTGCTTAAATTAAAACAATACCCAACCCTAATAGTAACAGACTTGAACAAATCAAGAAAGGTCCACACCAGAGGTCGCGTTAATTGAAAATTTTCAGTCATTGACAATTATTTTATACCAGTGACAGGAAAATCTGAAGGTCGTCCGTCATTTTGACGGATTACAATGAGGGCTTTTAGTAATTCCCTTTTTATCTCCTTTTGTCGAGGAATATTTTCAGAACGTGATCGTACAGAAGCATATGTTTCCCATTCATTACTCATAAACGCCTCGTCCATTCAGGAATACCCACTGGGCACCAGCGGAGACTTGCGGAGCTGAGCCATATGACCCAGGGGCGTGTTTATCTAGACGACTATGACGGCCCACCACCGCCTAATTTGTATCACCAGTTACAAAACTAACTGAAAATCTTTTTGCAATTTTTAAAACAACACCACAATCTATAGCGTTGTTTCTGGTGTTGTTTCTGGATCTGATTCTTCAAATGAGAATCTGTAATTCATCTGCCTCTTGTCGTGGGCTCTCATACACACACAGGTGCGCACAAACCAGTGGTGCGGTGTTTACAGGCATTTTTCTTTCAGAGAGCGATGGGGTGTAGCGTCATTTTGGATAAACCTTAACTTTCAGTGAGTGGAAAAAAGTCTCTCTGCGTCTTCTCCTTTCATGACCTAACAGCAGCTTAAAGTTACTTGTAAGTGAATAATTGAATGATTACAAAACAGCGAGTACAAGCACCTGTCATTGTTACTGACTGGACATATACATTTGTCTGTAATTAGTGTTTTATGTCTGAAAACAGAAACATTAAATATGTAAACGTCTTCGGCTTTATTGTGTATTAAAATACTGTAAGTTCAAAGAACGCACGTCACGATGATGTCACAAACATGCTAATTGGCACGTAATATCACATTGCACCATGGTGACGGGTAAAAATTTATTATGACAGAATTTTTAGGAGCCTGTCCTGATAAAAGACGGACAATAAAACTAGCACAACCTCTGGTCCACACATGACATTATTTTAATTGTGGGTAGCTAAACATGGCTTAATATGAATAAAATGGCAATTTAAATATGTGCAACATATCGGCCACGGCAATATATCAATCTATAACTTGTCAGTGGGTTTTTAACACTCTGGTCGGTATAAACAGGGAGGGGCAGTGTTTTAAAACTGCACATTGTCCAAAGGTTTCCTGTCTGGTTTTTATTCGTGATTGTGGTCCTGCAGTAGCTTGCGCTGTTTCAACAGCAGATGCGCTGTAAGCTCGGGAAAGAGAAGACGGACTGTAAATTACACTTCCTGCTCCTTTCAGGCAGTGGACGTACATCCTGTCCGACTGGATCGTGTGTAATCCTTAAAAGCCCTTTAGTTTTTTATTTGCAGTTTTTTCAGAGTATTCTTATATAATTTACTCAATATCATGTCATTCCAAAGCTGAATGACTTTTTCTTCTGGAGAACACAAAAGAAGATCTTTTGAAGAATGTTGGTAACCATTCAGGTTTTGAATGACATGAGGTTGAATTAATGATGACAGGTCAGGGGTCACTATAGGTCAGTGTAAAACGCCCGCTGTTTGTGTATTTGTGTGTTGCAGACGTCAGGAGCTGAGAGAACTCAGACTTTTACAGAAAGAGGAGCAGAGAGCTCAGCAGCAGCTCAGCAATAAACTCCAGCAACAGAGAGAGCAGATCTTTAGACGCTTCGAACAGGAAGTCACGGTGAGACAAATTACTGCATTCCACAGATGAGACGATTAGATCATTAATGTTTGACGTACCACCGGTTGTTGACACCTGTTGAGTCACATCCAGAATACAAGCTGCCACCATGTGACCTGTGTCAAAATGTATACTACTACTTTACTTTATAAATTCCCTTCTTAATTTTACATACAGAACATTCACTTAAAACCTTTAATGTTGTATTTTTTATACAAAATGATAAAAAAAAATGTTATTGATCTTGGAAATAATAAGTCTGTTGTTTGTATTTCTGTATTATTTTTATGTTTTGCTCAAAATATTGTGATACTGTCGTAACCGTGAACCCAATGTCGTGTCGTATAGAATACATGTGATGTATTTTCTGAATCTTCATTTGTTGTTGCTTTAAACAGGATTTTTAACATAAACAATTACATTAGGATTCACACAATAGGACAATAATGTTGTGTTCATTCTGCTCTCGTCACTGCAGTTTCACATTTTGAATGCATGAACCCTTAATTCAATTGATTTTAAGTCAAAGGTAAAAAGGCAGCATTGTTGCTCTGTATTTTTATTGTAAATGTTGTGTCTTGGACTTCGCTTTTCTCTTAAATTTTGAACAATTTAATTTTTCGTGTTACCTTTACAGTTATTCTTGGTGTGAACAGGTCCTACCCTTTAAATCACAGCATCACTATGCAAGTTAAAGCATAACTGCTAAAGATATAAAAGCTAAAAAAATTAAAAAAAGAATCCAACAGCTAACGAGTCGATCTTAAGAGCATCATGACCTGTTGACGTGTTGAAAGTCTTTTAGAGGTTTTAAAGGTATGTTTTAGTTTTTTTAAAAGGTTGTTTGCTGTTGAACTGCATTGTACATTGCTGTGTCCTACAAGTAATGACATCAAACCCAGAAATACTGAGAACAGTGAGCGAATGCTTAATAGTTGACTTATTTTTGGAGCATGTAATCTGTGTCAGACTGTTAATGAAGGCCTCTGTTCTAAGCCGCCAGGAATTGTCCCAGTTTGGTCCAGGGTCAATAGTGATTTAAGTGCATTCCATTTGGAGTTGATGACATTATATCAATTGGTTGTGTAGAGCTACCTCCAGGTCTTTCTAGGGAAAATTCTTCTTGCTCTTTTCTGAAATGATTGTGTCTTTTATGTATCTAGAGTAAGAAGCGTCAGTATGATACGGAGGTGGAGAATCTGGAACGGCAGCAGAAACAGACGATCGAGCGTCTGGAGCAGGAGCACACGGATCGTCTTCGAGACGAGGCCAAGAGAATCAAAGCTGAGCAGGAGAAGGAGCTCTCCAAGTTCCAGAACATGCTAAAGAACCGCAAGAAGGAGGTACAGAAGTGTTTACCAAAAATATATAAAAAATATTCATATTTGGAATAGCTTTCCTGTAGCTCAGTGGTAAGAGCATTGCGTTAGCAATGCAGGGGATTGCAAATACCTATGTAAAATGTATAGGATAAAGCAATGTAAGTCGCTTTGGATAAAAGTGTCTGCCAAATGCCTACATGTAAATGTAAAAAACTTGTTTGTATGTTAATCTAAAAAACTACAGCAAAGTATTCGCAAAAAGGCATTAGTAACTTTTTTTGGCAAATCTATATATAGCTCTGAAAAAATGGAAACCACTAATATATTCTTCAAATGTTCCTAAAATACTTGTGAAAACATTGTTTTTGTGTTGTTTAGAAGTGAATATGAACTTGTTTTCTTTGCCGTGTTTGAGATCTGAAAACCATTTTTTTCATTTCTCATTTTCTGCAAATAAACACAAAAGTTAAACGTTTTTTTATTCTTAATTTGGAAGAAATATTGTCTGTAGGTCACAGAATAAAAATATATACAATTTTGCCTACACATATACGAATGAATAGTAAATGCAGCACAACTGAAAATTCTTGGAGTGGTCTTTTCAGTTTTCTTAGAGCTGTATTGATAGTCAAGGTTTCTTGCCAAAATGAATTCATAGTTTTGCGTATTTGCCTCAGTAAGTAGAGCATTCTGTTTGTAAAGTTACTGAAAACGTCAGCTTTATCTTGTTAAAATATACCCCAATCATTCTTTTTTTTCGGGGAGTGCAGGAGCTCTCTCCCAAACATGTGAGAAATTCCATCCTGAAACACTTTAGGGAAGATCTAATCCAACCTGTTGTCGAGGAGGTAACATCAAGACTCAAAATAATTCCTCCTGCTTGTTTTTCACTTGATTCTTTGGGTTTTTGGGCACTTTTCTCCCAAGTTTTGGTTTCTGCAGAGTTCTGTTCCTCTAGGGCTTTATGTGATTCTTGTCTTACCTCTCTGAGTGTGCACATCGCTAACTTGAGTTCAAGAGGGACACGGTTCTTAGGCTGTAGTGCATGTCACACAAGCACACTTAGCACGGAAGCATGTTCATGTTTCCATGTGGGGTTTCCAAACGGTTTAGGAGAACAAACCCCAGTTTCCCTCCTACTTGCTGTTATCATCCTGCTGTGTGTGTTTGTAGGAGCAGGAGTTTCTTCAGAAGCAGCAGCAGGATCTAGACTGCGCTCTGAAGAAGATCATACAGCAACACAAACATGAGCTGGCCACCATCGAGAGGGACTGTCTCAACCACAAACAGCAGCTTCTCAGAGGTAAGATGTTGCTCTAACACAGATCCGAATAGGGAGGCTTGTTGTTCTTCCCTTATTACTGCCTCCCACCTGGTTATGTACTGCTTTTAGTAGCCTCAGCATTTCAGAAACTAATTACAGAATTCTTTGCAGACACTCAAGTATTTTTCACTGAAACAACGGACTTGTGTATAGATTGACTATTGAATATAGCCTTAGAGGCTGAAATGACGTTAAGAATGAAACATTAAATAAATAAATACATTTCCACAGAAACGGGACGTATTTGAGTGGCTCCTCCCACTTTTCAAATAGCATTTAGTTTACCTCACAGCCTGGAATTTGATGAGACTTCAGAATAATTTTTTGTACAATTTCTTGTTTTTATAGGAAATATGAGCAATAATTCATCCCGGATCTTTATAATTTATTTAATTTTTACTTTAAAGCAATGCAAAGTTTTTTGTTCAATGTGTTCACGGGATTTACACTGAAACAGGAAGTTGGGGTGGGACACATAGAGTGGTTCCACCCACTTCCAAAAAAGCATTTAGTTTACCACACAGACTAGCAGTGAAGAAAGTTAAAGTTGATTTAAAATGAATACAATTATTTGTTTTATAGGATATACGAGTAATATTTTATCTAGTGCCTTTTCAATTTATATTTTTTTTACTTTAAAGCTATGTGAAATGTTCTGTTCGATGTCTGAAATAGAAAGTTGGGGTGGGGCATATTGGGTGGCTCCGCCCACTTTCAGAATAAGATTTAGTTTCTCAAAGCCTGGAATTTAAAGATCGTTTAGAATCATTTATATACAAACTCTTGTTTTTTATGGTATATATGAACAATATTTTATCTGAGGACTTTTCTATTTGTTTAGTTTTTTGCTTTGGAGCGATGTTAAATGTATTGTTGTAAGCGTTATTTTCATTGAAACAGGAAGTTGGGGTAGGACATATTGAGTTGCTCCACCCACTTTTAAAGTTGCATTTAGTTATGAGTGTTCAAAATAATGGTCTAAAAAACATTTATCCTCTATGGCGGAAATCAGAGAAATGCTTATACCTTCAAAATGCACATTTTATCAATGTTTTTTGTGCACACTAATTTATATATATTCTTAAGACACATTCATACTAAAAAACAAACGTTTTGAATTCATGGACTAAATTTGACTAATTTTCATCAGAATAAAAAGTTATTTTTACTACCCTTATGGAAATTTGCCATAGGCTTTCCATTTAGGTAAGATAGTGTCATATACTCATGTATTCTTCATGGCATTTAGTATAAAGTACATAAGGATGCTGTTGAAACGGTCTTTGATTGGCTTGGTTCTTCATTCTCTATAGCGCGAGAGGCAGCGATGTGGGAGCTTGAAGAGCGCCACCTACAGGAGAAACACCAACTGCACAAACAGCAGCTTAAAGACCAGTACTTCATGCAAAGACACCAGCTGCTCAAAAGACACGAGAAGGTAAGACTAATACACAACCCTTTAATAAATCATAAGAATGTTCAAGTAACACGCAACAAAGAAGAATGATACGTTATATTTTCCTTACTGTGTGCATTTGTATTCAGGAAATGGAGCAAATGCACAGGTATAACCAGCGTTTGATAGAGGAGATGAAAAATAAACAGACTCAGGAGAGGACCAGGCTGCCTAAGATTCAGCGCAGTGATGCCAAGACCCGCATGGCCATGTTCAAAAAGAGTCTGCGCATCAGCTCCACAGCGGTCACACCTGACCTCGAGAGAGAGAAAGTCAAACAGGTCAGAACAGAAATGAATGATAGGCCAAGTGATTGTTCCTGCCAGTATTAAGCTTTTAGAATTGAATTGTTGTTTCACAGAAATGTACTGTACTGTATGTAGTCAGTATAGTCAGTTTTGTTTTGTGTGTTTGGCTGATGAGCAGTTTGGCGCACAAGAGGAGAAACGGCAAAAAAACGAGAGGCTTCATCAACACCAGAAACATGAGAATCAGATGAGGGATCTACAGACACATTGTGACGGCAATGTCAGAGAACTCCAGCAGTTACAGGTAAAGCACATGCTTGCGTACAGTACAGACTGTGCTTGTAGTGGGTTGATGTGGTTACACATTTCTAGCAACTAAAAGGTTAAAGGTTTAAATCAGGATGACAAGCTATTATAATGAAAAGTTGTAGACAATTAAGAATTCCATTCAAGATACATTTCTTAGGGGTGATTCACATTTCGCGTCTTTTGCGCACGCATATTTGTTAATTTAGATGTAGATACTCGAATAGGCAGCGCCGGGTTCGCGATGCGCATGTGCTGCGACGCTCACGTTTTTCTAGGCATGTTGGCGCCCCATCGAGATGAAGATATTGAAACTTTTCAGAATGCTGCACACGCACCGCAGGTCATGTGACAAGAACCAACCAGCCAATATAGACAAGCTGGAAACACATACGAGTACAGTATAAATAAATCTAGTAGCAGACATTTTGCCTGGTATTTTTTACAAATATAATCCATATATCCTTTGTTTATACCTCCTCGTCTTAATGGCTATTGTGGCCCATGGTTGCTTAGCGACGACAGATGCCAGGAGAGCAGGAGAAAGCAGTTTGGCTCGCGTTTTCCGTGCGGTTTTAGGCGCGAATTGTGAATCGTCCCTTAGATTGGTAATCTAATTTAAGCAAATTAGTAACATTGAATATAAATCAAACGTGCTTAGTGTTTCCATGGAATGCCAAAGGTGCTCTTTGGATCGTTTCCAAACTGTGCTGTGATAACATGGATTATCAAGTCCATGCTCAAGTTTGTTCTTATTAAAGCGAAGGGGAGATATAAAAAAATCAAGATGTTTTTTCACCAATCAAATTGTGATGATGATGATAATTACATTTGTAAATTGTTAAAGTTTGTAAATAAAATTGCATTTTGCTAGAAAACAGCAAAATTAAAACAATTTCATTGTTCAAAACAATGTTCATTTTTGAACATCACTGGTTTGCATGTCATACGCATATAGTCTGTTCTTCATTCTTGTTGAACTGCTCAAACAAATAAACAGTCAAACATATATAACTGGATACAACCGTTTGTGTGTGTGTTTCAGAATGAGAAATGCCATCTGCTCATCGAGCACGAGACTCAGAAGCTGAAGGAGCTGGACGACGAACACAGCGCTGAACTCAAGGACTGGAGAGAGAAACTTAGACCGCGCAAAAAGGTACCACCACTAATCTAAAATTACTGTTCTACTTAATTTTGTAGCACCATCAATGTTGTACTTTCTACAACAAAGAGTACAGATTTTTATATTTAATTTGTTTATTCAATATCCTTTAACTTATATTAATATTATTATATAAATGAAACATCTTCCATGCAAGTCTGATTATTTAAGGGGAAATAACTCTCACATACCAGAAGGGGGCAGTAGTCTTTATTCATCATCCTGCACTGGGATATACAACCTGTAAACCAAGTTGTGTGTGCAGAACACACCCCAATGCTCAGAAATGACCAGCTGGTGTGTCCCAGGCTTAACCAGCGATGACATCATCATGTGGTCAAGATGGGTAGCTCTACCCTTAGTGCCAATCTAATTGGTTCCAGTTTTGCTTCATTTAACTATGAATTCAAAAATAATAATATGACAGCCTGCCACGACATTTGAGAAATAGAAAACGTTGTTGTAGGGATTAAAAAGCAAGTGCCTCCATGTTCTGGTCCTGTATCGGACTGCTTTATCATCTCTCATCCAATCAGATTCGAGGACCAGACTGAACTGTTGTGATACATTAAAAATCACATTATAAGGTTTTCTTATGGCGTCTTATGTGACTAAATCTTTATGTGCAGGCCCTCGAGGATGAGTTTGCCCGTAAGGTACAGGAACAGGAAGTGTTCTTCAAAATGAGCGGCGAGTCTACATGCCTTAACCCCTCCAGCCAGAGCCGAATCTCAAAGTTCTACCCTGTACCGACTGTCCACTCCACAGGGTTTTAAAAAAGAAACACGGACAACTGCAGAAACATCTCGCCACATGTGCACTACATTTGCGCGCACACAACTGAACCTCTGCTGCCTTCTTGTATCAGAATTAAACGTGGTGTTGCTCTGTGATAAGCTAGAGAGAGGGCAAAATTTGTTTTTATTGTATTTTTTATTTTAAATTTCAATAGTGGATTTTCCGTTTGATCTCACTACACAATGATGGATTTGAATTAAGTTTGTATTCTACTAAATGAGGTTATGCCAGTAAACTAATTTTGTTATTTATGGTTATCAACGGGGTGATTTTTTTTAAGATGGAATGACTGTTTAGCTCCAAGCTGATTTGCTTGCAGTACAGGAGTCGATGTTTTTTGGCAGTGAAGGAGACGGACAAGCCAAGGGTTTTAATATCAAAATCAGAAGAATGATACGCACATTGATTCTGACGATTAAACATTTATAAAAATAACACTAAACTGTTTCCTAGTGACAGTCCTCATATTTGATTCGGTTAATATTTTAATCAAACTTAAATGGCACAATCTGGTTTGATTTTTGTGGAAATTTCATATACATATTGGGAAGTATAATTTTCAATTATATAGCAGCCATTTTTTTCCAGGTATTTTGGCATATCAGCTACAATGTACGCATTTTCTCTGACATCACTGTGGTATGAAAAGTGCGCTTCGTGCCTGCACTGCTATGCAATGTGAAAATGTAGCCAAATGAAACCATGTCAGCTTTTTATCTAACCTCATAGCAAGAGAGATCAGTTTCTGGAAGTTTTCCCCAAAATGTTTTTGCTTTGAATTTAAAGACATGATTATTTTAAGTTTGATAACCTGCGTGTTATTCTCATGTTCTTGGTTACTTTCAGATAAATTGTATTAAGGATTATTTATCCTTATAACCCTGTTTAGATGTATCCAGGCAGGTGTTCTTTTATCATATTGTATATTTTAGCATGTGATTTTGTTTTATTTTGTATTAGATTTCTTGTTGCATGTACCTCTGTTGACAGAACTCCAATATGACATTTGTGGGATAGTACATCTGTGGAAAAAATGCTTATTTAAATGAATGAAAACAATAGGCTCTTTAGTCCTAGTGATCATGTCATGGATGTAGAAAGCATTGTTAATATTCACATTAGATCGTGCTGTAAGGTTAGGAGTCAGATGGGTGTCGGAGTGCTGTGCACCTTCTGATGAGAGATTCCTGTCGTGCCTGTGTTTGCATTTTCATACATGGGTTTCTCGTCCATGTCAGTTTTTAAAGCATTCTCAACATGTGAGATCAAATTAGCAGCATAACAATGTGAAAAATACTGTTTTTGTGTAAAAGATCAAAAAACTGTGATTGAGAACAATAAAACATTTGTGTGAATAATATTGTAGTTCTCTCGTTCTTTTCGATCATCTACTGTATCTTTGATATTTATAGAGAATTATATAGATTTAAAGGACCACTGTGTTAGATGACGGAGGATCTATTGACAGAAATGAAATTGAATTATGTCTTCAGAGATGGAAAAAACATTACATAATGAACTGCTTTGTTTGCATTACCTTGGATCTGAATTGGCGTTGTTTGCAATTCGCACCCTCACCACTAGATGCTGCTAAAATTCACTGACTTTACCTTAAAGCAGCTCTGGAAGTCGAGTTTTTATTTTTCAAATAATCTTTCAACTCATTTTTGTTTGAATTTTGTAGTACATTCATATTGCCAAACTACAAACAATGTATGAAAAAAGAGCACAGACATAATTATTCAAATGAATATCAAAAAATAACCAAACTCTTCTTGTCCAAGAAATATGATTACTTAAACAATTACTTTCAAATGAAACGAAAAAGATCTTATTCTTTAGAAACTAAAGTAAAGAAAGTAATCCTGTTTGTTCATTCTAAATGAAGTTTTCACTGCTGTCCTTCTGAAACCTATATTTAGTTATTTTATTCTTTGTCACCCTTTATGTTTGTCAATGGGTTTTGCAAATATCTAACCAATTTAAAATATTAAAAATTACAACAAAGTAGTTAATCGTTTAAAAAGGACAGTGTTTTTTCCATTTCTTGAAAACAGCAAAGTTTCGGAAGGACGGCGATTATATTTAACTTTCCTTTAACCCAACAGTATCAAAAACAGATTGTTTTATATGTACAAGTTTTTAAGGTTTTCAAATAAATGCATTAGCTTCTTAAAGACAACGTAGCTAGAAAACTTGGTTAAGCCCTGACTTAAAGAGAAAATGAAAAATGAAAATTCTATCATTATTTACACAACCTCAAGTTGTTCCAACTCTGCTGAACACAAAGGAAGATATTTTGAATATTGTCAGTAACCAAACAGATCTCATCCACCATTTACTGCCATAGTAGGGAAAATAAATACTATGGGAGTCAATGGGGGATGAGATCTGTTTGGTTACTGACATTCTTCAATATATCTTGCTTTGTGTTAATCATAACAAAGAAACCTACACATGTTTGGAACAACTTGAGGGTGTGTAAATAATGACAGAATTTTTCCCTTTAATGTGCTTTCCCAGCATTCCCTGAACAAACCCTGGTTTTTATCAGGCATTAAAAATGGCTACCCTGGTGGGTCAAAATGGAAAATAATTTCACAAAGTTGTCATCCGTCTAAATTATTGTGCTCCTTCTCCTCCTTCGAGTTATATATGAAGCATCACCTGTGAAAATAAATAAATGGGTTTATAAAAGCATATACTGTATATTGCGTATAGCTATGTAAAACGAAAGCATACCCTTCTCTCCTTTTTCTCCTCTCAGGCCATTATTGCCATGGAGTCCTGGCAGACCAGGAAAGCCTCTCTCACCTAGATTGAAAATTAGAGAAAATTACAATGCAGATGAAACGGCAAAAATTAATATTATGCGTCTTATAACCAGTCAAGGAATATTAAGGGTTCAATCTACATGTAAAGTTGTAAATTGTATAAATTCTCTTTTTGAGACGTTGGAATAACTTAAATTGTGTTGTGATAAAATGTCAAGAAATTTAACAAAACGATAACAAATATTTACAAAAGCATTTCATACGGGCATGGTCATTAGTAAAATATGTACCTTTCACTCCTCTCTCTCCGGGGTATCCCACGTCCCCCTTTGGCCCTGGTCTACCTGGTGGTCCAATCATCTTTTGTTCTGAGGAAAAATGAAAGGCTAAGTCATGTAAGTTTCACCTAAACATAATTTTTTCTTTATTATTTAAAAAAAAAGGTCGTGCCTCTGATAAAGTCCACAATCTCAGTCATGTTGGCGTCGCGGAAATCTGCGCTTAATCCTGGACGTCCAGGGGGCCCAGGTGGACCTGGAATCATTTTGAAACCACCCTGCTCAACCATGTCCCGTAACAGACCATTTGCTACATGAAAAAAGGCCAACACATGAGACCCAATGGAGAATTTGTATCTGTATTGTGTCATTTGTCTTTCATAAAATCAAAGCGGTTAATTTACATCTAATATAATCTGAGACGTGTTTAGCAATGGTTGAGTAATCCAAGTGCTCATCTGGGATTGACCGACCTGCGAAAGATCCAAATCAAAAGATCACATTTAGAAGAAAAGGCATCCATATAACATTGCATCAATTTGCATAAGCTTCAAAGCTAAATCCAAGCACTTCAACGTGCAAAACACCAGCACAAAATTTGAGATTCCTGTCAAAAGTTGAACACTCCTTACGATTATGATACTCTTGACGTTCTGCGTGGATGTCCTGCTGGTGTTCATTTGCGGCATATGACACCAGTCCTCCAGATGATCCCGGGGGTCCTTGAGGCCCTTGCGGACCTGGAGGTCCTGGCACTCCTGTTAAACCAGCATCTGTAAAAAACAGTTGATACTGTTAACAGTAGAAAATTGGATTTTTACAATCTTGGAAAAGGGTCTGTATCTGTATTCAAGGGCACATCTGACCTACCGTTCATTAACCTGAGCACTCGTCCAGCAACTTCCTGTGTGTTAAAACCATATCCACCTGGGACACCCGGGGGTCCTGGCCGTCCGGGAGGACCAATCAGATACTGTCTCACCTCATCTCCTGCGGGTAATCACAGAATGTGATGATCCATCAAAATGTTGCGATGTACCATTTAAATTGTATACACCTACTTTGAAGGTAGTCGATGACACGGTTAGCAAGAACATCTTCAGAGGCTGAGCTAGGAGGTCCCGGAGGTCCGGGTGGGCCTGGGGGTCCTGCAAGGTATTGTCTAATACCTTCACCTAAAAAAGACACATAATAATGCTAACTGGATCAAGTCAAAAGAGCCAAACTACAAGTCTCTGTGACATTTTGATCCTTAAATCAAAGGATACTGATTCTTACTTTGAAGGTAGTCTGAAACCTGCTGAAAAACATTTGGTGAGCCTTCACCAGCGGAACCGGGAGATCCAGGAGACCCTGGGGGTCCAGGTTGACCTGGTGGTCCCGGAACGCCGCTGGATCCCCCTCCTTACACAGACAAGTGATATTTAAACATTCAAGAAACTTGGTTTAACAGCCCAACTGTGTTGGTAGAAATGAAGGCCCATGAATGATTCCTACCGTAGGAATATCCGGGAATGCCAGGGGCCCCTGGGACTCCAGCATCACCTTTATTTGTAAAATTATAGAAAGAAATGTTTTCAATCCAAATGTTTAACTATCCTTATTTTAATACACTAGAATGAAAACATAGATATCATTTATTTTGTTTACCTTTCGGACCCTCCGGCCCCAAAGGACCCATTGGTCCTTGATGTCCCTGAGGTCCTTGTGGACCTTGTGGCCCAGAGTGCCCTGGAATACCTGGTAAAATAAAATACATTTATCTATTTTTATGTTTTGCTGATTATCATTTTCAATATATATATTTTTATATTTATTTTTAGATACTTTACAAAAAGAACCTGCACTACAATTCAGAAAGTCTTTATAATAAGAAATTAATCAAACTGGTGATAAAACACAAATAAAATAGAAATAATGCTGTGACAAAAAAATCTAAATAAATTAAAATTTGTTTGTTTCGAAAGTAAAATAAAAGGACTAACCGATCCCAGGTTCTCCAGGGCTACCCGGGTATCCAGGCTGCCCTGAAAAGTTAAAAAAAGGAAAAAAGGAAAGAAGGTACAAATGTTTTGCATACAATTCAGATTGTACTGTAATATTTCTATGTGATATATGTATGAGTCACCTTACCAGAGAAGCCTTGAAGGCCAATTTCACCTAAACAGAACGCAAACAGTTTAAAATCCCAGGGTCTCGATGTCTTACTAAAATAAATGATATTATATCTTAGTTACTGAATCTACCCTGTGATCCCTTTGGTCCAATAGGTCCAGGAGGTCCAGGTGGTCCGGCAAAGAAGGTTTCTTGTAGATCAATCATATATATGTGTGAATCTTTTATTCTTATCTTTTAATCTTGAAGAAGCAAACCATATGATGTTTACCTGAGGTGGGTACAAAGCTTCCTGGTTCACCTTTTTCACCGGGAGGTCCAGGTTGACCAAAGCCTGTGGAAAAGTGGTACACAAATGAAAGGTTTTGCGATGCTTTTATATCCACATAAATGTTTCGGAATTAGATGATACTGAATGAAAAGAATATGTACCTGGTTTACCATCAAACCCAGGAAGTCCTGGCGGGCCAGGTGGGCCGGGTTTAGGAATGGCCCTCTCTGCGATGCCTGGATTTCCATCCTGTCCATTCTCTCCATGATCTCCCTTTGGACCTGCAGACATTTAGCGTTGGTAAACCAGTTTTATGGTTTCCATCTCTTTTCCTTTTGAGAAACAAAATCTTACCTGGTGAACCAGGTAGACCAGCAGGGCCAATGGGACCTGAGGTACAAAAAAGCCATGAGTATAAATAATATATGTGTACACTCATGAGTTTATTTCCAAAAAGAGAAAACTAACGTTTTTTTGGTTGTTTTTATTGTATTAGTAAGCTGTATTTTATTTTGGCTTAAATCAAAACAAACCAACTGCAATGGAATGCACAATAAAAAACATGATTAAAAAAAATTTAAACAGGTTTATCTCTTTTGGGAAATAAACTCTCCATATTGGTATTAAACTTTGAATTAAGAACTAGAGATTTTTTATAACTCCATGCTCTCACCTGATAGCCCAGGTGGTCCGGCAGGACCTGGGACTCCAGGAGGTCCAGGTATACCCATAATGTTAGAACTGGGACCAGCTAGGGGGGACGAGATACAAAAAGATCACAAACAAATGACACAGAATTTAATAAGAAGCTGAAGTGGTCCCAATAAAACAGTCACACCAAGATGGGATTTCGAGAAAATCTCTCACCTGCAGAACCTCTCCCGGGCTCACCTATGTCACCTAACACCCAAAACAAAATGTAATGTCATGAAAATATATTACATTTCACCACACTATAGACCTGTGTTAACCTTCTAAATTATAGGACAATAATACAAAATTTCACCTTTAGGTCCTGGTTGGCCTGGGGTGCCTGGTAAACCTATAATAAAATATAAGTAGAAAAAACATAAAAGTTTTTTGAGGTATTTTCATAAAGTATATAGTCAAAAAGTAAAACGTATTAAAAAAACCTGGGGGTCCTTGAAGTCCTGGTGTACCTGCGTAGACATTCAGATGAAATCAAATGTCAACACCTATACATAACTTCCATTCTTTAAAATGACATCACATTAAATCTGTCCTTTATACCTGGTATTCCCGCATCTCCAGGTATACCCTGGTCCCCTAAAATCCAAACAAAGGAATAATGAACAGAATTTCCCAAAACAAGCTGGAGTAGATAAATGTAGAATGAAGTTTAGAATGCCTTTAACACCATCGGGCCCAGTCGCACCTGTATTGATATAATACATAAGTGGCATCTATACAGTTACACATTAAATGAGAAGGTGTTAAACAGAAATAATCAATTGCGTGATAAATTGCATAGATTCTGTATCAGACACACAGTAGGTATGGTGTACACTACACCTTTGGTTTGGTCGTTGTGAAAGATGTACACTAAAAGTAAATATTTCCTTAGGTCTATGTTGAAACGTACCTGCTGATCCTTTAGGACCTTTCTCACCGGGAGGTCCTGCCGGTCCGACCTGACCTGGCTCACCTGACCGCACACAACATTTCATGATGTTCATTACTTACATTTAAAAATATGTAGCTATACAGCATCTTAGATAACTCACCAGTGTTACCACGCGGTCCTCGCTCTCCCAGATCACCTTATTCAGACACAATATTTTAACACAAGAACACCAAGAAGCATCTGCATTATTAGCAATAAGGCTTTACTCACCTTTAGCACCAGAGGGGCCTGTGGGTCCTTTCTCTCCTGAAAATAATGAACACAAATTAACTTTCAAATGAAAAACAACTGTTTAATTAAACTTTCAAAAGAATTTAGGATTTACCCTTAGACCCAGGATCACCAGGTTCTCCACGGAAGCCTTGGGGTCCAGGAGCTCCTGGAAGACCTGGAGTACCTTGGCCACCTGTCTCGCCTGTTGTGATGAAGAAGTTTACGTTGACCATTCAATTCAAATTAGGTCCAATGTTAAATGTGCACTAAGTAACTGTTTGCTACTAAAAGGGAGAAAATAATTGGCTTCTACAAAGTCACTTGCTTTATTGCCTTTTGTTTCTGTGAGCACATCACCTTTGGGTCCCACGGGGCCTGGTGGCCCAGCTGGTCCCAGTGCACCAACATCTCCAGATGAGCCTGTGAATCACACCCAAAACAATGGGCATGATTATTATTACATTTGTGGTCTATAGGCCACACATGTAACAGCAGTCACCTTTATCTCCTTTCGCTCCAGTTCCTGAAGGTCCTGGTTCACCTCTCCGCCCCACTGGTCCCTCCCGACCTCTTGGTCCGGGTAAACCGTCGGTTCCCGATTCACCTGGGAATGAAACACACGTGCAGGTGTGGATACGTAAAAGTTACAAAACCTTTCCGTGGTTGTCATGTTAACTAGAGATGCTCAGAGAACATGTTTCTCCACCGCTACCGATAGCGAGTGAGATTTGCAGATACCAATAGTTTGGTGGTTATACTTTCGAATTGAAGAAATTAGTGGTTGATATATCGGTGCATCTCTAATGGTAACCATTAGCTGGTAAATCTGACTCGAAAACTGTTTGCAGCATACCTGCACTTCCTTTGAGTCCTCGAGAACCTTCCTGTCCTGGGTGACCAATGGCACCAGGAGGACCTGAGAAATAATGAATTCATTTAGACAAAACCTATTACTCTAATATAGACTATTTTATTCTGTTCTCAACATTTTCTTTTTATTACTGTTAAATTATAATACTTTTATTAAATGTTTAAGAAAAAATTAAGCAGAAATTATTAACATTGTATTAATATAAGCAATAAAAATAGAAGCAAATATTACAGCATAATTTTACAATTATAAGTAAAATAAATAGACACATACATTCACAGAATGTACTAACCTGGAATTCCAGGAAATCCTGCTTCACCTTTAACATCATAGAAAACAGGCATCTTATTTTTTGCATTTATGCTTTTTACACGTATGTACACAATGCAGAATGTCACATTAATGTATTATCTTTACAAATACCTTTCACTCCAGGAGGTCCGTGGTCACCTAGAATTAAATGAAAATGGATATGTATTACAAACTCTGACAGCATCTATTTCACAGTACACGTAAAATTATAGATCAACCAAAAATACAAATTCTGTCATCATTTTTCTCCCTTGTGTCGATAAAACCTGTACAAATCTTCTTCTTCTGTGAAACATAAAAGAAGATATTTCGAGAAATGTCAAAGGGGCCAATATTTTTTAGCTACCAACATTCTTCAAAATATCTTCATTAGTGTCATACAGGTTTGGTTTTGACATGACGGTGAATAAATGATGAAAGAATTTTGATTCTTGGGTGAACTATTCCGTTCATCAGTGTACGTATCTAAAAAAAATACCTTTTGGTCCAGGTTCTCCTCGCTCCCCCTTAAGTGAAGACGCCAATGACACTAAAATAAAACAATACAAAATGAAATATACAGTTGAATGCATGTTAAGTATATACATGGTAGATATTCATGCTAGATAAATACCTCTGACAGTGTCAGACTGCAGCTCAGTTTTAAGAATCTGTTGGATGGTCCTCTGTAAAACCAAATCCTGCGGAGTAGGTTCCGAGCCCAGTTTTATAGTGGTATCAGAACGGACTTCAGGGACACGCTCAGCAAATGACAATTCAGCGGGATCCACAATGTGAATGGGTGAAGTAGAAAATAAACGGGAAGTTCGGGGTGAGGCCCCGCTCCCTCCACCGTCAAGAGCATCCACTCGAGCTTTCAGCTTTCTTACCTCCTCACCTAAACACATGAGACAGTTTTATATATTACTCACTACATCAAATAAACATTGTCGATTCTTATTATGTAGTTGTGTTTGTCCGGTCAAAGTTCAGTAAATGTACCTAGTGCAATGAGACCACAGAGAAGTCCCAGAAGAAGAAGAATACCAAAGATCAATGCCAGAAGCCACTTCCACCATGAACAGCAGAAACAGCCGCCCACCGCTGCGTCATCCGACTCATCTTTGCGAATTTCTGTCATAACATTACAAGACTTTAAGCAAAATTGGACCAATAACACCAATAAAATGTTGGTGTATAAAAAATATATATAGTATTTTTACTCCACCATTTTTGCTGCCTTAAACATTATTTTTACATTATTAAAATATAAATGCATCAAAATAATATAGGCAATACCGAATTTATTTTTATAAGCTTTTAAGTTTAATTTGTCCACATTTAAAATATTGACATAAAATGACTTAAAAATTATAAATAAAAATTACAATGTATAAAACATCTACCTGCATAGGTGGCCTTGTCTTTTGTTGATGCTTTTGAAGCTGAAAATCACGGATATTAACATTTATTAAACATGTCTACAGAGAAAATCCATATTTTGGTAAGCAAGTGAATTTTTAGTGACAAAAACTCAATGCACCTGTGGTGGTGGTGGTTTCCATGGTGCTGGAGATCATCTTTTTCTCCCTTTTAATTGAATCTTCAGAAAACGCATCTGTCGTAATTAAAATCATATTTTTCATCACAAATCTCTATTCATGTTTTTAATACAAATTAAATAAGTAATCATCAATAAGATGTATTTATAATGCATGCATTGCGCCATAATGCATGATTGAAACTCCATTACCCATAATTCACTTTAAGGCAACAACTTCAGTTATCTTTTAATCTGTAAATGAGGCTATATAATAAATAATTTATACTCTAAAGTACAATATCTGATCACTGCTAGCCTTTACCTGGTCCAGCACTGGTGGTTAAAGTAGTAAACTGCTTGCCGGTGTTTTTTGACATAACCAATCTCTCGGTCTCTTTCTTCGCTGCAACGTTGTCCTTGCCCAATCCAATAAACATGCCATCCTTCACAAACACATCGTCTGCAGTGATGGGGCTGCTTGGAATAGCTGTGAATGAGATAGAAAATGGAATTATTCTCTGTTTTTATACGTTAATCTAGTCTGCATCATTGACGTTAGTTACCAGTCACAGTGGTAGCCAGTCCAGCACTCCCAAGATTCTTCTGTGCTCCATACCCTGGTGGTATAAACAGAACATTTACTAGAATTGTTAAGCATATAACAAATATAAAAAAAGAGAAAAAAGAGTGGTTACCTTGGCCAGCACCTACTCCATTACTCAAGAGAGCCCCGCCAGATGATGACAGGTTATTCTGCATCCCGTAGACTGTGAGGAACAATGTCATCACCATCAGGCATTTTATATTTAAATAGGTTGGTTGATTATAATGTATTTAATTAAAGTAATTGATTGATTTTTGGGGTTGATCTTGTGTCGCAGCCACTAGAGAACAGTGTTAAGTTATCACCTGCACCACTAATGACAGAGGAGCCCAGAGACAAATTATTCTGCAAACCTAATGGCAAAACAGGAAATAATCACACACAGCGATTATTTTAAACTTTATTTCTTCAACTTTCAGACATCACGTGCACACGTTTAACCTGATGGTGATGAGGGCTGTTGCAGGATTGTATAACTGAGGTTATTGGGGTTGGTGTAATATCCATTGAATCCAGCTTCCAGAACTGAGCCATCATAACCTGACAGAAAAACGTCAGAGTTGAAGGCACGTCTGTGTGTCTTGCAGGCATTTTGCAGGTAAGATATACAGTGGGTACGGAAAGTATTCAGACCCCCTGAAATGTTTCACTCTTTGTTATATTGTAGCCATTTGCTAAAATCATTCAAGTTCACTTTTTTCTCCCATTAATGTACACACAAGCACCCTATATTGACAGAAAAACACAGAATTGTTGAAATTTAAAAAAAAAGAAAAACTGAAATATCACATGGTCCTAAGTATTCAGACCCTTTGCTGTGACACTCATATATTTAACTCAGGTGCTGTCCATTTCTTATGATCATCCTTGAGATTGTTCCACGCCTTCATTTGAGTCCAGCTGTGTTTAATTAAACTGATTGGACTTGATAAGGAAAGCCACACACCTGTCTACATAAGACCTTACAGCTCACAGTGCATGTCAGAGCAAATGAGAATCATGAGGTCAAAGGAACTGCCTGAAGAGCTCAGAGAGAGAATTGTGGCAAGGCACAGACCTGGCCAAGGTTAAAAAAATATTTCTGCTAGACTTTGGGTTCCTAAGAGCACGGTGGCCTCCATAATCCTTAAATGGAAGACGTTTGGGACGACCAGAGCCCTTCCTAGAGCTGGTCGTCTAGCCAAACTGAGCTATGGGGGGAGAAGACCCTTGGTGAAAGAGGTAAAGAAGAACCCAAAGATCACTGTGGCTGAGCTTCAGAGATTCATTCGGGAAATGGGAGAAAGTTGTAGAAAGTCAACCATCACTGCAGCCCTCCACCAGTCAGGGCTTTATGGCAGAGTGGCCCGACGGAAACCCCTCCTCAGTGCAAAACACATGAAATCCTGCATGGAGTTTGCTAAAAAACACCTGAAGGACTCCAAGATGGTGATAAATAAGATTCTCTGGTCTGATGAGACCAAGATAGAGATTTTTGGCCATGATTCTAAGCGGTATGTGTGGAGAAAACCAGGCACTGCTCATCACTTGTCCAATACAGTCCCAACAGTGAAGCATGGCGGTGGCAGCATCATGCTCTGGGGGTGTTTTTCAGCTGCAGGGACAGGACGACTGGTTGGAATCGAGGGAAAGATTAATACGGCCAAGTACAGGGATATCCTGGACGAAAACCCGAGTGCTCAGGACCTCAGACTGGGCCGAAGGTTTACCTTCCAACAAGACAATGACCCTAAGCACACAGCTTAAATAACGAAGGAGTGGCTTAACAACAACTCCGTGACTGTTCTTGAATGGCCCCGCAAGAGCCCTGACTTAAACCCAATTGAGCATCTCTGGAGCGACCTAAAAATGGCTGCCCACCAACGTTTACCATCCAACCTGACAGAACTGGAGAGGATCTGCAAGGAGCGATGGCAGAGGATCCCCAAATCCAGGTGTGAAAAACTTGTTGCATCCTTCCCAAAAAGACCCATGGCTGTATTAAATCAAAAGGGTGCTTCTACTAAATACTGAGCAAAGAGTCTGTCCATGTGATATTTCAGTTTTTATTTTTTAATAAATCTTTCCGTACCCACTGTATATAAAAAGTGATTCATTACTAATGACATTGTCAATGTTATATTTACATAACTTACAAATTATACTGTATTAAAAGTAGCCTTATTGTATTGCTCAGTCCTAGTCATTTCTAAAAATCCATATTAGTCTTGACCACATGGGCAATAAAAAGTGAATCATTATTTATTTATTTTCAAAAATATGTAAACAAAATTATAAACAAATGGCATGGAATTGCCTTAATAATAACTTGTAAAAACAAAAGCAACCCCTGACTCTGCCATGATAAAACAAATTGTACAGTATTTTAACACAACTGCTTGAAGGCATGTGTAATCTTATATACAGTATATTCCGCATTATTTTGAATATCAAAAAGTGAAATTTCTAATGCACCCTTGCCTAAACTTTTAATTCAACATTGTTTGATGCAGAATGGTTGAAAATATATATAGACCGAAAGTATATCATAACTGTCATTAAATACTTCAAAGTAAATGTACATTTTTCAAGGTAAAATTAATTTTGCCACAGTAGTCTTTACTTAGTTATCCATTACACCCAAAACATTGTGTGAATGTACCTGCATGACTCTCGTGGCGTGTTTCCACGCTTGCTTTTTTAGGGATGGGTAGCGTGTTGGTGGGCGAACGGGGCGGACTGATGCTCCCCGAGCGGCTTCCCTTCAGCAATCTCTTCACATCATCCAGTTCTGTCCCTAAACATACACATCTTACCTTGATTAACCCGTATATTTCATATTACTTTAATACGTCATGTTAAACGATATTAAAATCGTTCTAAACGTACGCGTAGAAAGAAATTATTTTATACGAAATACAATGTAAAATGTGAACAAAGTTTGCGGGACACTGACATCTAGTGGATGGAGAGGCGCTCTGCAGTCTGGCCCGAATCTCACTCTCTAAAAAACAGACGCAGACAACGACAATATTTTAAAGGAAGATTGTTATTTTATGATTTATTATCTTATACATTCTTAGTATTAAAGATTCGTGTATAGTTGATGAAAAAATTAGTTTAAATACCTCTCGTCTGAGTGCGCTCCCTGGTGGCAACTGCAGCTGCAAATGAAACGAACAACGCTTCATACATAGCACGCTGTCACGAGTAACGTATTAATGACAGAATGATTGATTACTGAATTACATGTTACAGATTACATATCTCAGATTACATTTCTGTCCTAAAACAAAAGCCTTACTGAACGTACAGTACTGTTTCTTTGTGTACTCAGGGGAAGAATTACCACTGGAGCTCCCTGAATAAATGTGACAGAAATTAAAACTGTAGATAAAAAATCAACAAATAAAAATATCCCAAAGGTCATGAACTCTTACCCTCATATCCTCCCATCTGAAGGGTCAAGCTGGCCTTTCTCTCTGTAGGACCTGTGCTGTAACCCATTGACAAATCTGAAGCTTTCCACGTTCCACTGGGGGATGAGGCGCCAAATTTAGTCACAGTCATGGAGCTAGAACCTCCTCCGCCAGACATGAGTGCAGAAGACCCATCACGTCCTCCGCTTCTAGACATGTTCACACTGCCTCCAGAAGCACCAAAAGAACCACCTGCTGAACTAGACATGAACTCGGAGGAGGATCCAAATCCTGTTAAAAGATCTTCACCAGTTTTTGAGGAGGAACTGGCAACTGATGGGATGTTGGTGGAGATGCTAGAGCTTTTAATTTTAGAGCTAGAGCTCTTCACCATAGAACTACTGATCGGCCCGGCAGTTACGCTGAAATCGCGTGCGGCTCCTGAGGTTAAAAACAAGGAGCCGTCAATTGTGTCAACCACAGGGCCTGTTCCTGAACTGCTGGTGGTTATACTTCCAGATGAGGAGGCTAGGGATATATAAGAATAGCTTTAGTGATAAGAATGAATGGTGGAAAATACACCTGATCCAGTTTCTGGGGGCAGCTGGTTTTACATGGTTTATCATGGTTTCACTAGTTAGTTCTGACTAGCCTTTCCCCAAACTTTCATATGTTTGGTATAAGACTGAATTGATAAACAAACCAGGCTTACAGGATATCATATAACTCCTGGAGCTGCCTCCTTCAGCACTGCTCAGGGTGATGATCTTCTCCACCAGAACACCACCTCCAGCACTAGAGCCGGTCAACACCTGCTGGCTGATCGATGAGCTACTGTTGCCCTCTAGTGGTGAAAAACCAAATTGCACACAGGAATTAGAAACGAGGCTGCAACATCAATGTATAGTTGTTTAAGTTCAGCAACCACGTCAAGTTTGTCAACGGAACATTTCTAACGTTTTAATTACTTGGTCTCATAACAAATTTGCACATGCATTGAAACTTAATTTTATTGTTAAAAAAAGTATTTCGAACTCACTTGGGGGTAGAGATGTCACTCTTGTTGTGGTTACAGTTTCTGTATGTTTATTGATTTCTGAAGTCAAGAAATATCATTATGTAAAACAAAACAGATTTTGTATGTATTGGTGTTATGTTTTTTACACTCACCTCTTCCAGTTCCCCCAGATCCCCCCTCTACTCTCACAATCTTGGTTGTGGTTAGCTTGTCCATTCCATGTTAACTACTTTAAAACAAAATAAAGATGAAACAACTTCTCTTAGACAAGAACTGTACATAACTGTTCAAACAGCAAGTAAAAACAATAAGAAAATAAATGCGCTGAAATTTTGAAGCAAGGTATTATATTTAAAAAATATAAAATTGAAATTAAAAAAAATCTATTTACATTGCCTCATGATTTTATCTACACTGATTTTGATTGAATTACTTTTTATGATTATGTTGGCTGTTTTGATGAACTTAAATGCATTCATTTTTTTGTATTTTAATAAAAAAAAATTAAACTTCTAAAACAAAGTTTTCAACGAATAAATGAGGTGAAGAAGTGTTATGTTAAAGTATCTCAATATAAAGATGTTCAACCTTGCTTTTTCTTTTTTTCAATGTTTTGAGAATATCTCCCACCCATAGACAGTTAAAATAATGCAAAGCACGCTTTCTAAATTCAACCTACTGCAACAAGAGTTGATGCACAATAGGTTATAAAAACACAACAGCACAATTACTCTGTATCTTTACCAGAACCCACATTATTGAATGATAAGTAAAACCACACTTACCATTTGTTGTAATTTATCATCTCATGTCTAATGATCAGATTGTGTAAGCGCACTGATGTTTCTCAGTCCAAATGCAATACAGCTCATAAAAAAGATGTTCACCCTTTGTACCACATCTGGAGCCAACAAGTTTAAACCTGAAGTTATCCTCAAGGCAGAAGCTATAATTTGGCACTCATCAAACTTTCTACAATATTCTAAAGTTCAATTTTTCAATTCAATTCATTTCAAATGAAATCTGTATAGCAGCCTTTTTATGATTTTTACAAAGCAGCTTGCTAGAAAGGGCATTTTGAACTTTAAGATGTAAAAATTGCCTACATTTTAGCCTAGCATATACATTTAACTCATGTGTGGTATTTAAACGCTTTAAAAGTATTCTCAACGTTTCTTGGACGTTCATATTTTATTATTTTAACAACCAAAAATGTGATATCCCAATACTTTTGGGGATACTTTTGCACGTAGCTAATTGTAATGTAATTGTTTACACAAATAATAAGCAATACTAATAATAATATTAGGATTATTAATAAAAATAATCTACAACGTAGCCTACATTGTGTTACATTTTCTCCAGTATGACGCACACTGCATTTCTATAAATCTGTCCATCCATCCACGTACACCTTCAGCAGATCTGCGCATATTCACAGCAATGTTCATCAGCTCTACCGCAAAAGCTAACAGCTGTCATTATAGCCATAAAAAAAATGTAATGATGTGTATACCTGTCATTTGACCCCCTTTAAGCTATTTTCTCAAAAAAAGATTCACTGATCAACAGTAATGATATACAACTGAATATAAAAATGATGGGTAGATGACAGGCCTGCTGGGATCAAAAACCCGATAAACAAACATCTGACTCGTATATGGTGTATGGTGTCTAAACTTGTTCTACATTGCAGTGTTGTTGCCTGCCTTTTCCTTGTTGTTCGAGCATAATTTTTTATTGAACAACACAATAACCCACCTGCTCGTGACCACAAATGAATACCTAAATAAAAACGCATTATGATAAATGATGTGCACTAATATCATTCAGCTTCTCAGAGAATATTTGCTTCAAGATAAGGTAGCTCAGAAAATAGAGAGTTATTGATTTTATATGCTTTGAATATTGCAGAGAAAACTGACAGAGAGCCAAATTTCAAGTCAAAACTTCACTCTTTCATTTCACTATTTAAAGAGAATAGCTTTGCTGTTCCAAGATAAGTCGAAGAATTTCAGCATCATCCTCAGATTGCATTCCTCAGGTCTGTGAACCTGAACCTGAACTTTAAAACCGTTCGTTCAACTCAACTCAACCGTTCGTTCAAACATCACAAATCAGACTTAAAATATATTTTTGAAGATACCTTGTGTCCAGTTTATGAAAAGTGTGGATTTACTTTCTTGCGTGCTGGTTCTTCAAGTCGTGCCCCAAAAAGTAATTATATTATTGCGGAGGCAAGTTCAGATGTGAGTAGTAATCCAAGACCCGCGTTGTACCCCTTAACATGTCATATATCAGTTTTCTGTCCTACAGCCACTATTACAGGCGAGTTTTGACAAGACAGTCTCGCAGCCTGTGACAGAAACATCACGAGAGCCCGAGGGCAGTTTTTATTAAAAAAAAACCCAACAAAAATCATTATTATGGCAGTGAATTTGGGGGGGGGGGGTGGTAAGAAGATGGCGATGGTCCTATTAATTGAAAGTGGTCATGGGAAACAGTTTAAAATATTACAACAATCATAATGACAAACTATTAACATGTCAGGCGTTTTACGCGCGGTTTAAGACGCGAAATGTGAACCACCCCTTAGTTAGACATCTTATCAGCAGTTCATTTCTGTCATCACAACATTTTCAATTGCTTCCTACACCATTATTCTCACTCATAATTTAATGAAAACGCTGTCAAAACAATTGTGCCTTCATTTGACTGGTTGTTGACATTTATAATAGATTACGTTTAATATTAAAAATGCTATTAGAAATGTTA
The DNA here is from genome assembly GCA_008369825.1 of Triplophysa tibetana. Classification (NCBI taxonomy): domain Eukaryota; kingdom Metazoa; phylum Chordata; class Actinopteri; order Cypriniformes; family Nemacheilidae; genus Triplophysa; species Triplophysa tibetana. The sequence goes on along the minus strand of CM017896.1, from coordinate 8,695,286 downwards.
GATTTTTGTTTTGGTAAAAGTATTCAAACTGCTGAAAGACTTTCTAAGACAGTTAAAATGTCAATTATCTGTGTGACCCGAGGCTTTAATCTGAAATTTTAGACGTTCCAGTGAACAAAATATTAAAATGTTTACAAGTTAAAAAGACTAAAGAAAAGCTTCAGTTTTCGGTTAGTTTTTTACCTTAGCTTATGACCTCTTGACCGCTTGCTTTATTTTAGTTTCTTCCAGCCCTTTGTACAGTATTTGATTTACTGTATATGACAAGCAACATTTACAACCTGAATTCCCCTTAGCCAGAGGATAAAACAGCACAGAAACAGTCACGTTGAGGCAGGGTACTGGCCGTAAGCAGGGGCTGACAAACGGAATTAGTTTTTGTGAAAAGGACAAATTCAGCCAAAGTCAAAGTCTGCTTTATTGTCAATTCTGCCACATGTACAGTACATATGCTACATATAGATGATTGAAATTCCGTTACTCTCAGACCCATAGCACATACAAATAACACTAACACAGAATAAAAACATATAAAAAAGATAAAGAAATAAATCATGCAAAACATGTTAAAGAAAAAAAAGACACAGTGTTGTTTTGATCTATCCAACAATTCTCATTACAAATGAGTATGTGAGAGTGTGTGATGCTTTCAAACAGTGAATAAAAGAAAAATATATATATTTTATAGTGCCTCTTTGGATCTAGATGTCAATGTGAGATGGTATATAGGCTATTTAAAATACAGAATATTATGGTTACATAACATTATGTTTATATAGCACTATTTTTTAGAAACTAACCTAGTGAATCTTCAAAATAACAAGGTCATTGCAAGCAAGATCACACCTGTTTTGCTATCATTTATGACATCAAGATGTGGGACAGTCATCATTGATGAATCTGGGACACATAATATACTTCCAGGGAACGATACAAAGATGCATTTGTTTAGTTTCAAGTATTTTTGATGTAAAGATCAAACTAAAAAAAGGACTAAGTTTACAGTTTATAGCCAAATAAAAATGCCTTTATTTATTTGTTTAGATTTATATAGACTTCAGTGTAAAGAAGTCCTATAACTTCAATACCTTCATGTGGGTAAAGACATAATATGGTGGATAGACACATTTCTTTAAAACTAACCCCCCGAAGCCAGATCTTTAGTTTTTCATATCTGAAAAAATGACATATCCCCTGGATTAAAAAAAATAAATGTAGCTTTAGGCTGTAGGTCATAAAACAAAATGATCATATTGATGTGGACATTTTATAAATACTTAAACTAATAATGATTATTACACATGTACATGTGGATTGCATACAGGAATGTATTTTTCTATGCCAAAAAAATGTTAGTATGAGTCTGAACTTGATTCACAGCGTTTTGCATAGCTGTACAGAAATTAAATAGTGCTAACTTATACCGAAAGTATCAATCATGGTTGACAGACTGAAGCCTTAGTTACTATTATTAACCCTTACAACTCATAATTATTTAGATTTACAGGAGACCTTCAGGTGTTTTTCTTTACAAAAAAATAGTTAACTTTTGAAATAACATAAATAAAACAACAGAATGAGACTAAACAAACCACATACTTGTAGAATGTATTTAGCCAAGACTGCCTGTTTTTAACCCACATGAAAATATACTGTATTGTTTACTGTGATATGCAGAAATCCCAGAGCTTATTAGAGTAGATACAAAAGAATACTATAGTGGCCTACTTTGTCATATGAGTTGTTTATAAGAGGTTTCTACAGAAGGTTTGGACACATTTATAAAAATATATATATAAATGCTCATTCTTGCTTTCCATGAATTGTTTTTATTCCTAAATACAATCAATAAACATACGTGTACATTTTATTTTTACATCCATTAATAAAAATAAGTTTTTCTAAACAGAGAAATCACCGGTTAACTCTATATACTCTATAACTCTATATATGTTCGTTATATTTTTTTTCGATCACCAAAGGTGAAATGGGAGCTTAATGATGAATAAAAGTAAATACATTTTTAATATTTCAATGCACAAACCTAATTAAAGTGTTTGTTCCACTTTTGTCCAGCAGACGTCACTCTTTATCTTATAAACTGTTTCGTACACAATTAACTGCAGGTGTTTGTAGTCAAGCTGACGTTACAAATCTCCTGCTATTTTCTTGTCCTCTCTTGAGATGAAAGTGTAACGCTCTAAAAAAATTGATGCTACGTAGCACTAAAAGTGGTTCTTTGCTCGTAATCATAGCCAAAGCACCTTTAGTGCTATATAGGACCATATCTTGGGGCTACAGTGGTTCTTCAGATGTTCTTTGGGGTGTTCCGCATAAAGAACCTGTAAAGCTGCCGTTTCTCAATTCCAAGAGTGCAAAGAACAGACTTGTGTTCTCGTGTAGACCCGTCTTGCGAAGCAGCCTCGGAAGAACGAACTTGCAGTGTTACCGCCGCAATGACTTCTGGGACTTCAAGCAAGTTCCGTACGCCTGCAAGGCTGCATTCGATGCATCCTTGATATCGAGAACACATCCGGCCCGGGTACTTTCATGCGTTCTTGAGAATTGGAACAGACGTTGGCCGCTTTAGATGATGTAGAGCAAGAACACAAGGACACAAGACCAGTGAAGAACATAGAAAAACGGGCCCTGTATGGTTCTTCAGCCTTTCAATATAGCAGTCAACCCAAAGAACCGCTGAAGATTCACTGAAGCACCAAAAATGGGTTCTATACAGCACTAAAAGTGTTGGTGTATGGTGATGCTTCTGTTTGTGACTGCTGTAAATCCATACGTCCTGCTTCTCGTAGGGCCTCTGGTCAGTATAACACCACATATTTGATGATGCTTATCTTTTTCATTTTCTGCAGTTCGCGTCAAATGACAATAAAAATGAGATTCTCTATAAACAAACATGATGCTCTATTTTGACTGGAAGCGTTTTCAAAGGAATGAAGAACATTTAGATGATTTCTGAAATGCATTTGAATGCCAGCTTTGTGGAGTTTACATCTTTATTTCTACATTTACATTTATGCATTTGCCAGACGCTTATATCCAAAGCGACATACATTGCATTATACAATACATTTGTTTCTAAGTATGTACAATCCCAGAGTTCGAACACATGACCTTGGCGTCATTGCCATGGTCTAACCACTGAGCCACAGGAAAGCCTTCTCAGCTTTGCACCGAGATATTTACAGAACCGTATTTTGAGCTAATGAGACAATTGAGACTGTATGTCACGAGGAAAAATATTGTATTGCTTAAAGTTACAGTTCACCCAAAAATGAAAATTCTTTCATCATTTACTAACCACTGCAAACCTGCATGGCTTTCTTTCTTCTGCAGAACACACAAGATATTTTGAAGGATGTTGGAAACCAATCAACACTGAACCCCATTCACTTCTGTTGTATTGACATGAAATCAATGCAAGTAAAAAGGAGCAAGTTAACAACTTTCTTCAAAATATATTCTTTTTTTTCTGTGGTAAAAAGTTGAACAGGTGTGAAATGACAAGAGAACGATGACATCATTTTCATTTTTGGGTGAACTTTCACTTTAAGTTGCTTTTGATAATGGAAAAACATTGTTAATGGTTTTCTATACAACTTTCAGGATGCCATTCCTTATGCTGCACATTTTCTGTTGCTGGTCATGATGGGTTTGAATTGTTCTGAGAATCAAATGAATACTAGAGGCCTATAACATGTGTTATGATTCAAGTGATTCTGATCTGTGCAGTTGACTGTAACGTCTGAATTCAAGTAAATTTGAGAAAAACTTGCATTGTAAATCGTTTAAGAAACAACACTTTTTGCATCTGCCGTTTATCCTCACTTTGTGCTATATTCATAAATCAGCACTGGTATGTTTTTAGATATCTCGACTAAGTGTCTTTCCGTTTTAAAGCACAACTCTTCATCTGACAATAGAGGCTGGAATAAATTTATAGGTTTTTCCACTCGGAATACTTTTGGGAACCCAAAATCGCTCGGAATGAGACTATTTCCAACCAAGGCATGGTGAAGTACTTTAGCTTTGACTCTCTGCTGAAGAAAAGTTAAAGCATCGTCTAGTCTCTGTCCGATCTGCTCAGGTCGCCACAATGACGGCGTATCGACCAGCAACCGATGGAACAGTGCGTTTTTCAAGTGGTAGCTTGTCAGCCCGCATTTTCCGGTCAGGCCGATCTGATGATTGTGTAGGAAGGACAGGATCTGCAGACAGCGGATGTGACAAGAATTCCGTGGGAGCATTTTGGTGAAGTGTTGAAGGAGGCTGTGTTCATAGCGTGCAAAACATACAGGCCAATGAGTGTCCGACAAATGCTTGACCGAAGAGAGATATGAGATCAAGTGTGCTTCCGAGTCTTGAAACCGAACTACAGGTGTGATGTTTAAAAGAATAGCTTGACCTGATCTGAATCGAACTTTGAGACTTCCGGGGCTTTCGGTGTCACGAAATATAAGCTCAAACTCGTATTTGTGACTGATCTCCTCCCATGCTTTCTTAACCGCATTTCTAAACCACTTCCCCGCAAGTGTTTTAGAAAGGTAAAGACTGTCCTTGTGGCAAAGAGGATGAGTAATATAATCCTCTACTATGTTATCGGTTTTGTTATCTGGATGTAGGAGACACAGGGTGTCATCATCTGGGTTTGAATCGTTGCAAATGCAGATACTTGATTCGGGACCTTTTACCATGTTCACGCTGCTGTATAATGTGGTCTTGTCTCTGAATAGTTTTAATTCAAAGCTGAAAGGCTTTGGAGGAATAATAGGCACGTTTAATTCACAAACAAGGCTTTTTCTTGAAGGCCATTGCTCATACAAGGTCCCAACTCCAACAAAGTCTTCAATCTTCACATCTGGTCTCGCATTTCTCATAGTTTCCAAAAGATCCTTCGCAAAACCTTCTACAAACGCGCAAGTTTGCCAACTCTTGCTCACTGGAACTTGAACACACTGGTCATAGAAGCTAGTTAATGTCTTGTTATCAATTTCGGAGACTTTGGTGTTTAAGAACGTTGCATTTTTTCCATTTAGAAATGAAGGCATCTTCGATCGGGGTTTGAAATATAGTTTCCAGACCCAATTCAGAAAACGAATCGATGAGATCAAGCTGAGGGCCTTCCAAAGGTACCAACTGTAATCGGTCATTTGGCCCATAAACAATGCTTGGTTTTCATGGTGGGTGTCAATATGGCCTGTTTTTGGCTTTTCTAAGAGTTCCTCGTCCCCCTGCGAGAAGTTCTGGTCTACATTGGACACCGTTTGGTCTGTTTCTATCTGACCCGTATTGGACATATGTGATGTCCAGTCTGCGGATACATCCAATTTCTCCTGGTCATCTGGTGCAAACGCTGTTTGGCGGAAGTAGTTTTGGTCTCCCACTGGGGACATTTGCTCCTCGTGTTGCACCACGGTCCTGACATTTGGCATCATTTGTTTAACATCTGACGCGTCCCCCTCTCTCCCTGGATTTTGGAATGCTTGCTGATTTGAATGTAGCAGGATCGTGTCTGTGGACAGCTCTTCTAGCTTTTTACCCTCTTGCAGCCGAACACGCTCGTGTTCTTTCATGCTCACTATGTCATCATCATGTAGGTCATGAATGACATTGGGGTCTTTTGTAAGAAGTAGACTGACGACCACGAAAATCACATGTAGAAATGTCTCCTCCATCCTGTGAAAAAAAGAACTTCCTGTTCACCAAGCTGTATTATCACTGTTAAATTATTTTAAATGCATGATCACACTTACCAAGAAGGGATAAACAAATTTTGTTTATTAAATGTGAACTTGGACCACAAAACCAGTCAACAAAACATTGTATTCGTCAAAATAATCTATTTTTCTTTCATACCAAAAATATTTCTATTAAGTAAAGATCATTTTCCATGAAGATGTTTTGAAAATTTCCTTGCATAAATATACTAAAACAGAAGCAAAATCGCGACACAAAAACACGCCTGCTGCCCACTCTTTGGGAATTACCCACTTAAGTTTGGTATCTATATGAAGCTTTCGGGTTGATCTATTCTCCACAACGTCATTACAGCGGTAAGCCAATAGAGAGCATTAAAACAAACCTGTTTCTTCTTAGCATCGGCCTGCTACAGCGTGTCTTACGGACAACTTCAAATGCGATTTTGTCAATATTTAGATTTTTGTTAACCTCAGATTCCAGAGATTAAAATAGTTGTTTCTCGCTAAATATTGTCCTATCCTAACAAACCATAAATCAATGGAATGCTTATTTACTCAGCTTTCAGGTGATGCATAGATCTCAATTTTCAAAAACTGACCCCATAAGCTGTTCATCTCCTGTTTAGAAACAAAGGCTAATGCTAAAAGATTGTTATAGAAAATTGTTTTACACTCTCCTTTCCATCTAAACTCTTAATGTTAATGTTTGAAGAAGCAATACGATATTTCCTGGAACTGGTGTCTCTCCTTCTTATCAGATAACATTTATACATTAATTTTGTTAAATATAGCCATTCACTTTCTGCTTCAATATTAAATACATACTGAATATAATGAAACTAACTTACCTCTTGATACTACAACTTAAAACAAAAAAGAAGATATGATGTAGAGTGGCAGATTCAAAGCTTCTGTTACTCTGAATTCTCACACCGGATGTACACTAACAGCAGCACTTCCTGAATACTGAGTACAGCCCTTTCCTCTTTTTGAAAAGTAGCATGCTGGTTTCTAACCGTAAAGATATGGACCTCAATGCGACTGCAGCTTAAGCAACAAAGAACCAAATTAGTCTTATTTATCTTCGCTAAATATTAAAGTTAACTGAATCTTTGTTTTGTTTACTATCTCTTTAGTTTTTACCCCCCTTTTAATAGCATTGAGATGTGCAAATACTGGGATGCATGTTTGATGTTTAAAAGCCACTCTAAAAATGTTTATTAAATCAGATTGGCTATATAAGTTGCTGGAATTTAACTTATTTTAAACTGACTTCAAAAAGGAAGTTGAGATTGGTTAAACTAGTTTTTTTAGTTATATGAAATGCAACTAGTTTTACAGTGACTTGTAAAGCCAGTTTTATTTGTCCTAAAAATTAGGAAAGCGCTTGAACTATTTGTACGATGTTTATGTGGAAAGAAAGTACAGCCCTAAGCGATGTCTGAAGGGCAAAGTTCCCCTCAGTTTATGTATGTAATACGATTCAAAGTAGGGAAGGAAGGAGTCGGGAACCGGAAGATATTCAAAACATTTAATCAAATAATAACAGACCATAAACAGCCGACGGCCCCTCACGGACGACCGCCGGCGAAACAACATAAACATAAATAGACAGCCGGCCGCCCCTCACGGACGACGGCTGGCAAATAAAACATAAATACATATACACACAAGCTCGGGCCCGGTCCTCTCTCATCAACGGTCCGGTCGCGTGTTCCTTTTATATGCTCCCAATCTCCTACGTGATGCGAGGCCGGTGCGCGCACCACTGGCGCTAATTAACAATTACTTACCGGCCTCGAACCACGGTCTCGCCTCGCATACTCCACTACATACCCCCATCGCCCCTCACAGGCCGGGGGGTACCCCCGCGACTGTGCATGCTCCCTCCCCCTCCCTCGGGGGGGGGGGGGGGGGTGGGGCGGGGGGTATGCAGCGACGAGACGAGACAACGGAGACGGGAGCCCTCGGAAAGAGGGGAGAGAGGAAAAAAAAATTATAGTCCGGTTCCCTGACATGCTGCCGCTCGTTCCTCAACCAGCCGAGAGGCTCTTCCTCGCGGTGCTATGCGGTGGTGCTGGACGTTCGGTGGACGGCACGATCCTCCTCCGCCTCCTGGCGGTTGGCGATGGCTCCTCCGTGTGAGGGCACCGGGGTAGCGAGTCAGTCCGCCGTTTCCTGCTCCTCACCATCATGGCTGTTGGCAGCAGGATTCCGGCTCACGGCCAACGGCGCCGACTCCTCCGCTCCCTCTTGGACGGCCGCTATGGCGTTTATTTTGACCCAAAAGTCGCGCGCAAGGAATCCGCGCGCGCACGTGCGATGCAAACGCGCATAATGATATACGCGCGTAGAAAGATGCTCCGCGAGCGCGTATTTATACACCGCGAGCGCGCAGAAAAGTATCCGCGAGCAGAAAAGAATACTCGCGAGGGGTCTTTTCTGCAACGCGCGCATAAATGGAGCCACGCGAGTATGTGCTGCGATGATATGGCAAGCCAAGAGGGTCACAATTACGCCATAGATTAAACGCGTTTGTATCGGAACGCCGTTTTTGACGGCGTTTTAAACAGTACTTGCGCCGCAAAATACGGCGTCGCGATTCCAAACGCCGTAAAAAACGCGCGAAAAGCCGTTGATAACGCCGTATTTGACGGCGTTTTAAGGCGGCCGGAAAGCGCCGCTTTTTGCGCCGCTGTCTTGCCATATGACGGCGTAAAAAACGCCGTTTTGGTTGCACAGAGCGCGCGTTATTTACGGCGTTTCGTCTGTTGCATAATGAGCCCCTCCCAATGATTTCCAAAGCCAGTAAATTTGAACCGTTGTCAACCAATCCCTGATGAACTGAGCCAGACCAGACCAATTTGCCACTGATCATTTCACAGGATTGTATTATGTGCGCAGTGTTTGCTAACATTAAACAAAATTATTGCTTGCTTTCTGAAGAAAAGATTTATTTTCTTTGTTAATCTGGTTTCACAATGTCGTCAACAATTGTATAAAGGCCAATTGTATGTATCCTGCTTATTACATAAGCTATAGCACATATTCTCTACGTAAAATGCAAAAAAAGCAATCGGTTGAAATATTGCATTATATTATCATTGTACTATAAACAATTCCTGGTACAAGCGGTGTCAGACAACGTAAAAGGTAAAGCTCTTCCCTTTATTTAACTGTTGAGTGTCTTGTGGCCTGCTGAGTAGGACCTGCGACTCGCGATCTGTGTTATGGTCGTTTTCGTTTCGAGGCCCGCTCAGATCACCGGTCATTTTTTACGTTGTTGGTCTTGATCTATTTATCTGTATCGCCGGGCAGTTTTTAGATTTATATCAGTCTTTTATCAGTAGCCCAGGTGATTTTGGTTTCCATATTACAAAAATGTATTGACTATAAGGATGCGCAATAATGTTGCCCAATGATTGTTATGTAACAAGCATGGACTTATTTATTCAATATAGCTGCCTTGCCAAATGCCTTGCCGTTTACCTCCGTGAAGAAACTGAAGCTATACATACAAAGAAACATACAATGAACAGCCACATTTCCTTTTGAAATGGAAAAAGATTTTGCATTATTTTCACATTTTCAGCAAATGGATATAGGATTCAGGCCCAGTGACCCACCCATGCAGCCAAGCATATGCGAGAACGTAGCAAAATTGAATCGGGATGCGCACATTCAGCTACAGAAAATTGTCGGTTTGCACAAAGATGGTTGTTAAGCCTACGGATCCCTTTGCTCCAAATAATAGCCCGTATTTAACGTGATTACATACACTGTAATCATAATAACATAATTAAAAAGCATATCATATTAACGCACATATTTATTCTAGGCTTAATAAAGTTTATTACTGCAAAAGCTGCATATGTCCACTTCAAGAACAGCGAGTCTGACTATTGCGATAAATGAATTAACATAGGCTACTGTATACTAAAGAAAATAAAGCGAGGCACACGATCGATGTCAAGGGTTATTCCAAGATATTAATACACAAAAATGATCTTACTCTGACTGAAACATCCAAAGTGTGCACATCAGAATGTGTGTGTCTCGCAAACATAATTATGTCTCGACTGAATGCTTGGTGAACTGCCGGGGGAAATATTTGTTCCTAAGGCCTTAACCCTCGATGTCAATCAAACAAATTCAATTAAATAAACATAGATAAAAATACCTATAGAATTTAGAAATGGTTTCATTTTATTAAACATGTTTAATATTTACGAATGGCGCCTGCTATCGATGACATCAGCTACACTTAAGACGGTAAAGCAATGAGAAAAATACCACAAAAATAAATACACTATCTTTGAGGGGTATTAGTGAATAGGGTTTTTTTAAATAAAAAAGGCAGACGTTTTAAATAGAATTATTATCATTATTATTATTATTAATGCATAACAGCAGCTGCAATTACAACGAAGTGTTTTCTTGAAAAAAATAAAATTAAAAGAAAAAACTGTCAAATGGCTATAAATAAGAGCTTAATGTTTAGCCTGCATTGCAAACTTACAGAGCCTCAATACAATGAGGACGGAACACAGTGGATCTAAAATAAACAAAAATAAGGCAATCTATTTGTGCAGTTACAGTATCAAAACGAATACAAAACAAACAAAAAGCACTGGATATTATAAGGTACACAAGATATCCACAACAAACTTACACGATATTATTAGTTTCTTATTTGAAAGTGTCTCAGTAAAGGGGTAGGCCACACAAACGCATTTTAAGTTTACACAGAGCGAACTGAAAACCCCGTTTAATAAAACACCTTCACACAGCCTACTCAAGTGAGTCATGGTCATTATTTTTTATTTTGTTTCATGCTTTGTCGAGAAAAATAAATCATATTTAAATGTTTTTGTGAACGTTTTAAAGGTTGTTAAGCAATCAAGCTTATACATTTTTTTGCATCAATAATATTGATTAAGTAATTTTCAAACTTAAATCTGCATGTAGTCGGTTGACGCTGCATTCTCCTATAATTTAACTAATATGGGATGATATCTCAATTTCAGTTTGATTGAAGTCTGAGACTTATGCGCTGCATTTTATAAGTAAACACTGTTTTCCTTTAGGAATAAATTACTCTCCTCTTGTTCTTTTACCATTTTATTTTATCTTTATTATAGTTAATACATTAATATAATAAAATTATATCTTAAATTAGCTTAGCTTCGGTAAATTCCGTTCACATAGATTTATTATTATTTTTTTATATATTTTCTTCTGTAAAGCTGCTTTTGAACAATACACATTGTGGAAAGCGCTATTTAAGTAAAATCGAATTGAATTATCCACGGAGAAAGATGGTTAAATTATTCCCCATTACCCCAGCTAATAGAAGGCCAGCGGCCCAGTGGTAAAGTTGGCGGGCCACCGATGTCAACTGTCTGTGGTCCACCGGGTTTTCCTAATCATTTTTCCAGCGGTCACCAGCGGCAGCCGCCACATTTCTGCTAGTTGTCCGCTATGAGCCGCTGGTTTATCCACGATCGACCCGCCGTTCATAATTGTTAAAAAACGCAAACCAATGTGTCCTTAAATACAATACTGGATCAAACATGTTTAATAGCAACAGCACATTTATTATTTTAACACATCAAATACATAAATGCACTACCTTTATCAAATGCTTTTAACCAACGTTACATGATAAGAAGCATCCAGATAACATTTATTTGTATCCATACTTATATAGTCATCCTTCTTTCCAGTGAGACCATAGTAAATGGTCAAAACAAAATAAATAGTTGTACTACAATTATACACTTCATAGTTGTAATAAAACCACAGTAAATCCAAAAAGAACCATATCCTTATACTTGCATAGTAGTAATTCATATTATAAAGTTTTACCCATGGTTTTCAAAAACTATAGCTTACCACTCTAGCATTCATATAATATAACTATAGTAGAACCTTTATGTCAAAACCTTATAGTTTAAAAACATTTTAAACTATTATTTGCTAGATCCTTTCATTGTGATTATCCTGCCGTTAGGGGGCAGTGTGGCTCATCCGCATGACGTCATCAAATGCTGCTTCTTCTGTCGCCTCTTAGCTTAAAGTTAATTTTGCAACGGGTTTATCGCGAAAGTAGTTGCAAAAGTCAATGCGGGATGCTTTGAAACTGCAATGACAGGTTGCGAGGTTGTAGATGCCTATTTTTGGTTGCAATTTAGATCTGAATAGGAAAACGTGTAAATACGTGCAAAACATTTGTATCTACCAACCGATTGCTTTTTTTGCATTTTACGTAGAGAATATGTGCTATAGCTTATGTAATAAGCAGGATACATACAATTGGCCTTTATACAATTGTTGACGACATTGTGAAACCAGATTAACAAAGAAAATAAATCTTTTCTTCAGAAAGCAAGCAATAATTTTGTTTAATGTTAGCAAACACTGCGCACATAATACAATCCTGTGAAATGATCAGTGGCAAATTGGTCTGGTCTGGCTCAGTTCATCAGGGATTGGTTGACAACGGTTCAAATTTACTGGCTTTGGAAATCATTGGGAGGGGCTCATTATGCAACAGACGAAACGCCGTAAATAACGCGCGCTCTGTGCAACCAAAACGGCGTTTTTTACGCCGTCATATGGCAAGACAGCGGCGCAAAAAGCGGCGCTTTCCGGCCGCCTTAAAACGCCGTCAAATACGGCGTTATCAACGGCTTTTCGCGCGTTTTTTACGGCGTTTGGAATCGCGACGCCGTATTTTCCGGCGCAAGTACTGTTTAAAACGCCGTCAAAAACGACGTTCCGACACAAACGCGTTTAATCTATGGCGTAATTGTGACCCTCTTGGCTTGCCATACGATGAGTGCTCTCGCGAATCTTTCTGCGCTCTCGCTAATCTCTCTGCGCTCTCGCTACTGCTGCCCATCACTCGCTCGATGTTCAAGCAGACTTTTGAGACTTTGGGGGCTGGACAAATGACTGACGACTCCGCATCTGTGATTGGTTGTTTGGTTTGAAAAGTGACAGGCATAATCTCTTGTTCAAATTCAGTCATTATATGAAGAAAAGACACGAAACGACACGTTTTGTGGGACCATCATGTCGGAGCAGGTAATTAATTTATGTTAAGTCAATAGTCTTTTATCTTGTTTAATCCATGCAATACACTGCTTAATATAGTTAATAGAGAAGTTAAGTTGCGATAAAATCTCCTTGCAAAGGTTTGCACAGAGCCTTATTAAAGTCTGCTAAAGCTAATTTAGCTGACTATGTTAACCTTTAACCCTCAAACTGTTAACGGTTAAGTTAGTCTCTCTGGCCTCAAGTATGTTATTTCTTTTATAAACCGTTAAGGTTACAACATAATACAAATTATAAAGTAAAAGAACATGTATCAATGCAACTTTAATGAACTTGAACTACTATAAGCCTTCATTCCACTGGAAAAACAGTCCTTTACAGACTGACCCTGCATTACAGATTACTCTGCTAAATGACTAAATGTAAATGTAAATGTTTCTATCCAAATTACGTATTTTTTGTGGTTTACAGTTTTCTACATAGACTATTCGTTACATTTTGTGACTATATCCATGATATATTCAATGTTGACTGGATAAAAAGTGAGATGTGAGAAATCATAATGGAATTAATGCTTTAAATAACATTTTCATGCTGCTAATCTGATATTAGATTGACGTTTAGTCTGGATTGCTTATACATGGCCTTTGTTTATGTTTATGAAAAGACTATATTTTACTAAAAGCCCACAATGTGTATTGAATACATGTGTATAGAGAATATGTCACACCATATCTAGTAGGTGCTAAACAATGGACTAGAGAATTATATAATAAACACACTAGTTGAACATTTGCAAGCTTTTAAACCTCTTTCCTCTTTTGAACTGTCATGTATGTGTTACAACATGCACGTTGATTTTGATACCTTTATTTTCTGTTCTGTCAACAGGTGAAACATCACCTTTTGGAAAATCTTTTGCATAAATTACAGCAGGCATTCAGCGCAACATCACTGGATTTGGATTACTTGGAGTTTCTATGTCGTCAGGAGCTGTATATACTGGAGGCCCTATCTAATCACATACAAGTACCCCCTTTTATCACCCAGGCTGTGCAAGAGCTCTTTGACCTTGTGAGGGCACAAGTGTATTGTCCAGCCCCATATGCCAGCGTGGAAGTTGCTGGCACCACAGGACGACCAAAAGTTTTGGTTGAGGAACAACGCCTGAAAGAAATGCTCCATGCTCACCTTCCAGTGCGCTGCATAGCTACACTGATGGGTGTTTCAAGGAACACAATTTTCAGAAGCATGAAACAATATGATCTTTCTGTCAGGGACATGTATAGTCCTATCAGTGATGAAGAACTTGACATTTTGGTTGCTTCTGTCAAGAATGATTTACCAAATGCAGGCTACAGGATGGTCAGAGGAAGACTGAAGTCATTGGGCCACAGGGTTCAGTGGAGAAGAGTTGCAGCCTCTATGCATAGAATTGATTCTATGGGCATCATATCAAGGTTGTCAAGTCTTGGCTGTGTTGTGCGCAGAGTGTACTCTGTACCAGGGCCCTTGTCTCTGGTACATGTGGACACAAACCACAAGTTAATAAAAGTGAAGTTTAATATACAAAAACATTTGCATGTTTCTTTTATGAATGTTTAATATTGTTTGCCTCCCAGATACAATATTGTGATATTTGGAGGAGTGGATGGCTTCTCCAGAAAGGTAAGTGGCTGATGCTGTATTTTAGTAATTACTTGTTGTGCTCTGACTAAAGATTTGGAAAACATTATGTAGTCTTCTGGTACACAGACCTGCCTACAACTTGTATGCTTTTTAATTGGTTCACATTTTTGTTTCGCCTTTTGCAGATATTGTACTTGAATGCAGCCACAAATAACCGTGCAGCAATGGCATTTTCATTCTTTCTGGAGGCAACTCAGCTGCATGGTTTACCTTCAAGGTAGTGTATTTTAAATTTTTGCAAAGCTACAATCCTCTCAGTAGATAATCCTTAATGTAAAAAAAAACATGTGAAAACATCATAATGTTCTATTACTGCTTGATCTTACACTCTAGAGACAGATAATTCTAAACCTTGAGTTGTGTTTACTTAAAGCAAAAGGTTGTCATGAAATGCTTGTTCTGTTGAAAAATATTTTACAAACTGGCAACTTTTATATACTTTGTGCACCCTTACTTTGCCAGATTAAGGCTTTAAGGTGTTCACTTTAGTAGTTCATGTAAAGGAAGACATGATGCTTAGATTATGCCTCCATGATGACATTTGCGAAATCAGAGACATTTTTGGGTCATCCCAATTTTTAATACACAGTGGGTTTGATGCATGTATGGCCATTCAATGAGAAACATTTGTTTAGAAAAAGCTAATGATTTTTTCTTGAGGATGTTGAGGAGTTTCTGTTGATTCCACTATTCTTGATGTGATTTAAGGGTAAGAGCTGACCAGGGAGTGGAGAATGTGGATATTGCTCGGTTCATGTTCACTGTCCGTGGCAATAAACCTGGAAGCTTCATCTCAGGAAAAAGCGTGCACAACCAAAGGTAATAATCATAATTCTTTCTCTGCTTTCCTATTAATTTGCGTTTCCATTACTAAAATTATATTAGTAACATTACATTTCCATAATATCAAGTTCTACATGTAGTATGTACTAGCAGTTGGAGCTTTGGGTTTAAGGTATGACATTGCAGAACAAAATTATACCATATATTCGTGAGTTTTGTTCCATTTACAAAAATACATTATGATACAATGTCATAATTTCTTACACAGTAATGGAGATTATTTATTTTAACACCCAATAGGATAGAACGGTTATGGCGTGATGTGTGGATCTCTGTCTCTTCAAAGTACTACAACCTTCTACACTCTCTTGAGGAAGATGGGCTCCTGGATATTTCATGTACAGATGACATATTTTGTGTACATTATGCATTTCTTCCAAGACTCAAAAGAGGCTTGGAGATATTTACTGAAGGCTGGAACCACCATCCACTTCGGACTGAGGGAAACAAGACTCCGACACAGATCTGGGAGATTGCACAGATGCTTAACACTAATGTACATTCGGAGAACTTTGAGGTAAGAGTGTAAATGCGTTTTTCAAAAGCTAGACTTGATTTATAATGTAAACCGTATGACCATCATTTTTTATTATCTATATTAAATATTGTTACAATGGCAAAGCTTTGATGTTTTAAAACATTTATAGGACCTGCAAGAGCCCGACATTGACTGGGAGACTGCTGTAGACTTTGAGCATCTTGACTCAGAAAGTGGTATTGTAGTGCCTACATATGAATGCCCTCTGACTGAGGAAATGAGGAATGAACTCCAGACTTTGGTTGATCCAACTGACCCAAGCATAACTGATGAACAGCTATACATGGTCTGCTATGAACATGTAAAACGACTACAGACACAAAACTAACCTCCTTAGCTATAACAATCTCATCAGTGAACTGGACTCGTTTCTGATTGCATTGTAAATACTTTCTTTTTTATACATTCAATGTAATGATTGGAAGATATAGTACATGAAACATTTTAAATTCTTCAAGAACATGTGAGCTAAGCGAGCACCAGAATAATACTTTGGTATTGCATAAACTGTTCAAGAATAAAAACAAATGAATGCATGCAACTTGTACTTGTGTCAGAACTTTGCAAACATCAATTATTGAACTTGAACAATGACACAGCAGGTGAGCTGGAGCAACATTAAAACCGTCCAAATTCATAGCCATGGGTAATGGCCTGTGAAATAATATTTCTGAATTCCTCATATGTACCCAGGTGTGCAACTGGGAATGTGACAGAGCGGGAACATGCGTTAACTACAGGGAAACAGATACTGTGTGTACCATAGCGCACGCTGCAATCGTGATCAAATTCCATGACAATTTTAAAATGCTCACGGTCTGCATGACTTAATGGAATATGAGACTGTCCTGTCAGCCACTGGCAAAACTTGCCAACATTAATGAGCATGTTGTTGGTATGTCCCTCTGCCTTGGCATCTTCACTCTGTGTGTCCTCTTTGGGTCTGTCTTTGCTCTCTTCTGAAAAGGTGATAAAAATCATTGCAGTTTTAACTTGTAGTTATGCAGGTACTAGCCCAACTGGAACAATACAGTAGGGCTTTCAACGACTACGACAAATTTGTTTTATTTTCAAAAAAGAAAATTCAAAGAACA
The DNA here is from genome assembly GCA_008369825.1 of Triplophysa tibetana. Classification (NCBI taxonomy): domain Eukaryota; kingdom Metazoa; phylum Chordata; class Actinopteri; order Cypriniformes; family Nemacheilidae; genus Triplophysa; species Triplophysa tibetana. Next base: position 8,678,346 of record CM017896.1, on the reverse strand, counting down.
ACAGTTTCAACTAATAATTAAATTGTTAATTTGTGTAAATTATTAACCTTCATCCTCTATGTCCTGTACATAGTCCTGCAGAAAGTTGACTACTCTGGACTCCATTTGGCACCTCATTGTACCCATCTCGCTGAAGACTGGTGATAGTGATGTCATTAGAAAATCAGCATCCACCTTAAATAAATAAAAAAAAGCAAACCATATATTCATATTTGATATGTTTCTTGATTCACTTCATATATACTGTATCTACGAGATCTATGAGAGTCTTTGTGCTTGCCTTGCAAAATGAACCTGGAACAAATAGCTGTCTGCAAATGTCCATGTCTTGTTGGACAAAGCTGAGAAGGCCATACAGTTTTATCCCAGAGCAGATTTGTTGCAGCATGGGAAGTAACCTCACAGTAGCGTGTAAAACTACAGAGCTGCGACACCAAGTAAAAGACTGAACTAAAAAATCAGGTCCACTACAATTGCCTATAACAAAAGAATTGTCCTACCGCACAATCTCTTCTTTTCTTTCTATGGACACCGTCCCTGTGTATCCACATGACAAAATTCTGTCTGAGCACTCGATCAGGGTTGTTTTGTCAGCTGCCTGAATCTATGAAACAAAAAACCCAAGCAAACTCAAATCTATACTATAAGACCTACTCAGAGTTTACATGTTTTACGTATTGTTTCCAAAGGATGTCATTGTCACAAACCAAAACATAAAATTATGATGCAAAATTCATTGCAATTTTTCCAAGCTGAAATTAAACACCTCTTTAATAAGCTCAATCAGTTCAGGGTCTTTGACATCCTTTTCGGTTATTGCTTCCTGATCCATTTCTCCAGTGGATATGTACTTGTAACACCACTGCGAAAAAAAGTTTGGCGGTGGTCCACCTTGTGCGATGCTAACGGCAAATATCTCTCCAATAGTCCTGCGATTCAAAAACAAAATATATTACGGCACAATGGGTAATATATAATTTAAATGAGAATGAGAGGTGCTTGGGAGAGAAAAGTCATTTGAAAGACGGTTTACAATAGGTGTCAAAATATTGCTAATGTTGATCTTTATTTTAATCTGTGTCCATTTCAACAGCCATTGGAAAGCTTTGCTGACATGTACTTCACATATAAAGTTGGAATTGAAAAAGTGTGAGTCCATAGTTTCAATTTTGTAGTAACCTACTTGAAGTTATGTTTGTCCAAGTCTGTCATTGAATACTTTGGGTTTTTGCCATCCTCCCCTCCCTCAAAGAACCGCTTCTCTATTCCTGACATCATTTCTTTTCATAAAAAGGAAAAAGAAAACATGAAATACAAGTAAAGACTAATATATATATATAAATAAATATCTATATATATACTGACCGGTTAAAAATTCTGTTCGCAGAGCCCCATTGTCAATGCCAGCCTCTCCAATAAAAGAAACTCTGAGGGCATTTACAGGGGAAGACTTTTTCTGGCGCTGCCATTGTTTGATGCCTCTTGCAAGCATCTGTTCCCTGGTCACACAAATGATGAAGATGCTGCTTTCGTCCACCCTATCAGTTAGGTTTTTGATGACATCAGCAATGCTTATTAGGAATAGAGAAAAAAGGTTAGAATTGTACATTGGAAAAACAAATAATCTGAAGAAGGTTTTGACACCTTTTAATCTCTTGGTGCGTCTTAAAACGTTTTGGAAAGATCTCTGTTTCATCAGCTTCTTTTTTATCAAAATCAATGGCCTCTGTTTCATCACAAAATCTGTGGGAATATCAATACTAAAGGTGAGTTGCTGTTACTAGCATAACAAGATGAAATCATTGTATGATATTTAAATGTAGCTTCAGAAAATAATGCATGGAAACACTGATGAATACCTTTCACCACAGTAGCTCGCATGGATTTCCACAAAGTCAATGGGGTAGAACTGCTTACAAATGGGACAGGCTGTCTTGAATGCAACCCATTAATAAGAACAGTATTATTATTATGTTCACACCAATACCCTTTGGCCTTTCCTCTTATACTTAAAGCCAAGCATCTGTATTCAAAACTTTTATAAATTTGTATTTGGAAAATGTGTATAAAATATGTGCAATGAATTCTTGTTCGGCAGAGAAAGAACTAGCTTGTTTTCAAGTTGCTCTAATGGTAACCACATAAAAAAGCCAATAATAAGATGGTGCCTTTGTTAGTCTGTCAAATTGGTAAAAAGTTCAGGTGAAAGGAGAATTGCATGAATGCCTATATGAATGTTATATTCTTACTTTGTCAGAACCCTTGAAACATGAAGGAAGATCTAAATTGCTGGAGTCCTTAAAGTATAAAATAAACCAATAAAACATTAAGTGTGTAACCTTCATAAATAGCAGTAAACATGACATAATTAAGAACATCTCTGACTTCATATTTGCTTGTTTTAACAGACAGACTTACTGTCACAGATGTGTCAATAGAAGGAGTGTCATCTGGGGAATTTTGCAAAATAACAGCCATGGCAGGACTGTTATCTGGGAAAGACAAACAAGAAGTCTGCAAGAAAATGAACAAAATAAATATATTATCCATAGGTCAACTGAAGTCTTATCAATGTATTCATTTAGAATCAAGAGTAAATTATTTCTTGTCTGCTCATCAGAGTCAGAGGAGAGTTCTACTGTCTTGCAAGATGCCACATGTGCGGCTAATAACTGGACTGGCATGTTTTCTGAACACGTATCGCATACTGCTTTTGGCATTTTTTCGAACTCCTTTGCAGAGTAGGGCAGAGTTGAAGAATCAAGAGTTCCTTGGATTGGTACTATGTACAGTGTTGACTTCCCACGTGCAACTGTATTGAGGTAAGCACCTGTATAACCTTCTGCCTCAGGCGGTACAATACACAATTTTCTTTGTCCAGATCCACCTTAAAGGAAAAGATAGCAAAGAAGTAATACTTGAAGTCAGTCAAATTTGACGGTAGACAACATAAGACAATAGATAAAAATAGGAAGCTTCAATATCTTACCAACAGCCTTATACAACATCCATGCCCCCTTCAAAACAGCCATTTTAGAGTACGTCTCCTCAAGTTTTGTAGACAACTGTGTATAATGTATAGAATGTAAGTATTGTACCAAAGAGATGCCTTTGGATAATGTACATTAAGTCTTATTAGCAGTACATTATGTTAGCGGTTAATCATGATGTACTGCTATGCCTCGAAGTTCACTCACTAAAAGACAAGTTATGAACACAGCCCTACTGCATTCAATTTGTGTTGCATTGACGTCCTCTTTATGAGTAATGGTTAATAATAGATTATTTTAAGAATAAAATTACAAATGTAAAAAAGTGTTTTATAACTCACCATACCAAAGAATGGTGTTTATAATTGAACTAACACCGAAATGGTATGAAACAGCACAATCGCAATTATTAACTTCATGTAAGTTTACGTAAGATGTTTTAAATCAGGGTGTGTGAGAAGTAAAATTTAGTGTACTTTATAGGGGTCTGGCAAAATGTAAACTCATAGATCATCAAATTATTAAGCAAGATTACAATTATTGTAATCTGAACAATTTAATGAACACCTTAAGCCAAGCATGGTTTTCTGTTGCAGCTTACCCATGAATGGTCAGCATTATCTGCGATACTGATGGTTCTTCGACCCATCCCTGCCTGTAGAAGAGTTAATTCATCTGCAGCTTTTGGTGTCTTCTCCATATATTTGTTGACAAGGTAAAACTGTACTGGAAAACACTTGACAGCAGTGAGTCTTCTGTTCATGTCGGTCACAGTAGAATGTGGTCCCCTTTTCCTAGTCACTTTTTTCCCCAGATTTTTCGCAAACAGTCCTGGGAAGGATCTGCAAAAAGGTGAAGTAAGAAACAGAAAAAAGGAAAAAATATGTATTTATACTATCATAAATATGAATACAGCTATCAGAACGACAAACCTTGACATGTTCTGCTCCAAAGTATTTTTCTGTTGTGTAACTTCTTGGCTAGTGTGTGGCTGGTTTGCAGAATCCGCAGAAACTCCTTCTTTCAAACACACAAAAACAACAAATAAATCACACTGACAAGGACTAATATTTGAATAATCAAGTACATAAAAGGTTCATACAACATCATCATATTCAATGTTTATATTACATTTTGGCAACATTGTTGCTTTAATTGAACTTCATGACATACATTATAATGACTAGCACATAAACAAGATGTAATTGTCAATTTTAAAAATAACAGATAGCATAAGGTGGGTATAACAACAATCCTCACTGTCTCTGGCTGCTGGCTGAGATAAGGCGCTTTGCAGGAGTGACATCACCCGTCGCGCTGCCTCCTGTAATTCTTCCTTTCATAACGGATAAATAAGTATATATGTCAAATCTGGTAAAAATATGAGCTGGCTACTTTATATAACTCAAAAAGATGTAAAAAAGTAAAATCGGCTACACCTCATGGACAGTTACTTGAACTGACACGAATTTAAACAATGGCATCATCATTTTGAAACTACATGGATTACATATGTAACTGCTTTCGTCACAAATACGATCTGTAAAGTGTTGGTCACTGTCGCATTTACAGTGTTAAGGACAATGTAAACTTAACTGTTTCTTGTTTTACCTCTTTTTTCTCCGACATCTTGATGACTGACTCTTCGACGAAGAGGAAAGTAGCAGGTGATAACAGACTGGCTGTTGCATTTTGCAAGTGACCAATCACAGATGCGGAGTCGTCAGTCATATGTCCAGCCCCCAAAGTCTCAAAAGTCTGCTTGAACATCGAGCGAGTGATGGGCAGCAGTAGCGAGAGCGCAGAGAGATTAGCGAAGAAAGATTCGCGAGAGCACTCATCGCAGCACATACTCGCGTGGCTCCATTTATGCGCGCGTTGCAGAAAAGACCCCTCGCGAGTATTCTTTTCTGCTCGCGGATACTTTTCTGCGCTCGCGGTGTATAAATACGCGCTCGCGGAGCATCTTTCTACGCGCGTATATCATTATGCGCGTTTGCATCGCACGTGCGCGCGCGGATTCCTTGCGCGCGACTTTTGGGTCAAAATAAACGCCATAGGCCGCCATCCCACCTCGGCCCAGGAGCACGGCAGCGAGCTCTCCGTTCCACCCGAATCCTCGCTCCAGAACCACCGCCTCGGGCAGCCACTGGCGGACGCCCTTCGTCCGCGCTGCCCGAACTCCTCAGCACCGCGATGCCCCTCAGCAGCGAGGGCTCTCCGACAGCATGTCTCTCCTTCCTCCCGGGTTTCGGCACCAATGTAATACGATTCAAAGTAGGGAAGGAAGGAGTCGGGAACCGGAAGATATTCAAAACATTTAATCAAATAATAACAGACCATAAACAGCCGACGGCCCCTCACGGACGACCGCCGGCGAAACAACATAAACATAAATAGCGCCACTGGCACCACTGGCGCTAATTAACAATTACTTACCGGCCTCGAACCACGGTCTCGCCTCGCATACTCCACTACAATGTACTACTCTATACTGACAGAGAAGATGCTACCATCACTCCGTGCCCTTGGTCGTCGTGCACTTTTCCAACATGACAATGATCCGAAACACACATCTACGGCCACTGTTGGATTTCTGAAGAAGAACAGGGTAAAAGTGATTCAGTGGCCAAGCATGTCTCCTGATCTGAACCCAATCCAACCCCTATGGGGAATTCTGAAGAGACAAGTTGAGCATCCCTCTCAATCCAGCATCCAAACTCTAAAAGAGGTCATTCTTGAAGAATGGATAAAGATAGATCTGGCAAAATGTTGCCAACTTGTTCATTCCATGCCTAGAAGACCTGGTGCTGTCATTAAAAATCATAGAGGCTCTACAAAGTGCTAGATTTGCTAGTTTTTGTTGTGGTTTGTACTCATTTTTACATCACCCTAATTTGAGTAAATCTAAGTTAAATTATTAACCTTACTCTCATGTTATAGGTTAAACAGATGTTATATAAAACTTAGTCTTGTCAACATTTTGGAAAAAGTTTTTGTGTCCATTGAGATATTGTTTAAAATGTTGCTTTTCAAAGGGGTTTGTACTAATATACGCTTAGTACTGTATATAGTTCCTTCTTCCGAAACGCTCTGATTGGTCAAGATGAGCCACTGATTGGTCTACCGCTTAGTGTGTGTTGAGATGTCCCGCCCATGACCCTATTCATGTTCTAGAGCAGGGGTTTTCAACTGATTCTGTGCCAGGGACCACCATTCTGACTAACAAGTAATCGGCGGCCCACTATTGTTTGTGTGTATGTACGTATATGACGTTGGGGACGCAAAACACAACGTTAGCAAAGCATAAGATAGCCCTAGGTGCAAAGCTAGTTTGAGTCGAATCTCAACCCAAACTCAAATTATTTTAAATATTTTCATTAAATTTAGTATTCACACCAATGCTTAAATAGTCTGGAAATGTTTGACAAAAAATAAATTATGGAAAAAAGTGATTTTAAATGTGAAATTAGGTAGGCTGGAATGCATGTCACGGACCACATGCAATGCCGCCGCGGACCACCAGGGGGCCGCGGACCACTGGTTGAAAACCCCTGTTCTAGAGTGCAGAATCAAAGTAAATTTTGGGCTTAATTTCACTAACTCAAGAAAAAGTTTGTTGTACTCCCAACGAGCTGTTTACGGTCTTTAAAAGTAATTTCTGTTCAACAAATTATCTTCCATTTCTACAAGTGTTGCGACTTGACAGATGTTCAAACAGCTATACTAACTAAATTTAAAGAAGTTCAATTCTATCAGACCTCCTCTTCAATATTATGTGTAATCTCTTATTTTTGATAGTCATTCTCCTGTGCTTTGGCTAAACAAGCTTTGTACATGTGTTGCATTTTTGGCAACTACAAAATGATTTCCCAGGTTTCCACTGGGTACCACAAGTTTCTATTTGAATAGGGTGAGGCAACACCTTTGCATGTATTCTGGGCTACACAACCTGTTACCATGGTTTCACCTGGTGTGTAAATATGCAATCTTCCTACAGGTGTATCTTAATATAAACTACAATGTAGTGGAACAGAAAAAGACATTTCAATATTTAAAATGTAATGATGTTGGAAAGGCAAAAATGTACAGATAACATATTCACCTGAAGCCAATAGGAATTGGAAAGCTAGCAGTGGTTACATCACATGAAAGAATGTGTGTGTTCGTTTGTGTGAGGTTGAGCGAGGGCTGCTACAGATAAACAAATTTTTCGCTATGAGTCAAGGACGAACAAGTTGTACCATTGAGTTGACTGAAAGGGATCGACATCTAAGCAACGCATTGTAAAATTCTGTGAGTAGTCCGAGCTTTAAATCTTTCTGTGATTTTTCAAACATTTATACAAATATTACCCCAAATGTCTCAGAATGCAGTTTCATGTTGACTTGACCAAAAGAAAAAAAAACATTGGCTAAAAACATTCTACATTCAAATCTATATACATTCAATAAATGCATATACAATTTTTTCATCCAGGTGTATCTCAGGCTAAGCCAACCAACAAATCAACATGGATAAATTTCGTATGATGTCGCAGCTTCTCCAATCCAACCAAGAGTCGTTTATGAATGGCATATCTGGAATCATGGCTCTGGCAAGCGCTCAACTCTACACATCTTTCGAATTCAATTGCCCATGCATGCCAGAATACAACTACTCCTATGGGATAAGCATGCTGATCATTCCACCCATATGGTTCTTCATGCTGGGTTTCGTACTGAACAACAACGTATCCATGTTGGCGGAAGAATGGAAACGGCCAAAGGGTCAAAGAAGGAAGGATCCCAGCGTCTTGCGCTACATGTGCGTCTCCATATCCCAGCGTTCCCTCATTGCACCGGCTGTCTGGATTTCAGTAACGCTGATGGACGGTAAAAGTTTCGTGTGTGCTTATAGCATGGACCTGGATATGACTGAGTTTGGAAAAAATGCAAGTGGGCTTTCAGATATTGAACTTGTACAGACGCTGGCCAAAATCCCATGCAAATCTATATTTGACAGCCCGCATGTCGTATCAAGAGAGGCAGCGTTCAGATACATACGGTGTATTTCACAGGTATGGTTATTTTCCAAGTTAGTTTTAGTATTTGCCCTGACTGATAAATAATTTAATGTGATAAATTGTTACACTTTGTATTCTGGGGAGGGGCTAATCCAGAGCTCGAGCCCAATAACTCCAAAATAAGGGGTTCCAAAATGATCAATCATTCTTAATTTATGTTTGCATTGACATAGACATAGACATTTACATTTAACTGCTTGAACAGAATACTTTAAAAACATCATGGGGAAAATGTTCTATAAAGTTTTTAGATTGATTTGCATTTCAGTCAGTGAAATAAGTATTGATCCACGAGAAAACAAAACTTTGCACTTGGTGGAGAAACCCTTGTTGGCAAGCACAGAGGTAAAACATTTCAGATAGTTGGTCATCAGGTTTGCACATGTGTCAGGATTAATTTTAGTCCACTCCTCTGTCAATCTTTAAGGTTTCTTGGCTGTCGCTCGGCAAAATGGAGTTTTAGCCTCCTATACAGATGTTCTATGGGACTAGGGCCTAGAGATTGGCTAGGACATTTAATGTCCTTCTTCTCAAGCCACTCTTTGGTTATCTTGGCAATATGTTTTGGGTCTTTGTCATGTTAAAGGCACATCCACGACCCATCTTCAGTGATCTTTTTAAGGGGAGAAGGTTCTCTTCCAAGATTTTAGGATACCCTGGCCCGTCCCTCAGCCTCTCAATGCGGTGAAATCATCCTGTGCCCGTAGCGGAGATAAAAAGTCCTAAACCATGTTTCCAACACTTTGCTTCTCTGTAGGGATTCTATGACCACAAGAACTCTGATGTTCTTGTGGTCATAATCAACATTTTTCTCCCTCCAAACACACACAGGAGTCAATTTTGGTCTCACAGCAGTGGAAGCACTTTCGCCAAAGCCTTTTCTGAATGATTTTAATGTTCAATGTCAACTTCAGACAAGCCAGGTGGGCCTTGCGGGTGTTTCAGGATTTCAGTCTTTTGTGGCATAGCCTGTTACCAATAGTTTGCTTGCTAACTGTAGTCCCAACTGTCTTAAAATTAACAGGCTCCTTCCGTGTAGTTCTGGGCTGATCTTTAACCTTTCTCATGATCATCTTTACTCCATTGGGGAAATCTTGCAGTGAGCTTCAGAACAAGGGCATTTGATAGTTATTTTGTATTTCTTCTATTTCAAAATAATGGCACCAACATGTGTCTCCTTGTCACGAAGCCTCTGTCTGTACCTTATTCAAGGTTTTTGCAGGTCTACAATCATATCCCTGACATCCTTTAAAACCTATTTGGTCTGGACCATGGTTGTGGAGAAAGGTTGAAATGGAAGATACGGATTATGTTGGCAGGCATCTTTATACAGTGGCAAGAAAAAGTATGTGAACCTTTTGGAATTTCATTGTTTCATGAATAAATCTCATAACATGTAATCTGATCTTCATATAGGTCAAGGGTATGGAAAAACATAATGTGTAAAAAAATCGGATCTTTCAGGCAAGATTTTACAGGCGCTTCCTGTAGCTGTGGATCAGACCTGCTCATCGTCGAGGAGGAATTTTAGCCCGTTCTTCGTGGCACAACTGCTTTAGCTCGGTCATATTCTTTGGACGTCTCATGTGTATGGCCCTCTTCAAGTCAATCAATAGCATCTCTATTGGGTTGAGGTCTTGGCTTGGACTTGGCCGCTCCAAAAGGCAGATTTTGTTTTTACAAAGCCCTTCTGTTGTGCACTTGCTCCATTGTTTTGGGTCATTGTCCTGTTGCATCATCCACCTTTTAGACAGTTTCATCTTACGGACAGACATTCTCACATTATCCAAAAGAATTGTCTGATATAATTGACCCCTCAATGATTCCAAGCTCGCCAGGCCCTGATGCAGCAAAGCCGCCCCAAATCATGATGTTTCCGCCACCATACTTTAGAGTGGGATGATGTTTACATGATGATATGCCATGCCCTTTCTACGCCAGATGTAATGCGGTGTGTTTTTCCAAAAACTTTCATCTTAATTTCATCAGTCCACAAAACATTTTACCAATACCGCTATGGAGTTTCAAACGTGCTCTTTTGCAAACTTCAGGCAAGCAGAAATTTTCTTTTTAGCAAGCAGTGGCTTCCTTCGTGGTGTCCTGCCGTGGATACCCTGCTTGTACAATGTTATACGTAATGTAGACTCATGGACAGAGATGTTAGCAAGTTCCAATGATGCCTTCAAATCTTTGGCTGTCATTCGGGGTTGTTTCTTTACCCCTTTGAAGAGTCTTTGTTGTGCTCTTTGTGTCATTTTGAGTGGGCGCCCAGTTCTTGGTAGAGTAGCAACAGTCCCAAAGTGTCTCTACTTGTAGATTGAATTTCTAAAGTATTTGAAATAAGTTTGTAACCCTTGCCAGCTTTATGTAAACAAACAATTCTTGATCGTAGATCCTCTGAAAGCTATTTTTGGCGAAGCATGGCTCAGATAAGCGTGTTCTTCTTGTAGAGCTCAAACTCCAAATGCCTTTGGGGTTTTATCGGTCAAAGTAGCTGTAGTCCACAACTCCAAACTTATTATCTTAACGTGTCTCCAGGTGTGCTAAAACCTGACTCCAATTAGCATCTTTGAGGTCATTAACTCAAGGGTTCAAATATGTTTTCCACAAGTAGTCCGAGTTATTTTTTGGTTGTTCTCAATAAAGACATGAAAGATAAAAAAAAGGTTGTGTTATTGTTTAAGACACATTTTCCTTGTCAATACCCTTGACTTAGATGAAGATCAGATCACATTTTATAACAAATTTATTTAGAAAACCATGAAATTGCCACTGTACATAACAAGCTGACTTAGGAGTACTTTCTTAAAGTGCCAGGACTAATCTGCGGTCCATATAGTCACGTAACCAATCTGTGGAGCCAGAATTCTTGCTAGTTGGTAGGGGATCAAATACTTATTTCAATGACTTTGATACAAATCAATTTATAACATTTATTTCACTTTTTTATATTCTTTCTCTATCAGTTAAAATTAACCTACCATAAAAGTGATATACCCTTCATTTCTTTGTAAGCAGGCAAACTTACAAAATCAGCAGGGCATCAAATAATTATTTCCCTCACGGTACAAATTGTACAATTATTATTAATCATATAAACACAAACGTTGTAATTGATTGATCATGAACAATCGATTTGACAATATAAAATAAATTATATACATTTTTTTAACTACATATATAAAATAAATATACATTCCACATTTCTTAAATATATGCATGTATTTTTGCCTATAAATATACATGCCACATACACATAGGCTATACTTTTGTTATCACAATTTATTTTATTAATTCACTGATTTGACTACATATCAAGGCATTCTCTGACTTACAGTGTATCTATTTTTTATTATTTTGTGTGTTTCTTGGCATCAAGCCAATGACCTTTGCATTACTAGCGGAATAGTCTATACCAGTTTAACTACAGGAATGAGTGTTATCATACACTGTGATTTCTTGTCTATTTTCTGAATGTTCCTTGCAGGCCTGTGGATGGGTCTTCCTGATGATCATTACAACCATCGCATTCTTGGTCCGAGCCATCCGTCCCTGCTTCACACAAGCTTCGTTCCTCAAAACTAAATACTGGTCCCACTACTTAGACATTGAGCGCAAGATGTTTGACGAGACTTGCACAGAACATGCCAAAAGTTTCGCACAGGTCTGCATCAAGCAGTACTTTGAAGGCGTAAGCGGTGAGATTCCCAGCTTTTCCACTCAAACACGTGCGGATGACACCGTGGATGGTGAGGAAAAACCCCCTACTGAAGAAGACAAACTGTATGGCGTTCGTCGCCAGGACTCTATGAATATAGTACTATTGGACTGGCATGCTTGCAAGCCTCCCCTCAGTCTGAAAAAGTTTGCAGAAGCTACTGGACCAAATGGCGTTGCTCACAAAAAATTTGATTTGTCTGATAAAAATCATTTGAATGGCCTAAAGGGTGGTTATGTAAATCCAGGCCTAGATGTTGCGCAAAATGAATTGGACAGTGGGTGTAATAATGCTAACATTCATTCAAAGAAAAATGGTTTAACAAATACCTATACAAACAACAGCACAAGCCCAAATGGACTGACTAACAATGGAGTCTCTTTTCCAAGCAGTGCTCAGCAGAAACCATGGGCAGTGTATTACAGTAAAGTCTGATATCGTTTCGGCTCAGACATGATTTTGTTAATGATTTATACTAAAAACCACTTCCATTGACATTGCCTAAGTGGTCCTATGCCAGTAGATTTAAATGTTTAGTTAACCAGACACTAAAAGCACAAAACAGCACTGAAATACAATTGAACGACACAATGCGAATGCTAGTTTATGAAAGATTGTCAAATTTAAAAGTAGCTATAAAAGTAGCTAATAATATATATGCAATTATTTGTTATGAATTATTTAATTGTATACAGTTCATTATATAAAGACAATCAAGTTTGTTGGCATATAGAAATATGTTTTTTATTTGTATACATTTTGTCTCGTTTTACAATTTTTTCTATACTGAACTGTATCAGTAATTTCTATTTACCCTGTATAGGTATAAATGGTTATATAGTAATATCAATACTGTTAGTAAAAATCAAGCTTTCATTTCTCATTAGCATAAAAATAGTTATTGGAGGTTTCTCAAACAGGGATGAGTTTAAATCAGGACAAGGCCTTAGTTTAAACAGAAAATTTAAGTAGTTTTACCAAACATGCCTTACTAAATACATTACTTGAGACAACACAATGGCAGAGATGTACCTTAGGATATGGCAGTGCAAGTTTTTGGTTTTGGTTTGGACAGCTCTAGCATTTAGTTTAGTCTAGTGCTGTGTCTTAAATCGCTCACTCCTTCACTATTACCTACATAGCGAATGACATTTGAGTCCACTATATGGGGAAGAAGTGAATGAAAATAAGTGAACGATTTCAGACATTGACCTAATATAACTTGTGCTTGAGAGTATATATTGTCGCGGACATTTGACATAACGGTTATATTACACCTGTGTGGCTTCATGGATTGCTTCCAAATATGTTAAAGTTTATTTTCACCTTATTTGTCACGTTTTTGTATTAGTTTTTAATAAAGAGTTCAAAACAAATGTTTGCCACGTTTATTTACGTTTATTACGTTTCATAAAATTATTTAATTCACTTAAATAAAGCACCACCGTCTATAACATTCATTGAATCTTTTTGTTCTCAAAAACACGCAAAGAGAATAAACACAAGTGTATAAACGTCAGGGCTGGACCGTGAAGGCAAATTGGCCCTTGCAATTTTAGGCCCAAAACGTCCCACCGATCTTTGTCGAAGGGGGGGGGTGGTTGTGGTTTGTGCTAACGTATTTTGTCGACTGGGGAGGGCTAGACGGCGAAAGGTAAATCTTGTGCGGGCGGGGGAGTAGCCAAAGGGTGCGATTTGTCCCAATACGTTAGCGGCCGGTACGTCAGATGGCCAGTCCGCCCCTGACAAACGTTCATTTGTTGCATTAACGGTCACTATTATACAGCTGATTCTAAATCAAACTTCATCATGTGTTGATTCATGGGAAATAGTGAGTGAGCAAGTGTACATCGACTTTACACTCAAAATCAAACTGCGTTTTGGATAAAAAAAGATTGAACGAATGTAGTGAATGAAGTAGTTTACTAAGGTTTCGTACACCACTACAAAATGGCGGACCCCCAAAATAGTGCACTATATAGGAGCAGGGGCACATCAAGGTGGTCAGCGGCCCCAAGGCTGCTTTGTTTTCAGGTGCTTGCAGTTTAGTTCGAAACAGAGCACAGTTTGCATGAAACATCGCTAATGTAAAAGCTGGCACGTGAACTCAGGTGCGCACCAGATAAAGTAGAAATATTATAAAAATCGAAAAGATGTGAATTAAAGCTTACATGAACATGAACATTCCTTCACTCATTTCATGAAGTAATTCCCTTTAAATGCTATTGAGCTTTAAAAAATATTTGAATGTGAATATGTAACTTTAGAGACGGTCCCCAAATTCACGAATATTTTCACGACATTTTGCCGTCTGTGTCGAGCAACAGCAGTGACATAAATTTAATTGATTGATATGATTTCACCTGCATCTGATTGGACAGATGTGACCGGTTAATTTTTAGTTATATTTCTTGTGGGCCAATGAGGGTCTATTTTTGTCCCCGCTGAAGTAGATTAAAAATAAATATTTTACCAATCAGAAGCCTCTAAAACAGGCGGGGCCCCTAGGCTGCAGCCTAGGCAAGTTTGTGCCTTAATCCGCACCTGTTTAGGAGATAGGGAAGGGTTTCAGACACAGCCTAGAATTTGTCTAATCCCTGTCCGGAAAACCGCCCCTATATGCCCCTAAATCCAAATCACAGATTTTGTTGTAGCACTTTACGACACCAGGGGGCATAATATCTCTGAACTTGTTGTTGAAATCCATAAAAAGCATTATGTCCTCAACAGTAGTACTTCCATAACACAGGCCTCATTTTAGATTTGAAAACTTTACGTTAAATCCTAATGTACATTAAAGTGAGTTACAGGTATGTGTGTTCCTCCCATAAAATTATATTAACTTTCATAAATGCTTTTTAGAAATGAGTGCATTCCAACATAAACATTTAAAGGTCAAGTGTATGAATTAAGCTGCATCTAGTGGTGAGGTTGCGGATTGCAACCAACGGCTCACTCCACCCCATACCTTTCTGAGCACTACTGCTGACACAAAACTAAATTGTTGACATGTTTCAAAACTAGGCTTCTTAACCATTGTAGAGCCAACGAGACCAAAGATTTTTCAGGCTGACAACATCACATAATGCTTAAGTGAACATAGGAACCCTTTTTTTTGAATAGTCAAAACCGTCATGAAAATTTAAGAAAATTATCTTTCTGAGGACTGCCTGGAGTATCTTTGGACCTTAAACCCCTGTATGTGTAAAACTAAAATGAAATGTAATCCGAGTTTTGTTAGATATGCAGTAAATAAGCTGTTTAACCTGAAGCTGAACTCATGAGCTGAGAGAGAGAGAGAGAGAGAGAGAGAGAGAGAGAGAGAGAGAGAGAGAGACAGAGCACATGGTTGTTAGGCAAGCAGCTGTTGTCTCTAGAGCAGAATCTCTCTCTAGTGTTGGGGGTTGGTAGCTTTGGTCATTTCTTAAAGTTCGTCTTCTCTCTCATTGTATATTTCTTTGAAATTACAGTTTCAAAATGTTTAGAAAATTCATAATGGTCACACATTTGCCAAACATGATACTGCCAAGTACCCCAATCCACAAAGATCCAAGTTCTCAACACAAAGATAAAAGTTCACAACACAAATCCTCCAAAGCAAAAACAACAGATTTGTGAACAAGACTGATATTCACTGATATGTCTCTTCTGCATGAAAAACAGCAACATTTAAATTGTAATATTTTCTTTGATTTCATTTTTCCTTATACGCTTTTCTTATGTATGGTTTGTTAGTCTATAACATGTATTTTCTGTAAATATGCCTGGCAACCATGCAAGACTACAAAAGGTGCAGTAGAACTGCAAGTAACTAAAAGCTATTCAACTTTAGTGCTTTTGTAGGTCATACAGCAACATGATCTCTATCTGATCTGATGCGCTGCATAAATGACACCACTCTCTCTCTCTCTCTCTCACTCACAATTAAATGTTAAGTGTGCTTTATTGGCATGACAAAATATACCTTCGTATTGCCAAAGCATTTGCAGCTGGGCTGCGTACAAATAGTGCTAGTGTGTAAACAAACGAAAATAAAGATAACAACAGAATAAAATAAAACGTGATGTATTTAGTTTACGACAGTAGTCTCCCTAACAGATACGGCAGATACTCTCTCTCTCTTTACTCTTGGTTTCTCTCTTTCTGGTTTTGGTCTGTCACCTCTGGTTCTTGTTTTGCAGCTGAGCTTATGCATTTGGCATCACTTCCTTTTAAATGTTGTAACCCTTTGAGGAAGACAAACAGAGGCCATCCTGTGACTGCAGAGAGAGAGAGAGAGGGAGTGAGAGACCGAGATTGGAGGAGGGGAATATCTCAGGAAGGGAGGGAAGGATTGGAGGACAGCGTTGCGAGGCAAACCATGATCACATGAGCACAGATCTGTTTACAAACTGAAACTGTGCGCGAGAGAGAAAGAGAGAAAGAAAGAGAGACAGAGAGAGAGAGAGAGAGAGAGAGAGAGAGAGAGCTCTCGACGGCAGAACAACTAACGTTAACCTTTCTACATACAGCCGTTATTAACACCTGAACCCGGACACTCGGATATCTGAAGAATGAGTTGAGGACCATTCGAGTATCATCGTTGTGTTTTTCTTGCCTTCTCGATGGGAGAAGGCAAGAAATAGACACGTATAAACACTATAGAGAAACATCAGCTTGGAGACAATATTACATCTCTGTCCTGTGAGGCCTCTAAAGGAATATAGCACCAAAAGAAGATTGAATTCTACGCAAATCGAGAGCGGAATCTGAATAAAGGGCATCAGATAAAGTCACGACATGCGAAAGTCATTAGTGATTGGAGGAAAGACAAAGACTTGAATTCCTGCTCCTGGAGAGATTGTTTACCGCATCACTTCGTCGTTTTTGGGTATAATTGGATGCTTAGCTGTCAACTACGCAGGTATGATCGAGGAATTGGTTTACTTTTGCGAATGACAACACGGAAAGCTCCGAAGTGATTTTCGCTTGTGGACTCGAAGACAAGAAGCACATCAAGGGCACATTATGCTCCCTTTGTCTCCCTAACAAAGCACCTTGTGCATATTCACATCGCTGTGCGATCGGTCTTTTGTTGTTGGCAGAAAAGTGAGATGATTCATTAGGCTGATCGAGACAGCGCACGCTCTCTTTTAACAGCTGACCATTGATCATCTTTGGACACGGTCGTCGTAAAATTTAACCAGGATCTGTGCTGCCAGCCCCCGCGTTGCCAGTTTTTGACAAGCACTGAATTTACTCGGAGTCAGATTACATGCAACCATTTCAATGGTGTAACGGTGAGTGTTAAGACTTTCCCGAAAGCCCGAGCTGAACTTGAGGTAGTTTCGTCTCTCTCCGGAGTGGTATTGGCCGCAATGTTGAAGCTAGGTTGAAGAAGTCAATGTTTTCCACTAAAGGGAAGTGTTCGTGAAGGTCAAGAAGTGCACTGAAGATTGTGAAACTATTCGCGTGCGTGTTGTTAACCAGCATGTTGTGTGTGAGGCCCGTTACTCTACTGAAAATTGATACGGAGTTTATGTTTTATTTTTAGAAAACAGTGTAATAGGTCAAATGTTGATAGTAATACGAAAACAAACACGAATGCGTTTGGAAAAGGTTTAGAAATGGTAAACAAAAAATAAACAATCCTTGAAAAATAATAATAATAGAACTGGACCACTACTGCTCCACAGTTATACCGACATTGGACCATAAATTAACCATGTTTTGCTACAATAAGCAAAAAGTAAAACTTTTAATACAAATGTTACTTAATACATCAAAAATCGTGGTTACTACACTATTACATATTACTACAATAAAACCATGTTTCATTTTTGTGAGGGATACTAAGTGTATAAAATCAAAACACCTTTTGCTGGACAGCACTTTGTATGTGATAAATACAAGTGAAAAAGTTGAAGTCAACTACAAAAACTATTCCATTAAACTTTCAGTTTTGTTTAAACTGTCGCAAAATGAAACCCACTGTCTCACCATACCAAGATAGCACGGTTACGTCTGTAAGAGGTCTGGTTAAGATCTGGAGATCTTAGAAAAGCAATTTTACAAACAAAATAGGTCATAAACGTCTTACAGACATCTTCTAAATGTCTATTTGACCCTGCACAGGAAACGTTTCAGAGACGTAATGCGGATGAACAAACAATAAAAAAGTCTTGCAGATGTAAATGGAGACATCAAATAGACGTCTCCATATGTATATTTGCTTTAAGGGTATGAAATACATACCCCCATAGCACATATACATCTGGGAGCATTTACATTAGTATGGTATAGTGTAGTTTTTATTTTATTGTTTGCTCATCTGCAAAACATCTCTGAGACGTTTCCTATGTGATGTCATATAGACATTAAGAAGATGTCTGTAAGATGTTTATGATTTATAATGTGTGTAAAACTGCCTTTTTAAGTTGTTTTTACACAGTAGATGTTTTCCAGATCTTTAGCAGACATCTCACAGATGTACCTGTGCTAGCGGAGTCATTTAGCAACATAGTAATTAGTTGTTTAAAAGAACAATAAGGGAATCGTTTTAAATATTATTTAATGGGACATTACAATATATTTTAAAAGGAAATGTTGAAATTAAACTGAACAACTGAACAAAGATAAATAAATGTAAAGAAGTATTTTTTGTTGTTAGTTCATGTTAGTTAATGCATTAGTAAATGGGAACAAATACAACCTTGTTGTAAATGCATTTTTGAAAAATATAGTTTTTTGCTGTATTGATGGAATGAGAACTATAAGAGTTTTAGATGAACTATGTTACAAATTCAGCCTGGAAGTCGTCATTATTTAACACTTCATCCACAAATGAAAATTCTGTCATCATTTACTCACCCCGAGTTTTTCCAAATCTGCATACATTTCTTTCTTCTGAGGAACACAGAGAAAGACATTTGGAAGAATGCTTATAACCCAACAGTTCTTGGCCCCATTGACTCCCATAGTAGGAAGAATTACTTTAGCATTTGTTTTGTTCTGTTTAACATAAAAGAAGATATTTTAAAGAATGTAGGCCAGCAAACAGTTCTGGGACACTTTTGACTTCCATTGTATTTAATGGGGGGTATATTCTGTCTGGTTATAAGCATTCTTCTAATTATCTTTCTCTGTGTTCATCAGATTTTGAACATCTCAAAGGGGAGTAAATGATGACAGAATTGTCTTTTTTGGGTGAAGTATCCCATTAACATTAGCTGGAATTAATGGAGTGCAACATCACACGGTTAACATTAACGTTTAAATGGCATACGCCTCTATAACACACAAATGGTTTTCCTAAAGGCAAGCTGGTTGTGTGTTGGAGGAGGTGATCCCACAGTTGTTCCTATTTGTTTTGTACATAACTTATTACTCAGAATTCCCCTTGGTTCTAGGTGGGTGTACAAAAGGCCTGTTCTTCCCGCTGCTTTTTATGTGTGTGTGCGATTGGTATGGTTTAAGCTGCGATGGCTTACTGATTTAAATAACTGTGTGTGTCTGTGTGTTTGTGTGCATGTAGGCTGCCTCTGTGGTCTAGGGTTGCAGCATTCAGACTGTGACATGTCAGAAGAAGACATCTACCGTCTGCCGCTCAACGTGTACGTCATTGTACTGGGCATCGGCATGTTCATCTTCATGCTGAGTGTAATCTTCTGCTGCTATCTGTTCAGGCAAGAACACAAACACACGCATGCAGTCACCCACCCACACGCACAACTTTGCTGATACCTGTTCATCATATTAAATATCTATGGCTCTGTAAAGACTTGCAGAATTACATTTTTGGAACATATTAAAGTGATTTGTATACAAAGTGTTATGCAAAACTATTTTCCAGAATGGTATTTGGGAACTTGTACTTGATTTGCAACAAGTTGTTGGTTTAGAAGTGATAACGTAATGCACGCACCACAATCACAGCATCTTGAACTTTCGCACCACACTTGTTGCACTTTCATGTTGCATGCAGACTAAGGCAGGAAGTCTTTAAATTCTTTCTTTTTGTTTATAGGTTGAAACAGCAAGGTACAAGAGAACAGTACAGCTACAATGAGGTGGGCACAAAACACAACAAATTAACACACATTAACTGAGGCTGGTGAATATAAATACAGCATAGTCTTGCAACAGTGATGATGAAATTAAATCGGATGACCTTAATAACACTTCACCCTTATAAATAGAACTGGCATGACGCAAGAAATGTTACATTTAGAATATACTATGGTATGGTATTTTACCATGGTTTGCTGTGTAAATAATCATTTAGTCATAAATAATAAGACATTCATAATTTTAATTAGACATTTTATTCAAAGAATACCTTTTATCAATATGAGTTGCAGGAACAATATGTCATAGTTCCACACTATTACCATCTGATACCATCTTCTAGTCTATTTCTATGACTGTTAAAAATTTAAATCACTTAACAACAAATTCTTTGCTTCTATGTTAATAACTTGTGCTATAAGAAAAAGTTATATTAAACAGTCCAGTAAGACATATTTTAATTTTATTTTTCAGGTGGTGTTAAAAGGTGCAGGAAAGAAGTTAAGCCTGCTGGGAGTAAGTATTGCAGTAATGTGTAGTTTTTTGCCCATTACTGTTTTTTTAGAAAGGTTCATGCTTTTTACAAAAATACAATTTTCTTATCTAAATACCAGGGCCACAATGGCAGTAGACACCACCTATTTATCAACAAATATCATTTTTGACAGTGTTTCTCACCCCCAATAGCCATCAACAACAATTATTTCATACAGATATGATCCCCAATCAGAAACAAGTGCTTACAGCCTTGAAAAGCGCTACTATACTGAAAAAAATATTTGTAAAATTTTCCTTAACAAAATCCTGATAACAATTTGAACATTTTTCAAGTATAATTTGCTCCTATAATTTAAGTACAACATACTTACCACAATAAGGTATATTCCACTAAATACATTTCGTTTTTGATAAATAACAATTAAATGTTTCTTCAAGTAAAAAGAAATAAGCTGAACAATAATATGTCTTAATCAAACTTCAGGGATCACTTACTTTCATATTGAAATATACTTGGTTACGACATAGATTGTTAAGTAAGAAGAGTACTCTGTACTGGCATTAGCAAAGTAAATGCTCAATATGTGAAATTACACACTGAAGTTCATGGCTAATATCGTACCTCCCTCATCCTAGGCACAAGCACCGCTCATCTGAACAGATGGTAACGACTTAAAGAACCCAAACTTAAAATGAATACCAAAACTCTCCTAAATCTCAAAGATAAAAAAAAAACAAGTCTTTCTTTTTACTGAAAGGACTAAAAATGATAGTTAATCTGGAAAATTAATCTCCAAAAGCAGTCAGATACAAAGCATTCTGGGAACTACAGATCAACTGCCAAGGTAGTTATATCTACAAAAATTATTTATGTTGTCTCAACACAAATAAATAAGTGAACTTGATTTGACCAATTTAACTGGGTGTAACATAATACAATTGAGTTGGATTCACTTAATAATTTGTCCAATTAAAATTACAAAATAATTAAAATCTTAATCTCTTTTGTTAAAAAGAGGAGCATAATTAGATTAATTAAATCATTTATTTTCATAAAATCTACTTAGGCACATAATATTTTTTTCATTGTAGTATAATAAAACACATGGTGATTAAAAAAGAAGGTAGAAAGGAACTTCCCAGATTTCTCTTCAAAACTTTTGTGTCAACCCTGTTATTCAACTTTGGGAATAATTGTGGATGATCAGTGCAAACATATCTAACAGCATTATGATCCAAATCCTTATCGTCACAACAATTCAATTCAAGTTTCTTTTTATAGCGCTTTTGACAATATTGGATCGTATCAAGGCAGCTTAAAGGGAAGCACTGATAAAAAAAGGTTTATGAATTATAAAGGACATACTGTAATACATAAAAAAATCAAGTGTCCAAAAAGGACATTAATTGGAACGTTGTATTAATCTTATTTGTAATTAGTATTTTGTACCAAAACAATATAGATTTTTTTCAGTATTGAAGTTGATCAGTATTCCTTAACAGAGTTGACCTGTTGTGCTTGATGAAACGAATTAATTGCAAACAAAGAAAAGATAAAGTTACATTTGCTTAAAATGTGATCTATCAAATAATTGTTTTCAAAGAAAATGTCAGCATGAGGGTTGGACAGAAAACGCAGGGCCAAAGACTTTAACTTTTTTTTGAAAAAACTTTTTTTTTTTAAAGAATAGGTTTATTCAAGAAATTGATTTTATATGTAATAATATTTATTCATATGTAAAGGTGAAAATGAGGGCATGAGTAAGGTTGCAAGGATATAAATAAATTGACTGACATTATTATGTAAAAAAACATTTTGTGCAAATGTTTTCTTTCCTTTTACATTGCTTCTGTCTAGCTAAATAATTTCAAAAACACTATCTTGTGGATTACTTGAGTTGTCCATCATTTAAATACAACCTACACAAATAGCAGCATTTCCTGTGAATGACCCAGACAGCATTTCTAAATCTATGATGTGAACAAACATTTTTGTTTTTCAGATCTCCTTAGTATCACTTAAACAACATTCTTTCAAACCACAGCCGTTTAGACTGCGTTTAATTTGTGTAATGAAAACCTCAAGCGGAAATTCTTACACGCAAAATGACCTCTAAAGGATTTTTGGGTTCTATGATGACCTGGTTTATGGGAACTCAGACATAGAAGTGTTATTCAATAAAACAAAGCCCACCCCTTTGCAACATCTTGCATGTGGCTGAAATCAAAACAGACTTCGATCGGCTTGTGAAATTGTTGACACAGCATGTCGCTTGTAAAAAGAGGAGTCAGACACTGAAGTTGTTTTGTCTAATGTTACAGCAACCCTGTGCCGTGTGTCTGGAGGAATTCAAGACCAGAGATGAGCTGGGTGTGTGCCCCTGTTCACACACCTTCCATAAGAAGTAAGCAGCGCTGTTGAATCATATGAGGCGTGTCATGTTCACTTATGACAAGCCTTGAAATCTGCTGCTAAAGATTTAAACAGAACTTAAACGTCCATTATGCAAAAAATGAAACTTTTCAGCAAAGATTGTAGATAACAGGGTGCTTCACTGGTATTACTTAGAATCAAGGAATAAAGTGCAACGCTTAGTTTGGACGCTCCAGCAAAAGTCCCGCCTTCCAGTCAAAAGAGCCAATCATCTATCGTTTAGAACTAACAATGCTCTAGTTATAACTAGCAAATCTTTTCCCACAAGTATACAGCAGACCAGAAAAAAAGGTTTTTACTGCAGTTTGAGCTCAAACAAAATGAATGGGACAGTTAATGTAGGTCTGAAACATGTCGCTTTATTTTCACCTCAGCGGGCGATTTCAAAACTCTGCTTGCTAGCTTGAAGGCCAAGGTCATCTACTGTATTCATCCTCCAAAATGTTGACAAAATAATCTTTTCATGCATGGTAAATGTTCGGTCTGTATCGTCTAAGAAAAAGGACCACAAATATTGAGAACTGTTGTATTAATGTTGCTATTAAGAAAAATCGGAGTTTCATAGAAATCTGTGAAGTCTATTTTGTCAACATTTTGAAGGATAAATAAATACAGTAGATGGCCATGAGCTTCAAGCTAGCATTCAAGATAGCAAGGTTAATAACATTATCTATTTATTTTTATAATCTTTTTCATAGTCCGTATTTTTTGTCCTTTCTGCCAAAACAATATAAGGACCAACATATTGATGACTCATCTTAAATGCAGACGCATAAAAACATTTATGTCAAAATAATATGCACTATATAAATGACATTGTTCCCTCCCCAACCTCCAGTATCTTTGATAAAAGCATCTGCTTATTCCATGTAAATGTACATTTTAAAAGGGCACTCCAATTCCCTGTTTCAATTGGAAATGTCACATGAAATGGAAAATTGTAGCTGTGAAATCATTTAATGGGGTTTAAAAAAAAAAGCCTGTAGCCAGCTATATCAGTGTTTGCTTGAGAGATTAGTTAAGTTCCCTTGAAAAAAGTTTTTATCTAGGGACCTCGGACACATCATGGGACCACAATGTCATACGATATCAACCTTTTGCTAGTCTTCACAACTGTAAAAACCACAAAATCTCTTCTGTGTTTCTTCTTCTGCAGGTGCCTCCTAAAATGGTTAGAGATCCGTAGCGTCTGCCCAATGTGCAATAAACCAATCGTGCGCCTGCAGCATCCAGACGCCCCACGAGCAGCAGAGGGGGTCCAGGACCCTGAAGAGGTGTGACCCCCAAAAACTGCACGGCCCTCGGCCAAATTAGCACTCTCTAGTTCTACGATTGTTGGAACGCGTCACGTGATCGGCCAAGGCTCTCCAAAGCCATCTATATGCACCGCCACAGAGGCCCAGACGAACTCCCGACAAGATCGTTCGGCCACCACTAGTACCATATTGCCAGTAGCCAAACATAAGAATAATCTCCTATATACCGTGCCACAATATTCTCTTAAGTAGTGTCGCTCAGAGGTCCTTAAGCGAGACGCTCACCGTGCATGCTGGGTAATGGGCTTCAAATGAGAGGTAAATATCTCAGGAGTTTGCCTCAGGGGCTCTAGCCAAGCAACGAATAAAAACATCGAACTCCAGCTGTCCACGGATATATATATAAATATATATGATGACAATAGGGTGTAGGTTTAGTGCACTGTCAGTTTGACTGGTACTACAGATCTTCATGGATGGAGATCACATGTAGTCCTTTAAAAAATATTAAACATATAATCAGTAACCAGCATTTCTTATCCAACATTGTGCTCATTGCTTGAATTTTTCCCTTTTTCTTGTTATTTTGTATCGTTTGTTTTTGAATAAAAATGTCATGGTTTTGTGGTTAACTCTTATGAAATAGTGGGGATTTGGAAAGCATATTTTTATTTCAAAACTTCCATGTGTTATGTATCATTACAGCAATCCTCATAAGAATTTCATAAGAATCATTTATCATACAGAGGAACATTGGTTACTCAAAGAGTCACTTGATATCCAAGAGGAGCATTTACCATACCAGGCATAATATGCATTATAAATAACACTTATTTAGTTATTCACTGATCTGCATGTCTATACCAAATCAATTTGAGTTAACTACTTCTGGCCAATGATTCCAAAACACAAAAATGTGTGTCCAAAAATAGCCAAAGGTTTAAAAGCAGACGAAATAATGGGAAAAAAATATCAAAACAGTCCCGAAGATTCTGATCAGAATAATACACCAGATCAGTTCTGTTTCTAGCTTCCGGCTTCCGCTCCTTTACACTCCACATATTCCAGAGCTTTCTGTTTGACTGCCTGGATGCTCTCGGGTGTGCCATGTTTCCTCTCGTAGTCCAGGTAACGCTTGAAGAAGAACTTGATCTTCTTCACCGACACGCTCAGGTGAATCACACGATCAAAAATCTCCCTGAATTCCACAGGAGAATGTGTCACATTACGTATAGTGCATACACAAATCTGAATTTAAATCCGACTTCAGGATTTCAAAAAACTGTGATTGCATCGATTTAATCAGATCAATCTGTGGCAGCCAAACAGTAAAATCCTCAAACTTATTTCTACTTTACCTCACTTCCTTCTGAGAGCCATGCTTCACCATCAGATCTATGAACACTGACCACAGGTCAGTACGTTTGGAGTAGGTTCCGAGGACCTTGTCAAACATGGATTTGGCTCTCTCGGTGTTCCCGTACTGGAACTCAAGACGGGCAAACTTGGTGATCAAGTCAACATCTGGAAAGACGGCACAGAATGAGCTGCTTTATAGAAAATCGATGAGTGTTATGCTTCACAGATGACAATTTAATAAAAAAAGCCTGCGATTCAAATTGCTCGTCTTTAAAAGACCAAAAACAAATATTCTTGATCATTGAAATTATAAGCTAATTCAGGGCAGTCAAATGAATAATCACATCCATGATAAAAGTTTGTGTTTACATAATGTATGTCTGTGTACTGTGTATATTAGTTTTGTATTATAAACACATACATGTATACATTTTAAGGAAATATTTACATGTATATATTATTATTTACCAACAATTTAAATATATATATTTTTTCTTTAATATATGCATGAAGTACACAGATATATTATGTAAACACAAACTTGGATGCAATATATCGCATTTAAATGTTTGAGAGCCCTAAAGCCAATATAATATATATAATGTTTCTAACATACACTTCCATGTAAACGTTTACAACCATTTAATCTTGATACACAATTTTTCAACATGTATACCTAAATAACTTGAAACTGTTACATTTTATCATCCTCCTTTAAGTCACTCTTTAATGTTTCAACCCAAGATGCCTGTTCAGTCCAAGTCATTCAAATAAATACTGAATAAAAAAAATGCAATTTAAGAAATGTATATGTTGGCACAATTATATTCTCTCCATATAACATTCAGACATACACTCAAAAGTGATAGATCTTGAACAATATTTCAGTCAAGTGACCATTAACTCAAAAGGTTGTTTCAGGCACTTACGATCTTTATTGGACAGACTCTGTAGCGCCCTCTGCAGGAGGGCATTAGCAGCATTGCTCTGACCCTGCCGTAGCAGAAAGCTGCCGTAACTCTCATACACAGCTTTCTCTTGCCTGAAGCGCTTCACCATGCTTTTATAAAGAGTCTCCGCTTCCTACACAGAGATTACACAAGACAACAATGAGACCACTTCTCATCTACAATCAGATTTGTTAAAAACCATCAGCTCTCTTCCAGCCCTTAACAGCTTTTGTATTAAGTATCAGCTGTAATGGGAAACGGCTATCCTGTAATCGATACAGTTAGTTATATAATAGCTTCCTCATAGAAATTAGATAGGCAACATCTTCCTAGAAAGTATATCAGTACATTCCTACTGACATCCGAGGAGATCTCAAACGATCAGAGGTAATTCTCACTTTGAGCTTGTCCGACTTGGCGTAAATGTCGGCTAGCTGCTGGTACACAGGCAGGGGTTCGCAGTACTGAATGGCGCGCTCGAAAACCTTCTGCAAACTCTCCTCGGTGCCGTACATGTTTTCCAGGTTCAGCATGGCCACCCAAACGTTCAGCTTCTCCTGCTCCTCTCTATACACAAACAATGGTGACGGTTGATACATGTTAATCAAAGGCTCAAAATTACAATTTAAAACAGCAATTCAAACCAAATGCGTAGATGTAAATTCCAGTCGTTTCACATTTCACCTGAAGGAGATGGTTTTGAGGGCTCTCTCGGCGACGGCTCGCGCCTGCTCGATCTGCGTGGCCTGCAGATGAAAGGCCATGTACTGCAGCCAGAGGAACGAGCTGTCCGGGGACGAGAGGAGCAGGCGCTCAAACGCCGTCGCGTTGTCTGGCCGAACCGACGGGTCCATAAGCTCCGCCTCCAGCTTGCTGAGCTGCTGTTCTGCGTTCTGCTGCTCCTGCTGAAGCTCTTTACGAGTCTTCTTCACAGGCTGTTTTGATTGGATGAAAATATCAAAAGTATTTTTTAATAGTCGTTTATGGACAACTCATGTGCAAATGCAAAATTGCAACATAATAGCCGCTGACAAACAGAGAAAGAGGACGTGCTTGTGTGTTCACCTTGCTCTGGTCTTCCTCCTCATCTTCGCTGGACTCGTATACCTGGTCCACCGCTGCGGGAGTTAAGGAGCTCAGGGTAGTGTCCCAGGAGAAGTTGCATGATATCTGCAGCCGCTCAGGTTCCTTTGGATTCGAAACATCAAAAGCCACATCACACATGACACCACGGTGTCTCATCAGAGGTCGGAAAACAATAGAATATCCATCCTTACCTTCTTCTCACACTCTTTATTCGGTTCATCATCGTCTTCCTCTCTGAAGAACACCTCCACGCCGCTATCACTATCATCTTTTTTTGCTTTCTTCTTAACTGCATGTTCCTTTGTCAATGTGCCATCCGCATTCTGCTTCGCCTGTTTCCCATCTTTCTTTTCATCTTGTTGCTTCAGGGAGGACACCAAATCAGCGCCATCATTCAATTTAAATCGCACAAACAAATACACAAACACACACCTGGCTCTCAGAGGACACCCGCTTCCTCTTGGTTCTGTCGTGTTTCTTCTTTTCGTCTTCCGGCAGACGCGACTGCAGTTTGAGGGATCCTGGGAGAATATCCGGTTTCCCGGTGTCTTTCGTGAGCAGTGACAGGGACACGTGGATGTTCTCTATGTCCACGCTGAAAGAGACAGAAACATCTACGTTTAGTCACACAACACAACAAAACATCCAAATTCTACAGAAAATAAACATCACAGCTGCTGATTTTACAGTATTATTATATTTAGGGCTACTTTAGAAACAACATGGAACATTTTTTGCAAGGGGACCCGCATATATGGATAAAATTGCTCATTCCAATGTAATATAAAAACATAACGGTTCATTATGTGTGGTCTTTATACACCTCTGAATACACAGTTATGTATATTATATTGCATTTCTGTAAAGAATGACACACAGCGCCTTTAAAAAATATCTTTAAACAAATACACTTATGCCATTGTGCTGTGCTTACCTGAGAACCTTGGCAGTTACCAATGCACTCTGGGTAACGTGTTCGGATATCACCTCTGGCTTATTAATGAAGTATTTCGAAGCGTGTTGTAACTGAACTCTCCCCTCGAGGGACCTTGACAACCTTTCAAAAATAAAAACGATTAATTTTAATACAATAAAAGGAGTTCACCTTCAAAGTGAAAATGCTGTCATTTACATGCCCTCTTCTCATTTCAAACCTGTTTGACTTTCTTTCTTCTGCAGAACACAAAAGAAGATATCTTTGAAAATCGTTGGTAAGAACAGCACAGGCCCCATTTCCTTTGATTAAAACCAGCTCAAGTGAATGGGGAGCTGTTAACAACATTCTTCAAATATGTCTTATTTTGTGTTCTTCAGAAGAAAGAAAGTCATACAGGTTTGAAATAACAAGAGGTTGTGTAAATAATGACATTTATTTTGAACATGACCTACTCCTGTAAAGAGACTAAAACAGCTTAATTGACATTGACCATAGAGCAGTGGCACCGGCAGACATTTTACCTCACAAATATGCCTGAAACCCCGACGGTTTTCACATATCCTCTTACAATCTGACCCTCTTTTATGTCAGAAATGGACTGAATTTCTGGGTCTGTAACTTTCTCCTGCTGACCCTTGTTTGTTCTGCAAAAACAATAGTTATTTATTAAATGTCATGAATGCACAAATAGAAATCTAAATGAAAGAGTCTATTTACTCAAATAAAATTACTGAAATGAATGAAAAATAATAATAAATAAAATGATGATCTTTTGTATACCTGGAAGGACGTAGCGAAACATTGAAATGTCCCTTTTCTTCCCCTATAATACTGCACCTGAACAAAACATATAAACAAACGCAATCACAACATTTCCACTTTAGATCTAAGCTTAATAATATTAAAAAGACCTAAATGAAGTAAAACTTGAACATAAATACACTGTAATATAATTAATATATTGTAATATAATTTAACGCATAATATAAATACAAAATAGACTTTTATCTACGTCATGTTTTGACTAGACTCACCGGATCACTTGGCCCTCTTTGTAAGGCTCCAGTGGGTTATCCGAGTACTCGTCGGAGAGATCCATCAACGACACAAGACCTGAATTCCCAAACGGAAGTTTGACAAACAGTCCCCGGTGAGGCTCGATTTTCCAAACCATCCCCATGGTGACCGATCCCTGCTCTACCTTGTATATCCCTACAGTAAAGACACACACAGGAAACGCTAAACAGACCCGAGGGAAGACCTCAACGTGCGTCACAGGGGCAGGAGCTGGGCTTGAAAACAGGCATCAACAATTTTCATGTATACACGTTACCTGTGAGTGACAGGGAAAGTTGACCAGTCCTGCTTGGATTATTCCCAACAACCTTTGCCAAAACGGCCTGGCCTGGTTTAAAGAGCTTCTGCGGGTTATTCGCTTGCTGTGGGAAACAAATGAGTTAACGCTTGTTTTATTTTCACTTCACCTCACATCATTTACAAAAACAAGTTTACTTGGTGGACATAAAAACGTACAAAAACATTTGTTCTGAAGACTTACCCCAGGTTTGCTTATCATGGTCAACAGCTCAACGGTACCCATGATGTTGGACTTCACGTGAACTTCTAGGCATTTCAATTGTTTGTCGTACTATTAAAAAAGTCAAAGCGTTACTTAAAAAGCTTTTGCAGAATGGATATTTCGTTCCTTTTACTGTCTACAACAGTTACCTTTGAGGGGAAGCAGATAACCTCGTCCCCAGTTTTGTAGTTCTTCAGTTTGTCAACTGTCTGCATGGAACCGTCTTCCAGTTTCCTGAGAAAGATGAGTGAGTTTAATTGCATTTCTCAAAAACATTAAAATAACGTTTAAAATAAAGTATTAATGTAACAAGAGCAAATGTATGTACAACATGAACCTTGGCAATATTGTAAGTTCAGGAAGAGCCAACTTAAAGTTGGGGTGGGTGACCGGCAGGAACCTGTTGAGAAGAAAATCTTAAATTAAAATAATCGAAATAAATTGAAATACAAAATGTACCAAAATGTGTCCCTGCATAGCCCCAAATAAACTACAGCACTGAATCACCGATATTTCCCCAATTTTTGTGATGACATCAAAAACATCCGAACTTCTTTCGTGGGACAACATGGCGTAAATGCATTTACCTGTTTCCACGAACTGTGTGTCCTCCGATTACTTTGACTTGGACCTCCTCCCCGATCTTCAGGGATGATGTTGGATGGCTGCCGACAGCAGGCGACTCTTCTATCTCAGATACATGGATGTGACCCGTCATCCCTGACGGCAACATCACGAGCACACCCAAGGGTTTCAACTTTGTGACTTTGGCAATCACCATCGCCCCAAGACTGTGCTTTTGTACAGACTCTTGGCTCTTCGATTTGACCTGCTGGTCTTGGCCTTTGCAAGCCACCAGAGGAAGCCCACCCAATTCCTCGCTGCTCGGGTTCTTCACAATCACTTTCAGACAGGACCCAATGGAAAATTTCTTTGATTCCAAATTGACAATGTCATTTAATTGTGTCTTAGCGGGAATGATGGTCAGGTGACCCGTATCACCCAATGAGACGACAGCAAAGTCTTTATCAATGTATTGGATTGTGGCGGAGTGTCCAGAGTTGTGACTCAGCTGAGGGAAAACAACACAATAAAAGTACATTTAAAGGGATACTATGACTAAATTGTGCAGAACACAAAAGATATTTTGAAGAATGTTGGTAGCCAAACAACACTGGACTCCATTGACTTCCATTGTATGAACACAAAACCATATTTCTCTAAATATCTTCTTTTGTAAAAAGTAGGTTTTGAACATCAATGATGACTTACAGATTTTCTCTTTCTGGTCAATGTCGGCAACAGCGACACAAGTACTTGTGATTTCAAAGGGTCAACGTGAAGCACCACAGCCGTGACTTTGCATCCTGGAGTCGTATTCACTCCTGAAAGATTTTCACAAATGTGATCACGCAAGAACTAATGAACACATCCTTCATGAACTTACACGTAACCACTGATGTCCTAAAAGTCATTAAGTGCTCTCTTCAAATCTGCAACCTTGCATTTCACAATCAATGCTATTGACCAGTGCTCACCTGTCGTGTGATGTTTGGAGGCCAATACAACAGCCTCACTGAGCTGATGGGAGGTCAGCGTGACCGTTCCATCCTCTTTGACATCTTCCACGACCATCTTAATTTTATCTCCGACTGATACAGATGAAAGCTGCTTCAGAAGGTCAGATTCACCTTAAAGAGAAAATTTGGGGGAAATTCTTAGGGTATGTTCCAGACAAAAAAGCGATCATCCCTATGTCTGGAACCTATACCTCTGCAAGTCACCATCTCAATGATGGCCTTCCTCTCCTTCTGACCCTGGATCAGTCTGGCATGGGCATCTTCCTCCGAGAGATTCAATTCCGACACCTTCAGACTGACCAGAAACCTGTTCTTCTCCTCGTCCAGATTGGTTACCTCTGCAACCACCGTCTGACCAATCTCGAAGACGTTGGATGTGTCCGTGATGAACTGATCGCCTATGGCCTACAATGACAGCAAAATATCACATGGATTCTACAACACTTGCTTTTGTGCTGCTTTACGACCAATCAGGCGGCAAAAAGATGGACGTACAGCTTTAGGGGCGAGGCCGAAGAGTCCGTGAGGAAAGTCAATGAAGATTCCATAAGGCATGATGTTCTTCACCCAGCCCACCATCTGCATCCCCACCTGCAGCTCTGAGAACCCTGTAGGGAGGTTTCCATCCTCAAGACAGGCCATTAGTGAAGGCTTCTTAGTGAGATTCTGAAGAGATTCTAGGTTAAGTAAAATAACTGAATTGAGTTGGATTTCACCTTAAAATTCAAAAGACACCAAATGGACAATTGAGTAGATATTTGGAAGAACTTCAGTAACCAAACCACATTGAAGCCACAAGGACACTGTGTTCCACAGAAGAAAGAGAGTCTTAAATAGGCTTTGACTGATGTAAGAGTGAAAAAATAACAGATTTTTTATTTTTGGGTGAACTATCCCTTTATGCATGAATTATAGGAAAAGTTCTGTAAGGATACAATGCCCCTCTTGTTCTTGTTGAGACAAACTACGTTTGAGATGTTGTCCCCGTCCTCCAGCGCATCCCACAGGAGAGGGCAGTTGGTCACATGATCAGACAGATGTACTGTGGGAAGGAAAGCTGGGATCTCCTCAGGTAGAATGGAGACCTCTAGGCCATCCAGGACTTTTCTGCGGACTCTTACATCTACCGTCTAAACAAAATGAAAAAAACAGTAAAGATGCAAAAAAGAATTTGTGGTTTGACGCTTTAAAAAAATAAGAAACAAAGGATAAAATGGTTTCTGGTCAATTACCTTTCCAATCTCGAAGTCAAACTGAGCAAACTGTGTCTCTATTACATCAACTTCAGTTACGGCTTTGAAAGACAAAACCAGTTTCTCACTTTCTTCATTACAATTTATCACTTTGGCTTTGACAACCTGTAAAAAAAAGAATGATCCAAAGTGTAAACTAATGTGAACTAAATATAAAATTATATTAAGACAAAAATGTGGAATTGATAGTTCTTTACTTTCACTCGTCTCATTCCATACCTGTATAACTTTCTCTCTTAAGCAGAAAGTTAAAATGAAACAATTTTGAAGAACGTTGGTAACCAAACAACATTGACAACCATTGACTTCCACCGTTTGGAAACAAAACCAAAATATTTCTCAAATTTCTCAAAATATCTTCCACTGAAGAGAGAGTGATATACAGGTTTTGAACCACATGAAGGTGAATTAACATGATAGAAAAACTAACCCTTGAACTCTGCGGACCCAGATAAGGGTCCAAAATCACATTATTAAACTGTGGGTCAAGTGTCCAGTGTAAAAGGTTAAGATACCAGCAAATGCAAATAAACCACTGTGCATGACGTCTCTGACCTGGCCAACAAAGAAGAGTTCTTCTGGTTCGGTCACAGGCTCGGTTGACAGCTCCTGCACAGGAACCAAGCCTTTCACTTCCCCGTAAAACCGCACAATGCAGCCATACTTCTTCACGCATATAATGGAGCAATGAGCGACGCGGCCCACCCTGGCATCAGAGTATGACTGGATGATGGGGAGAGTGGACTCGATCAGGGCCTTTTTTCTGGTCAGGAGAAGCCGCTTATTAGCTGCATCCACTGACAAGACCTAAATCAATAAAATATAGAAAATATGACCAAAATAATAATTTATACAGTATATAAAACAACCAAGGTCACGGAGATCTGTTTTCAGGAGAAACTGAACAAACGACTCTCACCCTGCACTTGACTGTCATGCCCTCGTGAAACCTCTTCTCTGGGTTTGTCAGGACCACGTCAGCCAGGTGATTTATTGGTATCAATCCTTTGATGTGGTCAGTTAACCTCACAAACATACCCGGTTTCTGCAAACTGATAACTGTGGCCTGAAACACCAACAAGCGTGTGATTATTTATTATACTTTCTGACCTTTTCTATAAATGCAATAATCTTTGTTCTGTATTGTTGCCAACCTCAATAATTTGCCCCACTTTGACGTCTTGGTATCTGAAAAAGGTTGCTTCAATGTGGCTCCTAGAAAACAAGAAAATAAAAAATGTTTTAACCTATAACTTGTCTCGCGAAATTTGTGCATTATTGTGGCCAGAAATTGGTTTGGATTGCTTGTTTAAATTCACAATTTTGTTGGATTTGATGGGCAAAAAACAGCAACCACCAGACTGAAAACATATATATGAACTGTTGTTTTAAAGGGAAACTTCAACAAAAAATGTATATCCTGTTATCATTTTCTCACCTTCAAGTTGTTCCAAATGTGTATACATTTCTTTGTTTTGATGAACACAGAGAAAGGTTTTGGAAAATGCTTATGACCAAACAGATCTCAACACCCATCGACTACCATAGTTGGAAAATACAATGGTGGTCAAAATGTGCCCAAGAAAATATATTTTTTGTGTTCAACAGAACTTTCAAATATCTTTCATCATTACAAAGAAGTGTATACACCTTTGGATCAAGTCAAAGGTGAGTAAATGATGATTTCACCATTTTTGGGTGAAGTATCACTTTATTGATAGACAAATGAAGACACTCACTTGCGTAGAGAAGCCATGTGAATTTGCTCCATTGGGCTGTAATCTGTGATTCTCACATTATGCTCGGGCATGGCCAGCAAACGATTTGGGTTGAATTCTTCTTTCGGCTCCTTCATTCTGTGTCTCTATAAAAACATTAAGAGGCTTTTAGTCACGATAGATGAAGAAATGTTCCAAATGGAGATGTGTCAATGTAAATGATACAGATTGCATATATGATCATGTGCTTTTGGAATACACTTAACATCAAATGTGATGTTTGTGTACTCACGTGCACAAATGCCATGGTACCGTCGGGCAACTCCATCAAGGCCCCGGAGTGATGGTGCACGGTGGTCATTTTACAGCCCTTAACCACCACTCCAATCTGTTCACTGGTGAAGTTATCAAGCACACTGCCCCCTGGTGGCAAGAGATGGCAGCGCAGGGAGAGGGCGACCACTCGAGAGGAGGGCTCTATGTACAAAACCCGTGCCAGGACCTGATAATGAGAAAAAATTGCAGAAAGAATTATGATATTATGATCTTAGTTTGTAAGAGTTATTCTAAAGCTCTTGACTCTTACCTCATTGCCCGATTCATAGCTGGATGCTTTGTCTTTATCAATATGCAAAAAATCAACCGTGCCACTAAAAGAAGAGAGAAACTCTACAACAAGCCCATGAAGAGTCACCTAAAATTAGATGTAATCGGTTATAATAAGATGAATCGAAAAAAACACGCAGATGCACTAAACTGCGATAGTAAAAAGCATTTCTTCACGTGCTGCAATCTCACCCTTTTTATTTTCACCCGGATCAGCAGGCCGGGCAGGAGACTGTCTAGAGTCCATCCTTGGTGAGCCCCTGCGACAGCCTTATTGACAGCCTGGGGGTTCAGAGACAAGCGCACCACGCGTCCTTCGTTCTTCACCTCCTCGATGAGACTTAATACATACTGGCCCACCTTTAGATCTGAGATAAAGATACTCAATATCAATGTGATATAGACAGCATGTGGCATACTTTATATTTTCACGGTTATAGACTCCATATAAAAGATTAAGTGCAATTATGAATCTGTGCTTCAGAAATTCTCACCTTGTTTTGAGGACGTACTCTTCTTGGGCAAGAAGGCTTTTGTGCCGCTTATTCCAATGTCAACCAGGAACCCGTGATCTTCAACACTCTCCACACAACCACTCAGAGTCTGAAATATAAGAATATGCAAATGTGTTTGATCTTGCTGCCCAAGAAACAATTATTCATTAAATGTAACAGACTAATCCACTAAATAACTTTTTTCCCTTTTGAGTACCCTGAAATATTGATTTCAATGTGTTGGTCTGAGAAGTTATGCATTAATTAATCACAATATTCATGGTATTGGTCACTTCCATATAATAAAGAAAATGTTTCAGATGTAATATCATCCCAAGGTTACTGTTGTTTATTACAACGAAAACTATTATACAATCACTTTTAGTTAAAATCAAATGAAATCTCGGCCTAAAGATTATTTGAAAAACTTTAATTAATTGAATAAATTGAGGCACTAAAATAATGAAATGACAATAAACTAATTTTAAACAGAAATAAAATAAATGACACATATATAGTTAAATAAAATGACAAAAACACATATCAAAATTGCTTAAAATTGAACTAAAATGAACATGAAACCTACAAATAAAAATGACAGAATAAAAATGTGTGTTTACGTAATACATGTTTGTGTTCTGTGAATATTAATTTTGGATTTATAGACTCATACACACACCTATATATTTGAGATAATTTTTTTTACATAAATTTTAAATTATTTATAAATTTCCTAAATATATACATGTCT
This sequence comes from Triplophysa tibetana, assembly GCA_008369825.1. NCBI lineage: Eukaryota > Metazoa > Chordata > Actinopteri > Cypriniformes > Nemacheilidae > Triplophysa > Triplophysa tibetana. Next base: position 8,642,026 of record CM017896.1, on the reverse strand, counting down.
GTGTATGTGTGTGCGTTTATATATTTAAAAAAACATATGCACAGTACATTGGCATTTATTAAGTTAAACACAAACTTTTATTCTGGATAAATCGTGTTTAATCATTTAACAGCCCTGATAAAAATAAAAGATAATTTAAAAAAATGAACAAAATTTAGAACAAAGCTGTATCATCCAGTGCGGTTAACGCAACACATTTTCATTTGCGTATAAATGTAAAATATTAAACTCACCATTCCAGGTTTCAAAGCAGATGGACTCAAACACTTGTTAACCTCTTTTGGGTTGATTGACAATTTAAGACTAATGTGGCCCTCTTTAACGGAGTTTAAAGAAGATACAACACATCTCACCAAAGTTCCAGGAGTGAGAAGTTCAGAGAGAGTGACAACTTCCTATGAAAGATGGATGAACATAAACGTATTACATCGTTTACCATGACACAACACATGGATGTTTTTGCTTTCCACCTTGTTTTTGCACTCGTCTGTTACCTCACTACTGTCTAAAGAATCCAGTTGTTCAAGAAGGATCTTGGTGTAAGAGTCACAGATGTTATGGATTGGAAGGTAACCAACAAGGCCACTTGGCAGACCCACGACAGCCTCCAAATCTGACACTTCCCTTACACAGCCAAGCAACAGAGTGCCTACCTTCAGATTCTAGAAAAACAGAAGTGCACAAATAAATTTGGTTTCATCGGAGGGTGAAATGTTTACACATTAACATGTATACAGTCAGATTGATATGCATTAATCACTTAATTTACCAGAAGATGAAGAACTTCCACAGCGTCAGCCTTATTGAGTTTTAAACCCCTAGCATCTACTTTGAGTTTTTTAAAGTTCTCCCCATCCTCCTGTTTCACAGTCTTTCTCTTCTTTTTAACCTCTGGTTCCTGTTTCTGAGAGACATTTCATAGCATTCATTACACACATGTGCGATCATTAAATAAACAAAAGTCACTACTTGTCCATTATCTTTATAAGGTTACCTGAAAGAGATTGTCTACTTCATGGGACTTCACGGATTTGTCCACAGAAGACTTATGTGTGCCACCTCGAGGGAAATCTTCTTCCATTGCTTCCACCCAAATTTAAATTTCATAAATAACTAAACCTAAAAATTGAATCTTAAACCTAAACAGAACACATAGACGCTTAAAATAGTGTTACATCGTTATATATGTTCTATAAACACACAGATAAGAATGAACACAGTTAACGTTAGAGCAATGAACGCAAATAAATTGTAGAAAAGTATCGTTAGAATATTCTTTAGGCTTAAATTTAGCAATAAAACAGCACTTACTTCACAAAACTACGCGTGGGTCAGTGTAAATATCTTAAAAAATTCTCATGCAGAAAATCTCACATGTTCCTCTCACACGAGTGCCATTGCTACGACCCGGATGTAAACACCAAGAGGTGGGAATCAAAAGTAGACCCAAAGAAAACATATTCAACCAATGGAATTACGAGGATGCTTGATTGACGTCACTAGCAGCCAATCATTTTGGCTAAAAGGTGATTGACGCAAGGATAATCCAATAATCTTAATTTAAATGCTCAGCAGACACATGCTAAAACGGGGCGGGATTTCCTTTTTGCGTTCGTTTTCCGGCCTCTCCATTGAAGGGCACCAGTTTATTTGAGGAGCTCGAGTTTGCTCGGTAAGTCACGTTTTACATTTTAATAATAAATGTATTATGTCCTTCTTGTCTTAAAACGTTCTGTTTTCGTCTTGTTTGCAAAACGAATAAATTCTGCCTATTAAAGCCAGAGGTCGCCTTTACCATAAGGGCAATGGCAGCGAATGGTCTAAAAAGCTTCCAATTAATTAAACATATTTATAAAATGATGAGAGTTCAGTGTGAACATACTCTCTTAAGTATTTTGACCTACAAGTATATTTCAACACGCATATAACTTGTCATTATTTCCATATGCACATTTCGCGAGCACTTTGCGTGACCTTACGTCAATGTTCCCACACTAAAATTAACCGACTTTGTTTTCATAATGGTTTGTATAACATTATCTTTTTATATTCTTGTTTGTCTTAAAGTTCGTGTACAATAATCATGGGTGGACACGACGCTGGCACGCAACATCAGTTCACTGGCATCGCCAAGTACTTCAATTCATACTCCATTACTGGCAGGAGGAATGTAAGTTATTTGGATCAAATATGTCAGGATTTGCATTTAGTGGTGGTTTCGTTAAGAATAAACTATCGTTTTCTTTTGTTTATAATCAAGACTTCTTTCACTTTGATTCTAGTGTGTGTTGGCAACATACGCAAGCATTGCTGCCATTATCCTCTTCTTCAAGTTGAAGCCCAAGAAGCAGAAGGCAATAAAGTAAAGTTAACTTCTAGTAAGTATTAACTACAATTTTAATTTTAAGATCTTTTTGTTTTCTCAAAGATAGCGTACATACACTTCTGTACTTACACATCTTTTTTACTGTCTCTTTACAGGACAATTTTGTTATATGTGGAGGGGTATGGGAAGCTAGATGTCCTCGTATTATCACTTCAGTTCTATGTAAAGAATAAAACATCACTTACACCAACAGTGTATAGAAAACTTGTTTTATTTACACATTTAAGCACTAATATAAAAGCTTGTAGAGATAAAGAGAACAGTGCTCATATATAGGCATTCTGATCTAAGACAAGTCTCTTTGTCACATCCAAATGTTGTCTATGATTTAAATTGAACTGATCCTAGATCATCCACCTCATTCAGAGATGTATGAAGCATGAAGGCAATGGGTCCGTGTTACAGAGATGAATAAAGAAATATAAAAGCTCAAAATCCTTGCTTGTACAAACAGTTAATTTGGTTTTACATAAAAAAAACATAAAATCTGATCTTGGATCAGGATATAAATGACAGAAGAGGTATTTGTGGCTGCTCACGGGTATCTTATATACAAACACTCGGTGCATGACTGATTCAATCTGTCAAACCAGTAACAACTGAATGTGATGACGGAGTCTCATTACACAGCTTTTCATTTTGCCTGAAGCAATTTCACATTGAGATGTTTGGAAATCTTAAAAAAGCTGATTCCTTCACTGGGAGTTGTACATCCCTGCGGCCAGCAGCAGGTTGCGTCTGGTGAAGTGTAGGTGGACGACAGATGTGGATTTTGAATTGTACGACCCGAGCAGGAGCTCCTGCGAGTTATCATACAGGTGAATGTGTCCGGTCGCTGCAGTGAAATCGTCTGTCTCTATGTCGTCAAAAGCCTTCAAAGCATCCCACAGTCGTACTGTATTATCCATAGAGCCTTAGACAGACAGAAAGTTTTAAAAAGAGAACAATTTATAATACATTAGATTGATTTGCTTTAAATGTTAACCCTGGTTTTAAGAAGTAATTGAAGCAGTCCTAACCTGATGCAAGAATTTCTCCATCTCTGCTAAACCTGAGGGAATAAATCGTGTCTGTGTGACCCTTGAGCTCTCCGATCATCAGCCCGTGTCCGATATCCCATAACAGTACTCGTCCATCTGTTGCACCAGATGCCAAGAATTTTCCATTGGGTGAGAAAGCAAGACAATGGATGGGCCCCTGCAAAAAAGTGATGTTTAATTACTGCAAAAGATAAATTAACAATAAATGAATAAAGCCATAAAAAATGGTTGTTACAATGAAAACATCAATAAAGTTGATACGATAAGATTTGTCCAATACAAAGATTCCAATAGCGAGACTTCAGTACCTTGTGACCTGTGAAAATTCGGACACAGTTCCCATTCAGGACATCCCAGAGGCGCACGGTGCGATCACTGGAGCCTGTTGCCACGTAGTTAGCGTTGGGGTGAAAGCGTGTGCATGTGACGTCAGCTAGATGGCCAGCAAATATCCGCAATGGCTGGTAATGATCTGTCGCCCAGAGGCTGGAAAACAAATCTGATATTTAATTATAAACCCTTTAATACAAGCATATTTACTGCCCAAAATGATCACTTGAAAAAATCATAAGAAATGCACATACTAAGTCATTCAAATAAATAATATGTAAATTTAATTTAATATGAAAAATCAAGATATCACTGCTGTCTTTCTGAAACCTTGTATCTGCATTTTGTGCAATTTTTATTTTTGGCCATAAATCAGTATTATTAGTCACAGTCTATGTTTGCCACTGGGTTTTGCAAACATCTAACCAATAAAAAGTGCTTGTCAACTTTGACAACACAATATTTAATTGTTTTTAAATGATAGTGTCCTTCCATTTTCTGAAAAGCAGCAAATTTGGACATCAAGAACAGCGACGATATGCTGCCTATGGGTTAATACATATTTTAAAATTGCTTGTAGCTCAACTGGTAGAGCAAGGTGTTATGAAAAATGTAATAACTTCAAGCCTCATTCAAAAAGTCCCGTACCGTGCAACTCTATCATGTCCTCCAGACACAAAATAATAACCAAAGGGTGAAAACTGAGTGTCCCACACTGGATAATTGTGTCCTTTATACCCCACGAGACAAGTAAACGTCTGCAGACTCCACAGCCTGATGGTACCATCCTCAGAACTGGATAACAAATAGTTCCTAAAAGAATGACAAACAACAACATAATAAACATTATCAACAGATTTCATAATTTAAAGGTAAAGAATACAAAACATGTTTAGAATTTTGTACACTTTTCTACGTCCTTTATATAATCATTCAATGCTCTAGGTTGAATGATTACGTCAGGAGACATTAAATACCTGTCCGGGCTAAAGCTGACACCATACACCGGGCCGCCGTGACCGTAGAGGACCTTAGACTCACTGGCTGTCTTCTCATCCATGATCCTTTCAAGAACATCATCAGACTCCTTATCAATCAGATTCAGTTCTAGAAAAAGCACATGATGGTGGCGTAAACAGAAATAAAGCACAGACAGAAGATGTTTAGGGCTGTCAGTATAGAGATACAGTATTTTACACTAATCATGACCTGGTTTGGTGGGAATGACAGGTGAAGTGTGTACCTGCTGCAGACTTGACCCTGCGTAACTTTTTGGGCGTGACGCTCCACACTCGAACGGTGGAATCGGAAAACCCTCCCGCTAGTAGACTTGAGTCATCTGTGAAGTCTACTGCCGTCAAACCCTGAGCACCAAAGAGAAAATGAATAAACGGCAAATACAAACAACCAAGTCACTCAAAAAAAGATTGAGTGGGGTATCTCTTGCCTGGTAGGCATTGAGGAATGTGTAGAAACAAATGGAAGGCAGGTTCTCTGGACTGAGTCGGATTCGTTTAGTGCTCTCCTTCATATACATGATCTTATCCAGCTTGTCTGAGTCTTTCAGCTCTGGCAGAGGGATCCTGTTTAAAATGAAATAAAAGCTTATGATGCAACTTTTTTTAATTGAGTGGTATTTCAAGGGTTTTATGTCAGAGAAAGGTTAGGGCCATCTATACCTGTTCTGCTGAGGTGCATTGGGATCTTGTTTTTTGCTCTTTGAGCCCAAGCTGTCCTTTTTAGCTTTCTTCTTCTTGGGCTTTCCTTCCTCGTTCTCCGCTTCCTCATCTTCATCGTCCAGAGGGACCTCGATCTCTGGTTCCTTTAGCAGCCCATAGTATACCTGCAACCATCCAAACAACCCAACACAATCTATGAGATGTGCATTTGGAAGTGTCTTTCCAAATAAATCCAAATGCAAAAATTACATTAGCAAAAAATCCTTTCACATGCTTCCCCGATCACGACTGACCTTGACCTTGTTAACCTCTCGCTTGGCCTCTCCTGCGAGACTGCCAGACATGCTGTCGATCTGACTCTTGCTGCGGGGCATGCCGTCAAAGATGTCAATGTACAGGTGCTCCTGAATGATGGTCCATATCTGGTTATTTTGCCTCTCCTGCAGGTGCCTCTTCAGCAGCTGGTACGAGTCACGGGAGATCCGGAGCACGAAGCGGCTCGTGCGAAAGTCCAGCAGAGTCTCGTTCCCCTTCATGTGCTCCTTTTTAGTGAGGCCACAGAGAACACGCAGGTCGTCCTGATAGTAGCATTCCTGATCACCGCTAAACCTATCAGCGGAGAGAAAATGATTGGTTAAACCTCCTTACCTTACCCCGATTTAAATATTGTAGGCCATATATTAAGTATACAACTTTTAACATACTACAGTTTTGGACACACTAATTCTAATAGTATTGGGGTGCAGAGATAGACTAGAGCACATCTCTACATCTACAATACTTTTATTAATCGTTTTGACAAGAGGCAAAGTTACTTGTCGAAGAAAGCCTTGGCTTCGCTCTCGTTGTTGTTGTAGACCAGCTCCAGGTACATGTGAACAAACAGAGGATAGAAGAGCTGCGACAGCTCGGCCCTGTGACAGTCAAGGACCGACTCTATGAATTTCTTCAGGTCACTGTAGTAAACCTTATAAAGAGGTGGTTCTCCTTGCTGACTGTATGCTGACAAGATAACTCTGACATCCGGCTGGTCATCCCCACCTGCAGGTGAGAATGTAAACAAGTCAATTCAATCACTATGGAAAACTTGAATAATCTTAACGCACTTGAGGAAGGCTGACCACGTCAACAAGCACCGTGTGCACAACACCGATGATATTCATCATAATATTATAGACAACTGATTCAACAGGTTGTATGCAAATTCGAGTATCGATAGTGTTCAAATGTCAGCATAAGAAACACAAAGTTAATCATAACAGAGCAATTTCTAAATTCCACTATTATATATATAAGGGAAATCTATATTTTTGATGCAATTGTATTAGAAGTTTGGTAAACTAACTTTTCAGAGGCAGAGGAGCGCTCTGGGGGGCGGCTGCTGATGCGATGGAGACACGGCTTAGCAAAGCGTTCGTATCTCCAGCGTCCCCATCAGTCTTCCCTCCGGCATCAGTAGCCTTTGAGTTCTCTTGGTCGTCCGACAGACCGGCTTCACGCTTTAGAATATCAACCGACTCCGTCAATTTATTGCGCCTCAGGAACTGCAGCACCGCAATCAAAGTTTGCTGGTCCTCTTCTGGCTTCTGAGCTCCGCCGGCGGGGGGCGACGAGGAAAGCACCCCGCTCCCTGCATTTCCCGAGATGTTTGCTGAACCATCGCTGAGAATTTCGGGCTTTGTTTCTTTCTCGGTGTCCAGCTCTGTCGACCCATCTTGCACAGCCGCCATTTTGCCCGGCGTACGGAGAAGGGACGTCATGACGCATGAAGCTCGACGTACGTCGTGACGTATGAGGAAAGTTCCCATAAAGCAAAAAGCACCATTTTCACGTTTTATTAATGAATTTATTTGTAAACTATACTGACAATACTTTATTACAGATATTAAAATCAAAGTCAGGCCAAAGTAATTTATTGTCATGTGTACAAATCATTTTCAAAGTATAATGGAAGCATAAAATATGCATATGAACGAAATATGTATAAAAAGGCATTTAACAATGAAGCGATAAGTTGAAAAAGAGACACTATAGAGACCGGTGTTATAATTAATGTATTTATTTGTTCACTCTAAAGGGTGTTAATCCATGTATCAATCAATCTCAAAGCAATGATACATTAAACGTCGTATATTTTATATAGTATATTTTCCCGATTAAACAAAAAAACATATAAACTATGTTAGTCAATCATCATTGGCTTGCTGTTTCTCCACCCATTTCCCTCCGTGTCATTTCGCATCAGGGCGCGCCGCTCGAAGAAGGGCGTACGTCACTATGCGCGTTCACAATTTCGAATTCCCTTAACACTTGCGTTTCTTTGTGGATCGTTCCACGTAAAAACACGCACCCTTACGTAAACGACGCATTTTCTAGTGTGAAAAAAAGGCGTCCCTAAATGTAACAGCAGCAGAAGAGAGCACAGGGAGAGAGTACTGCGCTATCCTTTACTTATTTTCCGGTAGTAGGCATCTGGCTCGGCTTTAACAGTCGCGTTACTCGAATGCGAAGGGAAACATCTTATAGACCTTTTCCGACTTTTATGAAGAATCACGAGGAAGCATACAACGTCCCTCCGGTTTTTGGTGTAAGGGGCCTGAATTATTACCATTTTATCGTATGTGTATCAACGTCCATGGGCTGATGCGGCGGCCGTGGCAAGTCTTCGCTTCATCTATACCAACCGGCTCCGTACGAAGACTATAAAGTGAACGATTAAATACGTCTGATCGCGGAAGATTTTCAACTTTGCGCATGCGAAATCGTTCAGAACAATGCTGATATGAACAGTTCTAGACGGAATGTGTGCTCAGTATAATGTGTTTTAGGCTTTTCCTTGGCATTCTCGAACATCAGCAGCATTAACAAGGGATTAAATTGGCACAATCTTGATTATGAAGTGTTTTTAAAAGGCATATTTGATGCTTAAAAGCGCACGTTTTCGTCCACTAGCCGGGGCTGATGAAATCAGCTGACCACCATTGAATTCATCAGATTTGAAGATATATCCCGTAGTTTCCTGTCAATCTCATAAACAGCGAACTTGTTGGATACCCAAATATTTGCTGGTGTGTCCGAGGAGTCTGGAATTTGAAGTACAGGTAGATATTGGAGATGTCAGGTCGGCCTAGGACCACCTCATTCGCCGAGAGCTGCAAACCATTGCCGCAGCCTTCAGCCTTTGGCAACATGAAAGTCAGCCGTAAGTGACTGTTTCTCTTATCACAGTTGATATCATACATTTCCACAACCGATCAAAGTGATGATAAAAACACCTAACGAGTTTGGATTATATGTATCTGATATATACTGTGTATAGTATGTGAGCATCTCTTATCTGATATGTATCGTAGTGCAATTCTGGTTGTCAAGGGATGGGCCAGGTCCTGTCTCTTATCATCAGATCTGCTCATTGTAAATTCATTTGCTGCATTGTGTACTGAGGAAATACCCTGCCTGGACATCACTGCACATCTAGTAGTTTTAAAGCAGGGACATTGCGGTGGTACAGCATCCCCTATCAGCAGTAAAACTATCATTGATGGCTAATCTGCTTTGAGATTCCTTTAGTGGGAGGTTTTCTTTCTTAAGATTCATATTTTTGCTTTGAAGCTGCTCTTAGAAATACATTTCCTTTAAATGTATGCATATTGCATACGCTTTTATACATACATGCGTGTTACTTCATTTGGCATCAAACTATTTTTACCTACAGACAACGTTGTAGCATCCTTGAATAGGTATTCATTTACAAATGTCTTCTCATACACCTATCTGGCATAGATAGCGGCAAGTGCTGTCAAAATGCCCATTTCCCTCTTTTGAACCCATGCCCCATGGTGTTTGATTGACAGGCCACACTCCTGAGCCCCAGCTCTGCTGGATCACTAATTTCCTGCACTAATGATGTATATCTCACCACCTCGCTCCTCAGTTAGGGAGGATCAGAAGACCGTCGGTGACTCACCTCTGACTCCTCTACTTTCCCGAATGCCTCCGTTGCCCACCTAGAGTCATGTTTATTACTATTAGGGGACTATACTTATGTCATTGTGGATCGAACATTTAGTCTGTGTTTACCTGACATAAGAACATTGGTGTGAAAAGCACCGCAATGAAAAGCCAAGTTTGTTATTTATTTCTATAGATGTGTTTTTTTTGTCAGCCATCTACAGTTGAATGATGTTAAGCTTTAGGTAGTCTTGCCGTTTTAAGTTCCTTGAAACTATTATGATTGCCAGGGTTGGTCTTCTAGAAAAACTTCCTTTTTTGGTGTCAAACCAAAAAACTGTGGCCAGGAGGTAATAAGAAATTAGGCCTAAATTGTATTAAAAAGTGAAGCCTTATTTTCATCATATTTTTGTTGGGGTGCCTATCATACTGATTTAAATATAAAAACACATTATATATTACAGAAATAATGAGAATCAACATTGAAAATATTTAGAATTACAAAAACGCTCAAATGTAAAATGTCCGAAAACATCACAATAATGACAGCTAAGAGCTGATCATTTTTATTTTTTTCTTGTTTAATGTCACCTGAACATGTTTTCACAAGATAAATTACTTAGATTTTAGCAGTCATTATGAGATCTAAACGTTTTGTGTTGTAACACAGGCGTTGTGCATGTAGAAGATTAATGTATAGATTTCAGCAAGCATGCGGTCCTGTCGCCGTCTGATCAGCTGACTCCCAGCATCAGTCGTACCAGCTGACTCATGCTGTTGCCATAGTAACGCCTATACCCAAGGCAGCGTGACCTCCTCCGGGTGTGTCCTCATAAGGGGCTACATGTGTGTGAAATGTGCTCATTATGGTTATGATAGCCTGTGTACAGACATGCTTGTCAGATAACGTGCATAATAGCAGCAGGCTCATAGCTGTGAACTTGGCTCATGGTAAAGAATGTAAAAGTGTGAGTCTATAAAAGGGATAATTTATCCAAAAATGAAAATTCTGTCATCGTTTACTCACTTACATGTCATTTCATACCTGTAAAAATGATTAATGATGTTCCGATGAACATAAAGAAAGATATTCCAGGACATCATTGACTACCATAGAATTAAATGGTAGTCAAAGGTGCCCGAGAATGTGGGTTCATGACAGAGATTCAAAATGTACTAAAACTTTAAACCCTTTTGATTGTTAGTATAAAAAATCTAGCCCTAAACGGTGGATCTCAACCTTTTGTTGTTCAACAACCCATTTTCAAACCCCGACAATAAAAGAAGGCTTCCCTACTCACAATTTCTAATGAAATATTCTAATGGTAATTAGAAAGATATATGTTATTTATAAAAATAACAAAATAAGAGCTATTGTATTGCTTGTTTTTATTATTTTTAACACTTTTAATTTGAGATACCCTTATATCGGCCAATAATCAGTATTGGTCGATAAAAGCAATTTTTCACACTAACAGGCATCATTTGATAGTTTAAGAACACACGATCAGGGCAGATCAATATTTTCTCAAACAAAGGGGACAGGAAAATGCAATGAATATCTGCTCTCTGTATATAGAAAATGTTAACGTGAAACATAAATAAATAGTAATTTTGTGAATTAATATCATTCAAAATCTGATATTTTTTTAAGTTATCTCAAACACTGTGTCTACACCGGGCGCATCCAGTGTGGACTAAATGTAAAATTATAATGGTTTCTTATGCATTCTATTTTCTCATCTCACCGCTTCTGTTTTAGACATGGTCTAACAGGCACCCTTTGAAGTTTGTTGAGACCCTTTTGTTGGAAAACATTGCTCTGCAAAATTGGCTGGAAACCACTCATTCTGAGCACAATCCCAATAAATGATGTTTTAAAATCCTTTTCAAAAGAAATATGTCATCGCAAATAACTAGAAAAGTAATTGAAATCGATTGGTCGAAATATAAAATATTTTAATGTGTTACCAGTGTATTCTATTCACAATTTTACACTTTTGTTTAAACACATTTTTCTCTTCTTAGCAGTCCTGATTGTAAAATATATTTTTGACTGGAGATTAAGTTTTTAAATACTTGGTTTATCTAGCTCAATGACTAGCGCAGTTGGTTTCTGAGCTGTATAGTGTCAGAAGTGATGGGTAAGATGATCTTGATAAGTAATGGGCCGTGACTCCATTCAAATTCCATTCAAGTTATGAAGCAGAGATCTTTATTAGCTCATCAAAGGAGTGTGCACACACCCTCTGACTCATCACAACTCACCGTGCTGAACGTGCACTATCTGCATTTCTATTGATCAACTCACCTGCTCAACACCAGCATACACACAAACACATATGCCGATTGAATGTGATGATCAGAAATACATTTTGCTTTGATAAACTTGCATTACTGTAGTTAACAGCCTGTTCAACTTTAGAGACTTTCTAACACATTTCTAATCTATGTTGATTTTGTATTTCATTTTTCATCCCAAATTAGTATGAAAATGTCGACATCTGGAAAATCTCTAATAGGGCAAGTGGCTAAGTGCGATAGTATCAGTTGGGACTTTTAAAATGATTATTTTAAACGTTTAGAAATCAGACGTTTGTTAAAATTGCTGAGCTGTGCAAACATAAAACATGTACAGTTTTACAAATCAATACACACAAAGAAGAAAACGATCTTTTCGAATTTTAAATATGCATTGTAGTCAGGCAGTTCTTGGAAAATCCATTGTGTAGTCTGAAATTTTTTGAGATATTTTCCATTTGCAAGCTGTCAGGTGCTTGCAGAGGGGTGGGAAGGTATGATGAGGTGCAAAACGATGCGTGTTTTACACACCCAGGTGAATGAAGATGGCTCTCCTTATATACTGTCACACACAGAATCACACATCCATGCTCGTAGTAACACCTATGTATCCTGCGACCATGTAAAATCTAGACCAGTATGCTGAATGGATTCACCCATGCATAAACAAGTTTCTTATATTTCTGTCTTTAGGAGATAAAGACGGTGGTAAGGTCACAACGGTGGCCGCGACCCCCGGTCAGGGTCCCGACCGATCTCAGGAGGTCAGTTACACGGACACAAAAGTCATCGGAAACGGCTCGTTCGGCGTCGTGTATCAGGCAAAGCTTTGTGACACTGGTGAGCCGGTGGCCATTAAGAAGGTTCTGCAGGATAAAAGGTTTAAGGTAAGACTGGGTTACAAACCAAAACAAGTTCAAGATTCTGTTGTTTGTTAATTAGGAGTTAGGTAGAAATTGGTAATTGTTCCTTTCTTGTTTTGTTTCATGCTAAAGTTGCTGGATTTCTTCTTCAGTTATTGGGTTTATCAACAAAGCCCCAGTTTAATTTGCAACGTGACCGTTTTTATTAAAAAGGTCTTTAGCCTCTATGAACTAGCCCCTTTTTTTATATAGAACGCCCACTTTTCCAAATAATACCAATCTCTCATGGATAAAAAGAAGTCCTTTTGTTAAACATATTTCTATCCTCAACGGTCACATTCCAGAAATAAAATGGATTGTTGCAATCCATTGCAAGTGCACCCAATAGTCTCCAGTTTTATTTTGACAATGTCTATTTCTTTCTCTCCCTTTTTTCTCTCTTTTTGACATTTGCATATCAGAATCGTGAGTTACAGATTATGAGGAAATTGGATCACTGTAACATTGTTCGTCTCCGTTACTTCTTCTACTCCACTGGAGACAAAGTAAGTGTCGCTCAGCTCAAACTCGTATCTGTTGTATTACTGAGAGGTAGATTACAGAGAAATCTTAATTCTGTAATGCCACAATATAATGAGGACTTATTTAAGTACGGTAATTTTAACACTATGGCAGCTTTTGTTGATATTTAAGTACATGTTTAGGCAAACAGGCATCTGCCAGACAAACAGATACAGTATTTACAGCAGCAACGTTCATGCCCCTCAGCGTTAACTTGGAGATGGAATTTCTGCTAATCCTGTGATGGGTGTTGCACCAGAGCCCACTGTCTGTCAAGACCTGTCACCACATCAGGGGCCATTGACAGCTCTCTAGAAAACTTTTGATTGATGGGTAGCCCGGTATAGAAGGATTAACTGTTACCAGGCCTATTTTTATGTATGACATGCACTGACTTCTGTGCCGTGTGTATAGAACAAGAGAGAGTGTAGACCTATGTGAGTCTTAGGATCATATAATGAGAATACAAAGCAGGTCTTATAAGCTACAGAAAACCAAAATCTACTTTAATAACTTACATTATTGCTTTCATTTTAATAAAAACATGGTGCTGTGGCACCTCCACCGCATGTTTATGATTGCATGGTTTTACGTCCAACTTTTCCTCGACTTCAGGAAATAAAGGGTCGTCTGATCGCAGCGTACAAAAATATAGATCGTGGACTGTGGTTTGAAAATATGATGGTAAGTTCTGTGGTTGGAAAAAAAACCAAGGTTTGGGAACCACTGTTGTCACACTTTTATATTTTAAAGTGTTGTTGGAAATACCACTTTTGTTCGACTTTTTTTGATCATCCAATAGATTAAATGAAGAAAACCAGAGTCCTATTAAAACTGCATCATGAACCGGTAAGCTAGCTCTACTGTGGTCGGCTATGTGAGACCACTTTTATTGCACTTATGCTTTTTGTAGTACTTATGTTGTTCCAATTGCTTCCATTGTTACTTCATTTGTATGTCGCTTTGGATAAAAGTGTCTGCTAAATGACTTATTGTAATGTAAATGTAGTCTCGTATGTTGCATCCTCCAGTTTGGTAGGTGGCGCTATTACTAGAAAGGGTTAAAGAATTTCAGCCATGAACCTGCAGCATCCTGCTTTTCAGGAATGTAATATAAAAAAATACACAATTTCATTTTATTGCAGCAAACACTGGGCAAGATGAGCTTTATCACTCTCATATGTTTCACTTAAGATCCAATTGTACAACAAAATAGAAAATTTCCACTGTGACAAACTATCACAGATCAAAATGGCACTTGGTCATCATCTTGGTGATTTTAGAGTGATCTGTATGACAGGAAGTTTCTGTCGCACTTTTCAGAAGTGTGACATTTCATGTTATAAAAAGAACGGAGAAATATATAACAATAGAAGAGACAGATAAACACTCAAGTTACTCAAAATGTTTGTAATTTGTGTATGTTGTGTGCATTTTTTTAAACATATTTGCTGTTTTTCGTCTCATTGTTGCTGGTATTTTCCCATGAAACAGAAACAGTTCACACACCAGATATTCAGAATCAAATGTAGTTCAACAGAATCAGTGATGAAAAGCTTTGATATGAACTCTTGATATGAGCAGAAGTGTCTAAATTTATATTTTTTGTATTTTTAATGCAGCCGCGTTATTTTGTATTCTTCAAGTGAATTTAAATGACCCAAGTTTGTGAATTCAATGCAAAATATTTTGACGTTTTAACTGCTGGATCAATGGTTGACTTATTGCACATAAAATGAGCGAGCATTGGATTATAATAATTTGTTTTAAGCCTAGTAACAAATGTGGCTTTTAGGGGCTGATACTGGTATATCTTTATAAATAAGCATAGCGCGGGCCACATAATAAAAGCAAGTTACGTATTGAGTAATGTGGGTTCATCTTGGTTTCATTCTGTTGGTGTTCACAAACTGGTGGCTGGGCGTCAGAGCTTTCCGTAAACCTTACGCATTCTGAAATGTCATGAGTCTGACCTCAATGGGAAGCTCACATGCCACCGCTCCGGCGAGGCACTGTGGGTGTAAGGTTATTCTCAGAATAGAGATATTCTTACAGTGTAAGGGCAGCTCTGTGCTGAGAGAATTAAAGAGACCGGATCACAGCACAAATAATTGGATATTATTTGGTCACACAAAATTGCAGATGGCACAAACTTTTTTTAACTTCATCGCATGTTAAACTGGATTTAATATAGCCTCTGTTTGTTTGTTCCATGTCTTTATGGTTTTTGAGGATGTTAAAATCTGACTTTTGACTGAGTTTAGTTACCTTTTGTGTGTAGAGCTGTTTAACGATAAATCACGATTAATCACATCCTGAATAAAAGTGGTTTACATAATATATGTCTTTATACTGTGCATATTAATTTTGTGTTATAAATACATACACATGCATGTACTGTATATATTTAAGAAAAATACAAAATGTAGTGGTGTTCTTATATGTAGATCCCTCCATTCCAACACCATGACATAGTGTCTGACTGCTCGACGGGATCAGTTATGTAACTCTGTCCAGACAGAACGCTCAATCATTTACATAGAGAGAATGTATCACCACAAACACACACCTGAAGCTTCAGAAGTCAATGAAAGTTCGTGGATATTAGTTATCACAATACCTTTTCGTTAGAGGCCGTTTGCAGTATGCAAAGAAAACCAAGATGACCTGTAGAATATATGTGCTGTCATGTTGTGTTCTTACATGTGACTCAGAATGTTCCAAAAAGCCCAAAAAAGCACATGCATCTTTTATCAAATACTCCCTGTGGTAGAAAAATCTAGTTTTTAATGTTGTTTATATGTTAATGTAGTGTTAACATATAAACATATAAATTTAAAGCAACAACGAACCGTTTTGGGGTATGGTTCCCCCATGTGGTTGATGAGCGCAATTGTCTGTTTTAAATGTCGTAAATATTGCCGCTGTATAAGCTTCGATGTGGGAAGCGCAATACATGTGAATTTGTTGACTAGGCAGAAACCGCTCTTACATCATGTCTCTTCATAAACTCTGCATGTACTAAAGTACTCTTTTGGCTCCCGCCGGTTATTCTACTGGGCTATACTAATAGTTCAAAATAGACTCTGAGGTAGGAGTTGGTTGTTAGCCGTTAGCGCATAGCATGCTTAGCACATTAACTATAGATACCGATAACATTAGTCTATGTGCATGAACTAAGGAATCAGCAACTTTTGACCATTAAACATTTATTGTGCTTTGGTAGTCATTATTTACAAGCATAACACTACATTCGTGATGAGGCATGATCATGCAACGTAAGCTATTGATACCCGGCAACATTACATTATCTCTAGTCTAGTTAGTGCGCCAATAAACAACCTATTACTAATAACAGCCACAGCCAAATTACTAATAAGCTCAAAAGTACAGGACCGTAAGAAATAATGTACAGCAGACTTTCAAATTCAGTAGCAGGAAGGCTAACATTAGGTCTCCATCCGTTTTGCAACCCGTTGCCTCTTGCAGCTACGGCAGATATTGATTTGTGTCTGATCACTCTTTCACTTTTTCTCTTTGTTGTATTTGCTGGCTCTGCCATGGTCATGGTTTGGAGACTTGCATTGAACTAGATCGTTTCCTCTTATTGTTTGCTGTTGGCTAACTTCTTCCAAGCTACGAGTAAAACGTGACGTATTCCGTAAAGCAGGGGATAGGCGGGGCTTGTACCGGCCCGAACACTAAAGTTACAAGTGCAATTTCAGCTGATAGGAGTCTGCTTAGATAGCAACGGCAGTAAAATTCGTCCAGTTAAAAGTTGTCCTAGCACAATGATAATTTTAGAGACATTAATTTTTGGTCAAAAATTTTCTCATAATCGCTTTAAGGTAAACGGGCTAATCTGCGATTCCTGTATCCAGGGAGGGGAGTAAGTGAGTGTCGTATTTACAATACAAAATTGAGTAACTGTATTTCATTACAGTTACTTTTAAATGGGTGGTAATAAAATGACAGCTACATTCAAAAAGTATTTTTGATTATCATTTTTATGTCATTTATTTCATTCAAACATTAATATAAACTGTAAACACCAATCTTTGATTCTCTGACTCTAACAATCTACAAAAGCTTCCTAAACTGCAGTCATCCCTATAAGTTTCACACACGAAACCGCTAAACCACCTCAAAACTCTGTAGTATACATGCCAAATCAGTATGTAGCACTGAAATTCTGCCACAATTATACACTAAAAAATGAGAATAAGACTTTGAGCGTGCGCATAAACTGTGCGCTGGGATGATGACATCATCGTTTTAAAACATTTAAGGATTTGCTGTACAAACGAAAAAGCAAGGGTGCCGTTTTTAGATTAATCCTCTCTGTAACCCGGTTTAAAAAAAATAGCGGTTTCAGGCTCTCAAAATGCTGGATCAGTCTAGACGAGATGCTAATACGATACCAAATCTTTATGTATACAGCTAAACCTGTCTCAGTGTGGATGGCCTCTACATGACGCTGCGGTGTAGAGTTACATTCAAGTTTTTTTAAAGTAATTTTCGCCAGAAAAGACGAGTTTAAATGGTAAAAGATGAGTTCAAACTTAAAAGGGATAAAATCTACCACAGGGGGACTTTAAAGAGTACGTAGTATATGGTTTTTAAGGTTCTACTTTGGTTTATGGAGTGTCCAATAACAACTTTATGTAAATACAATGTGTAAAAAAACACTATAATGTCGTAATAATAGGCAGTTATTGGTACCTTACTTCTTGACTGACTCTCAAATGATTCGGTCCGCGATTCATCCGTCTAGGCCTCTCCTACCCGCTAACCTTGTGTCATGTGATTGGTAAAATGGTGTAGTCTGTTGTGATTGCTCAAATGCGTTCATCATTTGTAATCCTACGATCATTACAGGATTACGGTTTACATGTGGTTGGATGTCAATTATATTATATGTGTAGCTAGACATGGCTGCGATTTTTCCTTACCAATTTGAGCCCGAGTCTGACGAGGAAGCATCAGAAGATGCTAATCCACAACAAACTCCGCCACGACTGAAGCAGGATGTTTGTCAGTGCTAAGTGACAACTCTTGTCATAAAAACTCCCAGTGTGACAACATGCATGTTGTGCTTTTGCTCATCAATGAAATAAAATAAAAAAAATTCGTACTGTTAATACGTTAGTAATACTATTATTTTGTCTTAACTGTGCGTTGTCATGGTACATAGAGCATTTCAAAAAACGACGTTATGAAAAATTATTGTAGTTTCACCCAAATATATCTATAAAGATGCACATGCCGCAAATGTGTCAAAATGCAAAGTTAATAGGAAGATAAACAAACTATAAAACCCCAGAAATAACGGTACATGCTAACGTTAGCGTTATATAAATTAGCTAAACAAAGACATAAGGTACGGAAATATTTCTTGAAGTTAAGACAAAAATCAAAAGTCACACTCACAGGTTGTGATTCGGTGGAGCTAACAGGTCCAAATAGAGTTGGTATTGCCCCCTCTTTCAAGGATAGTCATTTCAAATACCCTCCAGATTATTAAACCAATCTTCGGTGAAATGACGCGCGCACAATACAACCTTGGGGTTATACTCCTTTGGTATTGTTTGAAAAATGAATTGTAACCATTTTTCCCTCAGACGTTCTTCCTTTGGTAGTTGAAATAAGACGGACTTAGTGTCACACTGTAGAATACAGGCTCTAGACATGAAACACACGCATCACGAACGAGCGACAGTGTTTCGGGGAGGAGAAATAAGTTCTCCCGGCAGTCCCAGCAAAACGTAGGCGGAGACTATGTCTAGTGACGTAGATACACGGGTGAACTATTCCACGTCTCGTTTGTGGGATTCAGAGTAACTCTCATTTTTACAAGCAAATAACTTTATTCATTTCAACTTCGGACGTACAACTTGGCAGATAGCTTACTTTCAAACACGGCAACAAAGCAGACTGAATGAAATGTCATTTTCATGATCTCATGCTAGGTGCTCTTTAAGTAATCCAAATGTCTTCAGTGGGTTAATAATAAATGTCTTTTAGAGTAATACGATAGATTTTGTGAGAGAAATTAATTTGTAATTCTAGTTTTTTTAGTAACATCGAAACCGAAACAACCACTTATAAATCCTAAAATTATATATGGCAACAGATCAATTGCTACAAATGACATGAATCTCGCGAACGTCTTGAAATGAGCGTTTTCATAGACATCTTTATACATTATTAATTAATTTATTCACAATGTTCATTTATACTTTAAAAGTGTGTTCAGCACACAGACAAAAAGAAATTGTACAGATTCAGTACACAAATGCCTGAAAATTGTTTTTCATTTTTCGGAACATTGTCTCTTTAATTCTTAAGAGGTTGAATTTATTTGTCGGTTTCTTATCATCTTTTCTCTGTCACACACACAGAAGGATGAGGTTTATCTGAATCTGGTGATGGACTACGTTCCTGAGAACGTCTACAGAGTGGCTCGACACTACAGCAGAGCCAAGCAGCATCTGCCCATGGTTTATGTGAAGGTATCTTCTTTTGATAAATTCTCATATTAAAACCCATTTAAGATCGCTTGGTTTTCTGTGCTGGTCCAGAATAGTTTCTCCTCACTAGCTAGTGGAACGTCACAGAGGGTGAAACTGTGTTGAAGTCATTGTGTCTGTGTGTGTCTTTTCTCAGCTGTATATGTACCAGTTGTTTCGCAGCTTGGCGTACATTCACTCATACGGCATCTGTCATCGAGACATCAAGCCTCAGAACCTCCTGCTGGACCCAGAGACAGCCGTATTGAAGCTCTGTGACTTTGGAAGGTGTGATGGGGAAATCTGAAAGTTCTGAGGGATTTGATACAACTCCACAACATTTGCTTGTAGATAAATGTGATTCAGAAGTCGAAAATCTATTATCTTGATTTATCTAGCTTGTTGTTCTCACAGTCGATGGCATTTTGGTGCTGCTCTGTGAATACAAGCAATACATATAAAACACAAAAAGCTGTTGTTTGAATGAATAACAGATGTGGTGTCTTAATGGAATAGTTTATCTGGGGATGTTACGGCAATTTAGCATGATTCCAGTGTGAACGTTGGTATTTCACTTATCATGTCCAACCATCCGCCCGGTGAAGCTTTGATCAAACTGATTACTTTTAGGTTTTATTCCTCTTACAATAATTCACTTGATAAACTGTGTTCAGCTGTTTGGCAGTATATTGTTACTTCAGTGAAGATAATGTGTATTACATCACTTCTAATGATGATGACTGTTTTGCTATAAACTTGCCTCAAAGTCATTTCCCGTTATCTCTAATACTCTCTCTCTGTCTCTCTCTCTGATTCTTGCAGTGCTAAGCAGCTGGTGCGTGGTGAACCCAACGTTTCCTACATCTGCTCGCGCTACTACCGAGCCCCTGAGCTCATCTTTGGAGCAACAGACTATACTTCCAGCATAGGTACTGTCAGGGGTTAAATTCAGATTTGTTATGTGTCGAGGCTCTGTGGGGGATTTCTAGGGGTGCGTATGTGAAGCTTATAATCGTATTTATTGACAAACTTTTGAAAATAGGTTGAGGGAGCCCTTTGCTATGAACAATAAAATGCTGATCGAATTCATTCTAGATGCCAGCAGATTACAAAGATACATGAGATGAGAATAAAATATTTCTGTAGGCCTGTGCCCTTTCCTTTTGTCAATATCAAATATCTTCATTTATTAATGCACACAGAATTGTATTTGAAAATTGTATTTGAATTGTATCAGAAATGGGACCTGTCTATTTTCAGAACTTTTCTGTCAAAACTTCATACAACATTCACAATGATTGAGATGAACCATTAAATTGTGTATTGTTGCTGCCACAATTTTTGAAACAGCGCGTGCGTTGTTTACAAGTACTCGTGCATGTGCAAGCTGCCAATTTGGATTTTTATTCTAGTTGTTCGATCTCATGTGATAAGACTAATAGATTCCGAGCCCACCAGTGTAGGCCTATGTGTGTGAGAAGAGGAGAGTCCGGAGCTGCTCGCCGTGCGCGGCTGGGTGACTGATGTTTCTCTTTGTCCTCCAGTCTGTCACAGCTCAGCTCATATTTGAGAAGTTTCCAGACACAGCGTGAGCGTATAGACATTGCATTTCACCCAAAACAAATGATAATATTCATTTAAGCCTTGTCATATGTTTGGTGTGGCCCTAAAGCTTGCGCTCTTAAAAATGTTGGTCAGGGGCTATAGTGCTCCTAGTAAATAAGTTTGTCTGGAGTCTTTCCAACTACACAGCACTTAAAGCAATAGGTCACCCAAAAACTGGTTGGTTTGAATAGAGTAGAGCATGAAGCATCACAAAGGTTCCAGGTTTGATTCCATATCTACTGAAACAATAAAAGCCTGAATGTTGCCTGATAGAGCTGTGGATTCATATGTCTGCTGAATGCGAAAGATGTAATGACATGTTTTCTTTGTTTGTCTTCAGATATTTGGTCAGCTGGCTGCGTTCTGGCCGAGCTGCTGTTGGGACAGCCTATATTTCCTGGTGATAGTGGCGTAGATCAGCTGGTTGAAATCATCAAGGTATGGGAGTGTGTGTTTCTGAAATGATTTATTAGTTTGAAAAGATCAAATTTGGGCAATAAAATGGATGTGTCGATTTCTTCGTGCCCAGAGTACATCACATAGAAATAGCACTGTTCCCTTTTTTTTGAGGATGTATTCTACTCTGTTCTGTGACCGTTTATTTAAAAAATACACATGAAGCCCGTTAATCTTTTCCTCCAGGTGTTGGGTACACCTACACGAGAACAGATCCGCGAGATGAACCCAAATTACACAGAGTTTAAGTTTCCACAAATTAAGGCACATCCATGGACTAAGGTTGGTGTACAGTACAAAACTTCAACAATTATGCAGAGGAGTTAACATATTTTGTCTCTCTAAAACAAGTTGCTATATTGTTTACCTTACTTATGTCAGTGGCTTTGGCTAAAAGTGTCGGCTAATGGTAATTTCTGTCTATCATAATTTCTGTCTATTATAAGTTATCAACGTATTTATGTATGTTAAGTTCACTATACACTAATTTCATAAATATATAATATTTAATATAAAATATTTAATATTATTAGTTCATATAAAGCACATTTAGTTAATAGTTCATTGTGGACCCTAATCTAAAGTGACTGTCTTAAAGATCTTTGTTTTACATTATTCAGTCCTAAATATTTAGTTTGTTGTATATTGTTCTTAAATTTATGTGTTAAAAAACTGAAATTGGACCACTGTTTATGTTACGGAAAACGGTCTCTACACAACAGGAATCTTTAAATGCCTAATGCAAGTATTGCTATGTTGTTGCCTGGTAGGTTTTCCGGCCACGCACCCCACCGGAGGCGATAGCTTTGTGTTCGCGGTTGTTGGAGTACACTCCCACGTCCCGGTTCACTCCTCTGGAAGCGTGCGCTCACACGTTCTTTGACGAGCTCCGAGAACCCACCCTAAAGCTTCCCAACGGGAGAGAAAGACCCGTGCTGTTTAATTTCACTACACAGGGTATGTTTCATACACCGAAGCACAACAGGATATTAATTTTGTTTGAAACATTGTTTAGGTATTTGCATAACACTTACTGATAGTCGTTCTCTACGGTCTGTTGAATTTGTTCCCCAGAGCTGTCCAGTAACCCCTCGCTGACCACCATTCTCCTCCCCGCCCATGCTCAGAACCAGGTGGAAAACTCCGTTGCCTCTGCTGCGACAGGTCATTTCTCTCATAAATCCCAAGATGTGTCCATCAAGTCGTGTCGCCTCTTACATGTGACTGAATGTCTCTCTGTTGTGTTCCAGGTGCCAACAGTGGCGATCGTGGTCTTAACGCCAATGCTGCCTCCGCCGTGCTCAATCCTTCAACTTGAATCACGCT
Source organism: Triplophysa tibetana (assembly GCA_008369825.1). NCBI lineage: Eukaryota > Metazoa > Chordata > Actinopteri > Cypriniformes > Nemacheilidae > Triplophysa > Triplophysa tibetana. Next base: position 8,619,019 of record CM017896.1, on the reverse strand, counting down.
CACCCGTCAAGGAGTTGATTTCATGCTGCTGCTTTTTAACCACGCCCACTCGCCGGAGTCTAGGGCGTTGCTTAAACATAACAAAAAATCGTACATGATGGACATACTAATCCAACCTTTACCCGGTCCTTTTTCATCTTTTTTTTGTTTTTATTATTATTTTTTATTTATTTGTTGTAAAGAACAGTAACGAGGGCTTGGAAACATCACCTCAGGACTATGAGGTGATGTTATTCGATAATATATATATCATATATAAGATATATGATATATATATATATATATATATACACACACTCTTATAAACAGTTATACCTACAAATCTCTTTTCACATGTCTACTTTGACATTTTTTAAGGAAAATCTCTTCACTGTCTCAGTTGCTCTTTTGTAAGCTTAACAAAAGTCGGCCTGTTCCTGTTGATATCACCGGCACCTGGCCAACTGGCACCAAGTTGGGTCTGTTTCGTGACTGCTTTCAAAGCAATGTTACAGGTGGCACGGGACCGCCCAGGTCGGCTGGGTAGGGCCTAGACCTTCAGCTTCAAAAGCGGGATACCAGAAAGCTGGCCTCTTATTGGTCCAAACCAATAAACCAATCCCAGAGCAGCTCTTCGGCACGGACAGATTCCCAGGTCTCGTGTACATTTAGTAGGCTCTGTGAAATAAATGCTAATGACTTCGGCCTTTCTCTCAGTTTCGGGCGGATATGCGTGCTTAAATTGTGTGCTGCTGTGAACATGTATCTTTCTAACCCTCCATTTCTTCTCTTCCACCTGCCTGTCTTTCCTACTTCACCTTGTATAGTCATGCTCTACTTCACAAACGTGACGTCGCTGCACAAACACATAATCTCGAAACATTTCCCGTGCTTGTGCGAGCATGTTGTACGTCTATAAATACTGTATATGCTGATTTTTGAAACGTTAGTGAGCTAAAAGAATAATAGCACGAATATGATAATCAGGATTTAAAGACACAAACAGGGTTTCCTTCTCGTAGAGTTGATCCCAAATCCTTGCAATGAAGATGTCAGAGTTTCTATGTCTTGAATTGTTCAATTGTTTTGACATTTAGTAGGCAGTAGTGACTCAGAACCGATGAACTCGATAACCTTGTGGACTGTTCAAATGCATTCAACAAAAAAAGAAAAACCAAGATGTTTTGAACGCTTTCTCCAGAGCACCTTTACATCCGGTTCTTTTAGGTCTTCTTCATCGTTCTCTTTAGCGCTCCCTTGTGTTTGTGCCAGAGTATAGCACTGCGTTCGCTGCTGTTTTTTCTCATCATGATTTTTAATCGGTACCAAAAAACAACTTCATGTTGTTTCTGTATCTCCCAACAGTGCCGTCGCAAGACTCTTTCCATATACCCAACATCGTTCGCCTCTTCTGAGCCCTGCGAAATATTTTTTCCGTTTCTTCAAACGCCATACGTTCACCTATTGTATGAATATTGAATGTGATATTGTATGAACGTATTACCTTTATAAGTATAGTATTAAAATATGAATTTGTTTGAATGATCTGTGCTTGGCTGATAGAAAGAATCTTCTGAGCTCTGGCTCATCTAAAGTTGACCGCTGACTATTTTGTTCTTCTTTTTTGTACTTGAACGATTTTTGTCTTATCAGTCCTCTTATTGGAAGACTTTGTATGGCTTTTAAACATCACTGGTTATCTCTTTTAGGGATGTGTATATTTAATGGGATTTTTTTATTTGACTTCTTTTTATTATTTTAAAGGAGAAGGGAAAAAGGCGTCATGCATCTACAGTATTAACTCATTTTAGGCAATAATTGTTTCTTTGTTTTGTTTTTTCAGCTGTAAAACACTTAAAAGGAGTGCTGTCATGTAGCACCGTGAATGTGTTTGAAGTATACGCATTGCGTCACGCTTCCTCAGCACAGTTTATTTTACATTTTAGAAGTTACGAGATGCGCAAACGTACAATAAAAGGGAAATAGAAATACTCATAAGCGTATGGTTCAGAGCTGTTTGTAGCTGTGAGAGTCCGCAACGAACAAACTAACCTAAACAGCTATTACTTGAATGTCTAGAACTTTTGTTTCACAAATACCGTTTTGTTTGTTTGTTTGTTCTATTTAAGGTATATGCTAGACGTCTCTTGTACATACTCAATGTGCATTCTGTCTTCTTAATGTTCAGTGAAGTAGTCACCCGGTACTGTACTGCATTGAATAAAGTAGGTTAGCCTTTACACCATCAAAACTGTTTCTTCATTGCTAAACGTCCGTTTTATTGATGGATAAGGATACCGAAAGACAAAAAGAAATTCTTGGATCAAATGTTTCCTTTTCTTATAATGACTTGTTAATTTTGTTTTTGGTTAAAGGGATAATTCACCCAAAAATGAGAATTCTGAAATCATTTATTCGCCCTCGAGTTGTTCCAAACCTGTATAATTTTTTCCCCTGCACGGAGAACAATATTTTGAGGAATGTTAGCAATTTTTAGTCCTGGCACATCACTGCCTACCATGAAAAATTAATATGATAGTCAAAGGTGCCCCAGAATTGTTTGCTTTCATAAATTCTTCAAAAGTATCTTATTTTATCTTTAACAGAACAAAAGAAAACATATAATAGTATCGTAATGTACACAGGGTTTGGAACAACACTCAAAAAAAAGATTGTTGGGGATTGTTTGTTTAACTTGATGAATATAGTTTTATCTTGCATATTTGTATGTGTTTCTTGATCAAACCCAATTTAAATGTGTAACACTGACATAAATAGGCGACTCTTTGACATAACTTATTCCATTTGTGTTGGGACAATCTGAATCATTTTCATTGTTAGTGTTTACTTTCATCATGTAATGTTAAAATTCATAAGATTTATTGTTGTTTGTGATTTTTGAGGAGTTACCATAGTGGTGAACGGTAAAGATTTAACGAACACATTTTTGGACGAGGACGTAATGCCATTTTTGCATCTATGCAAATTTGTACTCCGCAAATGACCATGCAGTAAACTATCTGGTGCTTCCAGCTAGCACCATAACATCTTGCTACATCACTGAAGCATTCATATTTAATTGGTTCAACACAAATGAATTACATTCAGCTGAAATTAAATAAAATAAGTTCATGAACTTAAATTGGGTGAATTTTGCGGACAAGTAAATCTTAAAATCGAATAAATCAATTAAATTGTGTGGAAATGGCTAATCCAACAACAAATCTTTTGAGTGAACTTGAGGGTGAGTCAATGGTTATTACATTATTACATTCTTGTTTCTTAATTTAATATTAAATAGATTTTACATGCAGAAATTCCATAGCTTACCATTTTCTTCATAGATGTACATGTAAGATAGGTATTTTTGGGGGGAAAAATCTTAAGTTAACAATACAAAGAACCAGGGAAGGATTTATGTTGGTCATCAATTTTCAGTAGAAAACAATAAGTTTACTAAACAAACATAAGTGAAGCAACAGTACAAATGTTGCAGACAAACAATGACTCAAAAGAATGCTGCATGACCTTGGTAGGCTACTGTTTGTTATACTAATTTTTTTTACACCAGACATTGAATATTTGTTAACAATGCCTTTGTGAGACAATGAAACATTTTCAAAAAGCAGCTAGTAACAAATCTGAACAAAAATTCAGATTTGTTATAGCACTAAACACTGAGGTATTTCACTCTCAGTGTTTGTTCTTAATATTGTTTCAGATGTCCTTCAAAATAAAAGTTTGCAAACGATTTTACCTATTGTTATCATAATATTATTTATTAATTGTACGAATTGTATTTGATATATCTTCTATATATCTATATTTTTAAACTGTAAAAATATTTCACAGAAGAAAAAAACTGCGAAACCGGAACAGGTTCAGATCATATTTTAAGAATCGCTGTGCCAGTTTGTACACACACACATTCAACATAAGAAAGATACATCAAGAGACAAATATTTCAACCTCCTATTGAAAGTGTCTCAGTCTTCTTGTGCCCACAGAGCTTGACTTCCATCCTGCTGGTAAGTCTGATATTTATTAACTTATCTTGCTTATTAAATGATTTTTACTAGCATTATCTAATAGACGTTTATAGTTGTTCAGATTATACATTCATATCATTCCAGTACAATACCGACGTATTTTTTGATCCACAGAACTGTAAATCCTTAAGAGAGATAATGAAGTTGTTTTTCGCTGTTTGTCTGGGTATGGTTTTCGCCCCCGGTAAGTCTGCCTGCACCTTTTTTTAAACTGCATTAAATTATAGTTAAATCATATTTTGTATCGTTTACATTTCGTCTTTCTGTCTCCCAGACCTTTTTCACATTTCTTTCACGGGACAGGCGTTAAAATGCAACCTGTGTGTTTCTGGAGGGATTTTACACCGTTGCATTCCATCAGTGCAGACTTGCCCTCCAAACATAAAGACCTGTGGAAACGTCAAGTTCAACGTCAGTTTAATGAGTGAGTTTGCTCATTATTAAGAACTCGAGCACTCTTTAAAATAAAGGTTCATTAAAGGTTATCTGTCGTGCTTGAAAGGTTCCTTGCACAACAAGGCAGTTCTTTCTCGTGCAAAAATGTTCTTCAGACTCTTAAAAAAGTAAAGAAAGTGTGTTTTGTTTTAAGAACGTTTGAATAAGAGGGTTCTTATGGCGTCACTGCAAATAACAATTTTAGCCTCACTAGTTTTTTGAGGGAGAAAATCAAGAACTCAATTCAAGAAGGGCAATTCTCAGTGGCACCGGCCCTTAAATTACTCATTCGACCTATTCAAACAATGCAGCCAACTAATTTATAAACGTATAACTTTCTTTGCAGATTCTCCTTCGTTCCGTTCCTGCATGAAGAGATCGTTCTGCTGGAAATTCATCCAAATGGCGAGCGTGTCGGCTGTCTGCTGCACTACTGACCTCTGCAACTGACCAAATAGCCTATACTCATCTCATCAAAAGGAAGTTTATTTAAAAGCAGCATTTCGGTCATTAACAAGCCAGTAACACGATTATAAATTGAAGGGGATTTTAATTGTTTCCATACAGAGATGGTGGACTGGACAGTGGCTGAAATTAACATTTTGTCAATCGTGCGTTTATACGATCAAAATTACATGCGACTTTTATTGGGACAACAGTAACGATGAAAGATTTACATAAAGCTTGAATTTAACTATACACTTTCAGTGGAATAATTAGTAGTAACAATTATCTAAAACTAATGTTCACACGGCAATCTGAACATCTGCGAATCTATAGAAATAAAACTTTCTTACAAACTTATCTGTTCTTCTATCTGTCTATATATTGCTCTATCGGTCACGATTAACGTTTTTGAAGAATTTGTCTAACCGTGTATGTCCCTTGTTGCCTTTCTTGTTATTTTGAAGCTTTCAATGCCCTAAATAAACACCAGAAGTTCAACAATGTAACTGTGAGCTGCCTCCTTGCAGACACAATGGGGATACCACAACTTTGGTAAGCGTGAAGATAAATAAATAGCCTAATGAGTTATTGTTTAAGACAACTAGTAATACGTATAAAAAATAAAAAAGAGGCCTAATTATACTTCAGAACGTAGCCTAAGTAGCCTATGCTACTGCCACGGCTCAAATATACTTTCAATGTCAGAAAGGTTTTGATGGTGCCATCTACTGGACAGAAATAAACGCCTGCACTTTAAAATTGGTTCTCTTAGTTTTGAGTAGGCTCACCCGTTTAGGACTCCACTATAATCAAAAAAAGTTGTTTTGTGTAATCGGTTATGATGTAAAAAGTACATCGAATTTAACGAACCAGTTATGAGGTTTATCTTAAAATACGGCAAGAACTTTTCTATCCACTCCCGCATACGCTTTATCACTTGCTTTTAACGTTAAACGAAGTAAAATAATAACATATAACATATTTTCTATTATTTGTGTTTTAATGACAAATGTGTGTTGTCATTTATGTTGTTTATGTTATGTTGTTTTATGAAATATCCCCTTTAAGCGATTACTTTACGCCTTATCAGCGTGTTCTTTATGACTATGCTCTACTCAATGAAGAGTTGTTTTCTTAGCAATTTCCTTTTTGCAATTATATCAGCAGCCTATGTCTTACTTTCTTTACCATTTTTAACCTTTTATTGTTTTTATAGGCCTATCTGTTTTAATCATGTGTAAGATATGACACTTTCTGGAGACAATGTTGTGGAATAATTTATGTAAAATATTTTTCTTTGTTATAGATAGGCCTATAGCCTACCAATGTGACAGGGCAATTTAATAAACCTCTTTATATAACAAAACTATGGAAACTTTATTAATGATTCACAATTCTTTAGACCACTTTCGTCGGGGTCCTAGACTTATAAGTTTTCCAATAATTATATAGCAAAAATACGATTTATCACTGTCAAATTTGTCTGTTATGTTATGGGTCCCAGTTTCCAAATTAGTTTTTCATTTGGAATAAATTGTGTGGAAAAGAAAACGAAAAGAAAATGTTACATTTAAGAAAGAATATTTTTTATTTTTTTACTAATAAATATTTGGTCTTTCAAGGCACTTCCAACATAAGGCCAATAAGTACTTCTTCGTCATGGGACGGATAAGCTCAGCTGAAATTTATCTTAAAACAGTTTACACGTCTACCTGCTCTACAAGAGCACGTAGATATACAACAGAGAATAAAAAACTAAAATATACAGGAGTTTACTTTCCGTTCTTTTTCCTTTCTGAGGGATGATTTCGAGATTTGCGGACTCGATAATTATGAAATGTAACAGATATGAAAGCAATACTTGGCATTACAGTTCTTTTGTTACAATTAGGCCTATTGCATAATAGTATACTTAATTACTAATTTAACAACTATGGGTAAGCTTTTATCCAAATTATTACATAATAATTAGTATTACTCAGAATTGAGTTAGGATATGTACTTTTAGAGTAACATAATCACTGTAATTTAAAGTATCACCAAAAAGACTGCCCTTTGATTTTACTCTGTTACACCGGGGTATGTTATATTTTCGATGGTGGACATAATTTAAGGTCTCTAAAAGCTTTCCGAGTTCGGAAGAAGCCATCAGGTAAAAGTTTTTAGGATAAATAATACATCCCATAAGACACAGGTCCGCTGAATAGTCCCGGCATCGGTAAAGGCCGTGGGAAGGAGGCTGGTGGTCCATACAGAGATGATGGTGATCCCAGAGGGAACGGCAGCGCGAACGGTGCCAGAATGGGTTTTGATGCGCATTTGTACTTTTCCAGCTCGGCCTCCTGGAGTCTCTTGGCCTTCGCTCTCCTGTTCTGGAACCAGATCTTGACCTGAGTCTCGGTGAGGTTGAGGGAGTTTGAGAACTCGGCACGTTCGGCGATGGAGAGGTACTGTTTCTGTCGGAACTTGCGCTCGAGGGAGAGCAGCTGGGAGGTGCTGAAGGGCGTGCGGGGCTTTCTGTTTGTCTTGTGCTTGCGTAAGGGGCACGGCGGGCTCGTGTGACCTGGAAAACATGAGGGGAAAATCGTTCAGTTTATTCGAAAATCTCTGTGTTTGCATTCATTTTCCCTACGTTTTTATTTTCAGGTTTCCTTTAATTTTCTTTCCTGGGTTCTTTCGCATGTTAAACAAAACTTAACTTGGAACTTACACTTGTTAAACCTTATTAAGTTTTTGGATTCAACTGCAAAAGCAAAACATAAAAACAGGAAATAATTAAAACATTAAGCATTAGCCTGTAGATTTTTTGCAACAAACGTTGCAATATATAAACATTGTCATCAATTGGGCTTGTGTGCTTGCATACCAATTTATACTTTTAATATTGTAGCCTATAATAATTTATATAATAAACTATATTATAACAGGACATGTAGCATGGCTTACAGTAGATCGAGGTAAAAACAAAGGAGAATAAATCCCAAATGGGTTAACGGCAAGTTAATTGTTGTTGCTTTGAATCTTTACGCTGTTAAAAACAATTATTATTTACATTAAATGCTTTAAATACTTACGAGAGGGAGACGCAAAAGATGACGAGTTTAACCAAGTGCTCTGTTCCTTATCGCTCAATTCTTCACTTTCATCCTGTAAACTGTCCGACGCATTTGACAAAGTGTCCACAGAAACTTTCGTTTTCTCCACAAAGTAAGTCCGTATTAGGTCCGGTCCCAGTCTCTGGGGGAAAGGTTGCTGGAGAACCGGAGAGCACACAACCTGGCAGGTTGACTTCGCCATCAGGGATTCGACACTAAACGGCAAGCAGTTCTTCTTGATTTTATGTCCCGTGTCAGTGGTCATATCTCTCGGCTTTTGACTTTCCTCGCCTCCCGAGTCCGATTTCTCGTGCGCTGTCGTTTCACGGACAACGGGTCCCTTTGGAGAATTCATCGTAAACCATTAGCCGTAAGTTGTTGCTTATACGGTCACGTCTCAACAACTTCTAATAGACTGTACTCAGCCGCCTCAGTGCACTTATAATAGTATACAAACTGCGTCCGCCAATCAGCGCGTTCGCTTGACCAGGTGACTTCTGAAAGCCTCGATCCGATTGGTGGCCAACTTCCCCTAGGGGACGTTCGGACCAATCACGATGAAACCCTTAGAAGTCATGTGGTCAGGTTGACACCGAGACATCAAGGGGATATCGAGAAAAATGAGTACTTAATCGCGGATGTCTTGCTGAGATGATGTATAGACGGCCTCGGGGCGCTTGACTCTTTGGGGCACAAAGTAGACCAATTTTAGCCCAATTAAACAGTGGGGAAGCTCTCAAAGTATCTGTATCCGACTGTTAAGAAGCCATTGAAAAGACACAATGGATTTATTCCGCAGCGAAACTTTTGTCAGAGGAGTTCACAGCACACTCGACAGTCGGACTGTCTTGTTCACGAAGTCAGTTTGTGCAGGTAAAATAAATAAATAAAATAAATCATCTAGACATATCCCTTTTGTAAACAATAAGTGTAGGCTATTCATATTAAAACACAGTTTGTTTTAATAGCAGTCATGTAGAAAAAAGCAAAATAAACTCTTACCATTAGTCGTAGGAAAACATTTCTGAGCTATATGAAAACTATTCATGGTTCCTTTATTGAGAAAAGCTTTTGTGAAGGCAGAAATTGATTCGAAAGGGCTGTAAGTTACACAATACTCAGGCAATTTAAGGCATGTCACGGGCTTTTAAGGTTACAAAAGGCTCAGCTGAGAAGCGAGCGCAGTTTTCTTCTCTCTCATTTAGAGAGCCAGACGAGCTGCGTTTTGCGAGGCGCCAGTGACGGTGGGATCAAAAGAGAAGGTACCTCGAGGAGGAAAAGGCAACAGTTTAACTCCACTTAACCAATTGTCCTCGAAATATGTAGTCCTGCAATAGCTGCGAGGCCCAACGGTGACGTCAAGAAAATGAACTATTACTTTTCCAAAGCACAACAGAAAAGTGCTCACGGCAAGTTTGAAAAAAAATCTTTTCAAAACAACACATGCATATGGACACAGTAAAACAACCACAACAACAGTATAACCACAAAATTAACATGAATATTGAAAACATTATTATGAATAGCCAATTATGATTATTATTAGTAATATTATTATAATTATAATATTATTATTGTTATAACATTATTATATTAATTGCTGTTAAAACAACACATTTTTCATTCATCATACAATTTATAATTGTATCGTTTATTTTCAAACTCAATGAGTTAAATTAAATTGATGTTTGATCATTAATCAGACAAATAATCACGGGGTGGTAAATTCGCTTTGACTTTTGCAGCCGACTTTTTATTGCACATTCTTGGCGGCACCTTGAACCGATTTGGCAGACGGTCTCAGACACTAATATTCTCTAAAAGCCAAGGGGGCTTCCCTTTACGAGTGACAGATCTGTCATGTTGGATATCATATCAAACTGGTGTCCCTGAACCCAAGCCAACAATCCATATAATGGAAATGTTTTGCGCCAGGGAGATCATTTATAGGTTACTTTTTAATATCGGGGAATTCATGTTAAATAGGTTGGGATCGTTGTACAGACCGAAACATTAGATTATCCAGTTAGATTAGATTTATTTTGCATATGCCATGATTCTTCATTGATTTTAGATCCAAAATTCACATCTTTCACAAAGTTTCCTTAAAGTTTCACATTTTGTAACAAAATGCAACCGTTTACCTTTAGATCGAATCCAAATACGTATTTGTGTGTATACTGTGCACTAAGCCGTTTACATTTTCTAATATACAAACCCAATGATACCAACACACGACCCTCGACGTTACGACAATAGGATGTGGTTTCTATCAACAGTCTCTCTCAAGGTCGGACTTCTGCGTGCTGCGTAATTTATATAGCCAATAACAGCTCTTTTCACATGGAGTCACTTCCAATCATTTTCAAGCTTGGTTGAAACCACTCAGTCAGTTCATAAAACCAGAGGCCAAGTCAAATTTAGCAGCATCGGAGCAGCGCTCAACCAACTTTTAATGTTGGTCGTTTTGTGCTCGACATTCCAAAAATTCTTAGTCTATTCGTGTATTTATGAGTCCATATATATATATATCTGTTTTCACTAATCATCCATTCAGACCATAAACATCTTCTCTGTTGAAACACATGCGTTTTAATTAATGACACATTTCAGTCCCTTTAATGTCACACAGACCAATAAAAGTTAGGGCAAATTTATTAAAGATGATTTTAATATGAAGATATTGGAAGTAACATGCCATTTTTTATTTAAAATAACGAAATTATAAATTTTCTTTTGGTTACTTGCATTACTAGATTGTATTTTAGAAGCACTGTTAAACTACAGGTTGAGACAGAAATAGTGACTAATGCTTGTTAAAGACAGACAAAGAGATAAGAAGTTGAATAATTAGATTTTTTGACAAGAGTTATAGACAGGTGATAGATTAGGTGTTTTTTCTCACTTTAGTAACGCCTCAACTGAGGTTGTAACCCACTAATAGGCAGATTTATTATTTTGTGGTATTTTTCAGGTATTTTAGTAAAATTTAGTGCAAAAATAGATCTTCTTTCCTTCATCATATGATAATGAGACATTATAAACACAGAATCTGTGGCTCTGGTCCAAAACCTAGCGTGCTGTTTGAAAACATGGGTGCGCTCCCAATGCGTAGGCTGTTCCAAAAGGTTCACTGATACTTTATTTTGGCCAACATCATGTCACATGTTTCTATGATGGACAAGACAATCCCAGAATGCATTGCAATGAGCTCACTAAAATTGAAAAACTATTAAAAAACAAAGCAAAATTGATTATAAACAGAATTTTATCAATTTTGAAAAAAATGTGTTCTAAGTAACATTGACTTTCCGAGTAATAATTAATTTTTCACAGTTGGTATAAGGTTTCATTTGGCATTATGCCTTTCGCTCATATTTGTAAGCAGCTTTGTTTGTAGATTCTGTGGTCATTCTATATTTACACAAATCCACCGTGAATGAAAGTGTGTGTGATTGTGTAACTGTGTGCACGCCACTGTGGCAACTCCACGGTCACACTCAAAAACCAGGAATGTGTCCACAATTTCATGTTGTTAGTGTCCAAAGATGCACTGTGTTATTTTTCACAAAGACTCTCACAGTAGCCCAAATTTTGCTTTTACTGCCGGGGTCACATCTGAACCGTGAGCTATTGTATGAATTCCAGCACTTGTAAAGACTTACGGTGGGCGTTTATCTCCAGCTTTGGATTTTCGCATTGATGTTGAAATAGAAAACATGCTTGTTTAAATATACAAATTAACCAACATTGCTGTTAAGCACTAATGTTTCTGATTGCAGATCTTGTGGGTGAAATGAGAGCATTGCCTGCCTTTTTGACATCACCATGAACTGTAACAGATTAGAGTTTAGAACATTTTTCAATTCAGGTGATGTGATCTGCATATGAATCGACAAGTTTGTATTTCAAGCCGTTAAATGGGAGTATTCTCACATCACCCGCTCTGTTGTGAAAGAGGGTGTGACAAAAAGGGTAATGCCCGTGTACCTTGTGATCCGTGTTTGATTTGAGGATAACCCCAACGCCTCTCCAGTGCAATATTGATACGACTTATAACTTTCTTCTTTAAATGTAAAATAGGAGAAAAGCTTTGTGTATTGTTAGTCATTTTTAGAGTGGGCGAATTTGCCAGAGGGTTAAAAATCTGATTCTGTGCGTGTTTAAAGAGCCTCATAAAATTACTTTTATTCTCCAGGATTCTTATGATGGCATTTTGTATAGGTCAGTTGGCATCCTCTTTGGCTTACCATCTGGTGTCAGTTGATTATGTGGGAGATCAGGCATGAACAAATATGTGTGCTTGGTTCTCCTGAGATTACAATTTGAAAGTTTTACCATGAAAAAGCCAGGCACCAGGGGGCCGGTGGGTTGAAATGACTCTTTGAATAAACAGTCTTTGGTCTCTCTCAATGTGAAAAGAGAGGGAGCGCTGAGCTTTTAACAGCGTTCACAGGACTCGAGGCAGGAGGTTGGAGCCGATGGTCTCGGGGCAGATGTCTGTTTCACAGCGCTTTCACTGATCCCGGACCAGTTTTGCTCTTCCTTTTTTTCGGCTCAGGTGAAATAGACACTAATAGTCTTTCTCACTCAAGGAGTTACCCATTTTATAATATTTTGTTGAGCAATATTTTCTAAGGAGGGCCGGATTTGGTTTTGAAATAATCTGTTTATTAGTCTTTGACAGTTACACAAAATACATATATGTTGAAAAAACACCCAACCCACCAAGAAAACAAAACAAACAAAAATCAACAACAACCAATCCTTAAAACTCCCAGCGCCCCACAATACCGAAGAAACACACACAAAGAAAAGTAGGCAAGATTATTTTTACTTTGCATTGTTGATCAGTATATGGAAAGCAGTCACACCGGTGTTATCTTACATATGTTTTTTATAATTATTATTTCTATAATAAAATAACAACAATACTATTTATACTATTATTATCTATATTTTATAATTTATATGATTATTTTTTATAATAAAAATACCAGTTGTATTTATTACTATTATTATTATTTAAATCATATTTTACATTCACATTTGATCATATTTGCCGTTATTGTTATTTTTATTTATTTACACATTTTATTATTTATTTATCAAACGAGTGTTGTACTTTTCTGATAGAAATAAGCGAGAAAGTTTTTTTAAAACAAATACAGTTTTTCTTTTGCCTCCACTTCACAGTATGCATGCGTGAATAAGGACTGGAAAGAGAGAAAGAGAGGAAGAGGGAACCAGTCCTTTGTTGCTCTATTGCTTAATGAGGTAGAAAACACAATTGTACTTTTTGGAGTGTGATAATTGTCTGCAGGGCGATGTAAATGAGATGCGTGGGTAATGCCTTCAAGGGCTATGCGTCTTGCTGTGTGAGGAGAATGAGGAGGAGAGGGAGGGGCGGGTCGAGAGGAAGATCACAGGGGCTGTGAGCTTACATTAATCCACCTTACAGGTAATTGACTTGTTGCATTTCAAAGGCTTATCTGAGGTCTGTTATCAAGACTTGAGTAATTAGCAGCGGCTATGAGGAATTGATGAAGAGATTAACCTCTCATAACTCCTTTGACGCCAGCATCTTTCAAGAGCTGCGGGGAAACGTCGGGCTTCTGTGTGCGTAAACAAGAAAAAGTTGCAATATTTGAGAAGCATGCTTGTTTTTTTTAATATTGAAGACAATCCCAGAATGCATTGCAGCGGACGATAGAATTTCAGTGTAAAATGTAATTAAAGTCAATTAGATGTAATATCATTAAAATGTACCTGATTTTTGCGTGGCCGTAAAGTACATCCATTACCCCTATTTGAACAGTGACACATTGTGACATCACATTTCTGACCACATAAACCGTAGTCACAATATGTGTGGTTAAATAGGATCTACTCTTTGCCTTTTAAATTTGGGAATAATTATCATCTAGAATGAGTTTAATGACCATCCTTAGCTGCCAAACAAAATGTAATTAGTTAGAACAGCAGCGTGTTCTCACACCACCGACATCTTTTGTCTGTCAGCAATTTTCCACACGACATCTGCCATGCGTGAACCTTTACGCTTATATCTGCATTCTTAAAGAGCGAGCCCTGCTGAGACATTCACTTCCATGTCCTGTTTAGTCCATACTAACACACATAGCGCCACTTTTTGTGTTGTATCCAGCCTTCACGGCCGTATAAAGACCTAGACCTCTAATGTTCACATGTATGGGGATTTTTCTCTCTCATTCTGCAGACTTTTTCACAAGGCTGTTGTTACTAAGTGACGGTGAGCTGAAAGGCCTCACATCCTCTTTTCTTCATCTCCGTAGGGCGCTTTGGCTAACAGCTCTGGCAGCTGCTGTGATCTCCATTTGCCTTCTGAGCCCTATAGTCCTCTCTCGGCAGGTGAGGTAGAGCTCAAAGGAGTCTCTAATAATCTCTCTAGTGCTGGATATATTTTGAGGCTACCGTCAGTATAATCGGCCCGTCGAACGCCTTCGAATCATTCCACTCATTGCGTAATGAAAGACAGTCGCCGTGCTTGTTTGGTTAAACATGTTTGGATGAGGTGTGGTATATCTCTCTCAAAGCAGGCCTCTGTTTTTCCTCCCCAGAATGCTGCCCGGCAAGACAATCTATTCATACCGTTACTTAAGTGTAATTGCCGACCCTTTGAAGGCTGTGAGAAGCAAATGATTTACTTTGCCCCAGGGGCAGCAGTGGTCAAATACCCATCCAAAGCCCATCCCATGATCCCTCCTCTCCTACCCTCACGCCTCCCTCTCCGAAGGGCTGACACTGCCGGGCTGCCCGGCGAGAGGGCAGCTCCCTCGCAGAGAAGAAATAATACAGCTCCGGCTGCTCAATTTCTCCTCCTTTTCATCCTTCTCTTTTAAGATTTTATTAACAACAGCTTTTGCTCGTACGGTGGCTGGGTGTGGGGGCGACGAGGCTGGCAAACCCTCAGGTGCCCTCTCGGCTCTCTCGACCGGCCCTCATCCGTGTTGACGGGTCATTGATGCTGTTTAGCAATCCCCTGTGTTCAGGAATGTGTGCAATTCCTGATATGCAAGGATAACGTTTGATGTCAAGTCTCGCTATCTTAAACAGGTTATGTAATTAGATAAGTAGTAGATAATTAGATAACAGATAAGTAATTACAATAGCACATGTTAATACATTTTAATAATCAACATATAAGCAATTCAGTAGCAATAATTAAAAAGTTAATTTGCAAGAACAGATGAGTCAAACATCTTGTTTTATATCTTGCATTCCATGTAATATCAATCAAACTTCCGTTGTTTTGTTTTGATTAAGTAATAAAATCTTAAAAAAAAAATAGCTGACTAACACAATAAGAAACATTATTGATCTGTTTCGCAAATAAACTCTTAGATTCTTTAATCTGTTCAGGCTTGTATCAAGGGGCCTTGCGCAACTGAAAATATTGTGTTTTAACCACTCGAAAATAATTTTTAAAGAAAGCATTTATCATCTGTTCTGTCATTTTGAGTCTATCATTTTTTCATTCCCTTTTACCAATATTTTAAATCATTTTTAATATAGCACATTATAACAACTTAAAATGGACCGAAGTGCTTCAACATGGCAAACAAAATAACCGTTCCAAACACAATTAATGGAAATACAATAAGTGTTATGATTATTAATAAAGAAATAAAATCATACAAAAATGACCGAAACACTTCTTAGGTCATTGAAAGTCGCTCAAGGAGGTGAGATTTAACCATGGCTTGGAAAACAGGGAACGAAAAACTTCTTGGATGGCAACCGGAAGGTTATTCCAGAGTGTTTAAATTAAGATCTGGGAATTCCTCAAAACCTGGATCATAGGGATCACGCTGATTTATGTGGATGCCACAACTCAGTGAGATAGATTGGTGCAAGATTATGTGATGCGTTTAAAACCAACGATAAGATCTTTTATTTTTGATTCAATCATGAGGCATATCTTTTAACATTAGTTCATTTATAGTATATGAACATGACAAATTGGCAAAAATTATGTTGCTTGTTGTAAGATAATACAGTAACTAATGTTAACAAATACAGCCTTATTGTGAATTGATAACTTAATTAAATTCAGAATTAAATAGATGTTTCTCTCACATCTTTCTAAATGCATTATGGGATTGCTTTCTGCCTGACGTGTATCTATAGTCTTTGAATTTCAGAAAAACGAACTTATAACGTGTGGAACACCCTTTTGTGTTTATTAAAACGTTCAGCTTTGTTTCGAAAAGAAAAACTCTTGAAATAGATCCTGAGAAACACTGATATGTTAAAGGTATAGTTCACCCTAAAACACAAATTCTGTCATAATTTATTCACTCTCATGTTGTTCAAAACCTGCATATATCTCTTTCTTTTGCAAAACACAAAATAAGTCATATTGCGAAATGTCTCCTTGATGTCAATGTATTTGAAGTCAATGGAGTCCGCTGTGATTTGGTTAACAACATTCTTCAAAATATCTTCATTTGTGTTTTGCAGAAGAAAGCAAGTCACACAGGTTTGGAACTACATGAGGATGAGTAAATGACGAATACTCATTTTTGGGTGAAGCTGTACCTTTAAAGCCTGAAATACTGGTGGTATTCTTAATGTAAAATGAGTTTTATTGTAAAATAATCACTAGTAAACAAAGCTATTGGTTCTGTTTTGTATGCAAATGAGCTGAAAATAGAGCAGTTTGCATTGATATGGCGATTGTATGACAAATCCACAAAGATTCTTCAGAGCCATCTGCCATCATCCAGCAGGCTCTTAGCTTCGGCATTGCCTGGAGCCTGCAATGTATCTCCGTTTGAGCATCTAGTAATACTAAACGATGTTATGAACATGGCATTTTCTTGTATCATTTGCTTTGAGGTTTTTAAGAGAGAAACATTCCTCACCGTCAGCACAGATGGTAACAATTCTGAAGCGAATTACGAGGCCAAGCAACATACCTGTGGGCAATGTTTTTTTTCACAGCTCCATAAAGACCTCGGTAATGTAATTTTGATCTCATTTATCTAATATCACCGCAGCGCAGGGCCCTTTATGTGAAATTCGGCTTCTCGCTGGGCACATATCTTATTGATCTCCTGTGTTGAAATAGCTTGTATTATTTAACTCGGATGATCCGCACGGGGTCAAGCTGACTGGAGATGGAGACGTGGTGAGCTTTGAATTTACTTAATGGATGTCCCTGGGCACTCGGGATTTTACAATATTATGCTTCTCCGTAGAGGAGGACTACTACGCTTGCGTGTCTAGCGTTGAACCCCAAGGAGCTCATTTGAACATAATAAAAGTGACTCAGGCTTTCATAATAAACCATATGCTCAGTTCGGCTCCTTTTGAATTGGACTCCGTTTGGACTTGAGCGCCCGTGACCTGATCATGTGACCGTCTACATGAAAACAAACGGCCCATTATGAGTCATCAGGTCGGGCTGCTTTATGTATACATGTCTGGGTTACGTAAACTCTGCTTTCTTTTACTTCAAAGAGTCTTCTGTATTATCTGTGATGCATGCCATTCTTACTATTATTAACATAAAGGAGTAGAAAACAAAACTTCTGTCGTCATTTGCATTTAGAGTAAATTTTATTGCATATATCATACCTTAAGAGATTTGATCGAGTTTTATTGTTGTAAAACAGAGACAAAGGTGGCAATTGATAAAATTCCTCAAGAGTTTGGAGATAGTAGAATGTATAGATGAAACCATCTAGATTTGGGTGAATTTGATGAGAAATTTAAAAAAGTTTCTATAGAAAACTTAAATAATATTGACTTTTTAAATGCAGACTTTAGCTCAATTTGTGATACTGAGACTTCTTTTCAAACTCGAATAGAGACGTTGCTGTATCTTAAAGGTAAGAAGACATTTAAATCTTTGCAGTAAAATGGATCGTATGGATCTTTGTGTATTTTTTGGATTGTCAACTTTTTGAATCCCTTAAGAAAGAGCTATTTCAAAAAAAAATTGTGTCTAGCTGAAAAGAAACAATGAAAGAAATTTTCGTTAAGTGAACTGTTCCTTTAAAGGGACAGTTCACTTAATGACCAAAAAAAGATATTAGGAAGAATGTTAGCAATTTTGTCAGCAATTTTCAGCTCTGGGACATTATTCACTGTTGAACAAAAAATGAGATATTTTGAAGAATGTAGGAAAGCAAACAGTTCTGGGGCACCTTTGACCATTTAAAAACGTTCCGACTAGGAATGATGCCCCAGTCCCAGAACTGAAAAAAGCTTATTTTCTTTTTTTGGAACAGCTTGAGGGTGAGTAAATAATGCATTTTCATTTTTGGGTGAACCATCCCTTCAGCAGAACCCAATGGAAACCCAATAAACCCAAATCAGCGCTGAACAACCAAGCACTTCGCCTCAACATTTCCATAAGAGTTTGTTTTCGCTCACGATAAGCGAATTTGTGCACAACTGGCGACCCGCTGTGCGAAATCACTCACTCTAATGGCACAACACACGTGTTTGTTACAGGAAATCGTACAGCCGCTCTGTAAGTATTCCGTCGGTGATAAAACCAAATTGCACCATGATGTTGGGTCAAATAAATGAGAAAAGTGCCTCCTGCTCCGGTGTAATTAGCTCCAGCAAACATTGCTTCTCCATGCACGCTGATCCGAAGCCAGTTTCTCTTACTCGCAGTCACAAACGTTAACAAGAGCAACCGCAAAACTGCAAAACAAATACTCCCGATATGAGCCAAATGACTGTACTGAAAAGTAATTGTGCTATTAAAACGAACTGGATAAACTCGTTGAAGAAGTTGCCCTTTAAAAAACACAACCATTGTTGCTGTTTGACTTATAGGATGATTTGAAGTGGGTTTTGGAAACTGGTCGCTCAATAAAACGGCACAGACTGCCCCTCAAGCAGTTTACCTGTTGCTATTATCCTAATAAATATAAACGCAAAATACCCTCAGAGCCCCAATTGGTGGGAATTAAGAAACTAACAATGCTCTCGACTCTAATTAAACTGCTGCAGGGCTGTGCAAGAATTTTTTGTGTGTGAGGTGTGGTGCTAAACAAACCGTTTGATAGAACTTATTTACAGTATGTGTTCATGTGTGCAAACGTGCGTCAGGACCAGACCCTCAAACAACCAGACCAAGTCAGTCCAATAATCCAGTTGCCATTAAAGAGATGAATCCATCCAAAAATGGAAATTCTTTCATCGTTTACTAATCCTCATTTCATTTCAAGCCTGTATGACTTTCTTTCTTCTGCAGAACACAAAAGAAGATATGTTGAAGAACGTTGGTACGCAAACTCCATCGGCCCCCATTGACATTTATTGTATTGACACTAAACCACTAGGACATTACTCAAAATATCTTCTTTTTTGTTAAACAATATACAAGTTTCAAAGACATTAGGGTGAATAAATGATGACGGCATTTTTTTGGGGGGGGGAGTAATCTGTCCCTTTAAGAACCATGACAATTTGCGGCCCTGTTGAATAGACCAGCATATGTTGTGTTTTGGTTGCTGGTCCCCAGCATGAGATCCTGGTGGGCTAGTGTCCCCTCCAGGCTTCGCCAGTTAGGTTTTGCTGGTGAACAGCATGGAATATCCTGATCCAACAGCTTGAACGGCACTGAATAGCATGCACATAAACGCTTGTCTTTTTATTAGGGTTTGTTTTTAAACATTTTCCTTTTACGTTACTTTGTGGTTTTGAAAGGTTTTTAATTTAAATGACAGAGCCGATATCTATTGTCATTTTTGAGGTTTGTCGTGATACACCTCTTAAAGAACACACTGTAACTTTCAAAGGGCGTTGTGTCTTATTACGAAGCCTTTTGAGCTCACTGAATAAGTTTAAAATATGATGTTTCTCAGATAAAAAACTCTCACATGACAATTAAACAAGAGAAGAGGCAGTTTTTTCAAAGCAGACTCACATTACTGTCTCATTTTGTTTTTCACGGAGGCCAATGACGCCACATTTCTTCAGTTTCCTGACCGCATGCATTAGATTTAAGTAAACTAAACAGTCTCTATCCCTTAAAATCCAGAAACAAGCCTCCTCTTTGACCCTGCTATAGTGCTTTTGTTTTTGTTGGTATGTCTTGTCATTCACTGGAGAGTTTTTAACTTCATGGGATTTAAAGAAAACTTAAAACAATCCTTGGGAGAACAACAATGTGGTGTAATGATGATATTTTAGGGCCCCGATAATAAGTTATGATTGAAATAAGACCTTCTAGGCTTTGCAATAAAGAGAGAAGCGAATTCAATTCTTGATGGTAAGGAACATCAAAGACTTGCTGTATCTTAAAGGAACAGCTCATCCAGAAAGCCTGTCATCGTTCACTCGTCTGCATTTTGTTAGAGATGCATATAACCTTCTTTTTCCTATATGTTTTCAACAGAAACTTAGATGAGAGAGAGTAAAGACACATCATGGCATGTCTGATATCACTGATGCCATAAACATTAGTTCTTGCCTGTCTCGAAATCAAAAGCATTGCTCTTGGAATTTGAAATGTTTCAAGAAAGTTTTCTTTTACAGTATGATATTTTTTTGGCATTTGTAGAAAGAAAGAAATACAATTTTAATAATTTTACAAATAGTATTTTAAATCCAAAAACTTTCTAGGTCTTTTGACATAGTAATAGAAAAGCTTAATCTGAATTTTAAATCAGTTATTTTGATATGGCATATTAAATCCCCTCCTCCCTCTCTCTCTCTCTCTCTCTCTCTTTTTTTCTTCTTTAGTAGAAACATTCCAAAACAAATCCTAATTTACTTGGGCCTGAAAACAATATAAACATACAGAACAATAGGCCGGGCTGTTTGGATCGCGCTATTGTCTGTGGCTTCTGAAGACCCAATATCACACTGTTCTGCGGTTTTATGGCGCTTATCCTGTGGTTCTTCTCTTAAACGGGTCATTGTCTCTCCAACTTGAAAATACGGTTCAATAATACAGATCAATGATATCTGAACTAAATTCATTTAGTTTTACTATTTCAGTTTGTTTCAAATCATGGCATAAACGTTTTATATGGAAACAATCCTATAGATGTAGTGTCTGCTTAATATTATATTTGCAGTGTGGTGGATAAAAGAGAAAAGATTCAATTATATGAGTATAAACATTGAGTGATTGAATTTCTACAGACATTGTCACAGTAATTGTAGATTTGTTGTAAACATTTCTCAAGACCGCAGATGTGTTGACTTTTTTTGCAGTGCTTTTCCTTGGCAATAAAATTGAGTTATAGAACCCAATGTCAACAACAACGAATGTTTCAGACGCTACTGGTTTGGTTTCTAGTTGAATCTTTTGTAATCATTTCAGCTCATTCTGGTTTCTTTTGACTGTGCATACATTTACATTTTTACATTTAGGCACTTGGCAGACACTTTTATCCAAAGCGACTTACATTGGATTATCCTATACATTTATACATAGGTATTTGCAATCTCCTGGGATCGAACCGACAACCTTGCGTTGTTAACGCAATGCTCTTACCACTGAGCTACAGGAAAGCATACAAATTACAATAGAAAGGAAAAAATAATAGGATATCTAAGGGATATCGAGGTTAAATGTCACACTTTTGTCTCTAATAAATATTTCTCAGGATGATTTGTTCTATCTCATTGCAGTTTGTTACTATTTTAGTGTTTTTAATTTCTACAATTTGTAGACTTTCGTCCCACTGATGTTTGTGTTTAGGGATGCACCTTCATGCTTGATTTTTATCTAATATTCATAGCTTTTGGTACGATTCACATCACAGGAATTCACAAAAATCATCAGCTAGTAAAAACATTTTCACGTTCTCTGTAAAATAAATTTGGTTTATTTTAAAGCTTTCAAACTGTTAATCGCGAAAAATGCATCCAGAATAAAAGTTTGTGTTGACATAATTTATGTCTGTGGACTGTGAATATTTATTTTGTATTTATAAACACAGACACATATTTTTTACATGTATTTTTTATATTTAACAATAATTCAAAAGATAAACAAATATTTATTAATTTTTATCTTTTTCTTAAATAGGTATGTATATGTTTATTTAAATAAACATGACACAGACATATTATCTATGGACTACTCAAATATATTCTGGATGCGATAAATTGCGATTAATCGTTTGACAGCCCTAGTTCATTTTTTAAGTCGTTTTCTATACAGGCCCATACCACTGCTTTAAAACAATTCCCAACTTTCCCATGTGAAACTACCCTTGGTTAGTAGATTGTATAATATTTCAGCCTTGTCATCTGAAACACTTACAGTTGTGTTTTACTTCAAGGACACCACCACAAACTCACTCTCACAAGTAGGCGAACTTCAAACAGCAGCAGAAGTCAAAGGAGTTAATTGGCCCTTATCAGAAGTCTTAACTCAGCACTGATCTGGAACCAGCGCTTCCTGCGAAACTCCTATCAGAAGGGAACTGCAAAACTGGTTTCTGGACGGTGTAAAAACACAAGGGGGATTCTCTGAGGCCCTGACTAATTGACCCCTGGTTCCCTGGGGGTAAATCAACAGAGGCTAAAGCCACTAGCCTTCTAACAAGCACCTCTCGTAAAGCAATCCATAACCAATGGGCAATTTGAAACACATGCTATTGGATATATTTACGACTTGGTACTTTGAGTCAAAAGACCTGAGCGCTGATACCTCAGACCCCCACCTTTTCCAAGCTTTTTCCCTAAACCATAAAAACTGGAAAACAAATGACTTTTAATTTCTTTTGAATTTCTTTACTCCTCAAAATGTTTGACATGTAATTGCTCAATAATGCAATTCAATGGACTAATATCTAAACAACTGTAATTATTAGGTTCATTCAACACAACATGATTACATTAGATGGACATGGGGGTAAGGATAAGAAATTGGAAACAGCTGGGCTGGTTTTCTTTGATTATCCTCATCATTACGATTCAACGGGACGGCATGTCAGTCACACATAGTTGGCAATCACACTTAATAATGTGGGCACGCAAACATGATGCAATGGAGACCTGCTCATTTGAGTTATTCCAGATTTGAAAAACCATATATGCGTTCCTAAACGCATCTTGACTTTCCTAAATTTCCTTGCACGATTCTGGAATTCCAGCGTGCTACAAAAAACAGTCAGGGTCCCTTTGTGGTTCTTGAGATGGTCCCAGCATCCCCAACGTGCCTGGTCTGCGAGAAGGCTGTTCGTTTTTCCCACTGGGGTTACCTGATAAAGCGTTTCACGAGAGACTGTATTCGGCAGCCAGTGGACCCAGCTGATTCTGCTTAGCCCATGCTATAAAGCAAACGGCCTCTTCAAGTGATCCATTAGTGCTTCTATCCCCAAGGGTTGAGACTGCCGTCTGCTCAAGCCGTGCAGGAAAGCTTGAAGGAAAACAGCATGGGAGACAAGTCAACAGATCAAAGCCCCCCTCAGACGGCAGACCCCTTCTCCAGACATCCAATCTCTTCCCCTTCATGGTTCTAATTAGCAGATGGTGGAGAAATGCCTCATATTATGGCTTTATCAATTAGAGAGAGACGCTCATATCTCCTCTCCCTCTTTCTGTCGACCTGTGAGCATGCAACAGATAGATGAACTTTGAGGGAAAACCGAAGCAGAAGTGAAGTTTCGATGAAATGTGTAGAAATAAGTTTGTGATGGAAACAAAAAGTTTTGGTATTTTTGGTATGTTACTCATGAACATTGTCAGATTCATATGAAACGTTATTCCAAAAACTTAAATTTTCACCTTTTTGTAATTTTAATGCTGTCTTTAATCCATTAGAACACACAAAAAATAAATTTCCTGTGATTCTTTATGGCTGTGGAATGGCTTTGAACGATTTTGTGAACGAGCATTGATGCATAAAATCAAATAATCAAATAATGATTATTTAAATAAATGAAATGAAAATATCATAGGCTATGTGCCAACGCTTACTGTTTTTATTACAATTAAAGATTGCGTATCACAGGCAGTGTCTCCTAATCTAATACTAATCTGGAGTGCCTGCACGGTAGTATTTCACACGTTGTATTTTCAGAGAGTATTAAGAGTGATCAAACTTATAAAAGAGAGATACAGCTGTACTATTATTTCCGGAAAAACACGGTCTGCTAGAGGTGGGACTAGTAAGGACAGTGGGATGGAACTACAGCACGAGCAAGCAACATATCATCACATTAATCCCTTCCTGTTTTTTTACATTATACGTATACACCGATTGCCAACAAAACACAGACGTATGACTTAGATTGAATTACCGCGTGGAGTTTATGTCTTGCATCCTTTAGCTCTTGGACCGCGCCGTCTATAAATTTCAAACGATCTCCAAATCCAGCGTTTTTTCCGACGTTTATAACATCCATCAAAGTAACCTGAATGCAGCAAATCATTTTGACATTTTTTTTTGACAGCTTAAAGGTAAATATATATTGTGATAACATTTATGACATTATATGCCCGATCGTACACTCGGCGCAATGCTGCGCAAGGCAATAGATTTTTCTAGTTTCAGCCTGACGCAGTCTTATTTTCCCGCCCTGCGCCGCTTTGTTTAAATAGCAAATGCAGTCATTTGTGCGCCCGTGGGCGTGCTGGTCTGAAAAAAAGGTATTTAGAGTGTATTTATTATAAAGATAAAAATCCGGCTTGTGCTGAAGATGGTCTGTCGCGCGCTTTAACCTCACGCACGAGGAGATGCTTTCCTCATGGGAAGCGTCTTTGCTCTCGGAAATTTGGCCATGTAAATAGTGAGTCCGCCATATGCCGCGAGGGAACAAGAGATGAGACTCAAATTGGTTTAGTGCACATTACGCCAAAATACACACATTACTCATTAAAAGAATCGGGACAACCCGTTTAGACCATGCAACCGGGCGCTGACCGTTTTCCCGTCATTAACTCTTTCCCCGCCAGCCTTTTAAGGAGGGATGATTTAAGATCAAAATTTAGCCAAGCTTTAGTTGTATAAGAGGGAATCCTATTCGCATGAACATCATGTAAGAGTTAGAACTGAAACGCTGTTGTTACTGAGATTACATCTGTTATTGACACCAGGCCCAGCGAACGGCAGGTTCTGGAATGCACCTATCTATGACGACATTGATAGGTTGAACACCGCCTCCACAGAAAATATCAATGACTTCTTCTCTAGCCCCGCACACTGGTTCGCGCATGACAATTCTGCTGTGGCGCAGAACCAGATGGAGCGAGGAAGAAATAAACAAACATGCAGTTAAAGATAGCTAAATATTGTACCAACCCTAGTTGTGGAAGAATACAGTCGCTGCATAACCTTCCTTCGGATTCCGACATTATTAATGCGGGTCTAAAGTTTATTTTTAAAGACGTTCCAGCTCAAATGGGAAAAACATGGAGCGTTTGTTTGTTTGTTTAATTTCTCTGAGGATTCCTTCGTGAACAAGGCAGGGATCAACAACGGATTTGTGAATGACCGAAATGAAAAAGCAATGTTGTGTCGTCAATTTGGATCCGATAGGAATGGTGCAGCAATCTTATGTGAGCGAAAAAATTATGCTTTGCGTCACTATTGCTTTGTTAGAGATCGTTTGATGTGCACTGAGCACTATTTGCACAAGATTAATATTACCTGCGGACCTCTAGTCATTTGTAATACTTGCAGAGGTTGTCTGTGATTTTCGCTCGTGCGAGTCGCCATCTCTGTGATTTGGTGGCCTCATAAATCATTTTTCAAGATTATATCCACCGTTTGCGAATAATGGAGGCTGTTTTGAAGTGTTTTGGTATTATTTTGGGTGCTGGGTGATTTCCATAACTTACCGGGAGTCTCCCGTTTGTTTATTTATCATGGAAACTCTGGTAACATTTGAGACCCTCATGGGTCTCATATGCTGACAGGTTGCGTCATATATCATTTAACACCATACAACTAAGCTATTCAAACTCAGTAAATTTGAGTATAATCATCCCTTGCAAATGCGTCATATGAAATACTGATGTGTAATATAAAGAATGCAATGCGATGTTGAATGTAAAACGTAAAATCAATGACCCACCAGACATTCATAATCTTTAGCCAACCGAATGAACATCCTTTGCTACTCTTTAGTTTCGGCTAAAATGATTATTGTTGTTTAAAAATAAAAATATTCAAAATTTCCAGATCTGTTTTCTTTCTGATCATAACTACAGCGTTCAAGCTCGTAAGTAGAAACTTCCCAGGAGAATAGCGCAACCTGAACGATACAGATAATTGCGTCTCTCTCCTTTGACCTCCTGGGCTCTTTTGAGTAAGAAGGTTTCAGAGGCTAGGAGAGATTTGTATGTGTAAGACCCTCGGAGACACCGAGAACAACAATGAGCTATGCAGCAGTCAGCAGAACCTTGTCAACGACGCTCCTAAGCGGCTCGCCTCACCTTCTTAATTACCCATCATCCCCTGCACAGCCAGGCCCTCACAAATTATGCTCTATTGAGGGTGAATGATAGAGTTGTCAGTGAGTACTCAGTGTTTCTTAGTGGGAGAGGGCAATCACATACGTACACACATTAACTCGCTGAGTAGGCAAGTACCGGTGCCAACGTTGAGAACACACACCTAGCTGTCCTCAATTTCAACACAGAGGAACAAAGGACACTGTGACACAGCGTAATACAGAAAGTGACAGAGAGTGACCGTGTATGAGAAAGAAAGAAGAAGAGAGAAACCGAGAGCATGAGTGCTCTCCTGGATCTTTGTAACCTTGATCCCAGGACGGGTTATTAAATTGCATTCACAGTTGACCTTGAATAGTTGATATGTCATATGTTCAAGATGGTCATCAAACAACAAAAACAATAAATAAAAGGAAAACAACAAAAATAAATAGATCCTAGATAAGATGATATGTTATTCTGAACTTCAAATTTAAAGAACAGATGTTTTTTTCCAATAACAAGTTGCCCGGGGCTAGTTGTCACGCAGGAAAGTTGTTAAAAGGGATGTATTAGTCTAATGGTTTATTTTTATGTTTTTGAGCTAGAAGTCTTGTTACACAAATAATGTTTAAAACAGCTTGCGAACAAGTGTAAATATTCAACAAATGATTTTAGAAATGTTTTTGTGTTACATTTTTCACACAGAACCAAAACCTATTTTTTTGTAATGTGTTACAAGAACACAATTTACTGTTTTTAGGACAAGTGGCAGGTTGCGACATTTGTATAAGATCTTTAAATGTTGTGAATTTATGCTGCCCAAAACAACTGTTTTAAATTAGGTATGTTACCATTTACAGTTTTGAGGCCAGGAATTATTTTACTATTTTAAACCGACAGAAAAGTAGATAGTGAAAACCTTAAGTTGATTTTTAAAATGTCAATAGATTTTAAATAGCGAACTAAAAGTGGAAATGCAAGCCCCGGTCTTCTCTTTTTTTCCAAGTAATAATTATTTCCAAGCCTTATAATGAACATAAACATCCTCATCAAATAATTTGAGAGTTACTGTATTTTGTTCTTAAAGTTAAAAACTCAAATTTTCTTGTCTGACAATCACAGTCTTGGTTGTCAATCACTCATTATTTAAAAATTTTTTTTTTGTGAATATCAAGGATGACAAAGATTTAGATCATCTGTAGGGTCATACAAAGTATTGTATGTTTTAAAATCAACCACATTCTAAAATGATGACTTTTATACTAAGAACGTCTATTACTCATGAGCAAATGTGGTAACTACACATGATTCCCGGAGTTCAGACTGCCTCTAATTAACAGGTCTAAGAATCTGCTCCACGTGTGCATTGCTATAAATTTGGATTAGAGATTGGGGACATTTTGTGAGTGGATGTAAAGTCTTTATACATACCCATTTGTAAATCATTAGCATTTTTCCTCTGTAATTTCTCTCTTTAATCCTGCATTCTTCAAACAGGAAGATGACCATGTGGTCCCAGTCATTCTGGGCGACTGCTATTTAATGAGGTAACCGGCTTATTCTGTAAAACAAGTGATTTATGATAAAGTGACTTTAAAAGTTTAATTTTATATATTTATGTATTCTTGTAGAACAAAATTGCCATAATAAATTTACAGGTACAGTATGTCACAGAAAGAAAGACAAAGAAAATAGACTTCCTGTTGACATTTGGTTGAAAAACTTAATTCAACACAAAGTAAAACTTGAGATCAGCTATTTTAAGTAATTATTATACATATGTACTAAGGAATCTGGCCTTCACGCTGCAGAATGAAGCAACTATATAATTTCCTGGATTTGAGACATTTGTGAAATAAAAGCAATGCAGTGTTTCAAAAGATAACAATTACAGTCCGACTGAATTTAGCAGAACTGAAATGCTAGATGAGATATATGAAAACAGCAAGAATAATGACCTTGGGAGGACTTTCATTGTCTGTTTTGTTTTGATAAAATACAGATCATTGGCTACAGGTTAGACTACATCTACAATTACAGCATATTTCTTCTTTCTTATTCCTGGCCCAAGGACAGTCCTAATACGCTTTTTAAAAATAAAGATCTTAAATTGTTACCCTGTGAAGCCAGGCTTTGTTAGAACGGGCCCGCATGACCTAATTTAATCCGTAAAAATATAGCCATTTCATTACGCAGCACACTCAAATATTTGTTTCTGTGGGTTTCTCCCTCATTGGAGCATAAATTGCTGCAAAGTGCAGAGTTTGGAAAATGATTCCACGCCAAGCCGGCCTTACAAGAAACAAATCAAGGACTAAATGTTACCCTGAGCAGCAAAAGACGCTCATTCAGAGAGTCATTCAAAACAGATCCTACATTCAATAAAAACAGAGAGCAAACACACACACGCATGCTGCACGTTGGCAGTTGCCCATGTCGTGGCAGGCCTGCCAGCGGTTATTATGTCTTGACAGTTGTAAGTCACTTGATTTTTCATTGATCTTTATGGCTGCAATATGCCTTTTATTCGACGGGCACTTGATCAAACACAGAGCAAGAGTGGACTGGGTTTGAGAATGGCATAGGAATTTTCTTGTCATTCTTACTCAAGGGTCAGAAGGCTTTTCCACTTTCCTGTTCCAGCAATAAACCCCCTCCTGTCATACTAAAGCAAGAACACACTTTTAACTCGGTTAAAACATTTATAGAAACAAAAAGTCTACAAAGAAAATCAAAGGCTGTCAACGCTTGTCAATCTAGGGAAGGTAATTTACAGCCTTGGAAGAGTGCATAATCTGCACGGTAGTTTAAAACTGGAATTATTTCAAGTCTTTCATAGACACGTTGAGAATGTACAGTGTTGATTTTAACTACAGCCACATTATGAACATAATATTTGGAGTTGTACTGTAAATTAAAACTGATTTAGAGGGTTACTTTTAATCGCAAAGCACAAAACAGTCTTAAAACAATACAAAACTGAAAACAAAACATTACAGAACTGTCTCAATACCAGACAATACAAATCTGTCTAATGACAAAACAATCTGATATAGTACCTCAAAACAAAACAAAACAATACAAAACTCTTTGAAACACAACTGTATTATAAAATAAAACGATACAAAACTGTCACAAAACACAATTGTCTTCAAAACAAAACAACACAAAAGTGTTTTGAAATGAAACTGTCTTCAAAATAAAAAGTACACTGTCTAAAAACAAAACGTTCTCAAAATAAAATGCTACTTAACATTCCAATAATGTCTCAAAACATTACAGAACAAACAACACAATTGTCTAAAAAAACCTTTCACGAAAAATAATTGACATAAAAACAATACGAAACTGTTTCAAAACAACTCAAAACTATCTTGAAACATAACTGTCTCCAAACAAATCAACGCCGTCTCAAAATCTATCTCAATAAAACAATGCAATACTGTCAAAATTGAAATACTGTCTCAAAAATGAACCTGCATCAGAATGAAACCATACAAAACTGCCACTAAACAAAATGGTCTCGAAACAAACAGTTTAGGAAAGTTTGTTTCTGTTTACAGTAATTTAATGTCTGCTGTTTCAAAAGCCTAAAGGTCTTTAGAAATGTACGGTATAGGTGACAGTGTTAAAAACAAACTGTCTACTTGTTGTAAGAATCTGTCTTACCTTCACAGCAAAACAGAGTGATACTGAACATCCTTTTGTCTAGATAATACCAAGTTTGTGTATTTTTCATTTCAAATAGGTAATGTGGGTCCATATACTGTAGTTTCACAAATGGAAGGGATCATGAAACCAAATAAATAATCAGATGTATATGAAGAGCATTGAGGAGAACATTAGTTTGGACAGTTCATTGAATTTACTGTTATTTGTTGGAAATTCCGACAATTGTTTGTAAAACAGTTTTCGGTAACACTTTCCTTGAAGCATGTATGTATAATGCATTTTAAACGTATAGTTTTAAAGCATTGTAATGCACATTTTAATGCATTGTAATGTGTTAAAATAATTGTTAATACATTATTACACTTAGCAATTCATTGTTATACTATACATTTTAGATTGGTTATAATTCTTCACAACTACATATAATGCATACAACACACATTATAAAGAAGTAAAATGCATTTAACCCTTTAATAACTCTTTTTAATGCATTACACATTCATGTTTCAAGGAAAGTGCTACTGAGTTTTCTTTTCTTAATGTTTTGCCGCTCATTAAATGCTTCAGCAGTTTAAAGGTACAATCTATTTCATTTGACATGAGTTAAAGACATTGTGTGTGAGAGAGAAGAGAGAGAGAGAGGTGCATAATGAGAGACATTCTCTACTGGCGCCAGTGCTTGCGAGATCCTACCGAGCCTCAATGAGACAGACACACATATACACACAAACATGCTCCTCACAGGGCTCGACCCACAACCCCTTAACACACTCAATCAAATGTACACATGTTTCCCTGGCAACGCCAGCTGTGTGCTGACTATGAAGTTCCCTCGTAAGTACTTTTAAACACTTAATAAGTCTCAGTGGTCCCTGCACGAGATAAAATCACATATATAATTAAAAAATTCATTTCAATGGGGATGTTGGGCTACTAAATCGAAGTTTGCGATTTAGTAGCCCAATTGTTTAAGTATTAATGATATTATTTTCACAATTATGCTTCTAATGTGTTTATCTGTACTGCAAGTTATCTTTTTACTTATTTTACTGATAATTTCTATATAATCCTTTTTATATTTTCTTAAAAACATTCTAAACTTTTAATCTTCAAATCGCTTTAATATTTCATTTTATGTTCAATGACAGAACGCAGAACTGGTGAATACTGAAACCTTTATTTTGTTATCATACACTGAGGATGATTCCAAGTTTGTCACACTGAGGATAAATCCAAGTTTGTCACACACAGATATGACTATTAATACTGCAGGAATTATCATCTGCAAGAACGTCTCTTAATCGTCTTTTAATGCATTAAAACTGATAGGATAAATAATAACATAAATACATAAATACTTTGCGCACGTTAAAACTTTACGTTTGTAGCAATCGTAAAACAATGAAAATGTTTACAAATCACAACGGATTTATACTGAGCACAATAAATAAATACAACAAACTGAAAGAGGAAACATTTCAAACAGCCATAGTCTCTTTATACATTCAGAAAAGCTCAGATTCATTTGTCTTGTAAGTGATGTCCACAGAAACTATTTAAAGGTCACGCACCTTCACGAGGAGGTTTATCACATTCTTGAACTTCTTTAAGAATAATTTACAACATTAATTAAACACATACATAGCTGCTGGTGATTTGTGTGCAATAGCACACAAATAAACACAAAAAAATGAATAAGCATCAAAAAATTACTATTAGTCTAGTTTACATTCAACATACTGATTTTTATAATCTTACAATTTGATTTATAATTAATTATGTGTAATTTATAACAGATTTAACATGCAAATGTATAACAAACATACTAATCGATTCTTCCTTTACTAATTTAATCATATTTATTTGTACAAAAAATCATGTAAAAGGGGGGAATTGTCTTGTTTAAAGTTGTGTACATATAGTAAATAGTTTGTTTTTCTCTTTCAAATGAACAACACGCTGCTTTAAGTCAACAAGTAGTTAAGAGTTGAATTA
The DNA here is from genome assembly GCA_008369825.1 of Triplophysa tibetana. Classification (NCBI taxonomy): domain Eukaryota; kingdom Metazoa; phylum Chordata; class Actinopteri; order Cypriniformes; family Nemacheilidae; genus Triplophysa; species Triplophysa tibetana. Next base: position 8,586,942 of record CM017896.1, on the reverse strand, counting down.
AGGAAAGAGTTTTTTGGACTGCTATATCGTGCCAATGCACTCCTGTCTCGGTTGCACTAAAATTCATTAGGGCACAATTCACAGCCAACGCACACTTCATTACACTAAGCTATGACTTTAAATGAAGCCATAAGCAAAAACTAACTAACAAATGGCGCAAAGTAACAAGCAGAGCTATTAAACGCACAATGCCACTGTGAGACGTGCCATCGAAAAGTGGCGTGGTGACATTTCAAATGCCATAAGAACTACAATCGTCTTCTAAGCAAGTTATTGAGTATCGTGAGAAGAGAGGCTGAAAGCGCTTGTATTGCAGAAGGCAGAAGAACTTCCACAAGTTTCCCAGGTACACATCTAAACACTTTGAAAGACGATGCGTGTGTAACGTTTAATCTTTAAAAGCATCCCACTCTCTGAATTCAGTCTGTCTAAAACACAAAACACATACATATACAGTAATCCAGTTTCTTCGACCTGATCGGAATACACACCTCAAACACCCCTTTAAACGAACAACGAGTGTGAACTACCACGCATGACCGTAACCCACCCCGTCCTTTTCTCGCACTGTACGTTTATGAGTGGTTTCCCTCTCCCTTGGCTCTCTGGCCCTCTTTCAGAGCGCTGATGAGCGGGAGCCAGGGGGAGGAGATCTCTGGGATGTTCCTCTTGGCCTGGTTGAGATGGGTCATGGCGGTGTACAGGCTGCCCCTGGAAACCTGGTCGGGGTAGTACATCTCCAGAGCTGCCGGGGTGCAATGCCTGTGCTGTTTATGGAAAAAGAGGTTTGCAACAGCAGGTTATTTATGAGAATGCGCCAACTAGAAATGAGAAGGTCAGGCACACTCATAAAGAATAAAGATGTCAGAGGGATCAGCAATATTTTGTAACATTGTTACAAGCGTTAAAGTCACCATGCAATCAAACAGGAAAATTAAAAAAAGTGTTTTACACAATGTTGCAGTGATTATTATAAATGATTTATCCGTGCACACCATTATTTTTTATAAATTCATATGCACATGTTATCTTTAATCAAAAACTTTGCGCTCCTCTCCCCCTCTCAACAACAACTCTTCACCACATGATATCAGCACCAAAAAAGAGGAAGGACTATACTGACTGTCCAATGGCCAGGCATTTTTAGCCCTCTCCTACATTTTTATAATTTCAGAAGCCGTTTCACTCGGATATGCGTCACGATACCGAAAAGAAGTCAATTGGTACTTTCGTTTCATGGTGATTTTAAGAACTTATAACGTCAGAAAGTTTTATTTCACTTGAAAGGCTCCCACTTGTAAATTTGGGGAAAACAATATTCTATTTTATTTTAAGTAACACGTTATATTTGTAGCAGAACTGTTTAAACTTATCAAGATTTTGAAAGTTTCAGGAAAAACACCCCAGTCTATTGTAAAAAAAAAAAACACAAACAATGTTTGAAACAGACAGAAAATGAAAAGCGAAGAACACATTTTTTATTGCACAAACCTACACTTTAAAATAAAATAAACAATGTGTCACATATGCAAAGATGTATAACAATCTTTTGATTTAATCACCCTAAGCCAATACGGTATTATCATGATAACCCTAACGATAAAGGTTTTAGAATGATAAACGTCAAACACAATGATGTTTTTAATATTATAATTATAGTCAACACTGGTCTATTATTACTCCTCTATTCTATAATGTTAAACAAATATTTATTTATTGTCAGACTACATACTGTGTTGCAATAAGCATACCCTATAACTATAAAAGGCGAAATAAGGAACGTTTTCTATATTACCAATTTGTTGAAGTACAGTGACGATAAAGAAAAGATCTGTCAAAGTCATTTATTCCAACTAACATCCAAAACAGAAAGCATGATGTAGATTGGCGACTAAAAGACGTCAACATCTCTCGGCTTCCATAAAGCTAATTTCATCTTAACAAGAGGTACTTTTGCCGCTCTTCAAGTTAGCAACAGTACATTAGTGTGGCGCGGTAATTACGGCAGTGGTATCTGCATCAAAGGTGGAGAGGTGGAAGACCCTGCAGGCCTTAATCACAGTTTAGTCACGGCTAACACTAATTAAAGACATTCTTACACCCCACCACAGCTAATGCACCACTCTGAATGTTGTTTGCCAGACTGAGAGACTGCAGCTAAGCATAGGTTACCCACAAACAATGTGAAATATATGATCATTATATACAGCGTGTCAGCGAGCACTTGTCAAAATGCTTTCGTAAGGAGCTTTTTTATTTTACAGTTTTTTTTACGGTGAAATAAAGATAAAAACGTAACATGGATTTCCTATATAGATCTCATCCCTCATTTACTGCCATATAAGGGAAATAAATACTATGGGAGTCAATGGGGGATGAGATCTGTTTGGTTATTGACATTCTTTCAAATATCTTCCTTTGTGTTCAGCAGAAAAAATAAATGTATAAAAGTTTGGAACAACCCGAGGGATAGTAAATGTCCTTTTCCACTTCAAAGAAATATTTTTCCATAAATGAAACATGACAACTGCATATTAACACAAAGTCTTTTTTTATAAAAATAGAAATAAGTTTGTATCTATATTAAAGGTCACTTAATGTTGAAGCAGATTTCTATCAGTACACAATCATGAATTGAGTTATCAATGTGTCGCCATGCTTGAATTTTTCAATTCTTATGGGATTGTTTTGCTGTCAGTTTTGCTTATTGTGGTTAACCAAAGAAAGGAAATTAAATACATCTGGGATGGCATGAAGTTGAGTACACTTTTTTTAAAGACCATCTAGTGTACATCGAGGAGGTCTGATTTATTGTACCAGAGATGGTGGTCAATGTCAATGTTTGTATTTTCTCATCCTAAAACCTATAAAATTTGACCTTGTATTATTTTCTAAATATAAGAGGTGTGTGATGTAATAGCTATTTTGCATATGTTTGTGATGGGTCGGTTACCTGAAGAATAAAGCCCTCAGGGCAGCCGAGCTGGTCGTACCACAGAGCTTTATACATGACCAACAGCAGCAGACACGCCAGGAAAGCCAGGGTTATCACGATCAATCCAGTCAGCTGGAAAATAAAGACACACACATCCAGATTTATATTGATTTAGTTCATTTATGATAATTATTTTGGGGCATAGACATGCCCACAACCATGAACCACTATATGCAAATACAGTTTATCAAAAAGCAGACTTCCTGACTTCCTTTTTTTCCTTAAATTGCATTGATATTAAAAACGCAGAAAGAGAGAAAACCACTAGCTCATAAACCTCTTGCAAAACACTGCAGAGTGGAATGTTGTAAATTTAGCAAACGTTGAATGTACTTAAGACAGCTTTACCTTGACCTTCTCAGACATCTCATCGTAAAGGTTAATGTTCAGCTTCTTAATGCTCGGCACATACAACTTCCTTTTCTTGTCCTTCAGCTGATATTCTGTTGTGGTTTTCACAATCACCTTAAGAATGAAATCACTATGAAAACAGTCCATACAAAACATAAAAAATGACAAACAGGCTCACTATTTTCACAGATGGAAGGAAGGCGTTGGAAAGCATCATTGCAATAACAAAATTTGATATTCGTGAGTTCACCTTCAATAAATTTGGATTTCTGTCCTTCACAGAGAAATTTGATATTTTAAGGAATATATTTCACTCGATTTTACAAAATGCTGGACTGTTGAAAGTGTCTGCAAAGCCGAATATAAACAAATAAGAAAAATATCTATAAATGAACAATAATACATATATTTTTATCTTAATTATTTTATACACTCTTTAATGTATTTTAAAATATGTATGTTTTGTTTGTTATTTTAGTTAACATAACAGTTTCGTATTCAACTTCCACCAGGGGGCGCACGGAGCTCAGAAAACCGAATTCATTCAGATGGCATGAAGTTTTTATCTGTATTAGATCTACTTTTGAAGCAAACCAAAATATTTGAAGGAGATCTACATTTGGGAAAGATGAAAAATAATGTCAAATTTTCAATTATATCAGATTTTTAGAAATGTTCTTTAAAATATCACATTTACATTTTCTTCCATCCGAACAGGCTCAATTACTTACATTTAAATTAAATTCATGATTTAATTTAGAAGATAAGTTTAATGTCTTTAATGTTCATTTTCAGGTATGAAATCAGAGCAATAAAGCCCAAATGTATTACCAGCAAACATGATATCCTTCCACAAATTAGAATGCAGAAATGTCCTTATACTATCTTGTGTCATCTTTTAAATGAATCATAACAAATGCAAACTCTTTTCATTTGCCTCCCACTGACCTAAGAATAGACACAAGCCATCTGTGATAGTCCAGGCAAGAGCATGTACGTGTGTGCATTTGTAATTCTTTGATTGACAAAGTGTATCATATTCATCAACGCTGAATATCTTGATGGTGTCACATGAAATTTCTTCTCCGAGCCAGGCCGTCTGGTAGGATCTTACATGGTGGTTTCTACCAAGTCTTTGATGGTATCAACGTTACCTCCGGTCTCCAATGACATTCTTTTGCTTAATGAAGTTCTTTGGACAGTAATGAACAACAGAAGGCCACTGCACTCTGTAATATGGATCTATGTGTGGGTTCCAGTCTCTAATGCACGATCAGGACCGTAATTACCTTGTCGGGGAATGACTGCTGTAACTGGTTGACCTCAAGCGGAGTGATGAGGGGGATGTTGTCGAAACCATCCTCGAGCGATGGCTGTCTTTCCACCTTTTCCACCAGGTTACTGCCCAATTTAACCATGTCTGAAACAGAATGCTGACATTTAAGGGATAGTTCACCCAAAAATTAATATTCTGTCATTATATACTCACCATCAGGTTATTCTATTAATGTCTTTGTCCCGTTAAACACACAGGAAGATATTTGGAAGAATGTCAGTAACCAAACATATCTCGTGCCCTATTTACTCCCATAGAATTCATACTATAGAGGCAATGGGGGAGGCGATCTGTTTGGTTACTGACATTCTACCAAATTTTTCTGTGTTAGCAGAACAAATACATTTATACATGTTTGGAACAATCTCATGGTGAATAACTATGACAGAATTTCATTGGGTAAACTATACCTTTAATATAAAACACATACAGTATTTACTATTAATTCCTATATGTCATTTTGGCTGGAAGTCCTTGAACCCATCTTCATGTTCATCACAAGGATCTTATATATTCTCCGTTAGGGAATTGGAAGTAAGGATGGGAGATCCTGTCGATGTCAGAGTAGCATATTTCACAGGAGAGGTCTTGTATGTCTTATATTCCGGCATCTGTTCTTGAGGAATGTTTTCTATTATGCGCTTATAAGCTTTCCTGTAGCTCAGTGGTTAGAGCATTGCGTTACATACGCCGATGTCATGGATTCGATCCAAGGGATTGCCCAAACTCAAAAAATTGATAAAAGCGTCTGCCGAATGGTTTATGCATTTGTTTGTCTGTAAACATCTTTCCAATTATGCCTGTCTCTGAGGGTTCTCCTGTGAGGTTGTTTACTCAGTTATTGTTAATTTCTCTCAGTGTCAATATGACTCAGTGCACACGTCTGTACCTGTTAATTCACAGATGCAAACTCACTAGTGTTTCAGTCATTAGAATGAAGAAAACATTTCACAGATTGGGGAAGCTCTCCTTTATTTCTTCCTATCTATCTATCTATCTATCTATCTATCTATCTATCTATCTATCTATCTATCTATCTATCTATCTACCTACCTAGCTACCTACCATCTATCTATCAGACGCAGTATTAATTGCTATGTATAAAATCAAACCGAATTTGATCAGCTATCGATGTAAATTGTACCTTTCAACCAAATAACGTCTTGATCGATTTTAAGACAGTGTATCATGGGAAAATTCAAGCATTGAAACCTTTCATTTGGACTATAGCACACGCCCCATGTTGACATATCAAACCCATTGAGAGCATTACGCGTTCATAATGAAGCATTATTACACAACAGCTGCATTACGGCAACGTCAAAAGCGCGTATCATGTTCTTGACCGCGATGAATCAATAGATGTACAAAAACATAAAAACCGATTCTAGCGTTTAACCAACAGCGTTTCAAGCGTTTCTCCAATCGCGGTTAGCCGCTGCCCAGAGGTTTGGCGAAAGAACGTATAAGAAACGAGGCGATTAGTCAACAATAAATTACATCATTCGTCGAAAGCATTATAAACGAGATACTTACTGCTTTCTGTAGGATGTTTTGGAAATGCTTCTGCTTTGATGATCCTAACGGAGCGGGTGCTGGTTATTATGGCCGTGTGTGAGGATGGACTGGAGCTCTTTGCGCATCAGCTGCACCGTCGCTGCGTGCGCACCCGTCGCCACTATATGATGTCAGCTGTATCACAGATAATATCATTTACATAGTCGGATTAATGCTGATAATTGCTTTTATGGGCAGGAATATTGCTCTTTTTGGTTCTCTCGTGTTGGGTTCTGAAGTTTGGATGTTATTTGGCGGATGCGAACCGTAAAGCACCATTAAATGCTACTGGAAAAAGGCCCAAATGACACTTCATAGGGAAATATGTAATTCTTTTAGTAGTAAAGAGCTGATGGTTCACAAGTAATGGAAACCATTATCCTTTATATAAATGTGACCCTGCCTGTAAAGACTCATAATCTAATTCGGAGATAACAAGCATCAATGTTTAATTTAACCATTAGTTTCACAATAGTTACAACTTTTGACATGAAAACTCAGTCATTAAAGATATCAATGTTGTATTTTCACATAATGTTCTTTATATGAAGATTTTATAAACCGTTAATAAAAAAAAATCACGTATGTATTGATTTATTTATTACTTTTTGCAGAAAGTATTTGTGATGAGTTATCCGTTATTCCAATAATAATTTCAAAGTGAGTCCAATGAATGGAAATAATTTAGACTATTAAGAAAAAAAGAATACAAAAACAAAGAATAAAAATACATTTGACTGAAAATGTGACATGTTTTGTTAAATCTCTGTATACTTCAATGAATATATCTCGATTGTTGTTTTTTCAGATTCACATTGTCTTATTTCCAAAAAAATCAACATTAAAATAAATGGAATACAAAAAAACATATGCCTGCAATATATACAGAGTAATGCCATGGGTCCTTTTAATTTAGTACAAAGAATGTACGCTATTTAAAAGTTACAGACATACTCTTTAAAAGAGAAACTGATGAAAAGGAGATCATTGCGGGTCTTTATATAATCAAATAAACTTTTGGGGGGGTCATCTATTTATAGGCCTATATATTATTTTATTTTTAAACATATTTGTTATTTTTGATATTTGTCTTTGTCAACCCCCAGGCTATTCCAGCCAGGCCTGACACAGCTTCACACAAACTGTTCAATCCAGCCTTTTTAAAAATCTTGTTAGTTCAAGAACATTTTGTCTATCAGCCTGAGAATAACTTGTGCCAAAAGTAAATGAAGGGTAATTAAGAAAAACACTATTTGCTTTCATCAAAAGCTTTTAAGAGTTTTTGAGATGATGTTTTAACAAGTGTAATGTATTAATAGTTGCTGTAATGAAGATGATTAATCTTTTCTTATTGCATTCATCATAACATAATACAAATAGGTCGGGCGCCAAAATCCATGTTTGCAGACTATAAAACATTGCCACCTGGTGGCAACCATTGCGATGTTCGTTCTGTTGTTTAAAACATTTTTTTATAATTGGGCATTTTTTATTTTATTTTACAATGTATTTATTTCTTTTTAATGTTATATAACCATCTTTTATCTACATCCTGAATGTGTAGTTTTGGAAGTGAAATTCAGCAAGAAAGTGTTTTTAATGAAATGAAGTGATTAATAGTCATAAAACTGTTTTACTTTGATGACGGTCTGTACAGAAAAGTGCAAACGTTTCACTTTTGCCTCGAGATGGCGGCGTGGTTTTAAAAAATACTTTTTAAAACTACAGTTTCTAGAAGTTACTGCAACATCTGTTATGCTTTAGTCAATTTGACTTTACAGAAAGTGAAACATCACATGACTGATACATGGCACTGAGGTGCTCTTTCCAGATTTACCAGGGAAACTACAGATAATCCCTGTTTATCCCTGAATAACTTCCCACATCTTATTTAAAGTAACTATAGGGCTTTTAAACTAGACATGACCCTTATCTTCCTTCACCTCACTGCTTCAATGATGCTTTTTTAGATAATGGCAACAAAGAACTTCCGAAATTAAAACGCTAGTGAGGGGATATTTTGCAAATATATACTTAAACCTTTATATAACTGCCTGTCATTTACAAGAGATAGTCGATACATTTTAACATGATATATTCAGTTAGGCAATGATGTGTTCCTGTTACGAGATATTTGGTTGTTGAATCAGCTTCCTCTCTTCCAAGCATGCTTGCAGTCCATGACATTCCAGTGTGGATTCTGTTACTCAAACCGAAAGACCACCTGTCTTCTTCCTAAAATCTAACCTTTAAAATATGTTATGTCTCGAATCTATTGAGTGAGAAACTGTAATTTGTTTCTAGACAAAGCAAGGCCAGTGTATTTATATAGCATTTCATACACATGGCAAAAGTGCTTTACATAAAATGATTGATAAAGATAAATAAGACTTTAGATTTTAAGAAACAATAAAACACCAATACAATTGATTAAAAATGGAAAAAAATTATTTAACAGCATTAGTTTTGAGAACCAGATGATTAAATCCTGAGGAGATACACAATCATATAGAAGTACAGGGCCTAAAAATAGTTTTACTAAAAGATCGAGAAGTCCAACTTTATCTCCATGGGATCAGATAAAAAAGCCCAGCAGGGTTAGAGCGAAATAATATAATCATATAATCATATGTCTGGGAGAGCGTGAGGAAGTATTGTATATGCGTGTTCACATTTATGATTCACTCTTGTACTACAAATGCTCTATTACTGAAAATGCTGGCAAATGAGCTCCACGGAACTCATTTGTCCTGTTTTTCTACGGATCGAAAGTTCAAATTCAATGTGAGTGATAATATGTAGTCAGATAAACTGACCAGGTCAATAACTGCACTTCAGAACAGACGCTGGCAGTCCAGACTTTAAAAACATTGGGGGTAAACATTGAAGATAACTACAAAGTACAAAATGCTCCAGATGAATGAAAAGTGAATCATATGTTGTGAAGATCTGCCGTAGTGGTTTTGTGTTCATACAATGAAAGTAAATGAGGGCCAAAAAGTCTTTCAACTTTGTTCTTTTGCAGAAAAAACTCATGCATTTTTTAAATGACAGGGGGGTGAATAAATGATGAAATAATTTTCCATTTTGTTTGAACTTTCCCTTTAAAGTTCATTAGCAGCATATAGTTAAAATTAAATTAAACTTTAACCCATTGATAGCAGTAATCACAAACATAATCAAAAATTCTCCTGGGCATTAAACGTATGCGTGAGAAAGACGTAAACAGGCAATTATGGCAAGAGCTGTTTGATGTCGAGAAAGTGAAATGTTATCTTGCGCGGTAACATTCTGGACTGTGGAGATAATGAAATCAGAAGGGTTCCTCCCTCGTTGTAACCTCCTACGTCTAACCAGAAGCATTTATTATCTCTTAATACATCATCTTTAACTGCAAAGAATGAAAATGTGATGACATCTTAGTCCTAGTCCTGAAAAGGAGTTGCATTTCACAACCTCACCCCTAGATGGCAGTAAATTTCATCCACAGAGACCTTTAAACAGTGAAGAGAAATGTAAATGTTACTACTGTGCTTTTTATATATATATATTTATTTATTTTATTTTTTACCCTATGCGTTTTCGGAATTAAGCGTCTCAGCATGGCCTCATTGGATAGAAAAGTGGTCGTCTGACACATTTTTTTTCACAATAGAAAGTAGACATATTCGGATACTTTTGTATATGCAGCCATTATTCTCGCTCAGTGTTACTTAAAAATTACATGATTTACATCTATCTTTACCAAAACCAAGCCAAGACAGCGGAAGTACAGATGTACAGATACCTCATCTGTTTTATCACACCGAGCGTCATGCGTTATCAACTTGGCCGGATCTACTTCCAGTTACAGCGAAATGTTTTCCATATGACAGTAAATACGTTTTAGTCAGTCTGTCAGGTATGAACAGCTTTTTGACCACACTTGTTATCGCTTGAAAGTTTGAAGAAAACTAGTAAATGATGACAGAATTTTAATTTTTGGTTGAACTATCACTTTAAGATCACAAATCTATCAGGTCTCTATGATAACATTGTTAAAACAATTTCATGTTGAGGTCTGTGCTCAGATATGTAGGCTAGTGGCTCATATGCGTGAGAAATCATTAACACACAACTCTTTTGTTCTACACGTGTCAATTACCCTGAGAAAAAACAACGGAAACTGTAACAGTCACTCTCACTCATCCAAACCAATGAGTGTGGGGATGCGTCTGAATGATTAAAGAGAGATGGCACATGTCCAAGACTGAGTTTCGCAATCGTCTTCAGTGATTATTGGATGAATTAATGTGTGGAAATGCATTCATCATGAATATCCCACAGAACGCTTTGTATTGCACAATTCTCCTTCCATAGGGCGAATTGAAGGCAAACCAGAACTGAGCAGAGAAACAAATATTATGAAAGCTATTTATACAAGTTTTATGTGAAAAACCAGGTAACATCAAAAGGGTTGTATAATGTATGACAAAAGAACTGACCAAAACAATACACCAACACACAAATAGAGGAAAGCCAGGTCATTACTTTATTTATTTTTAGTTGCTCTACAAAGTCTGGGATTTAAATGCAAGGTGTAAAATCCCCATCAGAACACAGTCTTTACTAGGCGGTTCATGAAGCTTGTTCTTTGAGAGAAGATCTGAACTAAAACAACATAAGACACTAAGGTGGGACAAGGTTTCGACAAATTCTCTAACAGAACATCTTTTTTATTAACAATTTTAGTTTTATTTGAAAGTTTTTTCACTTTACAATAAGGTGCTATTTGTGTTAACAATTAGTAAGCTAACATGATATAACAATGATCAATTCTTCTACAGTATTTATTAATCTTAGATCATGTTAACTTCAGCATTTACTTAGACATTTTTACAATCAAAAGTTGTCTGTTAACATTAGTTAATGCACCATGCGCATGAATAATTGTGCTGACATTAACTAACATTAAAAAGCATCAATAAATGCTGAAAAGCTATTGTTCCCTAATGTGTCATGAAACACGTAGAAGAACCCTGGACACGTGGGTCTGTCATGATTCAGCCACAATACTTGAAAACTATGACTTGAAAAGGCAGAATCATGACATCATGCATTTACTAATGTTAACAAGTAGCACCTTATTGTAAAGTGCTACCATTTTTGTTCATACTTTTGAAATGAGAATATATAAAATGTATATGTAATGTATACAAAATGTCAAATTACATAAAAAGTCATGAAACATGTAATTTAATGTTACAAAAATGTTATTTTACGGTATTGTTCCAGAGTATTACCCTTTATAAAATTAGTATATATAATAATTTATAATCAAGAAAAATGTATAATGTACAAGTATAAATTCAATACACATTTTATTTTAGAATCCATTTTTTTATTTTAAGCTAACAGACTATTTAAAATATTTCAGAGTCTAATTTTATGTTCTGTACACAATTTAATGTGAATAAAAATGAAACTTATTGCCAAAAAATGGGCTTTAATATTTCAGATAGTCAGTAGTCCTCAAAGAATAGTCATATACGTTTGCTTAATCTTTTGACAAAAGTATACTTGGGTTTCACTTGTGTCAATTCTTTTGCCTGCCTAATGTTGACCCAAATGCTTCTATTGTTTACCCAACCTGTAAGTCGCTTTGGATAAAAGCTTCTGCTAAATGACTAAATGTATGATGTTATATCACATTGTCAAAACAGATGTGAACGTTACTAAGTAACTAGTGGGACAAACGGGAACTGCGCTGATCTTATTCTGCTGGAATCTTACGACGTGGTGCAGCGGACTGTCCCTTCCTGCAGTGACTTCCCCTGGGCGTCTCGGCAATCCCAGAGGTGTTTTGATTCTCTAAAAGAGCTAATTTCCACTGCGTGGCATGTCCCATATAGCCAAACATAGATTAAATAAAGACATTACCTTAAACAGTAGTAGCATAACAAACACTGGAAAGCTTTCTGCAACATCTCGCTAGACCCGGACAAAAAGTCTCATGATTCATATCCAGAACATGATGAATGATGGGATACGCTTAGCATTAATACCGCTCCAAAACAGCATTCAAGCTATAGGGTTAAGTGTGCGTTTTTAAGACATTGTGCACACTTGTGCTCTTCCTACTTGTCGCATGTTTCTCTCACTCTCAACTGGCTAAGACCACAAGTGGGGTTATTTGGACGTAGGCTCAGTATACCTACCGAAAACCTACAAGGATACTTTACAATATAAAAATACTAAACTAGTACTTCACTAGGAATAAACTTCAAAGTGCACTTTCATAGACTAAACATAGTTAAAGTATTGAACTAGTAAACGATCAGTATACCAACAAGTTTACTTGGAGTATAGTTCTACTACAAATTAAAAGTTAAATGTAAACTTGTAGTGTCCTCAAACGTTTATTACTGTATCACTTAAAGGAACCTTTAAAGTATACTTTTATAAAGCAAAAAGTAGGCCAATTTAGTCGCAAGCGGTATTCAAATTGTACACTTTCAAGTATACTTAAAGTCCATTGATATTAGTATACTAACTACATAAAGTATACACCAAAGTTTACTTGAACTTTACTCAAGTATATTTAAAAAAATGAAATTAAAGTATACTTCTTTTTGGTAAGGGTAGACTCCATAGCCCTGGGCTGTTATTGGACAAGATTACTTTGACAGACTCTCCTACAAGTTCAAATCAAGACCCTCTGGACTGGCTGTTGCGCAAGAACAGCATGCTTGGGTCTCGCTTCCAGAGAAAAATCAGGAGGATTTTTGCATGATGTAATGTAAACAAAAACTGTTTTTGCTGTACAAATGACATGAAATGTACAACTAATTACTATCATTATTATTATTTGCATTTGCATTGTTATTATTTTGTATCAGAATGATGCTTGTATTTAAAGACAGTCTACATGAGTCGATTTTAAACGATAATGTTTCTCAACATGTAGATAAACACCAGAAGAAAAGAATAAACCCCCCCTGTGGTCTTATAAACAAAGCAAAGTTAGGTTTCGATTTCCTCTAAGCGCTCCTGGTTCCCAGATCCACTGCAAACATTTATTTCACCCAAAAAGGAAATTTGTCACGCTTCCAGTTTTATGAAGCTTGCACAACACAGCTGAATTTAATCTTTGGAGCACACTTCCAATGCACTGTGAAAAGCAGTGAGCCTTGTATATGAAGTTAGATATACGCTAAACATTTAAAGAGTCCATGAAAGTACATCAGACCAGCTAAATAAACACGTTGTTTTGCAATAAGCAGGGCTGGTTTGTTCTGTTGAGAACTTAGTTCGAACTACAAACAGATGCAAAAAAAAGGTCAGTCAACTGACCTGAACACAAAACTCTTAAAGTTTCAGGAAGCCAGCATCTCTTTAAAGTATGCTGCTTTTACTTTTGTGTAGTGTTTATTAAATGTTGCTTTTTTTCCTCTGTTCACAATGCCGTGGTCCAGTTAGGGGATTTTTGGGGCACTCAGAAAGGGGAGGGGGATGAGATCATTTCTCCTTCCTGGGCAATGAGTGCGAGTCCTTCTTCATCCAAGCTCTGTATACCTTCATCTTATGAATACTGTAGTCCAGGGGTCTTCAACTACTTTTGTTTGGGGCTTGATTCCAAAAGTACAAAAACGCGTGCCAGCTTTTTACCATATCAAATTTTATCCTTTTAAACAGATTTTGTTAGCTATTACTTACAGGTCATTAAAACATACACACAAATATTGCATCCAGTATAGCCTATACCTTATCATGATATTTAATTAAATGGGATTTTGTCTTTTAATTGTATTGTATATACCATATTATGTTAGTTTATCCAGAAATGATTTTGCTGAGATGTGGGTGGTCAAGAAGATATTTATGAAGATATTGAAGCAATGAAAATAAAGGTAAAAAATGCTAATACATTCAGCACAAAAGTAATGCCTTCTTGACGTTGAACTGGCGTCTTATAAAGCGAATCAATAAGTCTGTTAAAGAAACTGAACGCTATGATCGAGTCTTCGGGTAAATTCCAATCGCATTCATGTGCAACAATTGCAAAAATGTAAGTGTTGGAAGAAAAGATGGATTCAATCTAAAAGCGAATGCTCACCCAGACCTGCCTGAAACGACTTGTGTAACCACACCCCCACAAATCTATGTAAGTTCGGGCATGATTTGACCTAGACCGCCAAAATGTATACGCAAGTAAGATGGGTGTACCTTACAGCACATTTGCTTACATTTCCTTCACAGGCTTGCAGTACCGACCAATCATATGCACTGGTTAACTGGCCAATCAAAGCACACTTCTCGATTCAGAGCTATGAGCTTTGTGAAAAATCGCGCTTTTCAGAGAGGCGGGGCAAAGAGCACAAACATGCACGGTATTTGAAAAAAAAAGCGTTTTTTAACCTTAATTTGTGTATACTCATTGCATAACATCTAAAACAAATAATAATATTAGTTTCAGCCTTGTCATATCACCCCTTAAATATGATGGCATTTTGTAGGGTGAACCTCAAACCTTCAGATCTTTAACTGCTATATACCACAGAACCCATAACTACATTACTTTACTGAAGCAAATAGAAAGTAAAAGTCTGTTATTTTATAAAGTAGAAAGCCTGGTTCTGGAGATAATAATAACAATTTTGTAAGAAGAAATGTTTTATAAAAAAAAACATATTTAAAGCTTTTAGAATATCAAATATTGTTTTAAATAAATCTAAGTATTATTTTAATGTTCATGTATTCTCACATTAACAGCTTTTTTGGACCTTTTTGAAATGCCCTATTTTATCTGTGACTACATCACAGTTATCTAAGACAAAAACAGAGCACAACAACTTACTCATCAAGCTTCATTAAAGCACGAATAAGCATGCACATTCCATCCTTACTAGTTTTGCAAATTGTCTAAAATAATGGAAAACTATGAGTTTCAAGTTTTTTGTTAAGCAGGAATGCTATGAGATTGTTCCAAACAAACTCCCTCAAGTAGTCAAATAAAGAAAATTCATTAATGTACCTTTGTGTAATGTAAATGTTATTTCTACACTCTTGAAAATCCAATTTCACTCTTGAAATGTGCATCAATGCAATTGTAGAACCATTTTTGGTTCCCAAAGGAACTTTTTAGTCAAAGGTTATGAAAAGGATCATTTCCTTTTTACGTTTTATAAACGTTTTGAGCGGCAGGAACATAAACAAACCTTATGTGGCCTTAAATTAACTTCCGGCGGACATCCGCAAAGAATCAACAGATAGGTTTTCATTTAATTTAACACAATTAATAAAGTAATATATTAATATAAATGAATACTATTATAAATTAAATAAAAAATAAATTGTTAAATTACTAACCAGACCGATAAACAAACACAGACAGGAAGTTAACTTCGGGACAGGCACGGGCGTCTGTTGAGACTGTCTAGTGTAAAAAACCTTTCCCGCTAGAAATGTTTGTGCAGTTTAAAGATTCTGTGGACGATAAAGATTCTCTACAACCATAAAGTCTGAAGCTTTTGCGAACTCCTTATATTTAATATATCTCATACACCCTGTCCATCACAGGACAGGCTCAGAGACCTGTGTTTCTTCTGGTTTGTCACAGAGCATGATAATCAGTTACCTGCCTCGACATGTCAGAAGATGTCATTGTTGCGACATCCGCTCATGTTCTGACAAAGAACCTCCTAAACATCTGCTTGGATCTTGAATCCAGAGCTTCTGTTATGACTCTTATGACCTGGCATGATTCATGCAATCCAAATACTTTCTCTGCAGGGACTGTATTTCAGCTGAATGTAAAAACATGCAATACTGCCAAATGTAAATCGTATATTTAGGATTGTCTGAAATTTACTTTTTTTTACATAATTAAAACAAGCCAATTAAGGTTATACATTTTTTGGTTTGACAAAATATTTTACTGCACAGTGAATCATTCTGGTTTTTAAGAATGAATTATTTTGTCTATTTTTTTAATGTACAACACATATAACTAAAGAATGAATCAGCTTTTTATTTCTTTGGAATTGCTTTTTCGGACGGTCACTTCCAGGATTTGGGAAATTCCGCTGCTGGGAAATTCCGAGGGCGGATCGGGAACTCCTTCCTTCTGAACTATAAAGGAGGGAGTCTTTTCTAACAACTTTCACTTTAAGCTTCACACAAACCACTTTCACTACCGGAGATCATTCGATCTGAACTTTACGATTCTAATCTATAACTACACTTGGAATCTAATTACTATGGCATATTTACTCAAATCTCTCTTTCTTCTGCAGCTCGCTGTAGTTTGCATTCAGCTAAGTGGAGGTAAGTCGTCAATAAATAAGAGTTTAACTGTGCTTTTGAGCTGTTATTGTCAGCTGTTTCTTTTAAATAATATGACTTTTTTCACTGTTTTATGTACTGCTTATTTATCTCAATCTTTTCCTACGTCTTCAGTGTTTGCTCAAACAGTACCTGACAGGTGCTGGTGTTTGAATACTTTGAAGACACGTGTGCCAAAATCCCAAATCGAGGAGTTCTTCATTTTCCCACAAAGAGAACGATGCAACAATACAGAGATCATGTAAGTATAGACTATTTTAAAGCAACAACATAAACAAACGCTCCTGCGCATGCACGCTTTTGTGGCCCAAGCTTAACTTCCGGCGCACATCTGCAAAGAATAGAGTCCCTGTAAATTGCTTCTGATAACAAGCTAAAGAAATAACAAGTGAATCACATAGCAAGTTAAAAGTATGTATAGCCAGTATTATTTAGGGTTACTAGTAGAAGAACATGCGAAAAAGTTGCACAACCCATTTAACAAATTGTTTATTTAATAAAATCATCATACAAAAAAATATTTACATAATTGGTTATATTATTAGCGACTTATGCCATGTTTTAAGGATCAGTTTGATTGTGAGAAGTTAAATTAATGAATTTTTTTAATGTTCACAGATTATCACTAAAACCAGAGAATACCGTGACTGAAAAACAACAGCGCTGTCTGAGTCCAGACACCAGACAAGGCAAAGCCCTGCAGATTTGCTGGAACCAGTAAGTAAATGTCAATATTCTTTTTGACATGATAGTGTTTTCAAGAGTTGATGTTGGTCAACACAATTATGTGGCGAAAATATTTTATTGGCTACGCCATAAATGTTTGCAGATTTCTATTATGAATGTGAAATTTGTCACAGGTTTTAAATCTGTGTTTTTTGGCACTTTGCAGGAAGAACACAAACAGCACCAGGAGTGTCATGAAGTTCTCTGAGTGTTTCTAAAGCCATGGACAGGACAGAGGGGAGATTTGGAAACTCCAAACATGTGCCTGGAATTCATTCTTGTCACATGACCCGCTGCAGTCCAATCAGAATGCTGGGGTCAAACTGTTAGCCTCACGCAGATGATCGGAAACCACGGGAAAGCCAGAGACACAAGGATCACTGTCAGACACAGATGGTTTCATTAAAGCCTTTAAGATTCACTGTGTAAATGAAGAACTGCTGAATGTGTTAAGATTCTAGAGAATATATTTAAAAGACCTTATTTAAATTCTATTCAAGTACTTAACTTATTTTAGGATTGTCCCCTTGAATGTGTAGAATTAACACTAAGGAATTATTTCTGTGATTAGGTCATGTTTTTTATACAAAAATGTATTGCCATATTCCGACATGAAGTACATTTTAAATTACCTAACATTTATTGTATTTTTTATACTATTTTGTACTGTTTTCATTTTGTAATAAATGTTATGTTCTAAAAGAACTCTGTCCAAGTTCTTTATGTGTTAAATATGTGTATGTTTATACAAGGAACTATTATAGTTATTATAACAAAAAGTAGTTGAAAAGATGATGATATATAGATAGGCTAATATTCTGGTGATACAGCCAAAAAATTTTGTTCCAAAACACAATGTTTGCACCTCTCTAAAATAAAAAAATTGACTTGACATTGGCACCACCTACCGGTTATCTGTAGCCAAATACGTAAAAAAAAATAAAGTCTTCTAAAGCCTCTATCATCTACTGCTTTTCCATTTATAAATCCTTATATGTACATTTTCTGGGGCAATCATTAAAAGTACAAGTAGAAAATGAACAAAAGTGAATCATAATATAACATATGAATAGGGTAATTAAGCCTTAAATGTTTCACCCTATTAGAGCTGAAATGTGTCTAACAGGGGGAATGGTATATTAAAATGGGTGTTTTCCGCCAAAACCTGTATGCAAACATCTATTCGCAATATATATACACCTAACTAGACAGCTACTTGCATTTTTAAACATTTTGTTGTTATTTCCACCTGGATACACTGCAATCAAATTTATTTCATAAACTGTTATGCTGTCACAAAAAGCAGAATATAGCATGGAGCACATATAAAGGACATAGAGTTGACCCAAAGGCATGTGTTTTAAGAGAGCTTGTGTGTTCCATACTCTCCTCTCTCAGGGGAAATCAAAGCTTTTCTCTGGGTTTAACTAAGAAGAAGTGGAGAGAAGAATGGTTCCTCAATAAACTTCCGCACTGTCAGTCCGACCGACGCTTTGTCTTTTTTATAACTTTCTGCCTCTCCCGAGAGACACTGCAGCATCAAGTTTTGAGCCTGAAGTCACTTAAGGCTCAAGAAGAGATTTTTCAAATTCAAGATGTTTATTGTTCAAACAACACAAATCAAATTATGCTGTCGTTCTCCCTTTCGAAAGCATGTATGGGTGAATCTGACGAATGTTGAGATCATGTTTTTGCCCAAACTAAAATAAATAAAAAAAATGTCATATTTTAGACAAGGAATATGGAGCTTATTTTTGGACCATTAATCTTATTAACATAGTGCCTTTTTCCTCATTATCAAGGGTTGCATGAATGCAAAACATTTTTGTAAAATGAATGTATTATATCTGAACTACAGGAATTATAAAGAGTTTTTTGGCATTACGGTAATGATAAATGGGTGCCACGATAAGATCACAACAATAATCTCACATTGCAAATAGTCCCAAAACAGGCTTTGAACAAAAATAATACGAATTATCTTCAGATTTGGACGTGAAATATGAATCAGACATCTTTTTGACAGGTTTCCTTAGATTCAACCGGACGCATGTGGAGAAAATATTCCCTCAGTAAAGCGTGTCACAGAATATCAAGGCTATCCTGCATGAACTCGGCACTCAGCATGAAACTTGAACAATGAGATTTATTTTTAAACTCCTGTCTCTTCAGTACAATCTCAAAGTTTACTGAAGTACTTCAGTTTATACACCACGGTGTCTTTTTTTGGTGTCCTTTCTTTTCCCTGTAGTAAAGGATCTCCTTGTAGCCTTTTCAAAATGTACAGAAATTGCTGTAAAGGATCAGGCATTCCTCTAACTGACTGGATTCAATTCTTCAATTGGGTAATCTGTAATTCCTACAATGGCGGTACGACAAAAAATCGCTTTACAAAAAGTAATAGCACTCCTGACCACCCCACTGGGGACAGCTTTCACATTTTTACGAAGACTAACCAGACTCCTGAAATTCAATGGTGCTATATTAAAAGTCATGGGAGTTTGTAATGTGCCAGATGCTTTAATCTCGAATGATTTACAGTACAGTGCAGGAACAATTGACCTAGAGCATTCTGGGTAAGTGCCAACTATGTCCTATGCTTA
Source organism: Triplophysa tibetana (assembly GCA_008369825.1). Taxonomy (NCBI): domain Eukaryota; kingdom Metazoa; phylum Chordata; class Actinopteri; order Cypriniformes; family Nemacheilidae; genus Triplophysa; species Triplophysa tibetana. Next base: position 8,567,051 of record CM017896.1, on the reverse strand, counting down.
AATGATTGGACCAGCCCAAGGGTTTAATCTTCAACCTTCATGCCAGGCCGGTTTTTAAGCTCAACCCCACCAAAACAACACAAGCAAATGCAGTGTTGAATTTTACAAAGTGGCTATTTTGTATAATTTGTTACAAAGCCAATCATATAAAAATATATGATTATTAGATAAAAGCCAAAATGAAACCCTGTCACAAAAGCAGCGAACATGAATGAAATTGAAAGATTTCATGCGAATTTGTTTAGAATTTGTTTAGATTGCTATGGCAAATGTAACTGTGTGGGGAACAGACCATAATATAATGCATTGAATCACTTGTGTTTTATTATTTTATATCAATTTGACAGGCAAATCTTCAGACCCCCCATCACCATTGCTTGTAAAAAGCTTCAATGTTGGTTATTAACTACAGTTTGTATTTCTGCTCTCATGGCTATGCACAACATTTTTCTATATACCAGGATTAGGGCCTTTAAAAGTTTGCGTTTTAAATTTATTCATTTAGCAGACACTTATATCCAAAGCAACAAAAACACAAAAAGACACAAAACATAAACAGTTATTGGTTAGTCAAATTAATGAGGAGCAGGTATGTGTTGAGCTGTTTTTTGAAAGTTGTGAAGGATGCTGCATTTCTGGAGGAGGCTGGCAGTTCATTTCACCACAGGGGAACCGAATGAGTGAAGGTTTTTGAAAGCGATTTGGTGCCTCGCTGCTATGGTACAACCAGGGGTCGCACATTTTCAGACCAAAAATGAGGGGAGGGGATGTAGACCTGGAGCACCGAGTGAAGGTTAAGGGCTAATTGCCGTTATCGTTCTAAAGGCCAGTGTCAGCGATTTAAACTTAATGCCGCCGGCAACTGGCAGCCAGTTTAGTGAAATAAGGAGGGGTGTTTCATGGGTTCTTTAGGCTCATTGAAAATTAGACGTGCAGCTGCATTCTGGATCATTTGCAAGGCCTTGACTGCATTGGTTGGAAGGCCGGCCAGTAGAGAATTGCAGTAGTGCAGTCTTGATATGACCAGAGCTTAGACTAGCAGAAGAGAGCTATGGTCCGACAGGAATGGCCTGATTTTCCTTATGTTGTAGAGCACATACCTGCAAGTTAGAGTGGTTGCTGAGATGTGAGAGCTGAATTTCAGCTGGACATCAAACATCACCCAAAGGTTCCTCGCAGACTTGGTGGGTGTTATAGTTGAGGATACGAGCGGGATGGAAAAGTAGTGTCCAATTGATGGGTGGACCGGTATAATCAGGATTCTGTCTTGGAGAGGTTGAGTTGTAGTTGATGCTCTTTCATCAAAGACGAGATGTCCAGAAGGCTGGTAGAAACAAGGGCAGAGATGGTGTGGTCAACTGGTTGAATAAAGAAATAAAGCTGCGTATCATCTGCATACAAATGGTAGGAGAACCCATGTGCCTTAATAATTCGACCCAGGGAGGTGGTATATTTAGAAAAGAGGAGAGGAACTGATCCCTGAGGAACTCCAGTTGTCAGCTGGTGAGATCTGGATGTCTGTGAGATAAGAGTCAAACCAGTTGAGTGCAGTTCCAGAGATGCCCAGTTTGGAGAGAGTGGACAGTGTCAAATGCAGCAGAGAGATCAAGCAAAATAAAGACAGATGATATGGATTTAGCCATTACCTGATGTAGTTTCTCGACGAGAAACAGGAGACCGGTCACCATAGAATGTCCTTTCTTGAAGCCGGATTGATGACTCGAGATCGAGAATTTTACCGACAACAGTCTCCGAAAGGGGAGAGAAAGAAGGGAGTTGAGGATATCAATGGGTAAGAGAGAAATCCGGGATGCGTTGAGAAGAGAAATGGGGGAAACAAAGATTACAATGGAAAGAAACAAGGTTAGGGGTGGGAGGTGAGATTACAGGGAGTGTTTAAGTGAACTTTATAAAGAAATGGTCAGAGACATGCAGGGGAATAACTAGAATATTATTTGCGGTGCAATTACGAGTAAGAACAAGAACTAGCAGTTGTCCTCCTCTCTGGGTGGGAGGGGTGTTGGCACTGTGAAGGTCAAACAAAAAGAGGAGACCTAAGAAGTCGGCTACTTGTTGTTTGTTGATGTGGATGTTGAAGTCGCCTAGCATTACCAGTGGAGTGTCGTCTTCAGGGATAGAGGACAGCAGCGTGTCAAGCTCTTCTAAGAAGTTTCCCAGTTGACCTTGAGGGCAATAGATGACAACGCAATGTGTTTTTGATGGACAAGTGATGGTGATAGATGGCGCTTCATTAAAAACAGAAAAACCCTGGTACACAAGGTGGCGATGCAAAACTTTATGCTTCTGACCATAGACATAAGAAATACTAGAGCGTGCATTGGCTGCTTTGGTAAGATGCTGCGATACATCAACGGCCACGCCATATCGGTCGTGGCAAGAGTAGCATGTAAACAAATGTAAGTTAAGGTGGGAGCTGCACTTTTCTGCATTAGAAAGACAATAATGTTTTCATTTCACACGTCTTAGAAAAAATTACCATCGATAACTGAAGCCGAAACATGCCTGTACTCCACGTAAGTACTGAAATCGGTTGAGAAATTGCATTTTATCCAGAAAGACCGCAGCATCGCCTTACATTCACTTACATGTGTTTGTAGTTGAAGGTTGGCATCCCTAATGTGGCGGCGCCGTTGACATACGAAAAAAAAAATGAGCCAGAGGTTTTTTAGGATACTTTTACTCATTTTGTTTAGTCACGAGGGGTAAACGTTGACGATAAATGCACAATTATCGCCCCGTTGTGGCCAAGCCTTTAGGCTAATACGTTTATCTCTCAAACTTTCGTGCAAAAAACACGATTCAAAAAAGTTCAACCATTTGTTTGAAGTGCAGATATTTTTGCCAGATTATATTTTATTTATAATGATGGTATACAACTGGCTGTTGATGTAAATGTCAAAACCAAATAGACTGTTGTAAAACGCCCACTTGTATGCAATATTCATGTGTTGCAGATCACAGTGCTTTCAAACACTCCACAGATCGCCGGGGGGGTCAGGGTGGGTGGATGGTCAGGCGGTAAATAATGCTGGACTTCAATTAAAAAAGCTGATGACATGGGTACAAAGAGAAGCTGTGCAGAAAACCCAGCTGCATCAATCACACGGCTGGATCCCACATAGTCGACAGCAACTCGTCTCTGCGATTTATGTCACATCGAAAGACTTGTTTTTTTTATTGTTGCAGCCATGCTCTTGGTTTCAAGCAGTATGTGATGTCCTGTCTTGCCAATGTCACTCTCTTGGATGCTACGAAAGAACAGATGTGCAAGTGAGGGTAAATTCAGAAGTCAAATGGGATTAAGTGAGAAAGCCATTAAACAAAAGGCAGATGTACATTGCGCAACTCTGGTGTCTCCTTTTAAATGAATTGGACAAAAATGCTATTAATCTCACAGATTTTGTTTCGCACATGGAAAATTCCAGTAATGTGGATTATTGAAAAATCCACTCACATTAAGTGACAACAGTTTGCCTGAACACGCAGTGAACAAACTGGAATTGTCTGGTAATTATTTCTGGTCACTGACTTGCCTTCTTTTCTCCACATGCACACTGTGGCCCTGAAGCAAGCAAGAAAAAACACGAATCTATTGTGCTCACAGACCAAATAATCTCTGAGTCTCTGTGTTTATGTTGTTGTGCCAGTGAGGGGATTTAGTTGTTTTCATGTTATGCATGGCAAACTCACAGTTATTCTCATAATGACATTATTCAGATGATAAAAGTGATGGTTTAAAATGAAGAATGGGAACATATTATACAAATAAATAGTTTTAAATATATATCTATAAATCATATAGATAAATAAATAAATAATAATCACAATTATAATAATTAATGTAATAAATAATCATGACAGGCTCTAAAAAATAGATACATAAATAATAAGTACAATATATTAACAAATAAAAAATAAAAAAATAAAAAAAATAAAAAAATAACATATACATGTTAATATTAATTATAACTATAACAATAATAATAATAATAATAATATTTCTATTAATACATCTTTCATTTATGCTCTTCCCTTCTCCTCGAGACTCTACTCTATTCTTACTTAAGGAGACATGTTAAATGCTCAGCAGTTTCAGAGTTGTTTTTAATAAAAGCATCAACTAAATAAAATAATGTAAATGCTCAGGTCAAACAATTAGAAGGTTGCTTGTTGGATATCAGAAAAGAAGTGAGCCTTTAGTTATTACCATTGCCCCCTTGAGAAAGGCACTTCATCTCAGGTTGGTCTGGAGGGGCTGCCACTATAGTAAGTGTACAATAAATTGCATTGGATAAAAGTGTCAGCAAAATGGCTACTTACTACTTTTCTCTTCGTCAGAGGTCCTTAACCTGATCATGACCCCATGTGGGGTAGGCAAATATGCATATATTTTATGTAAATATATTATCTTATATTTCTTATGCACATTTTTAAAGCCATTGTGTGGACCAATATAGTAAACATGTAAGGATTTGTTATAAGGATTTTAGAGTCTAAAAAAAGGGATCATGATTAAAAAAAGAGCTTGTAATGACAGACATTCGCCTAAGGAGGGCAGCAAAGGTACCTTCCAAACCCCATATTCCTGCATCAACAAGCTGAACAAATCAGCTCTCACCCTACTGTGTCTACTGTAAAGGAATGGCAGGTCTACTGAACTGAATCCATTAACCTTTTAATCTGGTTCTCTATGAAAAAATAACACAGGTGACCACCACTCTCTATCACCACAAACGCAGTCGTGCCGGGGGGTCAGAGGAAGCAAGCAGAGGGACCGGCCCCCCATTTGTCCCCATCTAAGAAGTGTCATTCTGAATCAGACTCTTAGTTATTCACAAGTCCACTCAGTGCTTCAAGCGCTTCACCCTGAAACTGTTGCGGTGTGACCCTGAAACCGATATTCTGGCACTGGACAGGCGACAAATTGTGTGAAAGTTTCTGAGCGTGGCGGTGATATGGGGCGGAGGCCTTTGATAGCTTTTCAACATGTGAGAGTACGTTTCAGGGATGATTTGTGTCAAAGCGGGACTCTGTCTCAAATGTTGTGTCATTATGAGAGACATTGTGAATACATATTTGGTACATTGCGAAAACATTTTGTAACAGTCCTGTCCACACAAGATGCAAGCAGAAGGATCTAAACTTTAATTTCAAAATCATTCAAAATCGACTAACTAGAAACAGTTGTTTAGCAAATGTAAAATATGTGAATTGGTACAACCTAAAGATGAAATCTGTAATTTATGCCACTATATCGCCATCTCTTGTTCAAGGATAAAATTGCAGGTTACTTTATGTATACTTTTATGCAACTTTTTCATACCAGTGCAGAAAGCAATTCAAGCAATGTATTGTGAACACGTTGACTATTATTTATGATATGTAATATGCTGTCATATTTTCCAAAAGCCTTTATTGTAATACTATATAATGCAAAAGTTTTTATTAATGGATTAAGGAAATAATAATATGAAAATATAAAAATACATGGTTTTATATAGATCATTATAATTTATAAATTATATATGGGTAGTTGAGAAATAAATCATACCATGTGTCCTATGTTGTTACAGCAAAAATTTAGAAAATCAACTCTTAATAATATATTATTTTATATTATAAATATTTATAGGCAGAATAAATATATTTTTCCCTACATTTTTGCTATGTCACACACCCAGAGGACACATTTATTTGTCAACTACCCATATATACTATATATTATAAAATATATCTTAAATAATAAAAGGTAAAATATATATATAATAAATATAATACAACATATATATTTTAATAAAATAAATTCGAATGTAAAATTGATGCAATTATTTCAATAAAGTGATAAATTAAATAATATGAATATAGTAATTTAATTTGCATAATTATTAAAACATATGACCCTGTGTTGTTTTTTTACTCTATAGATTTTTTATTTCATCAAAAGGCAGAAATAAACATATAAAAGGTTATTATTAACAATATAGATCATTCAAAAATGACAACAAATCATTTTTTGATTGACATTTAAATTTGTTTTGGTTCCACTCCGGTAATCAGGTGCATTACATAAATCAGTAAACAAACTCTTGTCCAACTCAACCTGGAAATTTCGCTTTGATTCCAGTAAGAGATTGGGCTTTTTAAATTTATGTTCACATCACAGTGCTTTGACATCCTTTGTTGGGACTTTTGACACCTTTTGTCAGGCACAGAAATACACCAAAGACGACCAGAATGTTGTTGTATGGGTGTGTGTTTTCAACATGCAACCTTCAGAAAACAACCCTCATCTTTCTCCCCGGCAAACATAACAAAGAATTCTAAAATATGAAGACTCTAAAGATTCAAAAGAGAGAGAGGGAAAACACGAAGCAAGCCCAAGCACAACAAAGGGAACAGAAACGCAATAGCTACATGACAAACCGAGTGGTGTCAAACTGTGAGATACTCCCACAGTGTAAAACAGACAACCTATAAATGACTCCAAGATTTTTTACAGCAAAAAAAAGAGTGATCACTCTTATTAAAAGCCTAGATATGGCAGATCAAGAGGAATTAAAGGAAAGAAACGGAGATGTGAAGGTGGAAGAAGCCTCTCCCTAGACTATGAGAAAAGCAGAACATCACGGCAGGGGACGGCGAAGTAAGAGTGAGAGATGATAGAGAGACGAGTTTAAAAGCGAGCGGAGCGGAGATCCCAAAGCTGTGTTGAACAGATGGAAAGCTCCTAATGATTAAAAAAGCAACGGAATAGATGAACGTGAGAGAGGGGTCAAACAAAATAAGTATGTATCTTGACCCAAAGAGCTGGATGGGAATCGTATGTCCACTGCGAGAGAAGGAAATCGACTTTTCTGAAGGACAACTGAGGGAAGGTGTGTGCTGAGAGTTTGCTAAATAGGTTTGGAGTAGAAATGTCAAGCAACAACCCGAGAGGAACTCAGTATTGTAAAGTCACATTGTAGCTTTTGACCTTATCAGCACTTGTAAAGAGTCCCTATCATGAGAAAGCCCGTTTTCATGTGATCTTTTAAAATATAAGTTGCAGAGGCACTTTGAAAGCATACTCTAAGTTCTCGAACTTCAAACAACCTTCCTTGGAGAACATTTCTAAAAAAAATTATATTCACTGTGGAGTTTAATATACATGGAAGAAACTCCCAAGACTTTTCCAGGACTTTTACGTTTTTAATTTCCAGGACTTTCCTATGCCTGAAAATAACATGAAATTTGGATACATTGCAAGGTTTTACTCTACCACAGGAACCCTTAATCTAATGTGAGAAAGAGAAGCGACGTCTACAGTATATTATAATAAAAACAGTGAAAGGATTTTTGCTTGGTTTTTACACGCAGGTTCACATTTTGTAATTTCTGTAAGTTCTGAATGGCATGGAAAGGCTAATTTAGAAAGTAAATTTGTTTTCTGTTTATGATGAGAGCATTGTAATTGTTACATTACATTTGATGTTTGTTTCTTGTTAGTAGTTTTTTATTTACAATTATTAATTATCAGACTTCTTTTGAGAGGGCACAAAGCCTTCAATACATATGTACATATATACTGTGGATATCAAAATATAAAATTAATGGCCTGATAAAATATTATAGCTTTTCTATATATATAAAACCAAGTTGGCTAAATTGATAAGATAAATGTTTATTTATTTTCAAAAAACATAACGTCCGGACCACCTTTTGGAAGAAAATAACACAAAAGGAGAAATTTTGAGGAATGTTCGTAACCAAACAAATTTGGCCCCATTTGACTTCCATTGTATGGTCACATTCCTCAAAATATCATAATGTCAGAATTACATTTTTGGTCGAAATATACAACCTGATCTCACTGGAATTCGTAACAATGTTACGAGGTTGCTGTTTCGTATGAATTTGTACATTGTGAATCGTATAAAAACGTACGATTGCTAGAAAAAGGGAATACTGAAGTCCCACCCCTAATCCCGCCACTTACTCTCACGTCACTGGCGAGAAAGCAAATTGCAAAAAGTATCATTCTTAAACACATAGCTGTCATTATAAGCGTACGTGCATGGTGTAAAATTTTTAAATATTAACACTATAACTTGGACATTCTTCATCTCAGGTTCACACAAATCACCTCTAACATCAAAGAATGGCTAAACGTTATTTTTCAACAACAGCAGGACCTCAGGCCCCTTAAGCATATTCTAGCCACACTACTGACCCCGAAGGCTCTGCAAACATAGACGCACCTCAGGGTTCCTTCATGACGTTACATGAAGCACATTAAGCTTTCACCTCACTACTGACAGGGTTCAAGCTGCCAGGGTCTGATCTGAGCTCTGAGGTGACTTTCATACATTAGCTGCGGTGATCTGCACCAGGGTGCCTGAGGTAAAAGACAGAGGACTAAGTCAAAGTGAGGTGAATGTTAAATGAAGTGTGATATGCCCACCGCCATACGCTAGCCTGTGAGATATGACAGAACAGCTGGTTTGTTAGGCACAATATAATTCCAGAATTTAAGAGATTTATTATGGTAACCGATGGTAATATTATTAAGTGTTGATATAATTTTCACTGAAACAGGAAGTTAATACATAATTAAATAATACCTTACTACCTTTTTAATACAGCATTTAGGTTACTTCACAATCTAGAATTTGATGAGAAGCTGAATCATGCAGAAGCTGATGTCATTATAAATGGTGTTTCATTTGACAGAAGTCATATCTTGTATATCTTCAAAATGTCAATTGTTTTAAAAAGTTTCAGATGCGCAAAATGGCCGGCATCCTGGAAGCTGAATTTAGACTTTTATTTAGTATTTTACTTATTTATCTTATTTATTTATTTCCTTGGTTATCAAGATAAATATAAAGATTTTTTAGTTTTAAATTATATTTTGATTTACATTAATCTTTTTATATTTGTAAATTAGCCTTACATTTTCTTCAGATTTATATCTCATACCACGCTAGTAAGAGACCATTTATATTGTATTTTTGGTTTTTCTAAATTAACTATTAAAGGTATATTTGTATATAAATTATATTTTTTGTTTCATTCTGTAAACTAATAACATTATTTCTCACAAGTAAAAAAATACTTCTATTTGCATTTATTTGTAGAAAATGAAATCTCGAGAAACAGGGCAAAATAACATTAAAGATGCCCTGTATTTTTTCAGACCTCCAATACTGCAAAGAAAACAAGTTCATATTGACTTTAATGCAATTCAATAGTCATATTTTTACATGTATTAATGTAATTTGTACATGTAATTTGTTTAAATTCAACAGACACTGGACTGGAACAAGTCACAATACATCTATAAAGGCTGATTAATGAAAAAAAAAATTCTGTGGCTGTATATTTTGTCATATGTCATATTTGCATTTTGCACAGTCTCTAAAGTTGGCCAGATTTCAATGTACTCTAAGCTACTTTATACTGTATAAGTGTGCGTATAAAAAAAATCGTCATTATTTTGGAAGACATCAGTTTGAATTAGTCTATAAAAGCTTTGATGACATGTTTGTATGGACTGTGCTAAACAAAGAAATAACAGTTTTTTATACTGTACCTTTCCCCAAACAGTGTCTTGTTGACATGAAAACGATTCGAGCAAGAAAACCTGCTATGAGTCCTCTAATGAGAATGTATGTAATGAGTCTGTTCATATTCTGATGAAAAAACATTTGGTGCCAGAAAAACTCATTAGAAAGAGTCCCATCGAGTGCAGAACGCTGCCATTTGTTCAGAATGTCCTTACTTACAGGTAGCTCACCGTTGACTGACCACAATCTCAATATTGATCTGCTGTCCAATGAGGCAACACTGAAGGCTTGAATGTCGTGGGCTCTGAGGCGGAAAACTGTCGGCATCTGCTGAACGACCGGGTCGAAGCGAGTGTGAAGTACTTGATTACAGTATCTGGCACTGCTTTTCACAAGCGTGTAGGTTAAAAAAAGCTGTTCAACACAAATGGTATTAGCCGCGTACACGTATCCCGTGCAAACACATATTCGATGAAATGTCTGTGTACAGCTGGTAAGCGCAGGTTGGATTTAATTTTTTATTTGCCACACAACTGACAGAACAGCCTCTTCTTAAAATAATAGGGTGAACCTTATTTTATGGCCTTTTCGAGGTCATTCTGTTGCAGTGTGGGACCGGCTCCAGTTATTTACTCTTGTGAGTTACAGTCATCACATTATGGCCTTGAACCGCTTTGGCTGAACGCTGCTGCGACAGTCGACCTATGACAGCATATAAGAGCCTGCTATATACATAAACACACAGAAAAAAGGGAATCATTAAGTGGGAAAAGTTAAGGGGGCGTTCATTTATCTCAATTGTTAACAGCACTGGCAACCCCAAGATTTTAAGTTTGATGATTCCCAAGTAAAGAAAGTAAAAGTTATTCCCTTCTTTAAAACTTAATGACCAACAAAAGTCTTGCTGTTAAGGGCACTATCCTATGTGTAAATTGCTATAAAGTGCAAGGATTGTGACGGCCAAAGGGCTTTTGTTGGCTTTTCCAGTGATAGTTTGCATACAGCAGCAAAACAGCCCATTTTTCTTTATAAAGTAAAGGAATGTTGACAAGATGGCCCCACAATTGTGTGCTACAATGGAATTAGTTTGAGTTGGACCACAAAGCCACATACCGGCTTTCATCGACTTTGTTCGGCCAAGCACCAATTCATCAGAGGGAGAGACTCTCGGTGTTTGTGCTAACCGGCATGTAGAAGACAGCAAACAGGCATTAAATGCTAATTGTGTTCCTTGGAAGGGGCGTGAGGGATGTGTTCAGACTAAACGCCTAATAGTAGAATTGATGTGAGCAAATAGGCCCAGTCCTTCCTCTTTTTTCAGACACATGCCTGAGATTATCATCTTGCTCTAATTCCACTTCAGAATTTGGTTCAAATGCTGTATATAGGCTAAAGGCCTGCAACAAGGATGATAGCCATGATAAATATAAAGATTTTAAAATAAAAGGTTTTTAACGGTCCAGTGTAGGTGGCACAGATATGTACATGTTGGCCGATAACGATAACCAATACTTCTTTAATATTGGAAGCCGATAACCGATATATTGGCCGATATACTTCTAAGGGAGGGGTGCAGTGAGCCGTTGGTTGCAATTCGCAACCTCACTGCTAGATGCCGCCAAAATCTCCACATTGCTACTGTTTATGTGAGAGAATGTGGAAAATATAACATTTGGTTTTGCAAAGATAAAAATTAAAACGTTTCTGGGTAATTATCAGTATAATTTGAGCTAAAAACATATTTACCCTGAAATATTTCTCTACAAGCCCGTAGTTAAGGTCACCCACCACCTAGTTAAATACACAAGAGATCAGGGACTCAAAATAGATTCCCCTGTTTAAATGAAACCCTCCTGTATCCATGCGACTGTGAAATTAGTTGTTAAGAGGCCCTATACAGAGGAACTAAAACAGAAAAGGTTACTGCAGAGAATGGTGCGACTCCTAGGCAGGTATCTTCAAAGCAAATGAGTTTCTGCATGTGTCACAAATGAGATGGTTAAAGCATTCCTGATATGATCTGTCATGAATGTCTGATACTACAAGTGTCCACGTAATATGATAAAGGAGCCTTATATGATAGAACAGTCAGAGTTCATTTAAAGTGATGCGCCTGGTTTGAGGGTAAGAGAGAGAGAGATAGCTGGGAAAATGATTAATGACCCACAGCAACAGATTTGTTACGAAGTAAGCATTATTAATTGGAATCGGAAACAGAATTCTTAAATAGAAAACATGACCCATAAAAGATCCAAAACTATATTTTTCCCTCAATAAACAGCGTTTCATTTTTACTTTGAGTTTAGCATAAACAGAGGCGTCAAAAAGGAATCAACAGTTTCGATTTCCTCCAAATTACGGAGACTCATTTATTATTCACAACATTAGTGGGAGAAATGTGAACAGCACTGCATTTTGTTGTCTGAGCACGGTAGCGCGGGCATCGTCATATTTATAAACGTCAAACTCATGCGCGTGTGTGCGTGTTTTACGTTCCGCTGTGCTCTTTTAAGAGAGGAAGTGTATCTGATTCATGAAAGATTCATCCCTGCTTTGTAAAGATTTAGCACTTTTCTCTTTCACCCGACCGTACTTTGCATTGTTTATACATTGCAGCTTTGTTCTGGGGTTTGAGAAGTGGGGCGGCCTTGGCATTTTTGCAAAAGGCACATTATAATACTTCAATCTCTTGAAAAAAAATCTCTTTCTTGATCTTTCTTTCTTGATCTTTCTTTCTTTCTTTCTTTCCCTCTTTCTTTCTATCTTTTTTTTCTTTCTTTCTTTTTTTCTGTCTTTACAATTTCACAGGACAGCTAATACAACCTCAGAAGGTTATTCTATGCCACCTGGCTGAGCAAAAAAATGCAATGTGTTAAAACCAAAAAGCAGAACCAATCAATGATGCACAGAAATGGGATTTTGTTATTTGGCCCAGAACTGTATAAAGCCCAAACTTTCAATGATTGCTCATTAAGAGGGTTATTGCCAGAAATCAATAACCGAGTCACTGAAATGTAATACAAATATGCAACATGCAATATATTACAGGATGAAAATAAACATCAGACTGAATAATACCATATTGGCTTTGTGGAAAAACAAACACACAAGCAAAATGTTTCTCAGAAAAACTAACTGTAAAGATAACCGTAACAATTACTATACTGGCCTTGACACCAAAGAACAATAACATTGTTTATTCTGTAAGTGTGTTTGCTGAATTTTCACATTTAAAGTTGCAAGACCTTAAAATGAGCAAAATGGCTATAAATGTCTCATTGTTCATCAGCTGTGTGATCAACGAGTGATCCCAAAAATATATTATTTTCTTTAAGGTTATATATTATACAGTAGTGGTGTGGGCTATTTTTTAAATCTTTAAAACGTTTTTCTTGATAGTTATTGTTATCATGTATTTCAAATGTCCTTCCGAAAATCGCTCTATACACAAATATAGCCTATAAGTAGATTACTTGTCTTAAATCCAGATTTCATTTAAAAATAAAAACCCTAACCCTACATACTGCCCTACAAAGGCAAACTGCAGTAACTATGCAAACTGAGAAAAATGCCTTTAATCTTTTTAAACCAGCCAGTCAAACGTGTTGTGGGTAGATTAGTGGTAATGCATTTATGAAATGCCTTATTAGGAAGAATTTTCTTAGATAAAAACCATGACCACCGATGTGATCTTTGACCACCAAAATGCAGATACTGCACTTTGCCTTTGGATGACCCACACAACTAAAACACTATTGCAAAAGCAAAGAGCAGTATCTACAATCTAAATGTGTTCATCAAGCTTTCTTCTTGTGTTTCTCACTACCTGTTAATTGATTTAAATAACTTTAATCATTTTATTGATGTTTGATCATTGGGAATGTTAAAACTGCTCAAAAGTAATCTTCAAGACTAAGAGTCATCTTATCGCAATGCTCCTTTAACCACAAAGTTTGTCTCATTCTGATTCATAGCTATCTGTGAAATCCCAAAAAACTGATTGTCAAGATGTACTCTGACAGTTGAAAAGCAAATAATTATTATTGAACAAATATGACAGGACACTAATTAAATGTATAATTTCTATTAGATTTACTGGTTATGAAATAAAATCTATAATCATAAAAGCGGTTGCATCCATCGCTTTATTGAGTTTTCAATTAAGTCTGACTTATTCTGTCTCAATCATGTGATCTAACGTGGTTCGCAAATTGTGGATCGCAAACACAGGTGGACTGATTTCGAAATTAAGACTCATTGCCTATGTAAGTTTAATTTGACACCCAGTAGTCTGGTGTAGTTGGCGATGATGCTCTTGAGGAGGTATTTGTCACTAAACAAGAAGATGAAGAAAGGTGGAATGACGACTTCTTCTGTTGATGCTGGGTGTACGTTGGGTTGTTACTTTTGCGAGGATGCGAAGTTTAGCTAATTGCGCATATCAATAACTTTACCAGAGCCTTTAAACTTTTGAGGGAGTAACCCTTGTTACTACAATTGGATTATATGCCTGAAAGATGTCTGAATCTATGAACATCAACGCAATTATAAATCGGATAATAATTACAAGTGACAGAGTTGATATTGCCTTCAATTGAGAGGGTAGACTAATGTCTGTTCAATTTACTATTGGCTGGCTACTTAATGTTACTTTTATATAAAGCATTAATTTGCCTTTGTAGGAGTTAATATTTTGTGATTTCCCTTACACGTCGTTGGATATTTGCGTTTTAATGCGAGTTCAACCATTATAGCCATGGTAGGCTAGCTGGTTGGCTTGTACCAAGGCAAACAGCAGTATCTGTGGTATCAAACAAAACCAGAACGCAGTAACTTCAATTACTGCGGTTTGCCTTGGTATTAGCTTGGATTTTGTAGTTACTGCAATTTTAACTCTCTCGTTTCTCAGAAACGTGATAATATTAAACCAGGAGACTTTGTCACAAGACAGAGCAGTTGTCACAAAGCCTGTTGTAGACCTTAACAAAATTTTTACCAAATGTATAGTTACTGTGCTTTGCCTTTGGATAGCAGCATACCTGAGAACAAAAATAGCCTTCGGACAGACACTTAGATTGTCTAAGTGATTGTTTTGGGTCCGATCAAATAATATGTTTTAGGTCATTTTTTGCTAAAAGCCCCGGGCTCATTCATTGGGAAATTCTCTTATACACAAATTGGTGTGTCACACAGAACATCGGACACATGGCTGTATGGAACTACAGACATTTGTCTTCAAATGAATTCCAATATTAAAAGCCGTTGAGGGTATTTGAGTGAATATTACTTAGAAATAGTACTTAAAATACCTTCTAGTAGCAAAAAAGAAGTTGTACTGGTGGTCTCAGGTTTTTGTACCCCTCCAGGACATGTTATGTATGATCTCTGACAAGCCAAAAACGTGCCTTGTTGAAATGTTTAACACTTTATAACTGGTAAGTCACTGATTCTACGGTCAGGTTAATGAAAGAAGATGTAATTTACGTGGCCGATGTGTTTAATACGTGCAAGATCATGTTCAATTAGCCCGTAATTGGTAAGCGACTCTCTTCAGGTCAACCCCATTTAATGCTTACTGCTTTAAATAATGCAATTATTGCATTAGGATTTCAGCTCCACACGCAAACCATATTGCAACAATGACTTGGTACAATGCATACCCACTATCTCCACTTTGACACTATTAAGTGCTCCAAACGAAATCACGTCTATGAATTTATTGAAAAACCAATGATGGCTGAAAAAACATAATTTTAATAGTGTAGAATGTCACCGGCCATATCAAAATGAAATGAGATGAGACTCGTAAAGGTTTTGTACCTGATCTCAACATTAGTACAACAGGCTGTAATAATGCCTTGTACAACATGAGGTCAGATGCATAGAAAAATCAATAAAATTTGTATTAAAACGAAGATATTTTTGTGTAGTTGAAACATGGAAAACTACAGTTTCCGATTGCTTTGTTTCTCCTAAATGGCATTCTCACCATGGGCATAGCAACTATTATAACTCGATATTGAGTTTTGACTTTTCTAAGTTTGCTTCTCAGATCCGTCCTACACTCTGCGGGATGTGTACAAACCCATGCAAATCATTATCAAAAGCTTCCATCAGAAACCTGTTCTTTCTTCGTGACATTCGAGGTGGGAGAATTTCAGTGTCCGGAGTATCTTGCGAATATAATTTCACACTTCTCTGTAAGGTTACAATCAATGGGTACAGATTGCAATGCAGAGTGGTCTGAATATGAAGCAGGGGTGGCAGACATAAAACAGCACATGAATGGAATGATTATGTCAAACGCATTGATTTCAAATTCAAGCCGTGTTCTGAACAAGAACATTTCTGAGATTTCACAGACACCTTCTTTTAAAACAAAACAACAATGATTCGAAGAAGAAGTCCTGTTGTTTACAACATGAAATAGATACGTTTATCTCCCTGAGAGGCTTTTGGTAAACTTTGTTTGTTCTTTGAACACCAATATGGAAGGTACGGGTAATGGTTTTGAAACAACAGTACATTGTTAATTCACCTTAAAACTGACCTTTTGGCACGGCTGTACTTTTAGAACTACTGACTTTGGGTTGCCTTTAATTTCTGCATCCTTACTCGATAATCGCATTAGTGGCTGTTATGCTGATCCGTTCGACAGTTAAGTAGGCACAACGAGGATACACTATTTGACAGTTAGTGCCCACTCATAAAACACTTAATACAAGGGCTTGGGTGATAACAGATGGGAAATAATAGCTCATAATATGAAATGGCACCAATATTATAAAAGGTATGATAGCACTTCATCAACAAATCTCTCGCCCCATGGTATCTGCTTCCAGAGAGAGCTTCTCTAAACTTTAAAATACTTGAAAACTTTAATTCCGAGTGCATTACATATACATAATTAGTAAGAGCCACAGGGATATACAGTACTGCGCTTTTTCCTGCCAGAGTTGTCTGGAAATGACTTTGTGAGGGGGTTGACAACATTCATGGAACACACAACATATTCACCCACGATTCCGCACACCTACAGACCTCTCAGCATATTCAACTAAGGACTTTCTTGAACTGGTTTGCCTTTATCTAATCGGCTGGCTTTACACAACTTCTGAGCCTAATATGTTTTCAGTATTATATTTGTGCTATACTTTTTAATGCATGGCTATTGATTTGTGGATTAATAACTGTAGTGGAATGTACGGGGCGAGACCGTGGTTCGAGACCGGTTAGTAATTGTTAATGGGCGCCAGCTGTGCGTGCACCGGCCTCGTATCACGTAGGAGATTGGGAGCAGATAAGAGAACGAGCGACCGAACCGTCGACGAGAGAGGACCGGGCGCGAACACGTTTGTATTTGTCAAAAATACAAGATGTTTGTTTTGCAAGGTTTGCATCATCTGAAATGATGCCACAAAATCTCACCGCTTCAATGTTTGTGTGGATGTGAGCAGGTCTACATAGCGTCGTGTGACTAATCCTAAATATGTGGATTGTATACGAGCTTTGAGGACACAGATGTGCAGCTCCACTGACTCACTGCGTGTGTGTTCTATGGGGCCACACAGAACGGGCAGCTGCAACCCTCCTACATTTAGAGAGAAAATCTAGAATATGACAAGTGTCAGGTGTAGATGGCTTCTTCAGCGTGCTTTTGGCAAAGTGGACATTGTTTTTTGTTATGCTTGATAAAACATCTGTCTTTGGTACTTTGCGCATGTGTAGGTCTAATGATCTTCAATTTAATATACCCACATTTTAATGCCAGAAGCATTTGAAATAAATGAAAAACATGTCCCAGACATATTATGGAACACGCATATGGCAGTGGTGATAAACAATCTCTGTAATTGAAATATCATTCAAAGAATGTTACCGAGGGGGCTTCTAAACCAATTAGTTTTATCTTTTGGTGAAGATGGAGCCTCTGTGTGTCCTCTCAAAACATTTCCTTCCTGCTTTTTGTGGTGCAGAACAAAACGCGCTCTCAATCACCGGGTGGAACAGAAATCGCAAACGCACATGGCAAAGGGCAGATACGTTGAAAAAAAGAAATGTGTCTGAGTATATACAAAGATTATCTTTCCTGTGTTCATTTTCTCCTAATGGACTGTTGGAAAAAGACAGGGTTGAAGTTCATGGCCATGTTATACAACATGTTGCATTGTGAAAATGCTCCAATGTTAATGGAGTCATGCAGCATTTCAACAGCAACAGGAAATGAACTACTTATTTTTTATATAAATATAATCTTTTGCTAATGTGTTGGGTTATACATGTACAAGCATGAATACATCTGGTATTGAAGTTTCTCTTTTCCTCATTCTCTCAAAAAGAGTGTTTTCAATGCGTTCATCAAACGGTAAAAGCAGATTGTGTATGTAAATGCTGAATTGCTTGCAAAATCTCACAGTTTCTGTTCTCAAGTAGTCTACCTGCGGACACTAGTGATCTTAATCTACAAAGACGTTGCTGGTCTAGCCATCATATTCTGTTTGAAGTTTAATAACTCAACAACAACTTAGAACATTAACAGTGAGGTAACATGTTGATACTTTGTGACTAGCTCAGTTGCTCTAATCATATAAACATTTTAAACAACGTTTTGTCATGCATGAAGCATCTTCCATTTAAAGTTGCATAACTCGCTTCAAAACAATAAAGCATTAAATTCTTAAATTGTGAGAATATCTGTTTAGTGTATACTATAACAGTACACATCTGCCGGTTGCCTATTTGGCTTTCTATTGCATTTCATTCTGTAAAGATTCAATCTAACAGACACATATTTGTGCATTTCTACATGAACCGTAGAAAGCTTCAGTAATACATGCCTTTTGGGGTTTGACTAGGTCATAGAAATATATTAAAGAGCATGAAGAGAAAATGAAAGGTTATTGTTTTTCACATACATCAATTGGGGTCTCTGGGAATACAGCAAAGTAATAAAAAAATGTTGTTCAATTTTCAAGCATTTAAAAGGATTCAAGTCCTTACAAGTTCCTGTTCAGGATGAAACTTTGTGTTTCTAAACTTTTGGAGATTTTCAAATGTTAAGCTCTCCGTAGAGGAAGATCTAATAGTCCATCAAAGCTGATCTGGCCAGAAAGAGGAATCCTCTACAAGCCAACGTATGCTTTTCAGCATGCATGACGCATACTAAAAAATTCAAAAGGATAGCTCAGCCAAGTGTGTCAAGGTGGACTATTAGCGTGTGTAGTCGTGTGTGAGTGGATATATATGTGTATTTGTGTGTGGTAGCTATTTAAGAAATGGTGGAGACTGAAAATTTCCATCATTCATCTGACTGTGACCTGGATGGAGCGGCTTAGTGGATGTCAATGGCTCTTTTGGATACCTCCACCGGTCTCAGAATCAGATAAGTAATGTTAAAATCATTTAATGGACACTGGCCACTGAGGCAGCTCTATAAACCATCTGCCCACAGCGGCTGGCTCCTTCATCAGATCAAGAGGCGACATCTTATGATTATAATTTGAGGGTTCCCTGATGTTTATGCAGTGTTAGATATCTGAAAGATGGAAGTGATTTGAGTTCTGATAAACATTTTGAAGATGCTACAACGTTCAACAACTATAGAATACCTCTGCAATATGTAAACCGAGGTCCCCAAGCACTTTTGGTTTCAATATTTAGTTATTTATTATTAGTATTTTTTGAATATGTATTTAAATCTTAAAGATATTTGTTTAACAACTTCTTTACCATTTGTTTGATGTTAAGAACAGAAACGGGATGTTCTTCTTGACCAGCGGTTTTTACAATTTTGGCATCCAAGTTCCAATTATTACAAAAACTCAACAATCGGGATGAAGCAATTATTGTGTGGCATTCCATTTTGCAAGGATTTATAGTGGCTTTTACTTTTAGTTTTTTTTTATTTGTAGTTTTATGTTTTTTTCAAAAGCTGGAGAGTAATTATGTTAAATAATAATTTCTCAGTTTTGGCCAAACTGAATTATGATTTTCCTTATAATGGAGTATCAAGCAATAATCCCTATTGTTTGTACCATTTGTGTAATGCCACATATATTTTTAGACTTATTCCTGTATTTATGCATTTATTTTTACATTTATTCCTGCATTTATTCGTTCATGTGTCTTGACAAGTCATTCATTTACTTTAAAAAACGTTATTTTTTTGTATACAATTATTTGTTTATGTTCTTATACAGAATTGAAAAAAGATATCAGCATACATCTTTGATACATTTTTACGATCATGAGAAACATTTTAGTTTAGCGTCCAAAAAATGTATTGTGCAGTGTGTAGGACCTTCTGTATAGCGTATAGCATACAGCCAGTGTCACAAACTAAACTGAAAAAGTGATCCGGGCCAACACATCAAATGATGGAGACCTGAACGGGTTTGTGTTACAACGTCCTATAGTTTTACATAGCCTATAGTTTTATAAAGCTTTATTACACAGTGAAAATATCCATAAGAGCATGCTTGATGATTAAAACAGTTGTATTTTTAGACCATCAGCCTATTGTCAGAAGCAAGTCATTCAGAATGTAATCAAATATTCACAAATAGCACGCCAAGATTGAAGAGTCCTTTTAAAATACTATACAGCTAATCAACTGTAATATATTTCTGCTCTAAGTCATACATTGTAAATTATGAAAATGCTGATTTAACAGCCACTTTCTCTTCCCATGGCAAGATTTGTGAGTGTACCTCAGCTTCACTGTAGTAAATGAGCAGTGGTGACCTTAACTGAAAATCCTAATTGTTTTTCCTGCCAGCAGCTTCACATTCAGTCTGTCTGCCCCCAGTTAGCGAGCTTTTCTGCGAGTTCCGCAGGGTCGGAACTCTTTTCCCACTTAAATTCACAGCAAACTAATCAAACATAACATCTCCCTCTCTGCCACAGACAAAGGCTATTTAATCTTCATTCACTCTATATTATTAAAGGCTTCTACATCATGGAAAGTCTGGCTAACTGTTCTGTGATTACCAACGAGTACTTGAATCCAATCAGGCCCTAATTTGCTTTGGAATGAACCCCCTACTCGTACGCCTTTCAAAACTGTTTATTTTTTGGTTGATGTGTACCTTTTACAAAAATGTAGTAGAATATACGTACATACAAATATTATTTATTTATGTTGATTAGGTTTATTTGGGGTAAGGATGTTAAGATATCCACGTCAAAAGAAATGTACAAAAGTGATTTTATGTCCATAGAAATGTTTCTTTTTTAGAAACATTTTTTTTATTAATACTAACTATTAAGTTTTTGAGGAAAATATAATGTCACATTGTCATTCAGTGTAACACAATAATAATGTACAAATGCAAACAACATTCTAATTCTTACTTTCTTTTTTTACAACTAATTAGTATTTGGTGGTGAAAGAAATTAGTCTTTAAATTTTTGTTGGAAATATGCCTGACAAGATTGTTACGCTGAATTAAATTTTAGAGGGTGTTCTATAAATCAGGGAAAAATGTACGATATTTATTTTTTTGCTGAGATAAACATTAATCAAAATGCAATTAAATTAAACGAAATACACAAATATTTTGAATTGATTTTTTTTGCTTTTAGTGTTTATTGGCAGTTTTTTTTAATTTGTTAAAACTATGGGCTGTCAAATGATTAATCACAACTGTTCACATTCAAATAAAAGGTTGTGTTAACAAAGTAGGCCTTAAATGTTTGTGTACTTTGCATGTTAATTTTATTCATAAACACATCGACATTTACTTGTATTTTTTTATATTTACCAGTCATTGAAATTATATATGAATGTTTATTAATTTTTATATGTAGGCTATATTTGTTTGTAAACACATTTTCTTGATAAGATTAATCGTGATTGATCGTTTGACAGCCCTAGTAAAATAGATTTTTATGTAATGATATAAGATTTAAAATGTATTTTGAAGCTATTTAAATGCAATGTCATTGGTTGCCCTGAGCCCTCAATTAAAATTTGACAGCCAACACAGTGTTATTGTACAACAGGTGCTTTTTTTGTGCAAGATACCGTGTGTCACTAATGATAAGCCACAATAAGATAACACAGCTACCAAAGGATAACAAGATGGTAGTTTGATGAACTAAAATAAACCGCAGAACTTTTGATCTGGCATTACCTCGGATGGCTTGGAGGATCCGAATGGGCGTGGAGTAATTTCACAAGTTGCCGGGACCTTTAGAATTAATTACAATCTAAGTATTAATGCAGTCGCACAGATCCGAGTTGTTATTTTTTGTCCTAAGTCATTAACACAGACAGTGCATCCAATTGAAACAAGAAAAACAGGAAAGCAATATTTTGGTATACGTGTTTGTTTGCGGATGGGTTGACATCGGTTTTGCCTCTCATCTTTTAATAGACCCCTTAAAGAGTTTGCTGAGATCAGTGAGCAGGAAAATAACAAGTGAACTGTGCGTGAAACACCACCGCTGCTAACGCACCTGCATCTCACACTTTATCTCTTCCTTCAGTATTTTGTCTCACATTCACATAAGCAAAGGTTTACGGTGAATGCAGCGCCAAAAGACGAGCTAAATTGGATCCCAGGACAGTTGCGTCTTTGAAGCCGAGAGAATGCAACAAGTCTACTGAACTTTGCAAGTTTTTGGGTCAGCCTGCCGTACAGCCGACATCTCCAACAATAGACGTTCTTCAGGGACGCCGGCGTATCAGCCAACAGGCCTCATTTGAGTCTTGCTATATCACCCGCGTCTTAGTAATAGTTTGGTTGTTTACGTGAAAGCATGAACACAACTATGTCTTTCATTAGTCGCGAGAAGAAAATTATTTCTGACATTTGCATACTCGTCGAGTATTTCCAAAAAAGTAAAAGTGTGCTTTGATGTTCCAAAACTTTATATCCCATCCCAGTGTTCAGTTGTTGATTATCTTATACAAAGGCACGACATTGTGATGTATCCAGCTGGCTTTACGCAACTAAATCTTAAACTTAAGAGAAATGTCACACGTCGCAATAAACCACACCTCATCACGGATCATAAAACGTGTCTGTTTGATTCTGCTGGTTGTTTGTCCAACGGAAGTCATCAATATGATTTCCACTTTCAGAGTTATGCATCATGGGGTAAATAGTGTGCGATGACGCTAATGGTTCCATCGGTTCTCAATCACCATAAATTACTGCTCATTAGGAATCATATTTGAATAATATTGTAATCATGGGTAAACTCTGCAAGACTTGATTATGAACGATCAATAATAAAATTTGTTTTATGGCCTTATAATATCCTGAGAATCTGTTTTATTCTACCGGCGTTTAATTAAATACACCAGAGATACAGATTGGACTAATTTAGAATTGCATTGCCAGCTTGATATTTCTCTAAAATTATGCTTGAGTTTTTAAAACCCTAAATGCATTAAACTTTGGCAGTCAATTTTTCGCAAACCAGTTAACATAACAGAAGCAGAGTTTTGTGCTTGAGTGTGTTGATTTTTTTCTGAACAATGTTTTTTTAAATCTTCTTTTCGTAATGCATGCATAGGCCTACTGCTTTTTTTTTCTTTTTATCTAAATTTCACAGGTAGTTATATCACTTATACTTCCAAAACAGTATACATGACATAATATAAAAATATAAAATAAACATAAGAAAAGAGTAATAAAATAACACATTAGCAAACAATAAAGTGGAATTACAATAAAGTGCTGGATTAAAAATAAAATATAATACAATTATAAATTAAAAAAAATGTAAATATAAAATGAGTTTGAAATATAAACAGTTAAATATATGAAATACAATTTTATATAAAGTCTTTATCACCAATATATTGGATAATCTGTTACCAATAATATTCAGTATTAGATAATATTTTACTAAACCCCTAATGTGATATATATGACATATACAGTATGAGATTTCTGTTTTAATACCTGACTTTGGATAGTGATGCTTAAAGTCCCTGTGAACCGGAAGTTGAGATCTTTCCTACTTCTTTATTCTGACGCTATTCCGAGTATAACAGAATTCAGAATGAGAAAATATAGTGGGCGTGGCTTCTTTTTTACCTGCGATTTGATTGCACGTAACAGCTATTCTATTGCATTTTGAAATGGAACTAGTCGCAGACTCTACAGTGGACGCAACCTGCACGATAGACAAAAGACATTAGAAACACATTAGAACACATTATAATTCTAATTTTGTCCACACTAGATAAGGCGCGTGTAGACAGTTGAAGGGGAAGAGATAACAGAAGCTCCACCTAAACCGTCTAACTTGCGTCATTTGAAATGGATAGTTACTAGAGGGGGGGAGTTCACTTTCAGATTTTAACTGAAGATAGGCACATGGATTTTAGAAAGAGGATGACCAACATTGATAAGCTATTTACAATTATCGGTGCAATATTTCATGAAAAAAAAATGTAATTGTTATTTCAAATAGACAGATTAATATCTGAGCTGTCAGTACAGTAAAAACCTTCGGTAAAAGTTTTTTTGTCTTAAGGTAAATATTTGCATAGAATTGCCCATTTATTCATGAACACATTTTGAAGGCACTATACATAAGATTGCAAGTTGTCAATACCTTGCATTTTTGTCTCCATGTAAATCGCGCTCTACTCGCAGTGACTATTTGTCCTTGCTGCAATGTCCTTCAAAGCTGTTGCATAACCCCAATAACCCGCTGTTATTGGTTTGTTGTATACAGTATGTGGCCTTGAGAGGTCTCCGATTCTCTAAATCATTAATGCAAGCCAATATGTCCTCATGCTACAGAAGATTCCTGTATATTATTTAGGACAACTGCTTGTGTGGTTAGCCATTCACACTAGAGGGAGTATGTCTCCGTTAGGCATTTCATGTTGTACTTTTGGTTGACTCATTTTGTCTTTTTTTATAGCATTTTTGTGTCTGCAGATCAGCATGTCATTTGTAAGTACAAGAAATGCAAGTAGCTATATGGTGGGGGGAGACTTTCCCATAATGCATCTCTTTGCTCATGGGCAAATGCAATCAACCAGAAGTTTAACTTTTTTTGTTGATTCATTGTACCTAATCAATTCTCATTCTGGATCTTTGGGAAAAGGTTTAATTTCTGTCCCAAATGAGAGATTTAAATTGGATTTGAAAGCGATAGATCAGCCAAAAATGTTTGTTGTTTGGTTGCCAGCGCTCTTCAAAATGTATTTTGTGTTCTGCAGATGGAAGAAAGTCATGCTGGTTTGCAGTGACATGAGGGTTAGTAAATTATCAAATAATTTACATTTTAAAAGAAATCCCTTGAAGTAAAAAGTTAAGTTTTACATCATAAACTAATCTGATATCTCTGGAAAGTTTTAACATAGTTTTAGTACAGTTAAAACCTCAGTGATACCCGCAATTCCCATAAAGCCATTCCAACAATTCCACGTAACAGAAGCCCAACTCACATAAAAGACGTATTCTCATCTTCAACAGGAAACGCATCATTTAGCACCTTATCCAGGACCTCCAGCTGCACATGGCCTCATTGTATCGAACCTACGGTTCAATGGTCTAAACGTTACCTAACCTGAAAATAAGCATCATAAATAAATCATCAAAAGGAAGCATTGTGATATCTCACACACTCAGCTGTACATCTCAACTGCGGCTGTCGACACTAATGGGGCATCTTTCTGAAAGCAAAGGGTTCAGGTGAATGAATTATTGGTATTGAGAGATGTTTTGATATGTTACATTCCCTTGCAGGACTTTTAAGGTCTCAGAAATGGCATGTAATAACTCTTTTCTTATTTGGGTAACTGTGTGGTTAAGGGAAACTATTACAGTAAGGTTCTATGTGCATGTTGTATAACTTGTTTTGCGTTTTTTGTAGAGGTAAAAATCGCTTGGCCTTCGGTCCACAATGGATCAACTTCTTAAGTTTATACGTCACTTGCACATCCTTACAGAGGTACTGAAACATATAATCTGTTTCTATGTATATAAAATAATATTTTTAGATACAAGCGGCCCTAAGGCAAGACTATTTTAAAATGATATCAAAAACAATCTGAGAGAAAAGTAGGATTAAAAAATGAAAGTGAATTTTTTGCATTTCTTATGATCACATGCTTTAACGCAGCAGTACTCAAGCTAGCACGACTCCACGGGTTTCTACAAAACCTTGTGATCCATGTTCTCCCAGCATGACTTTAGACTGTTCCAAAGAGCATCCTGTGTGCTTCAATAGATGAAAATCTGACCTTTCATACCAAGGTATTCACATGGTCGATGTCATAGACTGTGCTTGCTTCATTAATTAAACCGCATGATCTTTGATATTTCATTTTTTATTTATTACATTATTTAATAATAAACACACATGCACACATGCACTCATGCATGCACTCACACACTCAAACACACACACACATATATTTATATATATAAATAGAAAGATATATATACCATGAATATTATGTAAAGTATATTTTATTCAATTAACATATATTTCTACATATATACAGTATATCTGCACTTAAAAATAATAGATTAATAATATAATATAAAAAATAGAATAAAGGAAAGTATCAATTTGAATATAAACATTTGAATGGTACATACATGCGCATATATGTTTATTTTTGTTTATTTATAATTACGTGGTTTTTCGTAGCTTTTTCCTCCTTTAAATAAATGCATTCCAGACGATTATTTTGAAATTCTTGTAAAGTATGTTTTTTAATACAGTATGTGTCACTGGTCCCTTTTTGTTTTTGTCCAGGTGTCTCCTGTTTAGTCCAAGCAGTCATGTTTTGGATGTATGTGTATTTCCAGCTGGCAGATCACACTACACAACTTCGAGTGAATGCTTTTGGATTGTACACGTTCTTCTGGTACCATAAGCCAATCAGCATTGAGATAACATCAGAGATCCAGTGGCTCCTGGGTGATTAGTCACATAACATTAACAGATCAGGCAATTGGCTAAAAAACCTCTCTGCCCCAAAATGTGTGCCAAGCAAGTCACATACTTACGACTCCTGCAACAGCCAAGCAACTGTCTTTGAGACAAATGGAAATACCAACACCTACCTTTCTCCGGGCATTATTAAGTTTCTTGGTTTAACCTTTTATTCTTGTTTATTGATAACCCCTGCCCATAGCCTGGTATTATTGATTGTTTTTATAAGTTTTTGTGCCTTATTTTGGATATTCTTTTACAGGTTGTAGGTTGTAAAACACTGCCATCGAATATTTACACTTGGATCTTTGATTTATGCATTACATTAATACAAAACTCTATATACCATCTGGTACAAATATGTTCTTTTGCATATAATATTAAGAACGGACCTCAAAGCATTCACTTCCTGCCCTTGCCCTTTCTCTTGTCTATTGAGCGACCCGCCGACCTATCGCACACAGATGATGCAGCAAAGCATCTATCAAATCCTCAAAGGTCATCAGGCTTAGATCCCTCAGGTCAGACCTGCCTTCCTCACAGTGGTCTCTTGCCGCTTGGCATCATGCCCTGCTGCCTCACAGCTTGAATATGAGGTGACAGATTTTCAATAGGGACCATCACCTTTTCCTGAACTGTTGAATATACATTAGGCTGGCACGGCTCCTGCAGGCGAGTGAAATTCCTCATCTAGTGTTCCTTGTGTCCTAAGCCATAAGAGCCAGTGTCCACTTTACTGACGGTCTGGAGACGCGTCCTTTGAATTTGGCATGTGAGATGCACTCAGTCTAATGGATAACTCTAGATGTGATACGAAGCACATTGGTAGAGACTCTTATTGAGGTCTTTAGTGCCTACCAAGCGGCAACGTTCTGATCTCTCTTGTGAAGCAAATATGGAATTGACTTAAACATCGACTGGCCGCTAGAGACTGGCTCCAAAACAAAGCAGAATCTCATTTAGCACCATGTTAAAATGGTTTACCACCTAGTACAAAAAAATATTTTGATCTATAAAGATAATTTGACCGTTCATGATAACTGTGAGGAGGTTGAATTTTTTTTCTCACCAATTAAACTTGTATTAAGCCTTAATATGCTGAAAATTAGATGCGTGCCACTTGAGTGACAAGTGGTACCCAGCAACCAGGTACCTCTGCTCAAACCACAACCCGCCTCTTTTCCCATTTTCGATTATCCGGGAGTGACGCGCTGCTAACATGCCGATGGCCGGCTCCGCTCACTTTAAGATTCAAAAAAGCTAATCAGAAACCTACTGGTGACGTCACGGACACTACGTCCATATTTTATACAATCTATGGTGCCTACAAGGAAATTAAAAAGCTTGGACTTGATTGTTGGATATACAGCAGTCTAAAAAATGAAGAGACTATTTAATCAACAGTTCTAGATCTATTTGGCCATTCCAGTCAAATGTCAGGAGTGACACAGTCTATCAACTCAGCAATGTGAGTGACCTGACAACATGACAAGACACATGTATACTGTGATCAAAATGAAGGTTACATTACATTAGACCTTTTTTACTTCAATACATGTACAAATATTACTCATCTATTGCTTAAAAGTGAATATTAGCTAGTTTACTGTTTTGCGACCCTGCTTTTGGTCAAGACAAAGTGTAACCATTTAGAAGCTGTAAGTGTAATAGTGTTTGAATGAAAGTTCACCCATTATATTAAATAAATGAATGTTGTCATCATCCATCTTCATGTCATTTTAGACACATATGCTGTTTGTCGTTTATGTTTTCTGGAACCAAGATAAATTCTATATCCAAACGTTTATATCCAAATTATCAAATAAATTAAAATTTAGATAACAATTCCTTGTGTAAAATTGTTCACATTTGTGGTGACTTGTTGAGCAGCATCCCAAGCTCCGTCTTGGTTCCTTTCAAGGTTTATCACGTATGTGCGGTTCATATTTCTATTTATCTATGTATTTTGGAAAGTTGGTCACTGCAAACATTTTTTGCAGGAATAAAGCGCCATGAAGTTTTTTAAACAAACACAACCAATCTTACACCGGTTTGAAATGAGAGTATAATATATAAATAGTCAGACTTTTGCGAGCCTTTTACTTTTATAACTCAATCAGAATTTGACCCAGTCTGAGTTCTGCAAGTCAAAAGCGAACAAAAATCCAATTAAACAATCGCTTTCCCTGTATAATTTAGTGTAAAATACATCTTAACTAAAGAGACACTTGGGAAACCTTATTGATAGTTATAACACATGTTAGCGGGACCGTTGTGCAGAATAGGGGAAAGCTGACAAGGCTAAAAAGCGAGTAAATAAGCTTTGACAATAAATTTCGGTTGTCTATGACTAATCGCCCCAAAATTCTAAAGTAAAGCAGTTTCAGCGGCCATTGAAGTATATTGCATACGTGTATACCTTTTCAGCAAAAACAGTGTGTCCATATTTCTTCATAATGACAAACTCTGATTTCTCGTGTCAGCAGAGGCAACTCCAGTTCTAGGATTATAAGTCAAAATACGCCCCCCGTCTCCAAATTGATTTTCATGGAAACTGCAGCACATTGACAAAGACAGACTAAAAGCTTGCAGGAATCCAATACTGCCGTCTTAGTAAGCACTGCCCTTTGCTCAGTAGGTGATAACACAATTATGCCAAATCATCTTTATCAGAGTGGCAAGAGGCGGCTTCCCAGGTGACCAACAGCATGTGTGGACAAATAAGCCCCTGCTTGGGGCGGCGCTATGGTGACCCGTGTTAGCACTGTTACCCGGGAGATTTATGAAGCATCAAGCGCAGTTTAGGAGGAGAGGACTAAAGCTGTGAAGCCCCTCACTGTACTACTTAAGGCGAGCAGGTGTATTGGTAGCGCACGTGTGTGAGGGTGTGAGCACGGTTGTGGAATCTCCGTTGACTGGAGACTGTGAGATTTATGTATTGAGTCAGCATATTTACACTCCTTAGTTTATTAGACTCAGAATTCAACCTGTCTGTGATTTTCAAAAGATGCCGGTTTGTCATGAAATTGGCTGATGGTCTATTTTTAGCTACAAAGCGAGGGCTATTGGCCCACCCCTACACAAAGAAAATATTGTCGCTGTCTTTCTGAAACCTCAAATGTACAAATTCGCTGTTTTTCAAGACAGTGGCGATATACTGTATTTTGCTGAATATTAAATGTCAATATATTAAGTCATGTAATTTATATAAAAAATATGTTTATAAAAGAATAATCAACATATTACAATATATTTAATAATATATCATCAATTGCCAGCTTTTATATATTTTAAAGCATAAGCACTGTATTCCAACATGGAAATGTTTTATTTAATAGATTGCATATATTTTCCAGTACGTTGCCATATGTTTTTGTTTCATAAGGGCATCCACTTTATTGATTTATTCAGTTATAAACATGCATGTTCGCAACCTGTGAAGTTTGAGGCGGGAATAATTTCTTGGTGAATAAACATTTGATTCTGCATTATTTACATAAACCTTTTGAAAACCTTTTGCTATGTAAAAGGTGATCAATGCATCAGGTTTCGGTGGTGAAAATGTGTGAAAAGCAAGAGACAAACAGAAAAAAGAAAGCTGGGAGAAGAGTGAATTTTGCAATTAAATCTGTGGAGTAGCTCCGGTCTCTACAAAACATGAGGACGCCGCTTTTCAAAGCAGATGAGTAACACTGTTGAAGTGTTTCTGTTGATTCATTTAGCAGTTTTAGGTAAACAGTACTGATGTTCTGAAGTGAATTCAAAATGTGAAGTTTAAAATTAGGAGTTTGTTTAGGGAACAACCATTCACACCTGCTCAAATACGGGCAAAGAACGCTCAGGACTGATTCAGGACAAACTCTGTTTCATTTATTATGATACATGTTAGTGATACACATTTTGTAATATCAGATGCAACATGACAACACAAGTCTCACGAAACACACATAATAAATTCATTAAAGTAAAGACACAGCAATTGATGATGTTTGTGTGCTGTTTCTTCTTCAGGTTAATGATGTTTAAATATGGCTGAAATTGAATACAGATTGAAGATATGAGGCCTGCTCTGGATTCAGATTACTTGAAATACAGTACATGAGTCATATATTATTTTATATCAATAATAATTTATATACTTGACATATATGCATATTTCTAAAATCAGTTTTTTAGAGAATAACAACTTCATCTAACCGGCTATATTGCCGTAACTTTTGCTGTTTCCAGTTCAATGCATGAAAAATGTTGCCTGTGGATAAATTGGATCATTTTATATAAGCTAACCCAATTAAACCAAGCGTAACGTGTTTTGTTCAAATTGCTGTTTGCATGCTGTAGAACGTATTGCAATCGCTAGTCTTTTCAGTTTATAGCAATCACAAAGTGTTGTCCTTGAGTTCTGAATGTTGACACCAGAATTTAAGTCCTTAAGTTAAATATTGCTGAAGTGATCTTGTTTGAAATTGTGAGGATGTTTGTTTTGTTGAAGATTTTCTAAACTTACACTACCGTTCAAAAGTTTAGGGTCACTTGATTTAAATGTTTGTTTGTTTTTTATCTCAAAAGCATTTCAATTTGAAGGCATATATCTAAATGTTTGCAATGAATAACGTTATAATTATATTAAAATATAACTGTAAAAACACATTTTTATTAACTAGTTAAAAACTGTATTTAAAAAGGTTTTGAAAGTGATGAGGTGCCGTGGACCAAATAATGAAAAAAAATCAGTCCTTTCCAACTCAAAATTGTGAAAAAAGAGTAATCATATTTGGTTGTGACCATTTACATGTGAGTTTTGAATCATTTCATCTTGTTATGAATTTACATTTCAAGAGTTTAGAAACAACTCTGGTCCAGGGTAGGATTATTTTACATTCTGGTGTCTTCAGGAGCTAAAAAATATATTTATATTTCCACCCCATAAAAATTCCACTCCCAGACAAAACAACCATGTTATTAATCGGTTCGGCTGTGCTTGTGATTTTTCGCATCTCACCCATTGCTTCACCCTGCGATTAATAATTCATGAGATTGTGTACTATAGGAAACTTTCAATGTGGGCTATTCCATGTTTTTTTCTACTCAATCGCTCTGTTTTTAAGTGCATAAGCACTGGTTTATTTCCCAGCAGGGTGTCTATTCATTTTGAATGAAACTAATCTCAGAGAAGCCCATACGAATCGCAGTGTGTTTGTGTGTCTAAATAATCAGATTTCATGTTTGTAGCGTACGCTAAACATTATAAATGTGATCTGTGTAATGCTGTGAATAGTAGAACAGCTTTTAATTGGTTAATAGATGAAAGATCATTTCACTCATGTAACGAACACGGCACAGACAAAATGTTCATATCGGTGTTAATAATCAAACGTGTGGAAAGATTTGACAATTTAATTTCAGTCTATCAGACTGAAACAAATCAGAGCCTCACTTGTGTCAGGAAGGCAGTGTTATTGCAAGGTGAAGTTTATGAATTGACAATGAGGGGCAAAAATGCTCTCATGCTACTTTTCCGTTATGAAATTCCTCCTTGAAGATTTGTAGTGGGTTGATGTCACAGTGCAGTTCAGATGAACACAAATATTTTTTCCAAAAATATGCTGTCGAAGTCCTCCAGTCACCATTGAGGACGACACATCGATATCTTCAAATCTCATTGGTTCTTGTGTGTCTCATGATTAGTTGTCATATTTTGTCACAAGACTGCTGGAATGGTCAGGCTTTTGGCTGCCTACGTTCTCATAAACAATGCATGTTACTCAGACTTTGAAGGCCATGCCTGTATCTAGGTGTCTCCAGCGTTGAATCAGGAAGATTTATGCATGCACATCACTGGATGTAGAGCTGAAGTGAGACATGCTAGGAATTCTTCCCTGTTTTGCTGTTATAGATATTGGAGCATGTTGATGGATTACAGGAAACAAGGTATTAGCCATGCGTCGGTTAAAAACAGTGACAAGAGCGCCGGAGTCAAAATAATAAATTACATAAAGATTAGAAAAATAGAGACATCAAATGGTTGGTTTCTTGTTTTCGTACCCAGCTGCTCACCGAGCTCATGCTTTCAGTATTTGTTTTATTTACCGGTAAATATTCATTTGCTTCATTATTGAGAGAGACACCAGAAGGGATTAAACCAGTGACATATTGATATTTTCATATCGTGTTTATCAACTGATAGACGACGCGCAGTAAACAATGCCTGTTCTCATGGGAAAATCGTGACTGTTAACACATTTTGGAGCACTCGAAATTTTCCCTGCTGGTACAAATTCCCGCAATTTACATGTAAAATGTTCTCTGTGTTCTGTGGCCCACACACTGCAATTCTATAGATTCAGTATTAAAATCTAGTGCTTGAACTGTGTTAGTGGAAGTTTTTTTTTTCAGAATACAACGTTTGTTGTAGACCTGTTTTAAAGTTTTCCCATAGTTCTGTTTGTGGAATATGCAGAAAAATCTCTAATCTTATTTGTGCATTTTTGAATGATCTGGCTTTACACTTTATTTTGTCGAGAAGCTCAACTGCATGGTGATGTTCTAGGATACATTGAAATTAGTCACTGGGTATGTGTCTGCGCGTGTATGATTGAGGCTGCAGTCAGCATCGTGCACAACAGCAGTTGTTTAAACAACCAGATACTGAATTCCTCATATTATATTTCCATGCCAAAACATTCAGGACTAGATAGAGGCCAGAATAAAGTGCTGACGACGTTCATGGGTTCTTTTACCAACATTCTTCCTAATATCTTTATTTTTGTTATGCACACGAAAGAATATGTTTAAAATGATAGGTAAAAGATGACTTTCAATCTTAGAGAATTATCATTAAGTACAACAAAGTTTGTGAAAATAGGGCACTTTAAATAAGTGCATTAAATACATTTAAAATAAAAAAGCTGTGCACTTTTTCACCTGGGTATACTTTGCGGTAGGAATCAATTAAATATAGACTTCTTGGACACTTACTTGCATAGTAAGTGGGCATATCACAACGATCACGTTTTACATGCAAGTTCTCACATCGGGTTCAATCTCATAAGTTTAGTTCGCAAAAACGTTTTTTCTTTCCCTCTGCCATTGTTGAAGCCACCTTCACTGGCAAGGGCAGACAAACTCAAGGTGGGTAGAAATAATATTAGTGGAGTTTGCTCCGCTGCAAAATAAGCACATGCCTTTTATGACAAGATGAGGCCAGTTACGCCATCAAATGTTTTTTTCTGTTGCTGTTTACATTCTCAGGAAGAAAAGGCGACATGCACCTGCACTTTGTTCTCGCAACAGAGAGAACAAACCCCCCCTCACAAGTCAATTACTAACCTGATCCAATACCTCAACCGCCTTTACAAATAATTCCAGATTGTCTTTGTGCGCCTTCCTCAGAGGATTTCGGAGCGTCTGGCGCGTCTTGCATTAATTTGAACATGGCGAAACAGACGGATAAAACAGTGAGAGTGTGATGGCGTGTTGATCTTGTGATAGATAGTGTGCAAAGCCTCATGGGACGGGAAGCATACACACACTTTGCTATTGATGAGACCTCCACAATCAATCGTAAAGAACCGTTGTTTTTAATCTAATCCCAAAATGGTTCCCTGTCCTGACAGCTCATTACGATATGATACTCATAAGCTGTTGGGTACTTTGAAGCATTGTCAAATAATAAAAAAAATCACAGGTTAAAAACAACATCGCTCAACAAACAGTCTTTTATCTTTTTCTCTCTGTAAGGAAGCTGAAAGGCGTCCACGCCGCTCAGCGAGTTTAGTCTTGGATGCTTGTCCTGTATCGATGGCTTCAGTTTGCAGCGTTCCCGACCTGCTTTTTCTGGAAAAGTTCTGCTTCCATAATTGAGCTTAAGGTTGCCTCTCATTATGTGCTTGTCGAACAGCAATCTTACATTTTGCCATCTGTTTATTTTAGCGTTAATCATATTCATTCTCCAGCGGTATAATTCCAGATGGCTTCCATAATTGTGTAGTTTCTTATGCAGCTGTTTTATGGGCAGTTTAGGAGGCAATCCAAACCCAGATGATGGAACTCCGCTGCAAGTGTAATGGGAAAATGGCTTTTTTTTCAAGCTCGGTTTCAACATTTCGCCAGGCATCAGCCAAGTAGTTTAATTGCGTCTTGTGCAAGGAAGTCACTCGGGTTTGGGGGCCAAATTACTTGGAAAACAAAGGGTGTCAAGTGGTATATAAACCACCTCGAGAAATTTCAGTCAAGACAAAGCATATATAAAGTAACGTTTTTCAGGTTTGGGGACCAACATAATCAAAAGTCAAATTCTGTTTTTCGTCGCCTCCAGTGCCTCCAGTGCTTGCACTTGTCCAGTATGCCCCGAAACGTCTCTATTTGAATCTTTTGCGTACCTTGACTTCTTCTTGCATACCTGCACTTCTAACGTTGCCGGTACTTTGCTACTTCCAGTCAAAGCATCATTGTATGGGTGATTCGCTAGAGCCAAGGCCTTAGCATTAGCCGTTACGTTGTTTTTGGCTAAAGACTGCAGACTTTCCAGTGTCTTTGGCACGGAGCTATACCTAATTTTAACAGACTGACCACTCTAACAGCGTTTACGGAATTCCAGCCAATCAAATTACAGAGGCCACACAGTAAAACTAAAGAAGACAGAAGACTGTGTGGTGAAGAAGACTGTGTGGTGAGATGTGAGAAGACAAACATGATAAAGCCAATGGTTTTACATTAAAAATTTTAAGATTTAAGAGATATTAGATACTACTTATCTTCTGTGAATTCTGCTGTTTTAAATGAAAACTTAGGTGTTTTGTCACATAATGTAATGTGTGTTCGACTTGACATACCTAAAAACATAACATATACGTTTATAGCATATAAGGCATACAATATGACAGTGTTTTCACATAACTTATCATTATGTTAGACTATAAGGCCACATCCTTCCACAGCTTAACCTATCCGATCTTTTTTTCTTTTTCACTGCTTCATTCGTCTCAAGAAATATCTGCTAACACAAAAAAACACTGAAACTGACTCAAAACCATACATGCCAGATCAGTATGTGGCGCTGAAATTCTGCCACAGAGATACACTAAACATGGAGAAAAACACTTGGAGCAGGAGTGTGAAAATAGAGCGATGAAATCTTTGTTTCAGAAAATATATGGATCAGCTTTACACATTAAAACGCAAGCGTGGCGTTTTCAGATTTATCCACCCTGGGACCCCGTTTTAAAAAAAGCATTAGCAGTTTCAGGCTCCCAAAATGCTGGATTCGTCCAGACGAAACAGTGTACATCACAAAATCTTAACATATACATCTTAACACGTCTCCATGTGGATGGCCTCTTGGCATCTTCAAAGTTATACCATTTGCCTTGAATTTGAATAGAATTGCCATTTTATCAGCCAGTTTCAACCTGAAATGCTTTTTGAACTGTATTGAACTGTATTTGCATCTATTCTGTCCTCTCATTGGCTGCTGTTTCCTCATATTTTAGTCCAAATCATCCATTCCAAAAACTTTTTTTATTAAATACAATTTTAGTCAAATTAAATAAGTTAATATCTATTCACAATTATTCGCAATTATATTCAAACGTTCAGGATCACTTGAATGATTTTTATTATCTTAAAAATCTATAGATCTATAAAGATATTTAGAGCGATAGATCAAATGATTTTTAAGACCACAAAATGATTTCAGGCAAAAGATCCTAAACGTTTGAATGGTAGGTTATTAGGTCACTTAAAAATGTCCTTTGTCATTTACAGACAGCAGCCAAACATTTGGTCACAAGGTGCACACACAAAATCCAGACTGGGGCGAAGAGAACCTTAATTTTGAGCTGTTCTTAACAAAAACCTGTGACATGGCTTCAGGAATTGGAATATGATTAGTACCCTGTGGCTTCTTCTGTGAAGCTTATTTTTCATGGTACGCACACACAATGGGCCTTATTCATGAAACATCCGTTAATATATGTGTAAATTTCGAGTAATTTTGGCGTAAAATGGAACCTTCCCGAAATACTTCGTAAAGGTCAGATTTGATAGTAAAATGTGTGTGTGTTAATGAATTCCAATCACTCGTTAACAGGGCGCACATGTACGCTCATTCACAATTTGCATAATCCCAGCCTATATGGATTACAGCTATGAAAATTTTGTATAGGAATTCTGCAATCCTATGGACTTCATTCTCTGGTTTGGCTTAATTATATTGCATAAATGCATAAGAGACTAATAGGCTATAAACCATTAAAAGTATCAATTAAACTGTGTCCAACAAAGCGTTTTAGCAAGATAAAATAACAATAACTGGTGCTTTTCTGAAAGCGACCAGCTGGGTGGTCTGTGAACGTTTAAGATGCACTTTGTGTTATTCCGGAGATCTGTTGGTTGGTGTCA